>OX244041.2:26574090-27318090 GCA_945859785.2 Tridacna gigas | reverse complement strand
TTTGGGTGCGCGCAGGAGCCGCATATGGCTGTTTCTGCGCAGCGAGAAAAACTGCTACGTTTGAGTGGGAAGTCGTCAAAGCCAAGTTACAGTTCTCGTCTATGTATTTAGAAAGAAGGGTAGGGCAAAAGTCAGATTTCTTTTTTACTTATGCAACAGGAACCGGTTGCTTCCGAAGGCGTTAGAACTTTGATTCTATGTTTTTGCGGGCACACAGAGGTCATATTCGTGCGGGTAGTTATTGAGACCAATTTAAGGTTTCGGGGGCCCTAGTAAGAGAGAAAAAGGGAAAAAATTTTGGTTCCCATTGCTTGACTTATGCAACAGGTACCGGTTGCTTCCGAAAAAATTCGGAAGTCGATAATATGTTTTCGCGGGCGCACAGGGGTCATGTACATGCGGGTATTTATTGAGACTGATTTAATGTTTCTGTGGCCCTAGTAAGAGAGAAAAAGAGAAAAAAATTTGGTTCCCATTGTTTGACTTATGCAACAGGTACCGGTTGCCTCTGAAAAATTTCGGAAGTCGATAATATGTTTTCGCGGGTGCGCAGAGGTCATGTACATGCGAGTATTTATTGAGACCGATTTAATGTTTACGGGGCCCTAGTAAGAAAAAAAGGGAAGAATTTGGTTCCCATTGTTTGACTTATGCAACAGGTATAGGTTGCTTCTGAAAGAATCGTAAGTCGCTTATATGTTTTTGCAGGCGCGTAAAGGTCATGTGCGTTGAGGTAGATATTGAGACCGTTTCAATGTTTCGGTGGCCCTAGTAAGAGAAAAGGGTCCAAAATAGGTTCCCATTGTTTGACTTATGCAATAGGTATCAGTTGCTTCCAAAGGTGTCGTAAGTCGATATTTCATGTCTTCGCGGGTCCGTAACTGGCACATATGAATTGGTAGTCATCGTAACTACGTTTCTTGTCTACATATGAAGAGAAATAATACAAAACATAGTTCCTTTTGTTCGACTCATGCTACAGGAACAAGTTGCTACAGAAAGAGTTGTCTGTCTTTTTTATCCACATGTTACAATATTTTCTGGGGCTTTTACACTGTCTATTGATCATCTTAGCATATTTAATGTATCAATGTGCAGTGTGGAAGCTGGCCTAAACTAGAAAGACAAACCGGATATAGGGTTGTGAACCTGGTAGTATGCCCGAAAACATCCGACCAAGTTCTTCTGTCACCCTGTTTTCCTAAAATCTCGCCCAATGTCGGTAACTTCTGGCGTGTATGGATGGAGAATGCATGTCAGGTTGCTAAGGATTACATATCAGCTTTCAAAGAAGACCTATAATCACTTTAAAACTCCCCTCATTGTTTACATCGATGGTTTGGCCGCCATTTTGTTTTTCATGGCAGCCATTTTGTTTTTTTCCCCAAGGAATTATGGGAAGGGGGGGAGATATAATTATAGGTATATATATCCAGCATAATTTCCAGTTGCCTCGATAGCACAGTGGGTAAGACCGCTGTGCCAAGAGCCCTTTTGGGACCCGGTGGTCAGAGGTTCGAACCCCGGCTGTGGCATTTTTTTTTTTTTTTTTTTTTTATTATAATTTATTTCTATCCTTTTTTTTTTAATTATCATTTATTCTTATGTCATTGTCCAATTTCAAATATAAGATATTTTTATGGGAAAGATTTTGGTATCCTGCTATATCTTTGGGTGCGCGCAGGAGCCGCATATGGCTGTTTCTGCGCAGCGAGAAAAACTGCTACGTTTGAGTGGGAAGTCGTCAAAGCCAAGTTACAGTTCTCGTCTATGTATTTAGAAAGAAGGGTAGGGCAAAAGTCAGATTTCTTTTTTACTTATGCAACAGGAACCGGTTGCTTCCGAAGGCGTTAGAACTTTGATTCTATGTTTTTGCGGGCACACAGAGGTCATATTCGTGCGGGTAGTTATTGAGACCAATTTAAGGTTTCGGGGGCCCTAGTAAGAGAGAAAAAGGGAAAAAATTTTGGTTCCCATTGCTTGACTTATGCAACAGGTACCGGTTGCTTCCGAAAAAATTCGGAAGTCGATAATATGTTTTCGCGGGCGCACAGGGGTCATGTACATGCGGGTATTTATTGAGACTGATTTAATGTTTCTGTGGCCCTAGTAAGAGAGAAAAAGAGAAAAAAATTTGGTTCCCATTGTTTGACTTATGCAACAGGTACCGGTTGCCTCTGAAAAATTTCGGAAGTCGATAATATGTTTTCGCGGGTGCGCAGAGGTCATGTACATGCGAGTATTTATTGAGACCGATTTAATGTTTACGGGGCCCTAGTAAGAAAAAAAGGGAAGAATTTGGTTCCCATTGTTTGACTTATGCAACAGGTATAGGTTGCTTCTGAAAGAATCGTAAGTCGCTTATATGTTTTTGCAGGCGCGTAAAGGTCATGTGCGTTGAGGTAGATATTGAGACCGTTTCAATGTTTCGGTGGCCCTAGTAAGAGAAAAGGGTCCAAAATAGGTTCCCATTGTTTGACTTATGCAATAGGTATCAGTTGCTTCCAAAGGTGTCGTAAGTCGATATTTCATGTCTTCGCGGGTCCGTAACTGGCACATACGAATTGGTAGTCATCGTAACTACGTTTCTTGTCTACATATGAAGAGAAATAATACAAAACATAGTTCCTTTTGTTCGACTCATGCTACAGGAACAAGTTGCTACAGAAAGAGTTGTCTGTCTTTTTTATCCACATGTTACAATATTTTCTGGGGCTTTTACACTGTCTATTGATCATCTTAGCATATTTAATGTATCAATGTGCAGTGTGGAAGCTGGCCTAAACTAGAAAGACAAACCGGATATAGGGTTGTGAACCTGGTAGTATGCCCGAAAACATCCGACCAAGTTCTTCTGTCACCCTGTTTTCCTAAAATCTCGCCCAATGTCGGTAAATTCTGGCGTGTATGGATGGAGAATGCATGTCAGGTTGCTAAGGATTACATATCAGCTTTCAAAGAAGACCTATAATCACTTTAAAACTCCCCTCATTGTTTACATCGATGGTTTGGCCGCCATTTTGTTTTTCATGGCAGCCATTTTGTTTTTTTCCCCAAGGAATTATGGGAAGGGGGGGAGATATAATTATAGGTATATATATCCAGCATAATTTCCAGTTGCCTCGATAGCACAGTGGGTAAGACCGCTGTGCCAAGAGCCCTTTTGGGACCCGGTGGTCAGAGGTTCGAACCCCGGCTGTGGCATTTTTTTTTTTTTTTTTTTTTTTATTATAATTTATTTCTATCCTTTTTTTTTTAATTATCATTTATTCTTATGTCATTGTCCAATTTCAAATATAAGATATTTTTATGGGAAAGATTTTGGTATCCTGCTATATCTTTGGGTGCGCGCAGGAGCCGCATATGGCTGTTTCTGCGCAGCGAGAAAAACTGCTACGTTTGAGTGGGAAGTCGTCAAAGCCAAGTTACAGTTCTCGTCTATGTATTTAGAAAGAAGGGTAGGGCAAAAGTCAGATTTCTTTTTTACTTATGCAACAGGAACCGGTTGCTTCCGAAGGCGTTAGAACTTTGATTCTATGTTTTTGCGGGCACACAGAGGTCATATTCGTGCGGGTAGTTATTGAGACCAATTTAAGGTTTCGGGGGCCCTAGTAAGAGAGAAAAAGGGAAAAAATTTTGGTTCCCATTGCTTGACTTATGCAACAGGTACCGGTTGCTTCCGAAAAAATTCGGAAGTCGATAATATGTTTTCGCGGGCGCACAGGGGTCATGTACATGCGGGTATTTATTGAGACTGATTTAATGTTTCTGTGGCCCTAGTAAGAGAGAAAAAGAGAAAAAAATTTGGTTCCCATTGTTTGACTTATGCAACAGGTACCGGTTGCCTCTGAAAAATTTCGGAAGTCGATAATATGTTTTCGCGGGTGCGCAGAGGTCATGTACATGCGAGTATTTATTGAGACCGATTTAATGTTTACGGGGCCCTAGTAAGAAAAAAAGGGAAGAATTTGGTTCCCATTGTTTGACTTATGCAACAGGTATAGGTTGCTTCTGAAAGAATCGTAAGTCGCTTATATGTTTTTGCAGGCGCGTAAAGGTCATGTGCGTTGAGGTAGATATTGAGACCGTTTCAATGTTTCGGTGGCCCTAGTAAGAGAAAAGGGTCCAAAATAGGTTCCCATTGTTTGACTTATGCAATAGGTATCAGTTGCTTCCAAAGGTGTCGTAAGTCGATATTTCATGTCTTCGCGGGTCCGTAACTGGCACATACGAATTGGTAGTCATCGTAACTACGTTTCTTGTCTACATATGAAGAGAAATAATACAAAACATAGTTCCTTTTGTTCGACTCATGCTACAGGAACAAGTTGCTACAGAAAGAGTTGTCTGTCTTTTTTATCCACATGTTACAATATTTTCTGGGGCTTTTACACTGTCTATTGATCATCTTAGCATATTCAATGTATCAATGTGCAGTGTGGAAGCTGGCCTAAACTAGAAAGACAAACCGGATATAGGGTTGTGAACCTGGTAGTATGCCCGAAAACATCCGACCAAGTTCTTCTGTCACCCTGTTTTCCTAAAATCTCGCCCAATGTCGGTAAATTCTGGCGTGTATGGATGGAGAATGCATGTCAGGTTGCTAAGGATTACATATCAGCTTTCAAAGAAGACCTATAATCACTTTAAAACTCCCCTCATTGTTTACATCGATGGTTTGGCCGCCATTTTGTTTTTCATGGCAGCCATTTTGTTTTTTTCCCCAAGGAATTATGGGAAGGGGGGGAGATATAATTATAGGTATATATATCCAGCATAATTTCCAGTTGCCTCGATAGCACAGTGGGTAAGACCGCTGTGCCAAGAGCCCTTTTGGGACCCGGTGGTCAGAGGTTCGAACCCCGGCTGTGCCATTTTTTTTTTTTTTTTTTTTTTTATTATAATTTATTTCTATCCTTTTTTTTTTAATTATCATTTATTCTCATGTCATTGTCCAATTTCAAATATAAGATATTTTTATGGGAAAGATTTTGGTATCCTGCTATATCTTTGGGTGCGCGCAGGAGCCGCATATGGCTGTTTCTGCGCAGCGAGAAAAACTGCTACGTTTGAGTGGGAAGTCATCAAAGCCAAGTTACAGTTCTCGTCTATGTATTTAGAAAGAAGGGTAGGGCAAAAGTCAGATTTCTTTTTTACTTATGCAACAGGAACCGGTTGCTTCCGAAGGCGTTAGAACTTTGATTCTATGTTTTTGCGGGCACACAGAGGTCATATTCGTGCGGGTAGTTATTGAGACCAATTTAAGGTTTCGGGGGCCCTAGTAAGAGAGAAAAAGGGAAAAAATTTTGGTTCCCATTGCTTGACTTATGCAACAGGTACCGGTTGCTTCCGAAAAAATTCGGAAGTCGATAATATGTTTTCGCGGGCGCACAGGGGTCATGTACATGCGGGTATTTATTGAGACTGATTTAATGTTTCTGTGGCCCTAGTAAGAGAGAAAAAGAGAAAAAAATTTGGTTCCCATTGTTTGACTTATGCAACAGGTACCGGTTGCCTCTGAAAAATTTCGGAAGTCGATAATATGTTTTCGCGGGTGCGCAGAGGTCATGTACATGCGAGTATTTATTGAGACCGATTTAATGTTTACGGGGCCCTAGTAAGAAAAAAAGGGAAGAATTTGGTTCCCATTGTTTGACTTATGCAACAGGTATAGGTTGCTTCTGAAAGAATCGTAAGTCGCTTATATGTTTTTGCAGGCGCGTAAAGGTCATGTGCGTTGAGGTAGATATTGAGACCGTTTCAATGTTTCGGTGGCCCTAGTAAGAGAAAAGGGTCCAAAATAGGTTCCCATTGTTTGACTTATGCAATAGGTATCAGTTGCTTCCAAAGGTGTCGTAAGTCGATATTTCGTGTCTTCGCGGGTCCGTAACTGGCACATACGAATTGGTAGTCATCGTAACTACGTTTCTTGTCTACATATGAAGAGAAATAATACAAAACATAGTTCCTTTTGTTCGACTCATGCTACAGGAACAAGTTGCTACAGAAAGAGTTGTCTGTCTTTTTTATCCACATGTTACAATATTTTCTGGGGCTTTTACACTGTCTATTGATCATCTTAGCATATTTAATGTATCAATGTGCAGTGTGGAAGCTGGCCTAAACTAGAAAGACAAACCGGATATAGGGTTGTGAACCTGGTAGTATGCCCGAAAACATCCGACCAAGTTCTTCTGTCACCCTGTTTTCCTAAAATCTCGCCCAATGTCGGTAAATTCTGGCGTGTATGGATGGAGAATGCATGTCAGGTTGCTAAGGATTACATATCAGCTTTCAAAGAAGACCTATAATCACTTTAAAACTCCCCTCATTGTTTACATCGATGGTTTGGCCGCCATTTTGTTTTTCATGGCAGCCATTTTGTTTTTTTCCCCAAGGAATTATGGGAAGGGGGGGGAGATATAATTATAGGTATATATATCCAGCATAATTTCCAGTTGCCTCGATAGCACAGTGGGTAAGACCGCTGTGCCAAGAGCCCTTTTGGGACCCGGTGGTCAGAGGTTCGAACCCCGGCTGTGCCATTTTTTTTCTTTTTTTTTTTTTTTATTATAATTTATTTCTATCCTTTTTTTTTTAATTATCATTTATTCTTATGTCATTGTCCAATTTCAAATATAAGATATTTTTATGGGAAAGATTTTGGTATCCTGCTATATCTTTGGGTGCGCGCAGGAGCCGCATATGGCTGTTTCTGCGCAGCGAGAAAAACTGCTACGTTTGAGTGGGAAGTCGTCAAAGCCAAGTTACAGTTCTCGTCTATGTATTTAGAAAGAAGGGTAGGGCAAAAGTCAGATTTCTTTTTTACTTATGCAACAGGAACCGGTTGCTTCCGAAGGCGTTAGAACTTTGATTCTATGTTTTTGCGGGCACACAGAGGTCATATTCGTGCGGGTAGTTATTGAGACCAATTTAAGGTTTCGGGGGCCCTAGTAAGAGAGAAAAAGGGAAAAAATTTTGGTTCCCATTGCTTGACTTATGCAACAGGTACCGGTTGCTTCCGAAAAAATTCGGAAGTCGATAATATGTTTTCGCGGGCGCACAGGGGTCATGTACATGCGGGTATTTATTGAGACTGATTTAATGTTTCTGTGGCCCTAGTAAGAGAGAAAAAGAGAAAAAAATTTGGTTCCCATTGTTTGACTTATGCAACAGGTACCGGTTGCCTCTGAAAAATTTCGGAAGTCGATAATATGTTTTCGCGGGTGCGCAGAGGTCATGTACATGCGAGTATTTATTGAGACCGATTTAATGTTTACGGGGCCCTAGTAAGAAAAAAAGGGAAGAATTTGGTTCCCATTGTTTGACTTATGCAACAGGTATAGGTTGCTTCTGAAAGAATCGTAAGTCGCTTATATGTTTTTGCAGGCGCGTAAAGGTCATGTGCGTTGAGGTAGATATTGAGACCGTTTCAATGTTTCGGTGGCCCTAGTAAGAGAAAAGGGTCCAAAATAGGTTCCCATTGTTTGACTTATGCAATAGGTATCAGTTGCTTCCAAAGGTGTCGTAAGTCGATATTTCATGTCTTCGCGGGTCCGTAACTGGCACATACGAATTGGTAGTCATCGTAACTACGTTTCTTGTCTACATATGAAGAGAAATAATACAAAACATAGTTCCTTTTGTTCGACTCATGCTACAGGAACAAGTTGCTACAGAAAGAGTTGTCTGTCTTTTTTATCCACATGTTACAATATTTTCTGGGGCTTTTACACTGTCTATTGATCATCTTAGCATATTTAATGTATCAATGTGCAGTGTGGAAGCTGGCCTAAACTAGAAAGACAAACCGGATATAGGGTTGTGAACCTGGTAGTATGCCCGAAAACATCCGACCAAGTTCTTCTGTCACCCTGTTTTCCTAAAATCTCGCCCAATGTCGGTAAATTCTGGCGTGTATGGATGGAGAATGCATGTCAGGTTGCTAAGGATTACATATCAGCTTTCAAAGAAGACCTATAATCACTTTAAAACTCCCCTCATTGTTTACATCGATGGTTTGGCCGCCATTTTGTTTTTCATGGCAGCCATTTTGTTTTTTTCCCCAAGGAATTATGGGAAGGGGGGAGATATAATTATAGGTATATATATCCAGCATAATTTCCAGTTGCCTCGATAGCACAGTGGGTAAGACCGCTGTGCCAAGAGCCCTTTTGGGACCCGGTGGTCAGAGGTTCGAACCCCGGCTGTGCCATTTTTTTTTTTTTTTTTTTTTTTATTATAATTTATTTCTATCCTTTTTTTTTTAATTATCATTTATTCTTATGTCATTGTCCAATTTCAAATATAAGATATTTTTATGGGAAAGATTTTGGTATCCTGCTATATCTTTGGGTGCGCGCAGGAGCCGCATATGGCTGTTTCTGCGCAGCGAGAAAAACTGCTACGTTTGAGTGGGAAGTCGTCAAAGCCAAGTTACAGTTCTCGTCTATGTATTTAGAAAGAAGGGTAGGGCAAAAGTCAGATTTCTTTTTTACTTATGCAACAGGAACCGGTTGCTTCCGAAGGCGTTAGAACTTTGATTCTATGTTTTTGCAGGCACACAGAGGTCATATTCGTGCGGGTAGTTATTGAGACCAATTTAAGGTTTCGGGGGCCCTAGTAAGAGAGAAAAAGGGAAAAAATTTTGGTTCCCATTGCTTGACTTATGCAACAGGTACCGGTTGCTTCCGAAAAAATTCGGAAGTCGATAATATGTTTTCGCGGGCGCACAGGGGTCATGTACATGCGGGTATTTATTGAGACTGATTTAATGTTTCTGTGGCCCTAGTAAGAGAGAAAAAGAGAAAAAAATTTGGTTCCCATTGTTTGACTTATGCAACAGGTACCGGTTGCCTCTGAAAAATTTCGGAAGTCGATAATATGTTTTCGCGGGTGCGCAGAGGTCATGTACATGCGAGTATTTATTGAGACCGATTTAATGTTTACGGGGCCCTAGTAAGAAAAAAAGGGAAGAATTTGGTTCCCATTGTTTGACTTATGCAACAGGTATAGGTTGCTTCTGAAAGAATCGTAAGTCGCTTATATGTTTTTGCAGGCGCGTAAAGGTCATGTGCGTTGAGGTAGATATTGAGACCGTTTCAATGTTTCGGTGGCCCTAGTAAGAGAAAAGGGTCCAAAATAGGTTCCCATTGTTTGACTTATGCAATAGGTATCAGTTGCTTCCAAAGGTGTCGTAAGTCGATATTTCATGTCTTCGCGGGTCCGTAACTGGCACATACGAATTGGTAGTCATCGTAACTACGTTTCTTGTCTACATATGAAGAGAAATAATACAAAACATAGTTCCTTTTGTTCGACTCATGCTACAGGAACAAGTTGCTACAGAAAGAGTTGTCTGTCTTTTTTATCCACATGTTACAATATTTTCTGGGGCTTTTACACTGTCTATTGATCATCTTAGCATATTTAATGTATCAATGTGCAGTGTGGAAGCTGGCCTAAACTAGAAAGACAAACCGGATATAGGGTTGTGAACCTGGTAGTATGCCCGAAAACATCCGACCAAGTTCTTCTGTCACCCTGTTTTCCTAAAATCTCGCCCAATGTCGGTAAATTCTGGCGTGTATGGATGGAGAATGCATGTCAGGTTGCTAAGGATTACATATCAGCTTTCAAAGAAGACCTATAATCACTTTAAAACTCCCCTCATTGTTTACATCGATGGTTTGGCCGCCATTTTGTTTTTCATGGCAGCCATTTTGTTTTTTTCCCCAAGGAATTATGGGAAGGGGGGAGATATAATTATAGGTATATATATCCAGCATAATTTCCAGTTGCCTCGATAGCACAGTGGGTAAGACCGCTGTGCCAAGAGCCCTTTTGGGACCCGGTGGTCAGAGGTTCGAACCCCGGCTGTGCCATTTTTTTTTTTTTTTTTTTTTTTTATTATAATTTATTTCTATCCTTTTTTTTTTAATTATCATTTATTCTTATGTCATTGTCCAATTTCAAATATAAGATATTTTTATGGGAAAGATTTTGGTATCCTGCTATATCTTTGGGTGCGCGCAGGAGCCGCATATGGCTGTTTCTGCGCAGCGAGAAAAACTGCTACGTTTGAGTGGGAAGTCGTCAAAGCCAAGTTACAGTTCTCGTCTATGTATTTAGAAAGAAGGGTAGGGCAAAAGTCAGATTTCTTTTTTACTTATGCAACAGGAACCGGTTGCTTCCGAAGGCGTTAGAACTTTGATTCTATGTTTTTGCAGGCACACAGAGGTCATATTCGTGCGGGTAGTTATTGAGACCAATTTAAGGTTTCGGGGGCCCTAGTAAGAGAGAAAAAGGGAAAAAATTTTGGTTCCCATTGCTTGACTTATGCAACAGGTACCGGTTGCTTCCGAAAAAATTCGGAAGTCGATAATATGTTTTCGCGGGCGCACAGGGGTCATGTACATGCGGGTATTTATTGAGACTGATTTAATGTTTCTGTGGCCCTAGTAAGAGAGAAAAAGAGAAAAAAATTTGGTTCCCATTGTTTGACTTATGCAACAGGTACCGGTTGCCTCTGAAAAATTTCGGAAGTCGATAATATGTTTTCGCGGGTGCGCAGAGGTCATGTACATGCGAGTATTTATTGAGACCGATTTAATGTTTACGGGGCCCTAGTAAGAAAAAAAGGGAAGAATTTGGTTCCCATTGTTTGACTTATGCAACAGGTATAGGTTGCTTCTGAAAGAATCGTAAGTCGCTTATATGTTTTTGCAGGCGCGTAAAGGTCATGTGCGTTGAGGTAGATATTGAGACCGTTTCAATGTTTCGGTGGCCCTAGTAAGAGAAAAGGGTCCAAAATAGGTTCCCATTGTTTGACTTATGCAATAGGTATCAGTTGCTTCCAAAGGTGTCGTAAGTCGATATTTCATGTCTTCGCGGGTCCGTAACTGGCACATACGAATTGGTAGTCATCGTAACTACGTTTCTTGTCTACATATGAAGAGAAATAATACAAAACATAGTTCCTTTTGTTCGACTCATGCTACAGGAACAAGTTGCTACAGAAAGAGTTGTCTATCTTTTTTATCCACATGTTACAATATTTTCTGGGGCTTTTACACTGTCTATTGATCATCTTAGCATATTTAATGTATCAATGTGCAGTGTGGAAGCTGGCCTAAACTAGAAAGACAAACCGGATATAGGGTTGTGAACCTGGTAGTATGCCCGAAAACATCCGACCAAGTTCTTCTGTCACCCTGTTTTCCTAAAATCTCGCCCAATGTCGGTAAATTCTGGCGTGTATGGATGGAGAATGCATGTCAGGTTGCTAAGGATTACATATCAGCTTTCAAAGAAGACCTATAATCACTTTAAAACTCCCCTCATTGTTTACATCGATGGTTTGGCCGCCATTTTGTTTTTCATGGCAGCCATTTTGTTTTTTTCCCCAAGGAATTATGGGAAGGGGGGGAGATATAATTATAGGTATATATATCCAGCATAATTTCCAGTTGCCTCGATAGCACAGTGGGTAAGACCGCTGTGCCAAGAGCCCTTTTGGGACCCGGTGGTCAGAGGTTCGAACCCCGGCTGTGCCATTTTTTTTTTTTTTTTTTTTTTTTATTATAATTTATTTCTATCCTTTTTTTTTTAATTATCATTTATTCTTATGTCATTGTCCAATTTCAAATATAAGATATTTTTATGGGAAAGATTTTGGTATCCTGCTATATCTTTGGGTGCGCGCAGGAGCCGCATATGGCTGTTTCTGCGCAGCGAGAAAAACTGCTACGTTTGAGTGGGAAGTCGTCAAAGCCAAGTTACAGTTCTCGTCTATGTATTTAGAAAGAAGGGTAGGGCAAAAGTCAGATTTCTTTTTTACTTATGCAACAGGAACCGGTTGCTTCCGAAGGCGTTAGAACTTTGATTCTATGTTTTTGCAGGCACACAGAGGTCATATTCGTGCGGGTAGTTATTGAGACCAATTTAAGGTTTCGGGGGCCCTAGTAAGAGAGAAAAAGGGAAAAAATTTTGGTTCCCATTGCTTGACTTATGCAACAGGTACCGGTTGCTTCCGAAAAAATTCGGAAGTCGATAATATGTTTTCGCGGGCGCACAGGGGTCATGTACATGCGGGTATTTATTGAGACTGATTTAATGTTTCTGTGGCCCTAGTAAGAGAGAAAAAGAGAAAAAAATTTGGTTCCCATTGTTTGACTTATGCAACAGGTACCGGTTGCCTCTGAAAAATTTCGGAAGTCGATAATATGTTTTTGCGGGTGCGCAGAGGTCATGTACATGCGAGTATTTATTGAAACCGATTTAATGTTTACGGGGCCCTAGTAAGAAAAAAAGGGAAGAATTTGGTTCCCATTGTTTGACTTATGCAACAGGTATAGGTTGCTTCTGAAAGAATCGTAAGTCGCTTATATGTTTTTGCAGGCGCGTAAAGGTCATGTGCGTTGAGGTAGATATTGAGACCGTTTCAATGTTTCAGTGGCCCTAGTAAGAGAAAAGGGTCCAAAATAGGTTCCCATTGTTTGACTTATGCAATAGGTATCAGTTGCTTCCAAAGGTGTCGTAAGTCGATATTTCATGTCTTCGCGGGTCCGTAACTGGCACATACGAATTGGTAGTCATCGTAACTACGTTTCTTGTCTACATATGAAGAGAAATAATACAAAACATAGTTCCTTTTGTTCGACTCATGCTACAGGAACAAGTTGCTACAGAAAGAGTTGTCTGTCTTTTTTATCCACATGTTACAATATTTTCTGGGGCTTTTACACTGTCTATTGATCATCTTAGCATATTTAATGTATCAATGTGCAGTGTGGAAGCTGGCCTAAACTAGAAAGACAAACCGGATATAGGGTTGTGAACCTGGTAGTATGCCCGAAAACATCCGACCAAGTTCTTCTGTCACCCTGTTTTCCTAAAATCTCGCCCAATGTCGGTAAATTCTGGCGTGTATGGATGGAGAATGCATGTCAGGTTGCTAAGGATTACATATCAGCTTTCAAAGAAGACCTATAATCACTTTAAAACTCCCCTCATTGTTTACATCGATGGTTTGGCCGCCATTTTGTTTTTCATGGCAGCCATTTTGTTTTTTTCCCCAAGGAATTATGGGAAGGGGGGGAGATATAATTATAGGTATATATATCCAGCATAATTTCCAGTTGCCTCGATAGCACAGTGGGTAAGACCGCTGTGCCAAGAGCCCTTTTGGGACCCGGTGGTCAGAGGTTCGAACCCCGGCTGTGCCATTTTTTTTTTTTTTTTTTTTTTTTTTATTATAATTTATTTCTATCCTTTTTTTTTTAATTATCATTTATTCTTATGTCATTGTCCAATTTCAAATATAAGATATTTTTATGGGAAAGATTTTGGTATCCTGCTATATCTTTGGGTGCGCGCAGGAGCCGCATATGGCTGTTTCTGCGCAGCGAGAAAAACTGCTACGTTTGAGTGGGAAGTCGTCAAAGCCAAGTTACAGTTCTCGTCTATGTATTTAGAAAGAAGGGTAGGGCAAAAGTCAGATTTCTTTTTTACTTATGCAACAGGAACCGGTTGCTTCCGAAGGCGTTAGAACTTTGATTCTATGTTTTTGCGGGCACACAGAGGTCATATTCGTGCGGGTAGTTATTGAGACCAATTTAAGGTTTCGGGGGCCCTAGTAAGAGAGAAAAAGGGAAAAAATTTTGGTTCCCATTGCTTGACTTATGCAACAGGTACCGGTTGCTTCCGAAAAAATTCGGAAGTCGATAATATGTTTTCGCGGGCGCACAGGGGTCATGTACATGCGGGTATTTATTGAGACTGATTTAATGTTTCTGTGGCCCTAGTAAGAGAGAAAAAGAGAAAAAAATTTGGTTCCCATTGTTTGACTTATGCAACAGGTACCGGTTGCCTCTGAAAAATTTCGGAAGTCGATAATATGTTTTCGCGGGTGCGCAGAGGTCATGTACATGCGAGTATTTATTGAGACCGATTTAATGTTTACGGGGCCCTAGTAAGAAAAAAAGGGAAGAATTTGGTTCCCATTGTTTGACTTATGCAACAGGTATAGGTTGCTTCTGAAAGAATCGTAAGTCGCTTATATGTTTTTGCAGGCGCGTAAAGGTCATGTGCGTTGAGGTAGATATTGAGACCGTTTCAATGTTTCGGTGGCCCTAGTAAGAGAAAAGGGTCCAAAATAGGTTCCCATTGTTTGACTTATGCAATAGGTATCAGTTGCTTCCAAAGGTGTCGTAAGTCGATATTTCATGTCTTCGCGGGTCCGTAACTGGCACATACGAATTGGTAGTCATCGTAACTACGTTTCTTGTCTACATATGAAGAGAAATAATACAAAACATAGTTCCTTTTGTTCGACTCATGCTACAGGAACAAGTTGCTACAGAAAGAGTTGTCTGTCTTTTTTATCCACATGTTACAATATTTTCTGGGGCTTTTACACTGTCTATTGATCATCTTAGCATATTTAATGTATCAATGTGCAGTGTGGAAGCTGGCCTAAACTAGAAAGACAAACCGGATATAGGGTTGTGAACCTGGTAGTATGCCCGAAAACATCCGACCAAGTTCTTCTGTCACCCTGTTTTCCTAAAATCTCGCCCAATGTCGGTAAATTCTGGCGTGTATGGATGGAGAATGCATGTCAGGTTGCTAAGGATTACATATCAGCTTTCAAAGAAGACCTATAATCACTTTAAAACTCCCCTCATTGTTTACATCGATGGTTTGGCCGCCATTTTGTTTTTCATGGCAGCCATTTTGTTTTTTTCCCCAAGGAATTATGGGAAGGGGGGGAGATATAATTATAGGTATATATATCCAGCATAATTTCCAGTTGCCTCGATAGCACAGTGGGTAAGACCGCTGTGCCAAGAGCCCTTTTGGGACCCGGTGGTCAGAGGTTCGAACCCCGGCTGTGCCATTTTTTTCTTTTTTTTTTTTTGTTTTATTATAATTTATTTCTATCCTTTTTTTTTTTAATTATCATTTATTCTTATGTCATTGTCCAATTTCAAATATAAGATATTTTTATGGGAAAGATTTTGGTATCCTGCTATATCTTTGGGTGCGCGCAGGAGCCGCATATGGCTGTTTCTGCGCAGCGAGAAAAACTGCTACGTTTGAGTGGGAAGTCGTCAAAGCCAAGTTACAGTTCTCGTCTATGTATTTAGAAAGAAGGGTAGGGCAAAAGTCAGATTTCTTTTTTACTTATGCAACAGGAACCGGTTGCTTCCGAAGGCGTTAGAACTTTGATTCTATGTTTTTGCGGGCACACAGAGGTCATATTCGTGCGGGTAGTTATTGAGACCAATTTAAGGTTTCGGGGGCCCTAGTAAGAGAGAAAAAGGGAAAAAATTTTGGTTCCCATTGCTTGACTTATGCAACAGGTACCGGTTGCTTCCGAAAAAATTCGGAAGTCGATAATATGTTTTCGCGGGCGCACAGGGGTCATGTACATGCGGGTATTTATTGAGACTGATTTAATGTTTCTGTGGCCCTAGTAAGAGAGAAAAAGAGAAAAAAATTTGGTTCCCATTGTTTGACTTATGCAACAGGTACCGGTTGCCTCTGAAAAATTTCGGAAGTCGATAATATGTTTTCGCGGGTGCGCAGAGGTCATGTACATGCGAGTATTTATTGAGACCGATTTAATGTTTACGGGGCCCTAGTAAGAAAAAAAGGGAAGAATTTGGTTCCCATTGTTTGACTTATGCAACAGGTATAGGTTGCTTCTGAAAGAATCGTAAGTCGCTTATATGTTTTTGCAGGCGCGTAAAGGTCATGTGCGTTGAGGTAGATATTGAGACCGTTTCAATGTTTCGGTGGCCCTAGTAAGAGAAAAGGGTCCAAAATAGGTTCCCATTGTTTGACTTATGCAATAGGTATCAGTTGCTTCCAAAGGTGTCGTAAGTCGATATTTCATGTCTTCGCGGGTCCGTAACTGGCACATACGAATTGGTAGTCATCGTAACTACGTTTCTTGTCTACATATGAAGAGAAATAATACAAAACATAGTTCCTTTTGTTCGACTCATGCTACAGGAACAAGTTGCTACAGAAAGAGTTGTCTGTCTTTTTTATCCACATGTTACAATATTTTCTGGGGCTTTTACACTGTCTATTGATCATCTTAGCATATTTAATGTATCAATGTGCAGTGTGGAAGCTGGCCTAAACTAGAAAGACAAACCGGATATAGGGTTGTGAACCTGGTAGTATGCCCGAAAACATCCGACCAAGTTCTTCTGTCACCCTGTTTTCCTAAAATCTCGCCCAATGTCGGTAAATTCTGGCGTGTATGGATGGAGAATGCATGTCAGGTTGCTAAGGATTACATATCAGCTTTCAAAGAAGACCTATAATCACTTTAAAACTCCCCTCATTGTTTACATCGATGGTTTGGCCGCCATTTTGTTTTTCATGGCAGCCATTTTGTTTTTTTCCCCAAGGAATTATGGGAAGGGGGGGAGATATAATTATATATATATATATATCCAGCATAATTTCCAGTTGCCTCGATAGCACAGTGGGTAAGACCGCTGTGCCAAGAGCCCTTTTGGGACCCGGTGGTCAGAGGTTCGAACCCCGGCTGTGCCATTTTTTTTTTTTTTTTTTTTTTTTATTATAATTTATTTCTATCCTTTTTTTTTTAATTATCATTTATTCTTATGTCATTGTCCAATTTCAAATATAAGATATTTTTATGGGAAAGATTTTGGTATCCTGCTATATCTTTGGGTGCGCGCAGGAGCCGCATATGGCTGTTTCTGCGCAGCGAGAAAAACTGCTACGTTTGAGTGGGAAGTCGTCAAAGCCAAGTTACAGTTCTCGTCTATGTATTTAGAAAGAAGGGTAGGGCAAAAGTCAGATTTCTTTTTTACTTATGCAACAGGAACCGGTTGCTTCCGAAGGCGTTAGAACTTTGATTCTATGTTTTTGCGGGCACACAGAGGTCATATTCGTGCGGGTAGTTATTGAGACCAATTTAAGGTTTCGGGGGCCCTAGTAAGAGAGAAAAAGGGAAAAAATTTTGGTTCCCATTGCTTGACTTATGCAACAGGTACCGGTTGCTTCCGAAAAAATTCGGAAGTCGATATGTTTTCGCGGGCGCACAGGGGTCATGTACATGCGGGTATTTATTGAGACTGATTTAATGTTTCTGTGGCCCTAGTAAGAGAGAAAAAGAGAAAAAAATTTGGTTCCCATTGTTTGACTTATGCAACAGGTACCGGTTGCCTCTGAAAAATTTCGGAAGTCGATAATATGTTTTCGCGGGTGCGCAGAGGTCATGTACATGCGAGTATTTATTGAGACCGATTTAATGTTTACGGGGCCCTAGTAAGAAAAAAAGGGAAGAATTTGGTTCCCATTGTTTGACTTATGCAACAGGTATAGGTTGCTTCTGAAAGAATCGTAAGTCGCTTATATGTTTTTGCAGGCGCGTAAAGGTCATGTGCGTTGAGGTAGATATTGAGACCGTTTCAATGTTTCGGTGGCCCTAGTAAGAGAAAAGGGTCCAAAATAGGTTCCCATTGTTTGACTTATGCAATAGGTATCAGTTGCTTCCAAAGGTGTCGTAAGTCGATATTTCATGTCTTCGCGGGTCCGTAACTGGCACATACGAATTGGTAGTCATCGTAACTACGTTTCTTGTCTACATATGAAGAGAAATAATACAAAACATAGTTCCTTTTGTTCGACTCATGCTACAGGAACAAGTTGCTACAGAAAGAGTTGTCTGTCTTTTTTATCCACATGTTACAATATTTTCTGGGGCTTTTACACTGTCTATTGATCATCTTAGCATATTTAATGTATCAATGTGCAGTGTGGAAGCTGGCCTAAACTAGAAAGACAAACCGGATATAGGGTTGTGAACCTGGTAGTATGCCCGAAAACATCCGACCAAGTTCTTCTGTCACCCTGTTTTCCTAAAATCTCGCCCAATGTCGGTAAATTCTGGCGTGTATGGATGGAGAATGCATGTCAGGTTGCTAAGGATTACATATCAGCTTTCAAAGAAGACCTATAATCACTTTAAAACTCCCCTCATTGTTTACATCGATGGTTTGGCCGCCATTTTGTTTTTCATGGCAGCCATTTTGTTTTTTTCCCCAAGGAATTATGGGAAGGGGGGGAGATATAATTATAGGTATATATATATCCAGCATAATTTCCAGTTGCCTCGATAGCACAGTGGGTAAGACCGCTGTGCCAAGAGCCCTTTTGGGACCCGGTGGTCAGAGGTTCGAACCCCGGCTGTGCCATTTTTTTTTTTTTTTTTTTTTTTTTATTATAATTTATTTCTATCCTTTTTTTTTTAATTATCATTTATTCTTATGTCATTGTCCAATTTCAAATATAAGATATTTTTATGGGAAAGATTTTGGTATCCTGCTATATCTTTGGGTGCGCGCAGGAGCCGCATATGGCTGTTTCTGCGCAGCGAGAAAAACTGCTACGTTTGAGTGGGAAGTCGTCAAAGCCAAGTTACAGTTCTCGTCTATGTATTTAGAAAGAAGGGTAGGGCAAAAGTCAGATTTCTTTTTTACTTATGCAACAGGAACCGGTTGCTTCCGAAGGCGTTAGAACTTTGATTCTATGTTTTTGCGGGCACACAGAGGTCATATTCGTGCGGGTAGTTATTGAGACCAATTTAAGGTTTCGGGGGCCCTAGTAAGAGAGAAAAAGGGAAAAAATTTTGGTTCCCATTGCTTGACTTATGCAACAGGTACCGGTTGCTTCCGAAAAAATTCGGAAGTCGATAATATGTTTTCGCGGGCGCACAGGGGTCATGTACATGCGGGTATTTATTGAGACTGATTTAATGTTTCTGTGGCCCTAGTAAGAGAGAAAAAGAGAAAAAAATTTGGTTCCCATTGTTTGACTTATGCAACAGGTACCGGTTGCCTCTGAAAAATTTCGGAAGTCGATAATATGTTTTCGCGGGTGCGCAGAGGTCATGTACATGCGAGTATTTATTGAGACCGATTTAATGTTTACGGGGCCCTAGTAAGAAAAAAAGGGAAGAATTTGGTTCCCATTGTTTGACTTATGCAACAGGTATAGGTTGCTTCTGAAAGAATCGTAAGTCGCTTATATGTTTTTGCAGGTGCGTAAAGGTCATGTGCGTTGAGGTAGATATTGAGACCGTTTCAATGTTTCGGTGGCCCTAGTAAGAGAAAAGGGTCCAAAATAGGTTCCCATTGTTTGACTTATGCAATAGGTATCAGTTGCTTCCAAAGGTGTCGTAAGTCGATATTTCATGTCTTCGCGGGTCCGTAACTGGCACATACGAATTGGTAGTCATCGTAACTACGTTTCTTGTCTACATATGAAGAGAAATAATACAAAACATAGTTCCTTTTGTTCGACTCATGCTACAGGAACAAGTTGCTACAGAAAGAGTTGTCTGTCTTTTTTATCCACATGTTACAATATTTTCTGGGGCTTTTACACTGTCTATTGATCATCTTAGCATATTTAATGTATCAATGTGCAGTGTGGAAGCTGGCCTAAACTAGAAAGACAAACCGGATATAGGGTTGTGAACCTGGTAGTATGCCCGAAAACATCCGACCAAGTTCTTCTGTCACCCTGTTTTCCTAAAATCTCGCCCAATGTCGGTAAATTCTGGCGTGTATGGATGGAGAATGCATGTCAGGTTGCTAAGGATTACATATCAGCTTTCAAAGAAGACCTATAATCACTTTAAAACTCCCCTCATTGTTTACATCGATGGTTTGGCCGCCATTTTGTTTTTCATGGCAGCCATTTTGTTTTTTTCCCCAAGGAATTATGGGAAGGGGGGGAGATATAATTATAGGTATATATATCCAGCATAATTTCCAGTTGCCTCGATAGCACAGTGGGTAAGACCGCTGTGCCAAGAGCCCTTTTGGGACCCGGTGGTCAGAGGTTCGAACCCCGGCTGTGCCATTTTTTTTTTTTTTTTTTTTTTTTATTATAATTTATTTCTATCCTTTTTTTTTTAATTATCATTTATTCTTATGTCATTGTCCAATTTCAAATATAAGATATTTTTATGGGAAAGATTTTGGTATCCTGCTATATCTTTGGGTGCGCGCAGGAGCCGCATATGGCTGTTTCTGCGCAGCGAGAAAAACTGCTACGTTTGAGTGGGAAGTCGTCAAAGCCAAGTTACAGTTCTCGTCTATGTATTTAGAAAGAAGGGTAGGGCAAAAGTCAGATTTCTTTTTTACTTATGCAACAGGAACCGGTTGCTTCCGAAGGCGTTAGAACTTTGATTCTATGTTTTTGCGGGCACACAGAGGTCATATTCGTGCGGGTAGTTATTGAGACCAATTTAAGGTTTCGGGGGCCCTAGTAAGAGAGAAAAAGGGAAAAAATTTTGGTTCCCATTGCTTGACTTATGCAACAGGTACCGGTTGCTTCCGAAAAAATTCGGAAGTCGATAATATGTTTTCGCGGGCGCACAGGGGTCATGTACATGCGGGTATTTATTGAGACTGATTTAATGTTTCTGTGGCCCTAGTAAGAGAGAAAAAGAGAAAAAAATTTGGTTCCCATTGTTTGACTTATGCAACAGGTACCGGTTGCCTCTGAAAAATTTCGGAAGTCGATAATATGTTTTCGCGGGTGCGCAGAGGTCATGTACATGCGAGTATTTATTGAGACCGATTTAATGTTTACGGGGCCCTAGTAAGAAAAAAAGGGAAGAATTTGGTTCCCATTGTTTGACTTATGCAACAGGTATAGGTTGCTTCTGAAAGAATCGTAAGTCGCTTATATGTTTTTGCAGGCGCGTAAAGGTCATGTGCGTTGAGGTAGATATTGAGACCGTTTCAATGTTTCGGTGGCCCTAGTAAGAGAAAAGGGTCCAAAATAGGTTCCCATTGTTTGACTTATGCAATAGGTATCAGTTGCTTCCAAAGGTGTCGTAAGTCGATATTTCATGTCTTCGCGGGTCCGTAACTGGCACATACGAATTGGTAGTCATCGTAACTACGTTTCTTGTCTACATATGAAGAGAAATAATACAAAACATTGTTCCTTTTGTTCGACTCATGCTACAGGAACAAGTTGCTACAGAAAGAGTTGTCTGTCTTTTTTATCCACATGTTACAATATTTTCTGGGGCTTTTACACTGTCTATTGATCATCTTAGCATATTTAATGTATCAATGTGCAGTGTGGAAGCTGGCCTAAACTAGAAAGACAAACCGGATATAGGGTTGTGAACCTGGTAGTATGCCCGAAAACATCCGACCAAGTTCTTCTGTCACCCTGTTTTCCTAAAATCTCGCCCAATGTCGGTAAATTCTGGCGTGTATGGATGGAGAATGCATGTCAGGTTGCTAAGGATTACATATCAGCTTTCAAAGAAGACCTATAATCACTTTAAAACTCCCCTCATTGTTTACATCGATGGTTTGGCCGCCATTTTGTTTTTCATGGCAGCCATTTTGTTTTTTTCCCCAAGGAATTATGGGAAGGGGGGGAGATATAATTATAGGTATATATATCCAGCATAATTTCCAGTTGCCTCGATAGCACAGTGGGTAAGACCGCTGTGCCAAGAGCCCTTTTGGGACCCGGTGGTCAGAGGTTCGAACCCCGGCTGTGCCATTTTTTTTTTTTTTTTTTTTTTTTTATTATAATTTATTTCTATCCTTTTTTTTTTAATTATCATTTATTCTTATGTCATTGTCCAATTTCAAATATAAGATATTTTTATGGGAAAGATTTTGGTATCCTGCTATATCTTTGGGTGCGCGCAGGAGCCGCATATGGCTGTTTCTGCGCAGCGAGAAAAACTGCTACGTCTGAGTGGGAAGTCGTCAAAGCCAAGTTACAGTTCTCGTCTATGTATTTAGAAAGAAGGGTAGGGCAAAAGTCAGATTTCTTTTTTACTTATGCAACAGGAACCGGTTGCTTCTGAAGGCGTTAGAACTTTGATTCTATGTTTTTGCGGGCACACAGAGGTCATATTCGTGCGGGTAGTTATTGAGACCAATTTAAGGTTTCGGGGGCCCTAGTAAGAGAGAAAAAGGGAAAAAATTTTGGTTCCCATTGCTTGACTTATGCAACAGGTACCGGTTGCTTCCGAAAAAATTCGGAAGTCGATAATATGTTTTCGCGGGCGCACAGGGGTCATGTACATGCGGGTATTTATTGAGACTGATTTAATGTTTCTGTGGCCCTAGTAAGAGAGAAAAAGAGAAAAAAATTTGGTTCCCATTGTTTGACTTATGCAACAGGTACCGGTTGCCTCTGAAAAATTTCGGAAGTCGATAATATGTTTTCGCGGGTGCGCAGAGGTCATGTACATGCGAGTATTTATTGAGACCGATTTAATGTTTACGGGGCCCTAGTAAGAAAAAAAGGGAAGAATTTGGTTCCCATTGTTTGACTTATGCAACAGGTATAGGTTGCTTCTGAAAGAATCGTAAGTCGCTTATATGTTTTTGCAGGCGCGTAAAGGTCATGTGCGTTGAGGTAGATATTGAGACCGTTTCAATGTTTCGGTGGCCCTAGTAAGAGAAAAGGGTCCAAAATAGGTTCCCATTGTTTGACTTATGCAATAGGTATCAGTTGCTTCCAAAGGTGTCGTAAGTCGATATTTCATGTCTTCGCGGGTCCGTAACTGGCACATACGAATTGGTAGTCATCGTAACTACGTTTCTTGTCTACATATGAAGAGAAATAATACAAAACATAGTTCCTTTTGTTCGACTCATGCTACAGGAACAAGTTGCTACAGAAAGAGTTGTCTGTCTTTTTTATCCACATGTCACAATATTTTCTGGGGCTTTTACACTGTCTATTGATCATCTTAGCATATTTAATGTATCAATGTGCAGTGTGGAAGCTGGCCTAAACTAGAAAGACAAACCGGATATAGGGTTGTGAACCTGGTAGTATGCCCGAAAACATCCGACCAAGTTCTTCTGTCACCCTGTTTTCCTAAAATCTCGCCCAATGTCGGTAAATTCTGGCGTGTATGGATGGAGAATGCATGTCAGGTTGCTAAGGATTACATATCAGCTTTCAAAGAAGACCTATAATCACTTTAAAACTCCCCTCATTGTTTACATCGATGGTTTGGCCGCCATTTTGTTTTTCATGGCAGCCATTTTGTTTTTTTCCCCAAGGAATTATGGGAAGGGGGGGAGATATAATTATAGGTATATATATCCAGCATAATTTCCAGTTGCCTCGATAGCACAGTGGGTAAGACCGCTGTGCCAAGAGCCCTTTTGGGACCCGGTGGTCAGAGGTTCGAACCCCGGCTGTGCCATTTTTTTTTTTTTTTTTTTTTTTTTATTATAATTTATTTCTATCCTTTTTTTTTTAATTATCATTTATTCTTATGTCATTGTCCAATTTCAAATATAAGATATTTTTATGGGAAAGATTTTGGTATCCTGCTATATCTTTGGGTGCGCGCAGGAGCCGCATATGGCTGTTTCTGCGCAGCGAGAAAAACTGCTACGTTTGAGTGGGAAGTCGTCAAAGCCAAGTTACAGTTCTCGTCTATGTATTTAGAAAGAAGGGTAGGGCAAAAGTCAGATTTCTTTTTTACTTATGCAACAGGAACCGGTTGCTTCTGAAGGCGTTAGAACTTTGATTCTATGTTTTTGCGGGCACACAGAGGTCATATTCGTGCGGGTAGTTATTGAGACCAATTTAAGGTTTCGGGGGCCCTAGTAAGAGAGAAAAAGGGAAAAAATTTTGGTTCCCATTGCTTGACTTATGCAACAGGTACCGGTTGCTTCTGAAAAAATTCGGAAGTCGATAATATGTTTTCGCGGGCGCACAGGGGTCATGTACATGCGGGTATTTATTGAGACTGATTTAATGTTTCTGTGGCCCTAGTAAGAGAGAAAAAGAGAAAAAAATTTGGTTCCCATTGTTTGACTTATGCAACAGGTACCGGTTGCCTCTGAAAAATTTCGGAAGTCGATAATATGTTTTCGCGGGTGCGCAGAGGTCATGTACATGCGAGTATTTATTGAGACCGATTTAATGTTTACGGGGCCCTAGTAAGAAAAAAAGGGAAGAATTTGGTTCCCATTGTTTGACTTATGCAACAGGTATAGGTTGCTTCTGAAAGAATCGTAAGTCGCTTATATGTTTTTGCAGGCGCGTAAAGGTCATGTGCGTTGAGGTAGATATTGAGACCGTTTCAATGTTTCGGTGGCCCTAGTAAGAGAAAAGGGTCCAAAATAGGTTCCCATTGTTTGACTTATGCAATAGGTATCAGTTGCTTCCAAAGGTGTCGTAAGTCGATATTTCATGTCTTCGCGGGTCCGTAACTGGCACATACGAATTGGTAGTCATCGTAACTACGTTTCTTGTCTACATATGAAGAGAAATAATACAAAACATAGTTCCTTTTGTTCGACTCATGCTACAGGAACAAGTTGCTACAGAAAGAGTTGTCTGTCTTTTTTATCCACATGTTACAATATTTTCTGGGGCTTTTACACTGTCTATTGATCATCTTAGCATATTTAATGTATCAATGTGCAGTGTGGAAGCTGGCCTAAACTAGAAAGACAAACCGGATATAGGGTTGTGAACCTGGTAGTATGCCCGAAAACATCCGACCAAGTTCTTCTGTCACCCTGTTTTCCTAAAATCTCGCCCAATGTCGGTAAATTCTGGCGTGTATGGATGGAGAATGCATGTCAGGTTGCTAAGGATTACATATCAGCTTTCAAAGAAGACCTATAATCACTTTAAAACTCCCCTCATTGTTTACATCGATGGTTTGGCCGCCATTTTGTTTTTCATGGCAGCCATTTTGTTTTTTTCCCCAAGGAATTATGGGAAGGGGGGGAGATATAATTATAGGTATATATATCCAGCATAATTTCCAGTTGCCTCGATAGCACAGTGGGTAAGACCGCTGTGCCAAGAGCCCTTTTGGGACCCGGTGGTCAGAGGTTCGAACCCCGGCTGTGCCATTTTTTTTTTTTTTTTTTTTTTTATTATAATTTATTTCTATCCTTTTTTTTTTAATTATCATTTATTCTTATGTCATTGTCCAATTTCAAATATAAGATATTTTTATGGGAAAGATTTTGGTATCCTGCTATATCTTTGGGTGCGCGCAGGAGCCGCATATGGCTGTTTCTGCGCAGCGAGAAAAACTGCTACGTTTGAGTGGGAAGTCGTCAAAGCCAAGTTACAGTTCTCGTCTATGTATTTAGAAAGAAGGGTAGGGCAAAAGTCAGATTTCTTTTTTACTTATGCAACAGGAACCGGTTGCTTCCGAAGGCGTTAGAACTTTGATTCTATGTTTTTGCGGGCACACAGAGGTCATATTCGTGCGGGTAGTTATTGAGACCAATTTAAGGTTTTGGGGGCCCTAGTAAGAGAGAAAAAGGGAAAAAATTTTGGTTCCCATTGCTTGACTTATGCAACAGGTACCGGTTGCTTCCGAAAAAATTCGGAAGTCGATAATATGTTTTCGCGGGCGCACAGGGGTCATGTACATGCGGGTATTTATTGAGACTGATTTAATGTTTCTGTGGCCCTAGTAAGAGAGAAAAAGAGAAAAAAATTTGGTTCCCATTGTTTGACTTATGCAACAGGTACCGGTTGCCTCTGAAAAATTTCGGAAGTCGATAATATGTTTTCGCGGGTGCGCAGAGGTCATGTACATGCGAGTATTTATTGAGACCGATTTAATGTTTACGGGGCCCTAGTAAGAAAAAAAGGGAAGAATTTGGTTCCCATTGTTTGACTTATGCAACAGGTATAGGTTGCTTCTGAAAGAATCGTAAGTCGCTTATATGTTTTTGCAGGCGCGTAAAGGTCATGTGCGTTGAGGTAGATATTGAGACCGTTTCAATGTTTCGGTGGCCCTAGTAAGAGAAAAGGGTCCAAAATAGGTTCCCATTGTTTGACTTATGCAATAGGTATCAGTTGCTTCCAAAGGTGTCGTAAGTCGATATTTCATGTCTTCGCGGGTCCGTAACTGGCACATACGAATTGGTAGTCATCGTAACTACGTTTCTTGTCTACATATGAAGAGAAATAATACAAAACATAGTTCCTTTTGTTTGACTCATGCTACAGGAACAAGTTGCTACAGAAAGAGTTGTCTGTCTTTTTTATCCACATGTTACAATATTTTCTGGGGCTTTTACACTGTCTATTGATCATCTTAGCATATTTAATGTATCAATGTGCAGTGTGGAAGCTGGCCTAAACTAGAAAGACAAACCGGATATAGGGTTGTGAACCTGGTAGTATGCCCGAAAACATCCGACCAAGTTCTTCTGTCACCCTGTTTTCCTAAAATCTCGCCCAATGTCGGTAAATTCTGGCGTGTATGGATGGAGAATGCATGTCAGGTTGCTAAGGATTACATATCAGCTTTCAAAGAAGACCTATAATCACTTTAAAACTCCCCTCATTGTTTACATCGATGGTTTGGCCGCCATTTTGTTTTTCATGGCAGCCATTTTGTTTTTTTCCCCAAGGAATTATGGGAAGGGGGGGAGATATAATTATAGGTATATATATCCAGCATAATTTCCAGTTGCCTCGATAGCACAGTGGGTAAGACCGCTGTGCCAAGAGCCCTTTTGGGACCCGGTGGTCAGAGGTTCGAACCCCGGCTGTGCCATTTTTTTTTTTTTTTTTTTTTTTTATTATAATTTATTTCTATCCTTTTTTTTTTAATTATCATTTATTCTTATGTCATTGTCCAATTTCAAATATAAGATATTTTTATGGGAAAGATTTTGGTATCCTGCTATATCTTTGGGTGCGCGCAGGAGCCGCATATGGCTGTTTCTGCGCAGCGAGAAAAACTGCTACGTTTGAGTGGGAAGTCGTCAAAGCCAAGTTACAGTTCTCGTCTATGTATTTAGAAAGAAGGGTAGGGCAAAAGTCAGATTTCTTTTTTACTTATGCAACAGGAACCGGTTGCTTCCGAAGGCGTTAGAACTTTGATTCTATGTTTTTGCGGGCACACAGAGGTCATATTCGTGCGGGTAGTTATTGAGACCAATTTAAGGTTTCGGGGGCCCTAGTAAGAGAGAAAAAGGGAAAAAATTTTGGTTCCCATTGCTTGACTTATGCAACAGGTACCGGTTGCTTCCGAAAAAATTCGGAAGTCGATAATATGTTTTCGCGGGCGCACAGGGGTCATGTACATGCGGGTATTTATTGAGACTGATTTAATGTTTCTGTGGCCCTAGTAAGAGAGAAAAAGAGAAAAAAATTTGGTTCCCATTGTTTGACTTATGCAACAGGTACCGGTTGCCTCTGAAAAATTTCGGAAGTCGATAATATGTTTTCGCGGGTGCGCAGAGGTCATGTACATGCGAGTATTTATTGAGACCGATTTAATGTTTACGGGGCCCTAGTAAGAAAAAAAGGGAAGAATTTGGTTCCCATTGTTTGACTTATGCAACAGGTATAGGTTGCTTCTGAAAGAATCGTAAGTCGCTTATATGTTTTTGCAGGCGCGTAAAGGTCATGTGCGTTGAGGTAGATATTGAGACCGTTTCAATGTTTCGGTGGCCCTAGTAAGAGAAAAGGGTCCAAAATAGGTTCCCATTGTTTGACTTATGCAATAGGTATCAGTTGCTTCCAAAGGTGTCGTAAGTCGATATTTCATGTCTTCGCGGGTCCGTAACTGGCACATACGAATTGGTAGTCATCGTAACTACGTTTCTTGTCTACATATGAAGAGAAATAATACAAAACATAGTTCCTTTTGTTCGACTCATGCTACAGGAACAAGTTGCTACAGAAAGAGTTGTCTGTCTTTTTTATCCACATGTTACAATATTTTCTGGGGCTTTTACACTGTCTATTGATCATCTTAGCATATTTAATGTATCAATGTGCAGTGTGGAAGCTGGCCTAAACTAGAAAGACAAACCGGATATAGGGTTGTGAACCTGGTAGTATGCCCGAAAACATCCGACCAAGTTCTTCTGTCACCCTGTTTTCCTAAAATCTCGCCCAATGTCGGTAAATTCTGGCGTGTATGGATGGAGAATGCATGTCAGGTTGCTAAGGATTACATATCAGCTTTCAAAGAAGACCTATAATCACTTTAAAACTCCCCTCATTGTTTACATCGATGGTTTGGCCGCCATTTTGTTTTTCATGGCAGCCATTTTGTTTTTTTCCCCAAGGAATTATGGGAAGGGGGGGAGATATAATTATAGGTATATATATCCAGCATAATTTCCAGTTGCCTCGATAGCACAGTGGGTAAGACCGCTGTGCCAAGAGCCCTTTTGGGACCCGGTGGTCAGAGGTTCGAACCCCGGCTGTGCCATTTTTTTTTTTTTTTTTTTTTTTTATTATAATTTATTTCTATCCTTTTTTTTTTAATTATCATTTATTCTTATGTCATTGTCCAATTTCAAATATAAGATATTTTTATGGGAAAGATTTTGGTATCCTGCTATATCTTTGGGTGCGCGCAGGAGCCGCATATGGCTGTTTCTGCGCAGCGAGAAAAACTGCTACGTTTGAGTGGGAAGTCGTCAAAGCCAAGTTACAGTTCTCGTCTATGTATTTAGAAAGAAGGGTAGGGCAAAAGTCAGATTTCTTTTTTACTTATGCAACAGGAACCGGTTGCTTCCGAAGGCGTTAGAACTTTGATTCTATGTTTTTGCGGGCACACAGAGGTCATATTCGTGCGGGTAGTTATTGAGACCAATTTAAGGTTTCGGGGGCCCTAGTAAGAGAGAAAAAGGGAAAAAATTTTGGTTCCCATTGCTTGACTTATGCAACAGGTACCGGTTGCTTCCGAAAAAATTCGGAAGTCGATAATATGTTTTCGCGGGCGCACAGGGGTCATGTACATGCGGGTATTTATTGAGACTGATTTAATGTTTCTGTGGCCCTAGTAAGAGAGAAAAAGAGAAAAAAATTTGGTTCCCATTGTTTGACTTATGCAACAGGTACCGGTTGCCTCTGAAAAATTTCGGAAGTCGATAATATGTTTTCGCGGGTGCGCAGAGGTCATGTACATGCGAGTATTTATTGAGACCGATTTAATGTTTACGGGGCCCTAGTAAGAAAAAAAGGGAAGAATTTGGTTCCCATTGTTTGACTTATGCAACAGGTATAGGTTGCTTCTGAAAGAATCGTAAGTCGCTTATATGTTTTTGCAGGCGCGTAAAGGTCATGTGCGTTGAGGTAGATATTGAGACCGTTTCAATGTTTCGGTGGCCCTAGTAAGAGAAAAGGGTCCAAAATAGGTTCCCATTGTTTGACTTATGCAATAGGTATCAGTTGCTTCCAAAGGTGTCGTAAGTCGATATTTCATGTCTTCGCGGGTCCGTAACTGGCACATACGAATTGGTAGTCATCGTAACTACGTTTCTTGTCTACATATGAAGAGAAATAATACAAAACATAGTTCCTTTTGTTCGACTCATGCTACAGGAACAAGTTGCTACAGAAAGAGTTGTCTGTCTTTTTTATCCACATGTTACAATATTTTCTGGGGCTTTTACACTGTCTATTGATCATCTTAGCATATTTAATGTATCAATGTGCAGTGTGGAAGCTGGCCTAAACTAGAAAGACAAACCGGATATAGGGTTGTGAACCTGGTAGTATGCCCGAAAACATCCGACCAAGTTCTTCTGTCACCCTGTTTTCCTAAAATCTCGCCCAATGTCGGTAAATTCTGGCGTGTATGGATGGAGAATGCATGTCAGGTTGCTAAGGATTACATATCAGCTTTCAAAGAAGACCTATAATCACTTTAAAACTCCCCTCATTGTTTACATCGATGGTTTGGCCGCCATTTTGTTTTTCATGGCAGCCATTTTGTTTTTTTCCCCAAGGAATTATGGGAAGGGGGGGAGATATAATTATAGGTATATATATCCAGCATAATTTCCAGTTGCCTCGATAGCACAGTGGGTAAGACCGCTGTGCCAAGAGCCCTTTTGGGACCCGGTGGTCAGAGGTTCGAACCCCGGCTGTGCCCTTTTTTTTTTTTTTTTTTTTTTTTATTATAATTTATTTCTATCCTTTTTTTTTTAATTATCATTTATTCTTATGTCATTGTCCAATTTCAAATATAAGATATTTTTATGGGAAAGATTTTGGTATCCTGCTATATCTTTGGGTGCACGCAGGAGCCGCATATGGCTGTTTCTGCGCAGCGAGAAAAACTGCTACGTTTGAGTGGGAAGTCGTCAAAGCCAAGTTACAGTTCTCGTCTATGTATTTAGAAAGAAGGGTAGGGCAAAAGTCAGATTTCTTTTTTACTTATGCAACAGGAACCGGTTGCTTCCGAAGGCGTTAGAACTTTGATTCTATGTTTTTGCGGGCACACAGAGGTCATATTCGTGCGGGTAGTTATTGAGACCAATTTAAGGTTTCGGGGGCCCTAGTAAGAGAGAAAAAGGGAAAAAATTTTGGTTCCCATTGCTTGACTTATGCAACAGGTACCGGTTGCTTCCGAAAAAATTCGGAAGTCGATAATATGTTTTCGCGGGCGCACAGGGGTCATGTACATGCGGGTATTTATTGAGACTGATTTAATGTTTCTGTGGCCCTAGTAAGAGAGAAAAAGAGAAAAAAATTTGGTTCCCATTGTTTGACTTATGCAACAGGTACCGGTTGCCTCTGAAAAATTTTGGAAGTCGATAATATGTTTTCGCGGGTGCGCAGAGGTCATGTACATGCGAGTATTTATTGAGACCGATTTAATGTTTACGGGGCCCTAGTAAGAAAAAAAGGGAAGAATTTGGTTCCCATTGTTTGACTTATGCAACAGGTATAGGTTGCTTCTGAAAGAATCGTAAGTCGCTTATATGTTTTTGCAGGCGCGTAAAGGTCATGTGCGTTGAGGTAGATATTGAGACCGTTTCAATGTTTCGGTGGCCCTAGTAAGAGAAAAGGGTCCAAAATAGGTTCCCATTGTTTGACTTATGCAATAGGTATCAGTTGCTTCCAAAGGTGTCGTAAGTCGATATTTCATGTCTTCGCGGGTCCGTAACTGGCACATACGAATTGGTAGTCATCGTAACTACGTTTCTTGTCTACATATGAAGAGAAATAATACAAAACATAGTTCCTTTTGTTCGACTCATGCTACAGGAACAAGTTGCTACAGAAAGAGTTGTCTGTCTTTTTTATCCACATGTTACAATATTTTCTGGGGCTTTTACACTGTCTATTGATCATCTTAGCATATTTAATGTATCAATGTGCAGTGTGGAAGCTGGCCTAAACTAGAAAGACAAACCGGATATAGGGTTGTGAACCTGGTAGTATGCCCGAAAACATCCGACCAAGTTCTTCTGTCACCCTGTTTTCCTAAAATCTCGCCCAATGTCGGTAAATTCTGGCGTGTATGGATGGAGAATGCATGTCAGGTTGCTAAGGATTACATATCAGCTTTCAAAGAAGACCTATAATCACTTTAAAACTCCCCTCATTGTTTACATCGATGGTTTGGCCGCCATTTTGTTTTTCATGGCAGCCATTTTGTTTTTTTCCCCAAGGAATTATGGGAAGGGGGGGAGATATAATTATAGGTATATATATCCAGCATAATTTCCAGTTGCCTCGATAGCACAGTGGGTAAGACCGCTGTGCCAAGAGCCCTTTTGGGACCCGGTGGTCAGAGGTTCGAACCCCGGCTGTGCCATTTTTTTTTTTTTTTTTTTTTTTTTTATTATAATTTATTTCTATCCTTTTTTTTTTAATTATCATTTATTCTTATGTCATTGTCCAATTTCAAATATAAGATATTTTTATGGGAAAGATTTTGGTATCCTGCTATATCTTTGGGTGCGCGCAGGAGCCGCATATGGCTGTTTCTGCGCAGCGAGAAAAACTGCTACGTTTGAGTGGGAAGTCGTCAAAGCCAAGTTACAGTTCTCGTCTATGTATTTAGAAAGAAGGGTAGGGCAAAAGTCAGATTTCTTTTTTACTTATGCAACAGGAACCGGTTGCTTCCGAAGGCGTTAGAACTTTGATTCTATGTTTTTGCGGGCACACAGAGGTCATATTCGTGCGGGTAGTTATTGAGACCAATTTAAGGTTTCGGGGGCCCTAGTAAGAGAGAAAAAGGGAAAAAATTTTGGTTCCCATTGCTTGACTTATGCAACAGGTACCGGTTGCTTCCGAAAAAATTCGGAAGTCGATAATATGTTTTCGCGGGCGCACAGGGGTCATGTACATGCGGGTATTTATTGAGACTGATTTAATGTTTCTGTGGCCCTAGTAAGAGAGAAAAAGAGAAAAAAATTTGGTTCCCATTGTTTGACTTATGCAACAGGTACCGGTTGCCTCTGAAAAATTTCGGAAGTCGATAATATGTTTTCGCGGGTGCGCAGAGGTCATGTACATGCGAGTATTTATTGAGACCGATTTAATGTTTACGGGGCCCTAGTAAGAAAAAAAGGGAAGAATTTGGTTCCCATTGTTTGACTTATGCAACAGGTATAGGTTGCTTCTGAAAGAATCGTAAGTCGCTTATATGTTTTTGCAGGCGCGTAAAGGTCATGTGCGTTGAGGTAGATATTGAGACCGTTTCAATGTTTCGGTGGCCCTAGTAAGAGAAAAGGGTCCAAAATAGGTTCCCATTGTTTGACTTATGCAATAGGTATCAGTTGCTTCCAAAGGTGTCGTAAGTCGATATTTCATGTCTTCGCGGGTCCGTAACTGGCACATACGAATTGGTAGTCATCGTAACTACGTTTCTTGTCTACATATGAAGAGAAATAATACAAAACATAGTTCCTTTTGTTCGACTCATGCTACAGGAACAAGTTGCTACAGAAAGAGTTGTCTGTCTTTTTTATCCACATGTTACAATATTTTCTGGGGCTTTTACACTGTCTATTGATCATCTTAGCATATTTAATGTATCAATGTGCAGTGTGGAAGCTGGCCTAAACTAGAAAGACAAACCGGATATAGGGTTGTGAACCTGGTAGTATGCCCGAAAACATCCGACCAAGTTCTTCTGTCACCCTGTTTTCCTAAAATCTCGCCCAATGTCGGTAAATTCTGGCGTGTATGGATGGAGAATGCATGTCAGGTTGCTAAGGATTACATATCAGCTTTCAAAGAAGACCTATAATCACTTTAAAACTCCCCTCATTGTTTACATCGATGGTTTGGCCGCCATTTTGTTTTTCATGGCAGCCATTTTGTTTTTTTCCCCAAGGAATTATGGGAAGGGGGGGAGATATAATTATAGGTATATATATCCAGCATAATTTCCAGTTGCCTCGATAGCACAGTGGGTAAGACCGCTGTGCCAAGAGCCCTTTTGGGACCCGGTGGTCAGAGGTTCGAACCCCGGCTGTGCCATTTTTTTTTTTTTTTTTTTTTTTATTATAATTTATTTCTATCCTTTTTTTTTTAATTATCATTTATTCTTATGTCATTGTCCAATTTCAAATATAAGATATTTTTATGGGAAAGATTTTGGTATCCTGCTATATCTTTGGGTGCGCGCAGGAGCCGCATATGGCTGTTTCTGCGCAGCGAGAAAAACTGCTACGTTTGAGTGGGAAGTCGTCAAAGCCAAGTTACAGTTCTCGTCTATGTATTTAGAAAGAAGGGTAGGGCAAAAGTCAGATTTCTTTTTTACTTATGCAACAGGAACCGGTTGCTTCCGAAGGCGTTAGAACTTTGATTCTATGTTTTTGCGGGCACACAGAGGTCATATTCGTGCGGGTAGTTATTGAGACCAATTTAAGGTTTCGGGGGCCCTAGTAAGAGAGAAAAAGGGAAAAAATTTTGGTTCCCATTGCTTGACTTATGCAACAGGTACCGGTTGCTTCCGAAAAAATTCGGAAGTCGATAATATGTTTTCGCGGGCGCACAGGGGTCATGTACATGCGGGTATTTATTGAGACTGATTTAATGTTTCTGTGGCCCTAGTAAGAGAGAAAAAGAGAAAAAAATTTGGTTCCCATTGTTTGACTTATGCAACAGGTACCGGTTGCCTCTGAAAAATTTCGGAAGTCGATAATATGTTTTCGCGGGTGCGCAGAGGTCATGTACATGCGAGTATTTATTGAGACCGATTTAATGTTTACGGGGCCCTAGTAAGAAAAAAAGGGAAGAATTTGGTTCCCATTGTTTGACTTATGCAACAGGTATAGGTTGCTTCTGAAAGAATCGTAAGTCGCTTATATGTTTTTGCAGGCGCGTAAAGGTCATGTGCGTTGAGGTAGATATTGAGACCGTTTCAATGTTTCGGTGGCCCTAGTAAGAGAAAAGGGTCCAAAATAGGTTCCCATTGTTTGACTTATGCAATAGGTATCAGTTGCTTCCAAAGGTGTCGTAAGTCGATATTTCATGTCTTCGCGGGTCCGTAACTGGCACATACGAATTGGTAGTCATCGTAACTACGTTTCTTGTCTACATATGAAATAATACAAAACATAGTTCCTTTTGTTCGACTCATGCTACAGGAACAAGTTGCTACAGAAAGAGTTGTCTGTCTTTTTTATCCACATGTTACAATATTTTCTGGGGCTTTTACACTGTCTATTGATCATCTTAGCATATTTAATGTATCAATGTGCAGTGTGGAAGCTGGCCTAAACTAGAAAGACAAACCGGATATAGGGTTGTGAACCTGGTAGTATGCCCGAAAACATCCGACCAAGTTCTTCTGTCACCCTGTTTTCCTAAAATCTCGCCCAATGTCGGTAAATTCTGGCGTGTATGGATGGAGAATGCGTGTCAGGTTGCTAAGGATTACATATCAGCTTTCAAAGAAGACCTATAATCACTTTAAAACTCCCCTCATTGTTTACATCGATGGTTTGGCCGCCATTTTGTTTTTCATGGCAGCCATTTTGTTTTTTTCCCCAAGGAATTATGGGAAGGGGGGGAGATATAATTATAGGTATATATATCCAGCATAATTTCCAGTTGCCTCGATAGCACAGTGGGTAAGACCGCTGTGCCAAGAGCCCTTTTGGGACCCGGTGGTCAGAGGTTCGAACCCCGGCTGTGCCATTTTTTTTTTTTTTTTTTTTTTTATTATAATTTATTTCTATCCTTTTTTTTTTAATTATCATTTATTCTTATGTCATTGTCCAATTTCAAATATAAGATATTTTTATGGGAAAGATTTTGGTATCCTGCTATATCTTTGGGTGCGCGCAGGAGCCGCATATGGCTGTTTCTGCGCAGCGAGAAAAACTGCTACGTTTGAGTGGGAAGTCGTCAAAGCCAAGTTACAGTTCTCGTCTATGTATTTAGAAAGAAGGGTAGGGCAAAAGTCAGATTTCTTTTTTACTTATGCAACAGGAACCGGTTGCTTCCGAAGGCGTTAGAACTTTGATTCTATGTTTTTGCGGGCACACAGAGGTCATATTCGTGCGGGTAGTTATTGAGACCAATTTAAGGTTTCGGGGGCCCTAGTAAGAGAGAAAAAGGGAAAAAATTTTGGTTCCCATTGCTTGACTTATGCAACAGGTACCGGTTGCTTCCGAAAAAATTCGGAAGTCGATAATATGTTTTCGCGGGCGCACAGGGGTCATGTACATGCGGGTATTTATTGAGACTGATTTAATGTTTCTGTGGCCCTAGTAAGAGAGAAAAAGAGAAAAAAATTTGGTTCCCATTGTTTGACTTATGCAACAGGTACCGGTTGCCTCTGAAAAATTTCGGAAGTCGATAATATGTTTTCGCGGGTGCGCAGAGGTCATGTACATGCGAGTATTTATTGAGACCGATTTAATGTTTACGGGGCCCTAGTAAGAAAAAAAGGGAAGAATTTGGTTCCCATTGTTTGACTTATGCAACAGGTATAGGTTGCTTCTGAAAGAATCGTAAGTCGCTTATATGTTTTTGCAGGCGCGTAAAGGTCATGTGCGTTGAGGTAGATATTGAGACCGTTTCAATGTTTCGGTGGCCCTAGTAAGAGAAAAGGGTCCAAAATAGGTTCCCATTGTTTGACTTATGCAATAGGTATCAGTTGCTTCCAAAGGTGTCGTAAGTCGATATTTCATGTCTTCGCGGGTCCGTAACTGGCACATACGAATTGGTAGTCATCGTAACTACGTTTCTTGTCTACATATGAAGAGAAATAATACAAAACATAGTTCCTTTTGTTCGACTCATGCTACAGGAACAAGTTGCTACAGAAAGAGTTGTCTGTCTTTTTTATCCACATGTTACAATATTTTCTGGGGCTTTTACACTGTCTATTGATCATCTTAGCATATTTAATGTATCAATGTGCAGTGTGGAAGCTGGCCTAAACTAGAAAGACAAACCGGATATAGGGTTGTGAACCTGGTAGTATGCCCGAAAACATCCGACCAAGTTCTTCTGTCACCCTGTTTTCCTAAAATCTCGCCCAATGTCGGTAAATTCTGGCGTGTATGGATGGAGAATGCATGTCAGGTTGCTAAGGATTACATATCAGCTTTCAAAGAAGACCTATAATCACTTTAAAACTCCCCTCATTGTTTACATCGATGGTTTGGCCGCCATTTTGTTTTTCATGGCAGCCATTTTGTTTTTTTCCCCAAGGAATTATGGGAAGGGGGGAGATATAATTATAGGTATATATATCCAGCATAATTTCCAGTTGCCTCGATAGCACAGTGGGTAAGACCGCTGTGCCAAGAGCCCTTTTGGGACCCGGTGGTCAGAGGTTCGAACCCCGGCTGTGCCATTTTTTTTTTTTTTTTTTTTTTTTATTATAATTTATTTCTATCCTTTTTTTTTTAATTATCATTTATTCTTATGTCATTGTCCAATTTCAAATATAAGATATTTTTATGGGAAAGATTTTGGTATCCTGCTATATCTTTGGGTGCGCGCAGGAGCCGCATATGGCTGTTTCTGCGCAGCGAGAAAAACTGCTACGTTTGAGTGGGAAGTCGTCAAAGCCAAGTTACAGTTCTCGTCTATGTATTTAGAAAAAAGGGTAGGGCAAAAGTCAGATTTCTTTTTTACTTATGCAACAGGAACCGGTTGCTTCCGAAGGCGTTAGAACTTTGATTCTATGTTTTTGCGGGCACACAGAGGTCATATTCGTGCGGGTAGTTATTGAGACCAATTTAAGGTTTCGGGGGCCCTAGTAAGAGAGAATAGGGAAAAAATTTTGGTTCCCATTGCTTGACTTATGCAACAGGTACCGGTTGCTTCCGAAAAAATTCGGAAGTCGATAATATGTTTTCGCGGGCGCACAGGGGTCATGTACATGCGGGTATTTATTGAGACTGATTTAATGTTTCTGTGGCCCTAGTAAGAGAGAAAAAGAGAAAAAAATTTGGTTCCCATTGTTTGACTTATGCAACAGGTACCGGTTGCCTCTGAAAAATTTCGGAAGTCGATAATATGTTTTCGCGGGTGCACAGAGGTCATGTACATGCGAGTATTTATTGAGACCGATTTAATGTTTACGGGGCCCTAGTAAGAAAAAAAGGGAAGAATTTGGTTCCCATTGTTTGACTTATGCAACAGGTATAGGTTGCTTCTGAAAGAATCGTAAGTCGCTTATATGTTTTTGCAGGCGCGTAAAGGTCATGTGCATTGAGGTAGATATTGAGACCGTTTCAATGTTTCGGTGGCCCTAGTAAGAGAAAAGGGTCCAAAATAGGTTCCCATTGTTTGACTTATGCAATAGGTATCAGTTGCTTCCAAAGGTGTCGTAAGTCGATATTTCATGTCTTCGCGGGTCCGTAACTGGCACATACGAATTGGTAGTCATCGTAACTACGTTTCTTGTCTACATATGAAGAGAAATAATACAAAACATAGTTCCTTTTGTTCGACTCATGCTACAGGAACAAGTTGCTACAGAAAGAGTTGTCTGTCTTTTTTATCCACATGTTACAATATTTTCTGGGGCTTTTACACTGTCTATTGATCATCTTAGCATATTTAATGTATCAATGTGCAGTGTGGAAGCTGGCCTAAACTAGAAAGACAAACCGGATATAGGGTTGTGAACCTGGTAGTATGCCCGAAAACATCCGACCAAGTTCTTCTGTCACCCTGTTTTCCTAAAATCTCGCCCAATGTCGGTAAATTCTGGCGTGTATGGATGGAGAATGCATGTCAGGTTGCTAAGGATTACATATCAGCTTTCAAAGAAGACCTATAATCACTTTAAAACTCCCCTCATTGTTTACATCGATGGTTTGGCCGCCATTTTGTTTTTCATGGCAGCCATTTTGTTTTTTTCCCCAAGGAATTATGGGAAGGGGGGGAGATATAATTATAGGTATATATATCCAGCATAATTTCCAGTTGCCTCGATAGCACAGTGGGTAAGACCGCTGTGCCAAGAGCCCTTTTGGGACCCGGTGGTCAGAGGTTCGAACCCCGGCTGTGCCATTTTTTTTTTTTTTTTTTTTTTTTATTATAATTTATTTCTATCCTTTTTTTTTTAATTATCATTTATTCTTATGTCATTGTCCAATTTCAAATATAAGATATTTTTATGGGAAAGATTTTGGTATCCTGCTATATCTTTGGGTGCGCGCAGGAGCCGCATATGGCTGTTTCTGCGCAGCGAGAAAAACTGCTACGTTTGAGTGGGAAGTCGTCAAAGCCAAGTTACAGTTCTCGTCTATGTATTTAGAAAGAAGGGTAGGGCAAAAGTCAGATTTCTTTTTTACTTATGCAACAGGAACCGGTTGCTTCCGAAGGCGTTAGAACTTTGATTCTATGTTTTTGCGGGCACACAGAGGTCATATTCGTGCGGGTAGTTATTGAGACCAATTTAAGGTTTCGGGGGCCCTAGTAAGAGAGAAAAAGGGAAAAAATTTTGGTTCCCATTGCTTGACTTATGCAACAGGTACCGGTTGCTTCCGAAAAAATTCGGAAGTCGATAATATGTTTTCGCGGGTGCACAGGGGTCATGTACATGTGGGTATTTATTGAGACTGATTTAATGTTTCTGTGGCCCTAGTAAGAGAGAAAAAGAGAAAAAAATTTGGTTCCCATTGTTTGACTTATGCAACAGGTACCGGTTGCCTCTGAAAAATTTCGGAAGTCGATAATATGTTTTCACGGGTGCGCAGAGGTCATGTACATGCGAGTATTTATTGAGACCGATTTAATGTTTACGGGGCCCTAGTAAGAAAAAAAGGGAAGAATTTGGTTCCCATTGTTTGACTTATGCAACAGGTATAGGTTGCTTCTGAAAGAATCGTAAGTCGCTTATATGTTTTTGCAGGCGCGTAAAGGTCATGTGCGTTGAGGTAGATATTGAGACCGTTTCAATGTTTCGGTGGCCCTAGTAAGAGAAAAGGGTCCAAAATAGGTTCCCATTGTTTGACTTATGCAATAGGTATCAGTTGCTTCCAAAGGTGTCGTAAGTCGATATTTCATGTCTTCGCGGGTCCGTAACTGGCACATACGAATTGGTAGTCATCGTAACTACGTTTCTTGTCTACATATGAAGAGAAATAATACAAAACATAGTTCCTTTTGTTCGACTCATGCTACAGGAACAAGTTGCTACAGAAAGAGTTGTCTGTCTTTTTTATCCACATGTTACAATATTTTCTGGGGCTTTTACACTGTCTATTGATCATCTTAGCATATTTAATGTATCAATGTGCAGTGTGGAAGCTGGCCTAAACTAGAAAGACAAACCGGATATAGGGTTGTGAACCTGGTAGTATGCCCGAAAACATCCGACCAAGTTCTTCTGTCACCCTGTTTTCCTAAAATCTCGCCCAATGTCGGTAAATTCTGGCGTGTATGGATGGAGAATGCATGTCAGGTTGCTAAGGATTACATATCAGCTTTCAAAGAAGACCTATAATCACTTTAAAACTCCCCTCATTGTTTACATCGATGGTTTGGCCGCCATTTTGTTTTTCATGGCAGCCATTTTGTTTTTTTCCCCAAGGAATTATGGGAAGGGGGGGAGATATAATTATAGGTATATATATCCAGCATAATTTCCAGTTGCCTCGATAGCACAGTGGGTAAGACTGCTGTGCCAAGAGCCCTTTTGGGACCCGGTGGTCAGAGGTTCGAACCCCGGCTGTGCCATTTTTTTTTTTTTTTTTTTTTTTATTATAATTTATTTCTATCCTTTTTTTTTAATTATCATTTATTCTTATGTCATTGTCCAATTTCAAATATAAGATATTTTTATGGGAAAGATTTTGGTATCCTGCTATATCTTTGGGTGCGCGCAGGAGCCGCATATGGCTGTTTCTGCGCAGCGAGAAAAACTGCTACGTTTGAGTGGGAAGTCGTCAAAGCCAAGTTACAGTTCTCGTCTATGTATTTAGAAAGAAGGGTAGGGCAAAAGTCAGATTTCTTTTTTACTTATGCAACAGGAACCGGTTGCTTCCGAAGGCGTTAGAACTTTGATTCTATGTTTTTGCGGGCACACAGAGGTCATATTCGTGCGGGTAGTTATTGAGACCAATTTAAGGTTTCGGGGGCCCTAGTAAGAGAGAAAAAGGGAAAAAATTTTGGTTCCCATTGCTTGACTTATGCAACAGGTACCGGTTGCTTCCGAAAAAATTCGGAAGTCGATAATATGTTTTCGCGGGCGCACAGGGGTCATGTACATGCGGGTGTTTATTGAGACTGATTTAATGTTTCTGTGGCCCTAGTAAGAGAGAAAAAGAGAAAAAAATTTGGTTCCCATTGTTTGACTTATGCAACAGGTACCGGTTGCCTCTGAAAAATTTCGGAAGTCGATAATATGTTTTCGCGGGTGCGCAGAGGTCATGTACATGCGAGTATTTATTGAGACCGATTTAATGTTTACGGGGCCCTAGTAAGAAAAAAAGGGAAGAATTTGGTTCCCATTGTTTGACTTATGCAACAGGTATAGGTTGCTTCTGAAAGAATCGTAAGTCGCTTATATGTTTTTGCAGGCGCGTAAAGGTCATGTGCGTTGAGGTAGATATTGAGACCGTTTCAATGTTTCGGTGGCCCTAGTAAGAGAAAAGGGTCCAAAATAGGTTCCCATTGTTTGACTTATGCAATAGGTATCAGTTGCTTCCAAAGGTGTCGTAAGTCGATATTTCATGTCTTCGCGGGTCCGTAACTGGCACATACGAATTGGTAGTCATCGTAACTACGTTTCTTGTCTACATATGAAGAGAAATAATACAAAACATAGTTCCTTTTGTTCGACTCATGCTACAGGAACAAGTTGCTACAGAAAGAGTTGTCTGTCTTTTTTATCCACATGTTACAATATTTTCTGGGGCTTTTACACTGTCTATTGATCATCTTAGCATATTTAATGTATCAATGTGCAGTGTGGAAGCTGGCCTAAACTAGAAAGACAAACCGGATATAGGGTTGTGAACCTGGTAGTATGCCCGAAAACATCCGACCAAGTTCTTCTGTCACCCTGTTTTCCTAAAATCTCGCCCAATGTCGGTAAATTCTGGCGTGTATGGATGGAGAATGCATGTCAGGTTGCTAAGGATTACATATCAGCTTTCAAAGAAGACCTATAATCACTTTAAAACTCCCCTCATTGTTTACATCGATGGTTTGGCCGCCATTTTGTTTTTCATGGCAGCCATTTTGTTTTTTTCCCCAAGGAATTATGGGAAGGGGGGGAGATATAATTATAGGTATATATATCCAGCATAATTTCCAGTTGCCTAGATAGCACAGTGGGTAAGACCGCTGTGCCAAGAGCCCTTTTGGGACCCGGTGGTCAGAGGTTCGAACCCCGGCTGTGCCATTTTTTTTTTTTTTTTTTTTTTTTTTTATTATAATTTATTTCTATCCTTTTTTTTTTAATTATCATTTATTCTTATGTCATTGTCCAATTTCAAATATAAGATATTTTTATGGGAAAGATTTTGGTATCCTGCTATATCTTTGGGTGCGCGCAGGAGCCGCATATGGCTGTTTCTGCGCAGCGAGAAAAACTGCTACGTTTGAGTGGGAAGTCGTCAAAGCCAAGTTACAGTTCTCGTCTATGTATTTAGAAAGAAGGGTAGGGCAAAAGTCAGATTTCTTTTTTACTTATGCAACAGGAACCGGTTGCTTCCGAAGGCGTTAGAACTTTGATTCTATGTTTTTGCGGGCACACAGAGGTCATATTCGTGCGGGTAGTTATTGAGACCAATTTAAGGTTTCGGGGGCCCTAGTAAGAGAGAAAAAGGGAAAAAAATTTGGTTCCCATTGCTTGACTTATGCAACAGGTACCGGTTGCTTCCGAAAAAATTCGGAAGTCGATAATATGTTTTCGCGGGCGCACAGGGGTCATGTACATGCGGGTATTTATTGAGACTGATTTAATGTTTCTGTGGCCCTAGTAAGAGAGAAAAAGAGAAAAAAATTTGGTTCCCATTGTTTGACTTATGCAACAGGTACCGGTTGCCTCTGAAAAATTTCGGAAGTCGATAATATGTTTTCGCGGGTGCGCAGAGGTCATGTACATGCGAGTATTTATTGAGACCGATTTAATGTTTACGGGGCCCTAGTAAGAAAAAAAGGGAAGAATTTGGTTCCCATTGTTTGACTTATGCAACAGGTATAGGTTGCTTCTGAAAGAATCGTAAGTCGCTTATATGTTTTTGCAGGCGCGTAAAGGTCATGTGCGTTGAGGTAGATATTGAGACCGTTTCAATGTTTCGGTGGCCCTAGTAAGAGAAAAGGGTCCAAAATAGGTTCCCATTGTTTGACTTATGCAATAGGTATCAGTTGCTTCCAAAGGTGTCGTAAGTCGATATTTCATGTCTTCGCGGGTCCGTAACTGGCACATACGAATTGGTAGTCATCGTAACTACGTTTCTTGTCTACATATGAAGAGAAATAATACAAAACATAGTTCCTTTTGTTCGACTCATGCTACAGGAACAAGTTGCTACAGAAAGAGTTGTCTGTCTTTTTTATCCACATGTTACAATATTTTCTGGGGCTTTTACACTGTCTATTGATCATCTTAGCATATTTAATGTATCAATGTGCAGTGTGGAAGCTGGCCTAAACTAGAAAGACAAACCGGATATAGGGTTGTGAACCTGGTAGTATGCCCGAAAACATCCGACCAAGTTCTTCTGTCACCCTGTTTTCCTAAAATCTCGCCCAATGTCGGTAAATTCTGGCGTGTATGGATGGAGAATGCATGTCAGGTTGCTAAGGATTACATATCAGCTTTCAAAGAAGACCTATAATCACTTTAAAACTCCCCTCATTGTTTACATCGATGGTTTGGCCGCCATTTTGTTTTTCATGGCAGCCATTTTGTTTTTTTCCCCAAGGAATTATGGGAAGGGGGGGAGATATAATTATAGGTATATATATCCAGCATAATTTCCAGTTGCCTCGCTAGCACAGTGGGTAAGACCGCTGTGCCAAGAGCCCTTTTGGGACCCGGTGGTCAGAGGTTCGAACCCCGGCTGTGCCATTTTTTTTTTTTTTTTTTTTTTTTATTATAATTTATTTCTATCCTTTTTTTTTTAATTATCATTTATTCTTATGTCATTGTCCAATTTCAAATATAAGATATTTTTATGGGAAAGATTTTGGTATCCTGCTATATCTTTGGGTGCGCGCAGGAGCCGCATATGGCTGTTTCTGCGCAGCGAGAAAAACTGCTACGTTTGAGTGGGAAGTCGTCAAAGCCAAGTTACAGTTCTCGTCTATGTATTTAGAAAGAAGGGTAGGGCAAAAGTCAGATTTCTTTTTTACTTATGCAACAGGAACCGGTTGCTTCCGAAGGCGTTAGAACTTTGATTCTATGTTTTTGCGGGCACACAGAGGTCATATTCGTGCGGGTAGTTATTGAGACCAATTTAAGGTTTCGGGGGCCCTAGTAAGAGAGAAAAAGGGAAAAAATTTTGGTTCCCATTGCTTGACTTATGCAACAGGTACCGGTTGCTTCCGAAAAAATTCGGAAGTCGATAATATGTTTTCGCGGGCGCACAGGGGTCATGTACATGCGGGTATTTATTGAGACTGATTTAATGTTTCTGTGGCCCTAGTAAGAGAGAAAAAGAGAAAAAAATTTGGTTCCCATTGTTTGACTTATGCAACAGGTACCGGTTGCCTCTGAAAAATTTCGGAAGTCGATAATATGTTTTCGCGGGTGCGCAGAGGTCATGTACATGCGAGTATTTATTGAGACCGATTTAATGTTTACGGGGCCCTAGTAAGAAAAAAAGGGAAGAATTTGGTTCCCATTGTTTGACTTATGCAACAGGTATAGGTTGCTTCTGAAAGAATCGTAAGTCGCTTATATGTTTTTGCAGGCGCGTAAAGGTCATGTGCGTTGAGGTAGATATTGAGACCGTTTCAATGTTTCGGTGGCCCTAGTAAGAGAAAAGGGTCCAAAATAGGTTCCCATTGTTTGACTTATGCAATAGGTATCAGTTGCTTCCAAAGGTGTCGTAAGTCGATATTTCATGTCTTCGCGGGTCCGTAACTGGCACATACGAATTATTAGTCATCGTAACTACGTTTCTTGTCTACATATGAAGAGAAATAATACAAAACATAGTTCCTTTTGTTCAACTCATGCTACAGGAACAAGTTGCTACAGAAAGAGTTGTCTGTCTTTTTTATCCACATGTTACAATATTTTCTGGGGCTTTTACACTGTCTATTGATCATCTTAGCATATTTAATGTATCAATGTGCAGTGTGGAAGCTGGCCTAAACTAGAAAGACAAACCGGATATAGGGTTGTGAACCTGGTAGTATGCCCGAAAACATCCGACCAAGTTCTTCTGTCACCCTGTTTTCCTAAAATCTCGCCCAATGTCGGTAAATTCTGGCGTGTATGGATGGAGAATGCATGTCAGGTTGCTAAGGATTACATATCAGCTTTCAAAGAAGACCTATAATCACTTTAAAACTCCCCTCATTGTTTACATCGATGGTTTGGCCGCCATTTTGTTTTTCATGGCAGCCATTTTGTTTTTTTCCCCAAGGAATTATGGGAAGGGGGGGAGATATAATTATAGGTATATATATCCAGCATAATTTCCAGTTGCCTCGATAGCACAGTGGGTAAGACCGCTGTGCCAAGAGCCCTTTTGGGACCCGGTGGTCAGAGGTTCGAACCCCGGCTGTGCCATTTTTTTTTTTTTTTTTTTTTTTTTATTATAATTTATTTCTATCCTTTTTTTTTTAATTATCATTTATTCTTATGTCATTGTCCAATTTCAAATATAAGATATTTTTATGGGAAAGATTTTGGTATCCTGCTATATCTTTGGGTGCGCGCAGGAGCCGCATATGGCTGTTTCTGCGCAGCGAGAAAAACTGCTACGTTTGAGTGGGAAGTCGTCAAAGCCAAGTTACAGTTCTCGTCTATGTATTTAGAAAGAAGGGTAGGGCAAAAGTCAGATTTCTTTTTTACTTATGCAACAGGAACCGGTTGCTTCCGAAGGCGTTAGAACTTTGATTCTATGTTTTTGCGGGCACACAGAGGTCATATTCGTGCGGGTAGTTATTGAGACCAATTTAAGGTTTCGGGGGCCCTAGTAAGAGAGAAAAAGGGAAAAAATTTTGGTTCCCATTGCTTGACTTATGCAACAGGTACCGGTTGCTTCCGAAAAAATTCGGAAGTCGATAATATGTTTTCGCGGGCGCACAGGGGTCATGTACATGCGGGTATTTATTGAGACTGATTTAATGTTTCTGTGGCCCTAGTAAGAGAGAAAAAGAGAAAAAAATTTGGTTCCCATTGTTTGACTTATGCAACAGGTACCGGTTGCCTCTGAAAAATTTCGGAAGTCGATAATATGTTTTCGCGGGTGCGCAGAGGTCATGTACATGCGAGTATTTATTGAGACCGATTTAATGTTTACGGGGCCCTAGTAAGAAAAAAAGGGAAGAATTTGGTTCCCATTGTTTGACTTATGCAACAGGTATAGGTTGCTTCTGAAAGAATCGTAAGTCGCTTATATGTTTTTGCAGGCGCGTAAAGGTCATGTGCGTTGAGGTAGATATTGAGACCGTTTCAATGTTTCGGTGGCCCTAGTAAGAGAAAAGGGTCCAAAATAGGTTCCCATTGTTTGACTTATGCAATAGGTATCAGTTGCTTCCAAAGGTGTCGTAAGTCGATATTTCATGTCTTCGCGGGTCCGTAACTGGCACATACGAATTGGTAGTCATCGTAACTACGTTTCTTGTCTACATATGAAGAGAAATAATACAAAACATAGTTCCTTTTGTTCGACTCATGCTACAGGAACAAGTTGCTACAGAAAGAGTTGTCTGTCTTTTTTATCCACATGTTACAATATTTTCTGGGGCTTTTACACTGTCTATTGATCATCTTAGCATATTTAATGTATCAATGTGCAGTGTGGAAGCTGGCCTAAACTAGAAAGACAAACCGGATATAGGGTTGTGAACCTGGTAGTATGCCCGAAAACATCCGACCAAGTTCTTCTGTCACCCTGTTTTCCTAAAATCTCGCCCAATGTCGGTAAATTCTGGCGTGTATGGATGGAGAATGCATGTCAGGTTGCTAAGGATTACATATCAGCTTTCAAAGAAGACCTATAATCACTTTAAAACTCCCCTCATTGTTTACATCGATGGTTTGGCCGCCATTTTGTTTTTCATGGCAGCCATTTTGTTTTTTTCCCCAAGGAATTATGGGAAGGGGGGGAGATATAATTATAGGTATATATATCCAGCATAATTTCCAGTTGCCTCGATAGCACAGTGGGTAAGACCGCTGTGCCAAGAGCCCTTTTGGGACCCGGTGGTCAGAGGTTCGAACCCCGGCTGTGCCATTTTTTTTTTTTTTTTTTTTTTTATTATAATTTATTTCTATCCTTTTTTTTTTAATTATCATTTATTCTTATGTCATTGTCCAATTTCAAATATAAGATATTTTTATGGGAAAGATTTTGGTATCCTGCTATATCTTTGGGTGCGCGCAGGAGCCGCATATGGCTGTTTCTGCGCAGCGAGAAAAACTGCTACGTTTGAGTGGGAAGTCGTCAAAGCCAAGTTACAGTTCTCGTCTATGTATTTCGAAAGAAGGGTAGGGCAAAAGTCAGATTTCTTTTTTACTTATGCAACAGGAACCGGTTGCTTCCGAAGGCGTTAGAACTTTGATTCTATGTTTTTGCAGGCACACAGAGGTCATATTCGTGCGGGTAGTTATTGAGACCAATTTAAGGTTTCGGGGGCCCTAGTAAGAGAGAAAAAGGGAAAAAATTTTGGTTCCCATTGCTTGACTTATGCAACAGGTACCGGTTGCTTCCGAAAAAATTCGGAAGTCGATAATATGTTTTCGCGGGCGCACAGGGGTCATGTACATGCGGGTATTTATTGAGACTGATTTAATGTTTCTGTGGCCCTAGTAAGAGAGAAAAAGAGAAAAAAATTTGGTTCCCATTGTTTGACTTATGCAACAGGTACCGGTTGCCTCTGAAAAATTTCGGAAGTCGATAATATGTTTTCGCGGGTGCGCAGAGGTCATGTAAATGCGAGTATTTATTGAGACCGATTTAATGTTTACGGGGCCCTAGTAAGAAAAAAAGGGAAGAATTTGGTTCCCATTGTTTGACTTATGCAACAGGTATAGGTTGCTTCTGAAAGAATCGTAAGTCGCTTATATGTTTTTGCAGGCGCGTAAAGGTCATGTGCGTTGAGGTAGATATTGAGACCGTTTCAATGTTTCGGTGGCCCTAGTAAGAGAAAAGGGTCCAAAATAGGTTCCCATTGTTTGACTTATGCAATAGGTATCAGTTGCTTCCAAAGGTGTCGTAAGTCGATATTTCATGTCTTCGCGGGTCCGTAACTGGCACATACGAATTGGTAGTCATCGTAACTACGTTTCTTGTCTACATATGAAGAGAAATAATACAAAACATAGTTCCTTTTGTTCGACTCATGCTACAGGAACAAGTTGCTACAGAAAGAGTTGTCTGTCTTTTTTATCCACATGTTACAATATTTTCTGGGGCTTTTACACTGTCTATTGATCATCTTAGCATATTTAATGTATCAATGTGCAGTGTGGAAGCTGGCCTAAACTAGAAAGACAAACCGGATATAGGGTTGTGAACCTGGTAGTATGCCCGAAAACATCCGACCAAGTTCTTCTGTCACCCTGTTTTCCTAAAATCTCGCCCAATGTCGGTAAATTCTGGCGTGTATGGATGGAGAATGCATGTCAGGTTGCTAAGGATTACATATCAGCTTTCAAAGAAGACCTATAATCACTTTAAAACTCCCCTCATTGTTTACATCGATGGTTTGGCCGCCATTTTGTTTTTCATGGCAGCCATTTTGTTTTTTTCCCCAAGGAATTATGGGAAGGGGGGGAGATATAATTATAGGTATATATATCCAGCATAATTTCCAGTTGCCTCGATAGCACAGTGGGTAAGACCGCTGTGCCAAGAGCCCTTTTGGGACCCGGTGGTCAGAGGTTCGAACCCCGGCTGTGCCATTTTTTTTTTTTTTTTTTTTTTTTTATTATAATTTATTTCTATCCTTTTTTTTTTAATTATCATTTATTCTTATGTCATTGTCCAATTTCAAATATAAGATATTTTTATGGGAAAGATTTTGGTATCCTGCTATATCTTTGGGTGCGCGCAGGAGCCGCATATGGCTGTTTCTGCGCAGCGAGAAAAACTGCTACGTTTGAGTGGGAAGTCGTCAAAGCCAAGTTACAGTTCTCGTCTATGTATTTAGAAAGAAGGGTAGGGCAAAAGTCAGATTTCTTTTTTACTTATGCAACAGGAACCGGTTGCTTCCGAAGGCGTTAGAACTTTGATTCTATGTTTTTGCGGGCACACAGAGGTCATATTCGTGCGGGTAGTTATTGAGACCAATTTAAGGTTTCGGGGGCCCTAGTAAGAGAGAAAAAGGGAAAAAATTTTGGTTCCCATTGCTTGACTTATGCAACAGGTACCGGTTGCTTCCGAAAAAATTCGGAAGTCGATAATATGTTTTCGCGGGCGCACAGGGGTCATGTACATGCGGGTATTTATTGAGACTGATTTAATGTTTCTGTGGCCCTAGTAAGAGAGAAAAAGAGAAAAAAATTTGGTTCCCATTGTTTGACTTATGCAACAGGTACCGGTTGCCTCTGAAAAATTTCGGAAGTCGATAATATGTTTTCGCGGGTGCGCAGAGGTCATGTACATGCGAGTATTTATTGAGACCGATTTAATGTTTACGGGGCCCTAGTAAGAAAAAAAGGGAAGAATTTGGTTCCCATTGTTTGACTTATGCAACAGGTATAGGTTGCTTCTGAAAGAATCATAAGTCGCTTATATGTTTTTGCAGGCGCGTAAAGGTCATGTGCGTTGAGGTAGATATTGAGACCGTTTCAATGTTTCGGTGGCCCTAGTAAGAGAAAAGGGTCCAAAATAGGTTCCCATTGTTTGACTTATGCAATAGGTATCAGTTGCTTCCAAAGGTGTCGTAAGTCGATATTTCATGTCTTCACGGGTCCGTAACTGGCACATACGAATTGGTAGTCATCGTAACTACGTTTCTTGTCTACATATGAAGAGAAATAATACAAAACATAGTTCCTTTTGTTCGACTCATGCTACAGGAACAAGTTGCTACAGAAAGAGTTGTCTGTCTTTTTTATCCACATGTTACAATATTTTCTGGGGCTTTTACACTGTCTATTGATCATCTTAGCATATTTAATGTATCAATGTGCAGTGTGGAAGCTGGCCTAAACTAGAAAGACAAACCGGATATAGGGTTGTGAACCTGGTAGTATGCCCGAAAACATCCGACCAAGTTCTTCTGTCACCCTGTTTTCCTAAAATCTCGCCCAATGTCGGTAAATTCTGGCGTGTATGGATGGAGAATGCATGTCAGGTTGCTAAGGATTACATATCAGCTTTCAAAGAAGACCTATAATCACTTTAAAACTCCCCTCATTGTTTACATCGATGGTTTGGCCGCCATTTTGTTTTTCATGGCAGCCATTTTGTTTTTTTCCCCAAGGAATTATGGGAAGGGGGGGAGATATAATTATAGGTATATATATCCAGCATAATTTCCAGTTGCCTCGATAGCACAGTGGGTAAGACCGCTGTGCCAAGAGCCCTTTTGGGACCCGGTGGTCAGAGGTTCGAACCCCGGCTGTGCCATTTTTTTTTTTTTTTTTTTTTTATTATAATTTATTTCTATCCTTTTTTTTTTAATTATCATTTATTCTTATGTCATTGTCCAATTTCAAATATAAGATATTTTTATGGGAAAGATTTTGGTATCCTGCTATATCTTTGGGTGCGCGCAGGAGCCGCATATGGCTGTTTCTGCGCAGCGAGAAAAACTGCTACGTTTGAGTGGGAAGTCGTCAAAGCCAAGTTACAGTTCTCGTCTATGTATTTAGAAAGAAGGGTAGGGCAAAAGTCAGATTTCTTTTTTACTTATGCAACAGGAACCGGTTGCTTCCGAAGGCGTTAGAACTTTGATTCTATGTTTTTGCGGGCACACAGAGGTCATATTCGTGCGGGTAGTTATTGAGACCAATTTAAGGTTTCGGGGGCCCTAGTAAGAGAGAAAAAGGGAAAAAATGTTGGTTCCCATTGCTTGACTTATGCAACAGGTACCGGTTGCTTCCAAAAAAATTCGGAAGTCGATAATATGTTTTCGCGGGCGCACAGGGGTCATGTACATGCGGGTATTTATTGAGACTGATTTAATGTTTCTGTGGCCCTAGTAAGAGAGAAAAAGAGAAAAAAATTTGGTTCCCATTGTTTGACTTATGCAACAGGTACCGGTTGCCTCTGAAAAATTTCGGAAGTCGATAATATGTTTTCGCGGGTGCGCAGAGGTCATGTACATGCGAGTATTTATTGAGACCGATTTAATGTTTACGGGGCCCTAGTAAGAAAAAAAGGGAAGAATTTGGTTCCCATTGTTTGACTTATGCAACAGGTATAGGTTGCTTCTGAAAGAATCGTAAGTCGCTTATATGTTTTTGCAGGCGCGTAAAGGTCATGTGCGTTGAGGTAGATATTGAGACCGTTTCAATGTTTCGGTGGCCCTAGTAAGAGAAAAGGGTCCAAAATAGGTTCCCATTGTTTGACTTATGCAATAGGTATCAGTTGCTTCCAAAGGTGTCGTAAGTCGATATTTCATGTCTTCGCGGGTCCGTAACTGGCACATACGAATTGGTAGTCATCGTAACTACGTTTCTTGTCTACATATGAAGAGAAATAATACAAAACATAGTTCCTTTTGTTCGACTCATGCTACAGGAACAAGTTGCTACAGAAAGAGTTGTCTGTCTTTTTTATCCACATGTTACAATATTTTCTGGGGCTTTTACACTGTCTATTGATCATCTTAGCATATTTAATGTATCAATGTGCAGTGTGGAAGCTGGCCTAAACTAGAAAGACAAACCGGATATAGGGTTGTGAACCTGGTAGTATGCCCGAAAACATCCGACCAAGTTCTTCTGTCACCCTGTTTTCCTAAAATCTCGCCCAATGTCGGTAAATTCTGGCGTGTATGGATGGAGAATGCATGTCAGGTTGCTAAGGATTACATATCAGCTTTCAAAGAAGACCTATAATCACTTTAAAACTCCCCTCATTGTTTACATCGATGGTTTGGCCGCCATTTTGTTTTTCATGGCAGCCATTTTGTTTTTTTCCCCAAGGAATTATGGGAAGGGGGGGAGATATAATTATAGGTATATATATCCAGCATAATTTCCAGTTGCCTCGATAGCACAGTGGGTAAGACCGCTGTGCCAAGAGCCCTTTTGGGACCCGGTGGTCAGAGGTTCGAACCCCGGCTGTGCCATTTTTTTTTTTTTTTTTTTTTTTATTATAATTTATTTCTATCCTTTTTTTTTAATTATCATTTATTCTTATGTCATTGTCCAATTTCAAATATAAGATATTTTTATGGGAAAGATTTTGGTATCCTGCTATATCTTTGGGTGCGCGCAGGAGCCGCATATGGCTGTTTCTGCGCAGCGAGAAAAACTGCTACGTTTGAGTGGGAAGTCGTCAAAGCCAAGTTACAGTTCTCGTCTATGTATTTAGAAAGAAGGGTAGGGCAAAAGTCAGATTTCTTTTTTACTTATGCAACAGGAACCGGTTGCTTCCGAAGGCGTTAGAACTTTGATTCTATGTTTTTGCGGGCACACAGAGGTCATATTCGTGCGGGTAGTTATTGAGACCAATTTAAGGTTTCGGGGGCCCTAGTAAGAGAGAAAAAGGGAAAAAATTTTGGTTCCCATTGCTTGACTTATGCAACAGGTACCGGTTGCTTCCGAAAAAATTCGGAAGTCGATAATATGTTTTCGCGGGCGCACAGGGGTCATGTACATGCGGGTATTTATTGAGACTGATTTAATGTTTCTGTGGCCCTAGTAAGAGAGAAAAAGAGAAAAAAATTTGGTTCCCATTGTTTGACTTATGCAACAGGTACCGGTTGCCTCTGAAAAATTTCGGAAGTCGATAATATGTTTTCGCGGGTGCGCAGAGGTCATGTACATGCGAGTATTTATTGAGACCGATTTAATGTTTACGGGGCCCTAGTAAGAAAAAAAGGGAAGAATTTGGTTCCCATTGTTTGACTTATGCAACAGGTATAGGTTGCTTCTGAAAGAATCGTAAGTCGCTTATATGTTTTTGCAGGCGCGTAAAGGTCATGTGCGTTGAGGTAGATATTGAGACCGTTTCAATGTTTCGGTGGCCCTAGTAAGAGAAAAGGGTCCAAAATAGGTTCCCATTGTTTGACTTATGCAATAGGTATCAGTTGCTTCCAAAGGTGTCGTAAGTCGATATTTCATGTCTTCGCGGGTCCGTAACTGGCACATACGAATTGGTAGTCATCGTAACTACGTTTCTTGTCTACATATGAAGAGAAATAATACAAAACATAGTTCCTTTTGTTCGACTCATGCTACAGGAACAAGTTGCTACAGAAAGAGTTGTCTGTCTTTTTTATCCACATGTTACAATATTTTCTGGGGCTTTTACACTGTCTATTGATCATCTTAGCATATTTAATGTATCAATGTGCAGTGTGGAAGCTGGCCTAAACTAGAAAGACAAACCGGATATAGGGTTGTGAACCTGGTAGTATGCCCGAAAACATCCGACCAAGTTCTTCTGTCACCCTGTTTTCCTAAAATCTCGCCCAATGTCGGTAAATTCTGGCGTGTATGGATGGAGAATGCATGTCAGGTTGCTAAGGATTACATATCAGCTTTCAAAGAAGACCTATAATCACTTTAAAACTCCCCTCATTGTTTACATCGATGGTTTGGCCGCCATTTTGTTTTTCATGGCAGCCATTTTGTTTTTTTCCCCAAGGAATTATGGGAAGGGGGGGAGATATAATTATAGGTATATATATCCAGCATAATTTCCAGTTGCCTCGATAGCACAGTGGGTAAGACCACTGTGCCAAGAGCCCTTTTGGGACCCGGTGGTCAGAGGTTCGAACCCCGGCTGTGCCATTTTTTTTTTTTTTTTTTTTTTTATTATAATTTATTTCTATCCTTTTTTTTTTAATTATCATTTATTCTTATGTCATTGTCCAATTTCAAATATAAGATATTTTTATGGGAAAGATTTTGGTATCCTGCTATATCTTTGGGTGCGCGCAGGAGCCGCATATGGCTGTTTCTGCGCAGCGAGAAAAACTGCTACGTTTGAGTGGGAAGTCGTCAAAGCCAAGTTACAGTACTCGTCTATGTATTTAGAAAGAAGGGTAGGGCAAAAGTCAGATTTCTTTTTTACTTATGCAACAGGAACCGGTTGCTTCCGAAGGCGTTAGAACTTTGATTCTATGTTTTTGCGGGCACACAGAGGTCATATTCGTGCGGGTAGTTATTGAGACCAATTTAAGGTTTCGGGGGCCCTAGTAAGAGAGAAAAAGGGAAAAAATTTTGGTTCCCATTGCTTGACTTATGCAACAGGTACCGGTTGCTTCCGAAAAAATTCGGAAGTCGATAATATGTTTTCGCGGGCGCACAGGGGTCATGTACATGCGGGTATTTATTGAGACTGATTTAATGTTTCTGTGGCCCTAGTAAGAGAGAAAAAGAGAAAAAAATTTGGTTCCCATTGTTTGACTTATGCAACAGGTACCGGTTGCCTCTGAAAAATTTCGGAAGTCGATAATATGTTTTCGCGGGTGCGCAGAGGTCATGTACATGCGAGTATTTATTGAGACCGATTTAATGTTTACGGGGCCCTAGTAAGAAAAAAAGGGAAGAATTTGGTTCCCATTGTTTGACTTATGCAACAGGTATAGGTTGCTTCTGAAAGAATCGTAAGTCGCTTATATGTTTTTGCAGGCGCGTAAAGGTCATGTGCGTTGAGGTAGATATTGAGACCGTTTCAATGTTTCGGTGGCCCTAGTAAGAGAAAAGGGTCCAAAATAGGTTCCCATTGTTTGACTTATGCAATAGGTATCAGTTGCTTCCAAAGGTGTCGTAAGTCGATATTTCATGTCTTCGCGGGTCCGTAACTGGCACATACGAATTGGTAGTCATCGTAACTACGTTTCTTGTCTACATATGAAGAGAAATAATACAAAACATAGTTCCTTTTGTTCGACTCATGCTACAGGAACAAGTTGCTACAGAAAGAGTTGTCTGTCTTTTTTATCCACATGTTACAATATTTTCTGGGGCTTTTACACTGTCTATTGATCATCTTAGCATATTTAATGTATCAATGTGCAGTGTGGAAGCTGGCCTAAACTAGAAAGACAAACCGGATATAGGGTTGTGAACCTGGTAGTATGCCCGAAAACATCCGACCAAGTTCTTCTGTCACCCTGTTTTCCTAAAATCTCGCCCAATGTCGGTAAATTCTGGCGTGTATGGATGGAGAATGCATGTCAGGTTGCTAAGGATTACATATCAGCTTTCAAAGAAGACCTATAATCACTTTAAAACTCCCCTCATTGTTTACATCGATGGTTTGGCCGCCATTTTGTTTTTCATGGCAGCCATTTTGTTTTTTTCCCCAAGGAATTATGGGAAGGGGGGGAGATATAATTATAGGTATATATATCCAGCATAATTTCCAGTTGCCTCGATAGCACAGTGGGTAAGACCGCTGTGCCAAGAGCCCTTTTGGGACCCGGTGGTCAGAGGTTCGAACCCCGGCTGTGCCATTTTTTTTTTTTTTTTTTTTTTTTTTATTATAATTTATTTCTATCCTTTTTTTTTTAATTATCATTTATTCTTATGTCATTGTCCAATTTCAAATATAAGATATTTTTATGGGAAAGATTTTGGTATCCTGCTATATCTTTGGGTGCGCGCAGGAGCCGCATATGGCTGTTTCTGCGCAGCGAGAAAAACTGCTACGTTTGAGTGGGAAGTCGTCAAAGCCAAGTTACAGTTCTCGTCTATGTATTTAGAAAGAAGGGTAGGGCAAAAGTCAGATTTCTTTTTTACTTATGCAACAGGAACCGGTTGCTTCCGAAGGCATTAGAACTTTGATTCTATGTTTTTGCGGGCACACAGAGGTCATATTCGTGCGGGTAGTTATTGAGACCAATTTAAGGTTTCGGGGGCCCTAGTAAGAGAGAAAAAGGGAAAAAATTTTGGTTCCCATTGCTTGACTTATGCAACAGGTACCGGTTGCTTCCGAAAAAATTCGGAAGTCGATAATATGTTTTCGCGGGCGCACAGGGGTCATGTACATGCGGGTATTTATTGAGACTGATTTAATGTTTCTGTGGCCCTAGTAAGAGAGAAAAAGAGAAAAAAATTTGGTTCCCATTGTTTGACTTATGCAACAGGTACCGGTTGCCTCTGAAAAATTTCGGAAGTCGATAATATGTTTTCGCGGGTGCGCAGAGGTCATGTACATGCGAGTATTTATTGAGACCGATTTAATGTTTACGGGGCCCTAGTAAGAAAAAAAGGGAAGAATTTGGTTCCCATTGTTTGACTTATGCAACAGGTATAGGTTGCTTCTGAAAGAATCGTAAGTCGCTTATATGTTTTTGCAGGCGCGTAAAGGTCATGTGCGTTGAGGTAGATATTGAGACCGTTTCAATGTTTCGGTGGCCCTAGTAAGAGAAAAGGGTCCAAAATAGGTTCCCATTGTTTGACTTATGCAATAGGTATCAGTTGCTTCCAAAGGTGTCGTAAGTCGATATTTCATGTCTTCGCGGGTCCGTAACTGGCACATACGAATTGGTAGTCATCGTAACTACGTTTCTTGTCTACATATGAAGAGAAATAATACAAAACATAGTTCCTTTTGTTCGACTCATGCTACAGGAACAAGTTGCTACAGAAAGAGTTGTCTGTCTTTTTTATCCACATGTTACAATATTTTCTGGGGCTTTTACACTGTCTATTGATCATCTTAGCATATTTAATGTATCAATGTGCAGTGTGGAAGCTGGCCTAAACTAGAAAGACAAACCGGATATAGGGTTGTGAACCTGGTAGTATGCCCGAAAACATCCGACCAAGTTCTTCTGTCACCCTGTTTTCCTAAAATCTCGCCCAATGTCGGTAAATTCTGGCGTGTATGGATGGAGAATGCATGTCAGGTTGCTAAGGATTACATATCAGCTTTCAAAGAAGACCTATAATCACTTTAAAACTCCCCTCATTGTTTACATCGATGGTTTGGCCGCCATTTTGTTTTTCATGGCAGCCATTTTGTTTTTTTCCCCAAGGAATTATGGGAAGGGGGGGAGATATAATTATAGGTATATATATCCAGCATAATTTCCAGTTGCCTCGATAGCACAGTGGGTAAGACCGCTGTGCCAAGAGCCCTTTTGGGACCCGGTGGTCAGAGGTTCGAACCCCGGCTGTGCCATTTTTTTTTTTTTTTTTTTTTTATTATAATTTATTTCTATCCTTTTTTTTTTAATTATCATTTATTCTTATGTCATTGTCCAATTTCAAATATAAGATATTTTTATGGGAAAGATTTTGGTATCCTGCTATATCTTTGGGTGCGCGCAGGAGCCGCATATGGCTGTTTCTGCGCAGCGAGAAAAACTGCTACGTTTGAGTGGGAAGTCGTCAAAGCCAAGTTACAGTTCTCGTCTATGTATTTAGAAAGAAGGGTAGGGCAAAAGTCAGATTTCTTTTTTACTGATGCAACAGGAACCGGTTGCTTCCGAAGGCGTTAGAACTTTGATTCTATGTTTTTGCGGGCACACAGAGGTCATATTCGTGCGGGTAGTTATTGAGACCAATTTAAGGTTTCGGGGGCCCTAGTAAGAGAGAAAAAGGGAAAAAATTTTGGTTCCCATTGCTTGACTTATGCAACAGGTACCGGTTGCTTCCGAAAAAATTCGGAAGTCGATAATATGTTTTCGCGGGCGCACAGGGGTCATGTACATGCGGGTATTTATTGAGACTGATTTAATGTTTCTGTGGCCCTAGTAAGAGAGAAAAAGAGAAAAAAATTTGGTTCCCATTGTTTGACTTATGCAACAGGTACCGGTTGCCTCTGAAAAATTTCGGAAGTCGATAATATGTTTTCGCGGGTGCGCAGAGGTCATGTACATGCGAGTATTTATTGAGACCGATTTAATGTTTACGGGGCCCTAGTAAGAAAAAAAGGGAAGAATTTGGTTCCCATTGTTTGACTTATGCAACAGGTATAGGTTGCTTCTGAAAGAATCGTAAGTCGCTTATATGTTTTTGCAGGCGCGTAAAGGTCATGTGCGTTGAGGTAGATATTGAGACCGTTTCAATGTTTCGGTGGCCCTAGTAAGAGAAAAGGGTCCAAAATAGGTTCCCATTGTTTGACTTATGCAATAGGTATCAGTTGCTTCCAAAGGTGTCGTAAGTCGATATTTCATGTCTTCGCGGGTCCGTAACTGGCACATACGAATTGGTAGTCATCGTAACTACGTTTCTTGTCTACATATGAAGAGAAATAATACAAAACATAGTTCCTTTTGTTCGACTCATGCTACAGGAACAAGTTGCTACAGAAAGAGTTGTCTGTCTTTTTTATCCACATGTTACAATATTTTCTGGGGCTTTTACACTGTCTATTGATCATCTTAGCATATTTAATGTATCAATGTGCAGTGTGGAAGCTGGCCTAAACTAGAAAGACAAACCGGATATAGGGTTGTGAACCTGGTAGTATGCCCGAAAACATCCGACCAAGTTCTTCTGTCACCCTGTTTTCCTAAAATCTCGCCCAATGTCGGTAAATTCTGGCGTGTATGGATGGAGAATGCATGTCAGGTTGCTAAGGATTACATATCAGCTTTCAAAGAAGACCTATAATCACTTTAAAACTCCCCTCATTGTTTACATCGATGGTTTGGCCGCCATTTTGTTTTTCATGGCAGCCATTTTGTTTTTTTCCCCAAGGAATTATGGGAAGGGGGGGAGATATAATTATAGGTATATATATCCAGCATAATTTCCAGTTGCCTCGATAGCACAGTGGGTAAGACCGCTGTGCCAAGAGCCCTTTTGGGACCCGGTGGTCAGAGGTTCGAACCCCGGCTGTGCCATTTTTTTTTTTTTTTTTTTTTTTTTATTATAATTTATTTCTATCCTTTTTTTTTTAATTATCATTTATTCTTATGTCATTGTCCAATTTCAAATATAAGATATTTTTATGGGAAAGATTTTGGTATCCTGCTATATCTTTGGGTGCGCGCAGGAGCCGCATATGGCTGTTTCTGCGCAGCGAGAAAAACTGCTACGTTTGAGTGGGAAGTCGTCAAAGCCAAGTTACAGTTCTCGTCTATGTATTTAGAAAGAAGGGTAGGGCAAAAGTCAGATTTCTTTTTTACTTATGCAACAGGAACCGGTTGCTTCCGAAGGCGTTAGAACTTTGATTCTATGTTTTTGCGGGCACACAGAGGTCATATTCGTGCGGGTAGTTATTGAGACCAATTTAAGGTTTCGGGGGCCCTAGTAAGAGAGAAAAAGGGAAAAAATTTTGGTTCCCATTGCTTGACTTATGCAACAGGTACCGGTTGCTTCCGAAAAAATTCGGAAGTCGATAATATGTTTTCGCGGGTGCACAGGGGTCATGTACATGCGGGTATTTATTGAGACTGATTTAATGTTTCTGTGGCCCTAGTAAGAGAGAAAAAGAGAAAAAAATTTGGTTCCCATTGTTTGACTTATGCAACAGGTACCGGTTGCCTCTGAAAAATTTCGGAAGTCGATAATATGTTTTCGCGGGTGCGCAGAGGTCATGTACATGCGAGTATTTATTGAGACCGATTTAATGTTTACGGGGCCCTAGTAAGAAAAAAAGGGAAGAATTTGGTTCCCATTGTTTGACTTATGCAACAGGTATAGGTTGCTTCTGAAAGAATCGTAAGTCGCTTATATGTTTTTGCAGGCGCGTAAAGGTCATGTGCGTTGAGGTAGATATTGAGACCGTTTCAATGTTTCGGTGGCCCTAGTAAGAGAAAAGGGTCCAAAATAGGTTCCCATTGTTTGACTTATGCAATAGGTATCAGTTGCTTCCAAAGGTGTCGTAAGTCGATATTTCATGTCTTCGCGGGTCCGTAACTGGCACATACGAATTGGTAGTCATCGTAACTACGTTTCTTGTCTACATATGAAGAGAAATAATACAAAACATAGTTCCTTTTGTTCGACTCATGCTACAGGAACAAGTTGCTACAGAAAGAGTTGTCTGTCTTTTTTATCCACATGTTACAATATTTTCTGGGGCTTTTACACTGTCTATTGATCATCTTAGCATATTTAATGTATCAATGTGCAGTGTGGAAGCTGGCCTAAACTAGAAAGACAAACCGGATATAGGGTTGTGAACCTGGTAGTATGCCCGAAAACATCCGACCAAGTTCTTCTGTCACCCTGTTTTCCTAAAATCTCGCCCAATGTCGGTAAATTCTGGCGTGTATGGATGGAGAATGCATGTCAGGTTGCTAAGGATTACATATCAGCTTTCAAAGAAGACCTATAATCACTTTAAAACTCCCCTCATTGTTTACATCGATGGTTTGGCCGCCATTTTGTTTTTCATGGCAGCCATTTTGTTTTTTTCCCCAAGGAATTATGGGAAGGGGGGGAGATATAATTATAGGTATATATATCCAGCATAATTTCCAGTTGCCTCGATAGCACAGTGGGTAAGACCGCTGTGCCAAGAGCCCTTTTGGGACCCGGTGGTCAGAGGTTCGAACCCCGGCTGTGCCATTTTTTTTTTTTTTTTTTTTTTATTATAATTTATTTCTATCCTTTTTTTTTTAATTATCATTTATTCTTATGTCATTGTCCAATTTCAAATATAAGATATTTTTATGGGAAAGATTTTGGTATCCTGCTATATCTTTGGGTGCGCGCAGGAGCCGCATATGGCTGTTTCTGCGCAGCGAGAAAAACTGCTACGTTTGAGTGGGAAGTCGTCAAAGCCAAGTTACAGTTCTCGTCTATGTATTTAGAAAGAAGGGTAGGGCAAAAGTCAGATTTCTTTTTTACTTATGCAACAGGAACCGGTTGCTTCCGAAGGCGTTAGAACTTTGATTCTATGTTTTTGCGGGCACACAGAGGTCATATTCGTGCGGGTAGTTATTGAGACCAATTTAAGGTTTCGGGGGCCCTAGTAAGAGAGAAAAAGGGAAAAAATTTTGGTTCCCATTGCTTGACTTATGCAACAGGTACCGGTTGCTTCCGAAAAAATTCGGAAGTCGATAATATGTTTTCGCGGGTGCACAGGGGTCATGTACATGCGGGTATTTATTGAGACTGATTTAATGTTTCTGTGGCCCTAGTAAGAGAGAAAAAGAGAAAAAAATTTGGTTCCCATTGTTTGACTTATGCAACAGGTACCGGTGGCCTCTGAAAAATTTCGGAAGTCGATAATATGTTTTCGCGGGTGCGCAGAGGTCATGTACATGCGAGTATTTATTGAGACCGATTTAATGTTTACGGGGCCCTAGTAAGAAAAAAAGGGAAGAATTTGGTTCCCATTGTTTGACTTATGCAACAGGTATAGGTTGCTTCTGAAAGAATCGTAAGTCGCTTATATGTTTTTGCAGGCGCGTAAAGGTCATGTGCGTTGAGGTAGATATTGAGACCGTTTCAATGTTTCGGTGGCCCTAGTAAGAGAAAAGGGTCCAAAATAGGTTCCCATTGTTTGACTTATGCAATAGGTATCAGTTGCTTCCAAAGGTGTCGTAAGTCGATATTTCATGTCTTCGCGGGTCCGTAACTGGCACATACGAATTGGTAGTCATCGTAACTACGTTTCTTGTCTACATATGAAGAGAAATAATACAAAACATAGTTCCTTTTGTTCGACTCATGCTACAGGAACAAGTTGCTACAGAAAGAGTTGTCTGTCTTTTTTATCCACATGTTACAATATTTTCTGGGGCTTTTACACTGTCTATTGATCATCTTAGCATATTTAATGTATCAATGTGCAGTGTGGAAGCTGGCCTAAACTAGAAAGACAAACCGGATATAGGGTTGTGAACCTGGTAGTATGCCCGAAAACATCCGACCAAGTTCTTCTGTCACCCTGTTTTCCTAAAATCTCGCCCAATGTCGGTAAATTCTGGCGTGTATGGATGGAGAATGCATGTCAGGTTGCTAAGGATTACATATCAGCTTTCAAAGAAGACCTATAATCACTTTAAAACTCCCCTCATTGTTTACATCGATGGTTTGGCCGCCATTTTGTTTTTCATGGCAGCCATTTTGTTTTTTTCCCCAAGGAATTATGGGAAGGGGGGGAGATATAATTATAGGTATATATATCCAGCATAATTTCCAGTTGCCTCGATAGCACAGTGGGTAAGACCGCTGTGCCAAGAGCCCTTTTGGGACCCGGTGGTCAGAGGTTCGAACCCCGGCTGTGCCATTTTTTTTTTTTTTTTTTTTTTTTATTATAATTTATTTCTATCCTTTTTTTTTTAATTATCATTTATTCTTATGTCATTGTCCAATTTCAAATATAAGATATTTTTATGGGAAAGATTTTGGTATCCTGCTATATCTTTGGGTGCGCGCAGGAGCCGCATATGGCTGTTTCTGCGCAGCGAGAAAAACTGCTACGTTTGAGTGGGAAGTCGTCAAAGCCAAGTTACAGTTCTCGTCTATGTATTTAGAAAGAAGGGTAGGGCAAAAGTCAGATTTCTTTTTTACTTATGCAACAGGAACCGGTTGCTTCCGAAGGCGTTAGAACTTTGATTCTATGTTTTTGCGGGCACACAGAGGTCATATTCGTGCGGGTAGTTATTGAGACCAATTTAAGGTTTCGGGGGCCCTAGTAAGAGAGAAAAAGGGAAAAAATTTTGGTTCCCATTGCTTGACTTATGCAACAGGTACCGGTTGCTTCCGAAAAAATTCGGAAGTCGATAATATGTTTTCGCGGGCGCACAGGGGTCATGTACATGCGGGTATTTATTGAGACTGATTTAATGTTTCTGTGGCCCTAGTAAGAGAGAAAAAGAGAAAAAAATTTGGTTCCCATTGTTTGACTTATGCAACAGGTACCGGTTGCCTCTGAAAAATTTCGGAAGTCGATAATATGTTTTCGCGGGTGCGCAGAGGTCATGTACATGCGAGTATTTATTGAGACCGATTTAATGTTTACGGGGCCCTAGTAAGAAAAAAAGGGAAGAATTTGGTTCCCATTGTTTGACTTATGCAACAGGTATAGGTTGCTTCTGAAAGAATCGTAAGTCGCTTATATGTTTTTGCAGGCGCGTAAAGGTCATGTGCGTTGAGGTAGATATTGAGACCGTTTCAATGTTTCGGTGGCCCTAGTAAGAGAAAAGGGTCCAAAATAGGTTCCCATTGTTTGACTTATGCAATAGGTATCAGTTGCTTCCAAAGGTGTCGTAAGTCGATATTTCATGTCTTCGCGGGTCCGTAACTGGCACATACGAATTGGTAGTCATCGTAACTACGTTTCTTGTCTACATATGAAGAGAAATAATACAAAACATAGTTCCTTTTGTTCGACTCATGCTACAGGAACAAGTTGCTACAGAAAGAGTTGTCTGTCTTTTTTATCCACATGTTACAATATTTTCTGGGGCTTTTACACTGTCTATTGATCATCTTAGCATATTTAATGTATCAATGTGCAGTGTGGAAGCTGGCCTAAACTAGAAAGACAAACCGGATATAGGGTTGTGAACCTGGTAGTATGCCCGAAAACATCCGACCAAGTTCTTCTGTCACCCTGTTTTCCTAAAATCTCGCCCAATGTCGGTAAATTCTGGCGTGTATGGATGGAGAATGCATGTCAGGTTGCTAAGGATTACATATCAGCTTTCAAAGAAGACCTATAATCACTTTAAAACTCCCCTCATTGTTTACATCGATGGTTTGGCCGCCATTTTGTTTTTCATGGCAGCCATTTTGTTTTTTTCCCCAAGGAATTATGGGAAGGGGGGGGAGATATAATTATAGGTATATATATCCAGCATAATTTCCAGTTGCCTCGATAGCACAGTGGGTAAGACCGCTGTGCCAAGAGCCCTTTTGGGACCCGGTGGTCAGAGGTTCGAACCCCGGCTGTGCCATTTTTTTTTTTTTTTTTTTTTTTTATTATAATTTATTTCTATCCTTTTTTTTTTAATTATCATTTATTCTTATGTCATTGTCCAATTTCAAATATAAGATATTTTTATGGGAAAGATTTTGGTATCCTGCTATATCTTTGGGTGCGCGCAGGAGCCACATATGGCTGTTTCTGCGCAGCGAGAAAAACTGCTACGTTTGAGTGGGAAGTCGTCAAAGCCAAGTTACAGTTCTCGTCTATGTATTTAGAAAGAAGGGTAGGGCAAAAGTAAGATTTCTTTTTTACTTATGCAACAGGAACCGGTTGCTTCCGAAGGCGTTAGAACTTTGATTCTATGTTTTTGCGGGCACACAGAGGTCATATTCGTGCGGGTAGTTATTGAGACCAATTTAAGGTTTCGGGGGCCCTAGTAAGAGAGAAAAAGGGAAAAAATTTTGGTTCCCATTGCTTGACTTATGCAACAGGTACCGGTTGCTTCCGAAAAAATTCGGAAGTCGATAATATGTTTTCGCGGGCGCACAGGGGTCATGTACATGCGGGTATTTATTGAGACTGATTTAATGTTTCTGTGGCCCTAGTAAGAGAGAAAAAGAGAAAAAAATTTGGTTCCCATTGTTTGACTTATGCAACAGGTACCGGTTGCCTCTGAAAAATTTCGGAAGTCGATAATATGTTTTCGCGGGTGCGCAGAGGTCATGTACATGCGAGTATTTATTGAGACCGATTTAATGTTTACGGGGCCCTAGTAAGAAAAAAAGGGAAGAATTTGGTTCCCATTGTTTGACTTATGCAACAGGTATAGGTTGCTTCTGAAAGAATCGTAAGTCGCTTATATGTTTTTGCAGGCGCGTAAAGGTCATGTGCGTTGAGGTAGATATTGAGACCGTTTCAATGTTTCGGTGGCCCTAGTAAGAGAAAAGGGTCCAAAATAGGTTCCCATTGTTTGACTTATGCAATAGGTATCAGTTGCTTCCAAAGGTGTCGTAAGTCGATATTTCATGTCTTCGCGGGTCCGTAACTGGCACATACGAATTGGTAGTCATCGTAACTACGTTTCTTGTCTACATATGAAGAGAAATAATACAAAACATAGTTCCTTTTGTTCGACTCATGCTACAGGAACAAGTTGCTACAGAAAGAGTTGTCTGTCTTTTTTATCCACATGTTACAATATTTTCTGGGGCTTTTACACTGTCTATTGATCATCTTAGCATATTTAATGTATCAATGTGCAGTGTGGAAGCTGGCCTAAACTAGAAAGACAAACCGGATATAGGGTTGTGAACCTGGTAGTATGCCCGAAAACATCCGACCAAGTTCTTCTGTCACCCTGTTTTCCTAAAATCTCGCCCAATGTCGGTAAATTCTGGCGTGTATGGATGGAGAATGCATGTCAGGTTGCTAAGGATTACATATCAGCTTTCAAAGAAGACCTATAATCACTTTAAAACTCCCCTCATTGTTTACATCGATGGTTTGGCCGCCATTTTGTTTTTCATGGCAGCCATTTTGTTTTTTTCCCCAAGGAATTATGGGAAGGGGGGGAGATATAATTATAGGTATATATATCCAGCATAATTTCCAGTTGCCTCGATAGCACATTGGGTAAGACCGCTGTGCCAAGAGCCCTTTTGGGACCCGGTGGTCAGAGGTTCGAACCCCGGCTGTGCCATTTTTTTTTTTTTTTTTTTTTTTATTATAATTTATTTCTATCCTTTTTTTTTTTAATTATCATTTATTCTTATGTCATTGTCCAATTTCAAATATAAGATATTTTTATGGGAAAGATTTTGGTATCCTGCTATATCTTTGGGTGCGCGCAGGAGCCGCATATGGCTGTTTCTGCGCAGCGAGAAAAACTGCTACGTTTGAGTGGGAAGTCGTCAAAGCCAAGTTACAGTTCTCGTCTATGTATTTAGAAAGAAGGGTAGGGCAAAAGTCAGATTTCTTTTTTACTTATGCAACAGGAACCGGTTGCTTCCGAAGGCGTTAGAACTTTGATTCTATGTTTTTGCGGGCACACAGAGGTCATATTCGTGCGGGTAGTTATTGAGACCAATTTAAGGTTTCGGGGGCCCTAGTAAGAGAGAAAAAGGGAAAAAATTTTGGTTCCCATTGCTTGACTTATGCAACAGGTACCGGTTGCTTCCGAAAAAATTCGGAAGTCGATAATATGTTTTCGCGGGCGCACAGGGGTCATGTACATGCGGGTATTTATTGAGACTGATTTAATGTTTCTGTGGCCCTAGTAAGAGAGAAAAAGAGAAAAAAATTTGGTTCCCATTGTTTGACTTATGCAACAGGTACCGGTTGCCTCTGAAAAATTTCGGAAGTCGATAATATGTTTTCGCGGGTGCGCAGAGGTCATGTACATGCGAGTATTTATTGAGACCGATTTAATGTTTACGGGGCCCTAGTAAGAAAAAAAGGGAAGAATTTGGTTCCCATTGTTTGACTTATGCAACAGGTATAGGTTGCTTCTGAAAGAATCGTAAGTCGCTTATATGTTTTTGCAGGCGCGTAAAGGTCATGTGCGTTGAGGTAGATATTGAGACCGTTTCAATGTTTCGGTGGCCCTAGTAAGAGAAAAGGGTCCAAAATAGGTTCCCATTGTTTGACTTATGCAATAGGTATCAGTTGCTTCCAAAGGTGTCGTAAGTCGATATTTCATGTCTTCGCGGGTCCGTAACTGGCACATACGAATTGGTAGTCATCGTAACTACGTTTCTTGTCTACATATGAAGAGAAATAATACAAAACATAGTTCCTTTTGTTCGACTCATGCTACAGGAACAAGTTGCTACAGAAAGAGTTGTCTGTCTTTTTTATCCACATGTTACAATATTTTCTGGGGCTTTTACACTGTCTATTGATCATCTTAGCATATTTAATGTATCAATGTGCAGTGTGGAAGCTGGCCTAAACTAGAAAGACAAACCGGATATAGGGTTGTGAACCTGGTAGTATGCCCGAAAACATCCGACCAAGTTCTTCTGTCACCCTGTTTTCCTAAAATCTCGCCCAATGTCGGTAAATTCTGGCGTGTATGGATGGAGAATGCATGTCAGGTTGCTAAGGATTACATATCAGCTTTCAAAGAAGACCTATAATCACTTTAAAACTCCCCTCATTGTTTACATCGATGGTTTGGCCGCCATTTTGTTTTTCATGGCAGCCATTTTGTTTTTTTCCCCAAGGAATTATGGGAAGGGGGGGAGATATAATTATAGGTATATATATCCAGCATAATTTCCAGTTGCCTCGATAGCACAGTGGGTAAGACCGCTGTGCCAAGAGCCCTTTTGGGACCCGGTGGTCAGAGGTTCGAACCCCGGCTGTGCCATTTTTTTTTTTTTTTTTTTTTTTTTTATTATAATTTATTTCTATCCTTTTTTTTTTTAATTATCATTTATTCTTATGTCATTGTCCAATTTCAAATATAAGATATTTTTATGGGAAAGATTTTGGTATCCTGCTATATCTTTGGGTGCGCGCAGGAGCCGCATATGGCTGTTTCTGCGCAGCGAGAAAAACTGCTACGTTTGAGTGGGAAGTCGTCAAAGCCAAGTTACAGTTCTCGTCTATGTATTTAGAAAGAAGGGTAGGGCAAAAGTCAGATTTCTTTTTTACTTATGCAACAGGAACCGGTTGCTTCCGAAGGCGTTAGAACTTTGATTCTATGTTTTTGCGGGCACACAGAGGTCATATTCGTGCGGGTAGTTATTGAGACCAATTTAAGGTTTCGGGGGCCCTAGTAAGAGAGAAAAAGGGAAAAAATTTTGGTTCCCATTGCTTGACTTATGCAACAGGTACCGGTTGCTTCCGAAAAAATTCGGAAGTCGATAATATGTTTTCGCGGGCGCACAGGGGTCATGTACATGCGGGTATTTATTGAGACTGATTTAATGTTTCTGTGGCCCTAGTAAGAGAGAAAAAGAGAAAAAAATTTGGTTCCCATTGTTTGACTTATGCAACAGGTACCGGTTGCCTCTGAAAAATTTCGGAAGTCGATAATATGTTTTCGCGGGTGCGCAGAGGTCATGTACATGCGAGTATTTATTGAGACCGATTTAATGTTTACGGGGCCCTAGTAAGAAAAAAAGGGAAGAATTTGGTTCCCATTGTTTGACTTATGCAACAGGTATAGGTTGCTTCTGAAAGAATCGTAAGTCGCTTATATGTTTTTGCAGGCGCGTAAAGGTCATGTGCGTTGAGGTAGATATTGAGACCGTTTCAATGTTTCGGTGGCCCTAGTAAGAGAAAAGGGTCCAAAATAGGTTCCCATTGTTTGACTTATGCAATAGGTATCAGTTGCTTCCAAAGGTGTCGTAAGTCGATATTTCATGTCTTCGCGGGTCCGTAACTGGCACATACGAATTGGTAGTCATCGTAACTACGTTTCTTGTCTACATATGAAGAGAAATAATACAAAACATAGTTCCTTTTGTTCGACTCATGCTACAGGAACAAGTTGCTACAGAAAGAGTTGTCTGTCTTTTTTATCCACATGTTACAATATTTTCTGGGGCTTTTACACTGTCTATTGATCATCTTAGCATATTTAATGTATCAATGTGCAGTGTGGAAGCTGGCCTAAACTAGAAAGACAAACCGGATATAGGGTTGTGAACCTGGTAGTATGCCCGAAAACATCCGACCAAGTTCTTCTGTCACCCTGTTTTCCTAAAATCTCGCCCAATGTCGGTAAATTCTGGCGTGTATGGATGGAGAATGCATGTCAGGTTGCTAAGGATTACATATCAGCTTTCAAAGAAGACCTATAATCACTTTAAAACTCCCCTCATTGTTTACATCGATGGTTTGGCCGCCATTTTGTTTTTCATGGCAGCCATTTTGTTTTTTTCCCCAAGGAATTATGGGAAGGGGGGGAGATATAATTATAGGTATATATATCCAGCATAATTTCCAGTTGCCTCGATAGCACAGTGGGTAAGACCGCTGTGCCAAGAGCCCTTTTGGGACCCGGTGGTCAGAGGTTCGAACCCCGGCTGTGCCATTTTTTTTTTTTTTTTTTTTTTTTATTATAATTTATTTCTATCCTTTTTTTTTTTAATTATCATTTATTCTTATGTCATTGTCCAATTTCAAATATAAGATATTTTTATGGGAAAGATTTTGGTATCCTGCTATATCTTTGGGTGCGCGCAGGAGCCGCATATGGCTGTTTCTGCGCAGCGAGAAAAACTGCTACGTTTGAGTGGGAAGTCGTCAAAGCCAAGTTACAGTTCTCGTCTATGTATTTAGAAAGAAGGGTAGGGCAAAAGTCAGATTTCTTTTTTACTTATGCAACAGGAACCGGTTGCTTCCGAAGGCGTTAGAACTTTGATTCTATGTTTTTGCGGGCACACAGAGGTCATATTCGTGCGGGTAGTTATTGAGACCAATTTAAGGTTTCGGGGGCCCTAGTAAGAGAGAAAAAGGGAAAAAATTTTGGTTCCCATTGCTTGACTTATGCAACAGGTACCGGTTGCTTCCGAAAAAATTCGGAAGTCGATAATATGTTTTCGCGGGCGCACAGGGGTCATGTACATGCGGGTATTTATTGAGACTGATTTAATGTTTCTGTGGCCCTAGTAAGAGAGAAAAAGAGAAAAAAATTTGGTTCCCATTGTTTGACTTATGCAACAGGTACCGGTTGCCTCTGAAAAATTTCGGAAGTCGATAATATGTTTTCGCGGGTGCGCAGAGGTCATGTACATGCGAGTATTTATTGAGACCGATTTAATGTTTACGGGGCCCTAGTAAGAAAAAAAGGGAAGAATTTGGTTCCCATTGTTTGACTTATGCAACAGGTATAGGTTGCTTCTGAAAGAATCGTAAGTCGCTTATATGTTTTTGCAGGCGCGTAAAGGTCATGTGCGTTGAGGTAGATATTGAGACCGTTTCAATGTTTCGGTGGCCCTAGTAAGAGAAAAGGGTCCAAAATAGGTTCCCATTGTTTGACTTATGCAATAGGTATCAGTTGCTTCCAAAGGTGTCGTAAGTCGATATTTCATGTCTTCGCGGGTCCGTAACTGGCACATACGAATTGGTAGTCATCGTAACTACGTTTCTTGTCTACATATGAAGAGAAATAATACAAAACATAGTTCCTTTTGTTCGACTCATGCTACAGGAACAAGTTGCTACAGAAAGAGTTGTCTGTCTTTTTTATCCACATGTTACAATATTTTCTGGGGCTTTTACACTGTCTATTGATCATCTTAGCATATTTAATGTATCAATGTGCAGTGTGGAAGCTGGCCTAAACTAGAAAGACAAACCGGATATAGGGTTGTGAACCTGGTAGTATGCCCGAAAACATCCGACCAAGTTCTTCTGTCACCCTGTTTTCCTAAAATCTCGCCCAATGTCGGTAAATTCTGGCGTGTATGGATGGAGAATGCATGTCAGGTTGCTAAGGATTACATATCAGCTTTCAAAGAAGACCTATAATCACTTTAAAACTCCCCTCATTGTTTACATCGATGGTTTGGCCGCCATTTTGTTTTTCATGGCAGCCATTTTGTTTTTTTCCCCAAGGAATTATGGGAAGGGGGGGAGATATAATTATAGGTATATATATCCAGCATAATTTCCAGTTGCCTCGATAGCACAGTGGGTAAGACCGCTGTGCCAAGAGCCCTTTTGGGACCCGGTGGTCAGAGGTTCGAACCCCGGCTGTGCCATTTTTTTTTTTTTTTTTTTTTTTTTTATTATAATTTATTTCTATCCTTTTTTTTTTTAATTATCATTTATTCTTATGTCATTGTCCAATTTCAAATATAAGATATTTTTATGGGAAAGATTTTGGTATCCTGCTATATCTTTGGGTGCGCGCAGGAGCCGCATATGGCTGTTTCTGCGCAGCGAGAAAAACTGCTACGTTTGAGTGGGAAGTCGTCAAAGCCAAGTTACAGTTCTCGTCTATGTATTTAGAAAGAAGGGTAGGGCAAAAGTCAGATTTCTTTTTTACTTATGCAACAGGAACCGGTTGCTTCCGAAGGCGTTAGAACTTTGATTCTATGTTTTTGCGGGCACACAGAGGTCATATTCGTGCGGGTAGTTATTGAGACCAATTTAAGGTTTCGGGGGCCCTAGTAAGAGAGAAAAAGGGAAAAAATTTTGGTTCCCATTGCTTGACTTATGCAACAGGTACCGGTTGCTTCCGAAAAAATTCGGAAGTCGATAATATGTTTTCGCGGGCGCACAGGGGTCATGTACATGCGGGTATTTATTGAGACTGATTTAATGTTTCTGTGGCCCTAGTAAGAGAGAAAAAGAGAAAAAAATTTGGTTCCCATTGTTTGACTTATGCAACAGGTACCGGTTGCCTCTGAAAAATTTCGGAAGTCGATAATATGTTTTCGCGGGTGCGCAGAGGTCATGTACATGCGAGTATTTATTGAGACCGATTTAATGTTTACGGGGCCCTAGTAAGAAAAAAAGGGAAGAATTTGGTTCCCATTGTTTGACTTATGCAACAGGTATAGGTTGCTTCTGAAAGAATCGTAAGTCGCTTATATGTTTTTGCAGGCGCGTAAAGGTCATGTGCGTTGAGGTAGATATTGAGACCGTTTCAATGTTTCGGTGGCCCTAGTAAGAGAAAAGGGTCCAAAATAGGTTCCCATTGTTTGACTTATGCAATAGGTATCAGTTGCTTCCAAAGGTGTCGTAAGTCGATATTTCATGTCTTCGCGGGTCCGTAACTGGCACATACGAATTGGTAGTCATCGTAACTACGTTTCTTGTCTACATATGAAGAGAAATAATACAAAACATAGTTCCTTTTGTTCGACTCATGCTACAGGAACAAGTTGCTACAGAAAGAGTTGTCTGTCTTTTTTATCCACATGTTACAATATTTTCTGGGGCTTTTACACTGTCTATTGATCATCTTAGCATATTTAATGTATCAATGTGCAGTGTGGAAGCTGGCCTAAACTAGAAAGACAAACCGGATATAGGGTTGTGAACCTGGTAGTATGCCCGAAAACATCCGACCAAGTTCTTCTGTCACCCTGTTTTCCTAAAATCTCGCCCAATGTCGGTAAATTCTGGCGTGTATGGATGGAGAATGCATGTCAGGTTGCTAAGGATTACATATCAGCTTTCAAAGAAGACCTATAATCACTTTAAAACTCCCCTCATTGTTTACATCGATGGTTTGGCCGCCATTTTGTTTTTCATGGCAGCCATTTTGTTTTTTTCCCCAAGGAATTATGGGAAGGGGGGGAGATATAATTATAGGTATATATATCCAGCATAATTTCCAGTTGCCTCGATAGCACAGTGGGTAAGACCGCTGTGCCAAGAGCCCTTTTGGGACCCGGTGGTCAGAGGTTCGAACCCCGGCTGTGCCATTTTTTTTTTTTTTTTTTTTTTTATTATAATTTATTTCTATCCTTTTTTTTTTAATTATCATTTATTCTTATATCATTGTCCAATTTCAAATATAAGATATTTTTATGGGAAAGATTTTGGTATCCTGCTATATCTTTGGGTGCGCGCAGGAGCCGCATATGGCTGTTTCTGCGCAGCGAGAAAAACTGCTACGTTTGAGTGGGAAGTCGTCAAAGCCAAGTTACAGTTCTCGTCTATGTATTTAGAAAGAAGGGTAGGGCAAAAGTCAGATTTCTTTTTTACTTATGCAACAGGAACCGGTTGCTTCCGAAGGCGTTAGAACTTTGATTCTATGTTTTTGCGGGCACACAGAGGTCATATTCGTGCGGGTAGTTATTGAGACCAATTTAAGGTTTCGGGGGCCCTAGTAAGAGAGAAAAAGGGAAAAAATTTTGGTTCCCATTGCTTGACTTATGCAACAGGTACCGGTTGCTTCCGAAAAAATTCGGAAGTCGATAATATGTTTTCGCGGGCGCACAGGGGTCATGTACATGCGGGTATTTATTGAGACTGATTTAATGTTTCTGTGGCCCTAGTAAGAGAGAAAAAGAGAAAAAAATTTGGTTCCCATTGTTTGACTTATGCAACAGGTACCGGTTGCCTCTGAAAAATTTCGGAAGTCGATAATATGTTTTCGCGGGTGCGCAGAGGTCATGTACATGCGAGTATTTATTGAGACCGATTTAATGTTTACGGGGCCCTAGTAAGAAAAAAAGGGAAGAATTTGGTTCCCATTGTTTGACTTATGCAACAGGTATAGGTTGCTTCTGAAAGAATCGTAAGTCGCTTATATGTTTTTGCAGGCGCGTAAAGGTCATGTGCGTTGAGGTAGATATTGAGACCGTTTCAATGTTTCGGTGGCCCTAGTAAGAGAAAAGGGTCCAAAATAGGTTCCCATTGTTTGACTTATGCAATAGGTATCAGTTGCTTCCAAAGGTGTCGTAAGTCGATATTTCATGTCTTCGCGGGTCCGTAACTGGCACATACGAATTGGTAGTCATCGTAACTACGTTTCTTGTCTACATATGAAGAGAAATAATACAAAACATAGTTCCTTTTGTTCGACTCATGCTACAGGAACAAGTTGCTACAGAAAGAGTTGTCTGTCTTTTTTATCCACATGTTACAATATTTTCTGGGGCTTTTACACTGTCTATTGATCATCTTAGCATATTTAATGTATCAATGTGCAGTGTGGAAGCTGGCCTAAACTAGAAAGACAAACCGGATATAGGGTTGTGAACCTGGTAGTATGCCCGAAAACATCCGACCAAGTTCTTCTGTCACCCTGTTTTCCTAAAATCTCGCCCAATGTCGGTAAATTCTGGCGTGTATGGATGGAGAATGCATGTCAGGTTGCTAAGGATTACATATCAGCTTTCAAAGAAGACCTATAATCACTTTAAAACTCCCCTCATTGTTTACATCGATGGTTTGGCCGCCATTTTGTTTTTCATGGCAGCCATTTTGTTTTTTTCCCCAAGGAATTATGGGAAGGGGGGGAGATATAATTATAGGTATATATATCCAGCATAATTTCCAGTTGCCTCGATAGCACAGTGGGTAAGACCGCTGTGCCAAGAGCCCTTTTGGGACCCGGTGGTCAGAGGTTCGAACCCCGGCTGTGCCATTTTTTTTTTTTTTTTTTTTTTTTTATTATAATTTATTTCTATCCTTTTTTTTTAATTATCATTTATTCTTATGTCATTGTCCAATTTCAAATATAAGATATTTTTATGGGAAAGATTTTGGTATCCTGCTATATCTTTGGGTGCGCGCAGGAGCCGCATATGGCTGTTTCTGCGCAGCGAGAAAAACTGCTACGTTTGAGTGGGAAGTCGTCAAAGCCAAGTTACAGTTCTCGTCTATGTATTTAGAAAGAAGGGTAGGGCAAAAGTCAGATTTCTTTTTTACTTATGCAACAGGAACCGGTTGCTTCCGAAGGCGTTAGAACTTTGATTCTATGTTTTTGCGGGCACACAGAGGTCATATTCGTGCGGGTAGTTATTGAGACCAATTTAAGGTTTCGGGGGCCCTAGTAAGAGAGAAAAAGGGAAAAAATTTTGGTTCCCATTGCTTGACTTATGCAACAGGTACCGGTTGCTTCCGAAAAAATTCGGAAGTCGATAATATGTTTTCGCGGGCGCACAGGGGTCATGTACATGCGGGTATTTATTGAGACTGATTTAATGTTTCTGTGGCCCTAGTAAGAGAGAAAAAGAGAAAAAAATTTGGTTCCCATTGTTTGACTTATGCAACAGGTACCGGTTGCCTCTGAAAAATTTCGGAAGTCGATAATATGTTTTCGCGGGTGCGCAGAGGTCATGTACATGCGAGTATTTATTGAGACCGATTTAATGTTTACGGGGCCCTAGTAAGAAAAAAAGGGAAGAATTTGGTTCCCATTGTTTGACTTATGCAACAGGTATAGGTTGCTTCTGAAAGAATCGTAAGTTGCTTATATGTTTTTGCAGGCGCGTAAAGGTCATGTGCGTTGAGGTAGATATTGAGACCGTTTCAATGTTTCGGTGGCCCTAGTAAGAGAAAAGGGTCCAAAATAGGTTCCCATTGTTTGACTTATGCAATAGGTATCAGTTGCTTCCAAAGGTGTCGTAAGTCGATATTTCATGTCTTCGCGGGTCCGTAACTGGCACATACGAATTGGTAGTCATCGTAACTACGTTTCTTGTCTACATATGAAGAGAAATAATACAAAACATAGTTCCTTTTGTTCGACTCATGCTACAGGAACAAGTTGCTACAGAAAGAGTTGTCTGTCTTTTTTATCCACATGTTACAATATTTTCTGGGGCTTTTACACTGTCTATTGATCATCTTAGCATATTTAATGTATCAATGTGCAGTGTGGAAGCTGGCCTAAACTAGAAAGACAAACCGGATATAGGGTTGTGAACCTGGTAGTATGCCCGAAAACATCCGACCAAGTTCTTCTGTCACCCTGTTTTCCTAAAATCTCGCCCAATGTCGGTAAATTCTGGCGTGTATGGATGGAGAATGCATGTCAGGTTGCTAAGGATTACATATCAGCTTTCAAAGAAGACCTATAATCACTTTAAAACTCCCCTCATTGTTTACATCGATGGTTTGGCCGCCATTTTGTTTTTCATGGCAGCCATTTTGTTTTTTTCCCCAAGGAATTATGGGAAGGGGGGGAGATATAATTATAGGTATATATATCCAGCATAATTTCCAGTTGCCTCGATAGCACAGTGGGTAAGACCGCTGTGCCAAGAGCCCTTTTGGGACCCGGTGGTCAGAGGTTCGAACCCTGGCTGTGCCATTTTTTTTTTTTTTTTTTTTTATTATAATTTATTTCTATCCTTTTTTTTTAATTATCATTTATTCTTATGTCATTGTCCAATTTCAAATATAAGATATTTTTATGGGAAAGATTTTGGTATCCTGCTATATCTTTGGGTGCGCGCAGGAGCCGCATATGGCTGTTTCTGCGCAGCGAGAAAAACTGCTACGTTTGAGTGGGAAGTCGTCAAAGCCAAGTTACAGTTCTCGTCTATGTATTTAGAAAGAAGGGTAGGGCAAAAGTCAGATTTCTTTTTTACTTATGCAACAGGAACCGGTTGCTTCCGAAGGCGTTAGAACTTTGATTCTATGTTTTTGCGGGCACACAGAGGTCATATTCGTGCGGGTAGTTATTGAGACCAATTTAAGGTTTCGGGGGCCCTAGTAAGAGAGAAAAAGGGAAAAAATTTTGGTTCCCATTGCTTGACTTATGCAACAGGTACCGGTTGCTTCCGAAAAAATTCGGAAGTCGATAATATGTTTTCGCGGGCGCACAGGGGTCATGTACATGCGGGTATTTATTGAGACTGATTTAATGTTTCTGTGGCCCTAGTAAGAGAGAAAAAGAGAAAAAAATTTGGTTCCCATTGTTTGACTTATGCAACAGGTACCGGTTGCCTCTGAAAAATTTCGGAAGTCGATAATATGTTTTCGCGGGTGCGCAGAGGTCATGTACATGCGAGTATTTATTGAGACCGATTTAATGTTTACGGGGCCCTAGTAAGAAAAAAAGGGAAGAATTTGGTTCCCATTGTTTGACTTATGCAACAGGTATAGGTTGCTTCTGAAAGAATCGTAAGTCGCTTATATGTTTTTGCAGGCGCGTAAAGGTCATGTGCGTTGAGGTAGATATTGAGACCGTTTCAATGTTTCGGTGGCCCTAGTAAGAGAAAAGGGTCCAAAATAGGTTCCCATTGTTTGACTTATGCAATAGGTATCAGTTGCTTCCAAAGGTGTCGTAAGTCGATATTTCATGTCTTCGCGGGTCCGTAACTGGCACATACGAATTGGTAGTCATCGTAACTACGTTTCTTGTCTACATATGAAGAGAAATAATACAAAACATAGTTCCTTTTGTTCGACTCATGCTACAGGAACAAGTTGCTACAGAAAGAGTTGTCTGTCTTTTTTATCCACATGTTACAATATTTTCTGGGGCTTTTACACTGTCTATTGATCATCTTAGCATATTTAATGTATCAATGTGCAGTGTGGAAGCTGGCCTAAACTAGAAAGACAAACCGGATATAGGGTTGTGAACCTGGTAGTATGCCCGAAAACATCCGACCAAGTTCTTCTGTCACCCTGTTTTCCTAAAATCTCGCCCAATGTCGGTAAATTCTGGCGTGTATGGATGGAGAATGCATGTCAGGTTGCTAAGGATTACATATCAGCTTTCAAAGAAGACCTATAATCACTTTAAAACTCCCCTCATTGTTTACATCGATGGTTTGGCCGCCATTTTGTTTTTCATGGCAGCCATTTTGTTTTTTTCCCCAAGGAATTATGGGAAGGGGGGGAGATATAATTATAGGTATATATATCCAGCATAATTTCCAGTTGCCTCGATAGCACAGTGGGTAAGACCGCTGTGCCAAGAGCCCTTTTGGGACCCGGTGGTCAGAGGTTCGAACCCCGGCTGTGCCATTTTTTTTTTTTTTTTTTTTTTTTATTATAATTTATTTCTATCCTTTTTTTTTTAATTATCATTTATTCTTATGTCATTGTCCAATTTCAAATATAAGATATTTTTATGGGAAAGATTTTGGTATCCTGCTATATCTTTGGGTGCGCGCAGGAGCCGCATATGGCTGTTTCTGCGCAGCAAGAAAAACTGCTACGTTTGAGTGGGAAGTCGTCAAAGCCAAGTTACAGTTCTCGTCTATGTATTTAGAAAGAAGGGTAGGGCAAAAGTCAGATTTCTTTTTTACTTATGCAACAGGAACCGGTTGCTTCCGAAGGCGTTAGAACTTTGATTCTATGTTTTTGCGGGCACACAGAGGTCATATTCGTGCGGGTAGTTATTGAGACCAATTTAAGGTTTCGGGGGCCCTAGTAAGAGAGAAAAAGGGAAAAAATTTTGGTTCCCATTGCTTGACTTATGCAACAGGTACCGGTTGCTTCCGAAAAAATTCGGAAGTCGATAATATGTTTTCGCGGGCGCACAGGGGTCATGTACATGCGGGTATTTATTGAGACTGATTTAATGTTTCTGTGGCCCTAGTAAGAGAGAAAAAGAGAAAAAAATTTGGTTCCCATTGTTTGACTTATGCAACAGGTACCGGTTGCCTCTGAAAAATTTCGGAAGTCGATAATATGTTTTCGCGGGTGCGCAGAGGTCATGTACATGCGAGTATTTATTGAGACCGATTTAATGTTTACGGGGCCCTAGTAAGAAAAAAAGGGAAGAATTTGGTTCCCATTGTTTGACTTATGCAACAGGTATAGGTTGCTTCTGAAAGAATCATAAGTCGCTTATATGTTTTTGCAGGCGCGTAAAGGTCATGTGCGTTGAGGTAGATATTGAGACCGTTTCAATGTTTCGGTGGCCCTAGTAAGAGAAAAGGGTCCAAAATAGGTTCCCATTGTTTGACTTATGCAATAGGTATCAGTTGCTTCCAAAGGTGTCGTAAGTCGATATTTCATGTCTTCGCGGGTCCGTAACTGGCACATACGAATTGGTAGTCATCGTAACTACGTTTCTTGTCTACATATGAAGAGAAATAATACAAAACATAGTTCCTTTTGTTCGACTCATGCTACAGGAACAAGTTGCTACAGAAAGAGTTGTCTGTCTTTTTTATCCACATGTTACAATATTTTCTGGGGCTTTTACACTGTCTATTGATCATCTTAGCATATTTAATGTATCAATGTGCAGTGTGGAAGCTGGCCTAAACTAGAAAGACAAACCGGATATAGGGTTGTGAACCTGGTAGTATGCCCGAAAACATCCGACCAAGTTCTTCTGTCACCCTGTTTTCCTAAAATCTCGCCCAATGTCGGTAAATTCTGGCGTGTATGGATGGAGAATGCATGTCAGGTTGCTAAGGATTACATATCAGCTTTCAAAGAAGACCTATAATCACTTTAAAACTCCCCTCATTGTTTACATCGATGGTTTGGCCGCCATTTTGTTTTTCATGGCAGCCATTTTGTTTTTTTCCCCAAGGAATTATGGGAAGGGGGGGAGATATAATTATAGGTATATATATCCAGCATAATTTCCAGTTGCCTCGATAGCACAGTGGGTAAGACCGCTGTGCCAAGAGCCCTTTTGGGACCCGGTGGTCAGAGGTTCGAACCCCGGCTGTGCCATTTTTTTTTTTTTTTTTTTTTTTATTATAATTTATTTCTATCCTTTTTTTTTAATTATCATTTATTCTTATGTCATTGTCCAATTTCAAATATAAGATATTTTTATGGGAAAGATTTTGGTATCCTGCTATATCTTTGGGTGCGCGCAGGAGCCGCATATGGCTGTTTCTGCGCAGCAAGAAAAACTGCTACGTTTGAGTGGGAAGTCGTCAAAGCCAAGTTACAGTTCTCGTCTATGTATTTAGAAAGAAGGGTAGGGCAAAAGTCAGATTTCTTTTTTACTTATGCAACAGGAACCGGTTGCTTCCGAAGGCGTTAGAACTTTGATTCTATGTTTTTGCGGGCACACAGAGGTCATATTCGTGCGGGTAGTTATTGAGACCAATTTAAGGTTTCGGGGGCCCTAGTAAGAGAGAAAAAGGGAAAAAATTTTGGTTCCCATTGCTTGACTTATGCAACAGGTACCGGTTGCTTCCGAAAAAATTCGGAAGTCGATAATATGTTTTCGCGGGCGCACAGGGGTCATGTACATGCGGGTATTTATTGAGACTGATTTAATGTTTCTGTGGCCCTAGTAAGAGAGAAAAAGAGAAAAAAATTTGGTTCCCATTGTTTGACTTATGCAACAGGTACCGGTTGCCTCTGAAAAATTTCGGAAGTCGATAATATGTTTTCGCGGGTGCGCAGAGGTCATGTACATGCGAGTATTTATTGAGACCGATTTAATGTTTACGGGGCCCTAGTAAGAAAAAAAGGGAAGAATTTGGTTCCCATTGTTTGACTTATGCAACAGGTATAGGTTGCTTCTGAAAGAATCGTAAGTCGCTTATATGTTTTTGCAGGCGCGTAAAGGTCATGTGCGTTGAGGTAGATATTGAGACCGTTTCAATGTTTCGGTGGCCCTAGTAAGAGAAAAGGGTCCAAAATAGGTTCCCATTGTTTGACTTATGCAATAGGTATCAGTTGCTTCCAAAGGTGTCGTAAGTCGATATTTCATGTCTTCGCGGGTCCGTAACTGGCACATACGAATTGGTAGTCATCGTAACTACGTTTCTTGTCTACATATGAAGAGAAATAATACAAAACATAGTTCCTTTTGTTCGACTCATGCTACAGGAACAAGTTGCTACAGAAAGAGTTGTCTGTCTTTTTTATCCACATGTTACAATATTTTCTGGGGCTTTTACACTGTCTATTGATCATCTTAGCATATTTAATGTATCAATGTGCAGTGTGGAAGCTGGCCTAAACTAGAAAGACAAACCGGATATAGGGTTGTGAACCTGGTAGTATGCCCGAAAACATCCGACCAAGTTCTTCTGTCACCCTGTTTTCCTAAAATCTCGCCCAATGTCGGTAAATTCTGGCGTGTATGGATGGAGAATGCATGTCAGGTTGCTAAGGATTACATATCAGCTTTCAAAGAAGACCTATAATCACTTTAAAACTCCCCTCATTGTTTACATCGATGGTTTGGCCGCCATTTTGTTTTTCATGGCAGCCATTTTGTTTTTTTCCCCAAGGAATTATGGGAAGGGGGGGAGATATAATTATAGGTATATATATCCAGCATAATTTCCAGTTGCCTCGATAGCACAGTGGGTAAGACCGCTGTGCCAAGAGCCCTTTTGGGACCCGGTGGTCAGAGGTTCGAACCCCGGCTGTGCCATTTTTTTTTTTTTTTTTTTTTTTATTATAATTTATTTCTATCCTTTTTTTTTAATTATCATTTATTCTTATGTCATTGTCCAATTTCAAATATAAGATATTTTTATGGGAAAGATTTTGGTATCCTGCTATATCTTTGGGTGCGCGCAGGAGCCGCATATGGCTGTTTCTGCGCAGCGATAAAAACTGCTACGTTTGAGTGGGAAGTCGTCAAAGCCAAGTTACAGTTCTCGTCTATGTATTTAGAAAGAAGGGTAGGGCAAAAGTCAGATTTCTTTTTTACTTATGCAACAGGAACCGGTTGCTTCCGAAGGCGTTAGAACTTTGATTCTATGTTTTTGCGGGCACACAGAGGTCATATTCGTGCGGGTAGTTATTGAGACCAATTTAAGGTTTCGGGGGCCCTAGTAAGAGAGAAAAAGGGAAAAAATTTTGGTTCCCATTGCTTGACTTATGCAACAGGTACCGGTTGCTTCCGAAAAAATTCGGAAGTCGATAATATGTTTTCGCGGGCGCACAGGGGTCATGTACATGCGGGTATTTATTGAGACTGATTTAATGTTTCTGTGGCCCTAGTAAGAGAGAAAAAGAGAAAAAAATTTGGTTCCCATTGTTTGACTTATGCAACAGGTACCGGTTGCCTCTGAAAAATTTCGGAAGTCGATAATATGTTTTCGCGGGTGCGCAGAGGTCATGTACATGCGAGTATTTATTGAGACCGATTTAATGTTTACGGGGCCCTAGTAAGAAAAAAAGGGAAGAATTTGGTTCCCATTGTTTGACTTATGCAACAGGTATAGGTTGCTTCTGAAAGAATCGTAAGTCGCTTATATGTTTTTGCAGGCGCGTAAAGGTCATGTGCGTTGAGGTAGATATTGAGACCGTTTCAATGTTTCGGTGGCCCTAGTAAGAGAAAAGGGTCCAAAATAGGTTCCCATTGTTTGACTTATGCAATAGGTATCAGTTGCTTCCAAAGGTGTCGTAAGTCGATATTTCATGTCTTCGCGGGTCCGTAACTGGCACATACGAATTGGTAGTCATCGTAACTACGTTTCTTGTCTACATATGAAGAGAAATAATACAAAACATAGTTCCTTTTGTTCGACTCATGCTACAGGAACAAGTTGCTACAGAAAGAGTTGTCTGTCTTTTTTATCCACATGTTACAATATTTTCTGGGGCTTTTACACTGTCTATTGATCATCTTAGCATATTTAATGTATCAATGTGCAGTGTGGAAGCTGGCCTAAACTAGAAAGACAAACCGGATATAGGGTTGTGAACCTGGTAGTATGCCCGAAAACATCCGACCAAGTTCTTCTGTCACCCTGTTTTCCTAAAATCTCGCCCAATGTCGGTAAATTCTGGCGTGTATGGATGGAGAATGCATGTCAGGTTGCTAAGGATTACATATCAGCTTTCAAAGAAGACCTATAATCACTTTAAAACTCCCCTCATTGTTTACATCGATGGTTTGGCCGCCATTTTGTTTTTCATGGCAGCCATTTTGTTTTTTTCCCCAAGGAATTATGGGAAGGGGGGGAGATATAATTATAGGTATATATATCCAGCATAATTTCCAGTTGCCTCGATAGCACAGTGGGTAAGACCGCTGTGCCAAGAGCCCTTTTGGGACCCGGTGGTCAGAGGTTCGAACCCCGGCTGTGCCATTTTTTTTTTTTTTTTTTTTTTTTTATTATAATTTATTTCTATCCTTTTTTTTTTAATTATCATTTATTCTTATGTCATTGTCCAATTTCAAATATAAGATATTTTTATGGGAAAGATTTTGGTATCCTGCTATATCTTTGGGTGCGCGCAGGAGCCGCATATGGCTGTTTCTGCGCAGCGAGAAAAACTGCTACGTTTGAGTGGGAAGTCGTCAAAGCCAAGTTACAGTTCTCGTCTATGTATTTAGAAAGAAGGGTAGGGCAAAAGTCAGATTTCTTTTTTACTTATGCAACAGGAACCGGTTGCTTCCGAAGGCGTTAGAACTTTGATTCTATGTTTTTGCGGGCACACAGAGGTCATATTCGTGCGGGTAGTTATTGAGACCAATTTAAGGTTTCGGGGGCCCTAGTAAGAGAGAAAAAGGGAAAAAATTTTGGTTCCCATTGCTTGACTTATGCAACAGGTACCGGTTGCTTCCGAAAAAATTCGGAAGTCGATAATATGTTTTCGCGGGCGCACAGGGGTCATGTACATGCGGGTATTTATTGAGACTGATTTAATGTTTCTGTGGCCCTAGTAAGAGAGAAAAAGAGAAAAAAATTTGGTTCCCATTGTTTGACTTATGCAACAGGTACCGGTTGCCTCTGAAAAATTTCGGAAGTCGATAATATGTTTTCGCGGGTGCGCAGAGCTCATGTACATGCGAGTATTTATTGAGACCGATTTAATGTTTACGGGGCCCTAGTAAGAAAAAAAGGGAAGAATTTGGTTCCCATTGTTTGACTTATGCAACAGGTATAGGTTGCTTCTGAAAGAATCGTAAGTCGCTTATATGTTTTTGCAGGCGCGTAAAGGTCATGTGCGTTGAGGTAGATATTGAGACCGTTTCAATGTTTCGGTGGCCCTAGTAAGAGAAAAGGGTCCAAAATAGGTTCCCATTGTTTGACTTATGCAATAGGTATCAGTTGCTTCCAAAGGTGTCGTAAGTCGATATTTCATGTCTTCGCGGGTCCGTAACTGGCACATACGAATTGGTAGTCATCGTAACTACGTTTCTTGTCTACATATGAAGAGAAATAATACAAAACATAGTTCCTTTTGTTCGACTCATGCTACAGGAACAAGTTGCTACAGAAAGAGTTGTCTGTCTTTTTTATCCACATGTTACAATATTTTCTGGGGCTTTTACACTGTCTATTGATCATCTTAGCATATTTAATGTATCAATGTGCAGTGTGGAAGCTGGCCTAAACTAGAAAGACAAACCGGATATAGGGTTGTGAACCTGGTAGTATGCCCGAAAACATCCGACCAAGTTCTTCTGTCACCCTGTTTTCCTAAAATCTCGCCCAATGTCGGTAAATTCTGGCGTGTATGGATGGAGAATGCATGTCAGGTTGCTAAGGATTACATATCAGCTTTCAAAGAAGACCTATAATCACTTTAAAACTCCCCTCATTGTTTACATCGATGGTTTGGCCGCCATTTTGTTTTTCATGGCAGCCATTTTGTTTTTTTCCCCAAGGAATTATGGGAAGGGGGGGAGATATAATTATAGGTATATATATCCAGCATAATTTCCAGTTGCCTCGATAGCACAGTGGGTAAGACCGCTGTGCCAAGAGCCCTTTTGGGACCCGGTGGTCAGAGGTTCGAACCCCGGCTGTGCCATTTTTTTTTTTTTTTTTTTATTATAATTTATTTCTATCCTTTTTTTTTTAATTATCATTTATTCTTATGTCATTGTCCAATTTCAAATATAAGATATTTTTATGGGAAAGATTTTGGTATCCTGCTATATCTTTGGGTGCGCGCAGGAGCCGCATATGGCTGTTTCTGCGCAGCGAGAAAAACTGCTACGTTTGAGTGGGAAGTCGTCAAAGCCAAGTTACAGTTCTCGTCTATGTATTTAGAAAGAAGGGTAGGGCAAAAGTCAGATTTCTTTTTTACTTATGCAACAGGAACCGGTTGCTTCCGAAGGCGTTAGAACTTTGATTCTATGTTTTTGCGGGCACACAGAGGTCATATTCGTGCGGGTAGTTATTGAGACCAATTTAAGGTTTCGGGGGCCCTAGTAAGAGAGAAAAAGGGAAAAAATTTTGGTTCCCATTGCTTGACTTATGCAACAGGTACCGGTTGCTTCCGAAAAAATTCGGAAGTCGATAATATGTTTTCGCGGGCGCACAGGGGTCATGTACATGCGGGTATTTATTGAGACTGATTTAATGTTTCTGTGGCCCTAGTAAGAGAGAAAAAGAGAAAAAAATTTGGTTCCCATTGTTTGACTTATGCAACAGGTACCGGTTGCCTCTGAAAAATTTCGGAAGTCGATAATATGTTTTTGCGGGTGCGCAGAGGTCATGTACATGCGAGTATTTATTGAGACCGATTTAATGTTTACGGGGCCCTAGTAAGAAAAAAAGGGAAGAATTTGGTTCCCATTGTTTGACTTATGCAACAGGTATAGGTTGCTTCTGAAAGAATCGTAAGTCGCTTATATGTTTTTGCAGGCGCGTAAAGGTCATGTGCGTTGAGGTAGATATTGAGACCGTTTCAATGTTTCGGTGGCCCTAGTAAGAGAAAAGGGTCCAAAATAGGTTCCCATTGTTTGACTTATGCAATAGGTATCAGTTGCTTCCAAAGGTGTCGTAAGTCGATATTTCATGTCTTCGCGGGTCCGTAACTGGCACATACGAATTGGTAGTCATCGTAACTACGTTTCTTGTCTACATATGAAGAGAAATAATACAAAACATAGTTCCTTTTGTTCGACTCATGCTACAGGAACAAGTTGCTACAGAAAGAGTTGTCTGTCTTTTTTATCCACATGTTACAATATTTTCTGGGGCTTTTACACTGTCTATTGATCATCTTAGCATATTTAATGTATCAATGTGCAGTGTGGAAGCTGGCCTAAACTAGAAAGACAAACCGGATATAGGGTTGTGAACCTGGTAGTATGCCCGAAAACATCCGACCAAGTTCTTCTGTCACCCTGTTTTCCTAAAATCTCGCCCAATGTCGGTAAATTCTGGCGTGTATGGATGGAGAATGCATGTCAGGTTGCTAAGGATTACATATCAGCTTTCAAAGAAGACCTATAATCACTTTAAAACTCCCCTCATTGTTTACATCGATGGTTTGGCCGCCATTTTGTTTTTCATGGCAGCCATTTTGTTTTTTTCCCCAAGGAATTATGGGAAGGGGGGGAGATATAATTATAGGTATATATATCCAGCATAATTTCCAGTTGCCTCGATAGCACAGTGGGTAAGACCGCTGTGCCAAGAGCCCTTTTGGGACCCGGTGGTCAGAGGTTCGAACCCCGGCTGTGCCATTTTTTTTTTTTTTTTTTTTTTTTATTATAATTTATTTCTATCCTTTTTTTTTTAATTATCATTTATTCTTATGTCATTGTCCAATTTCAAATATAAGATATTTTTATGGGAAAGATTTTGGTATCCTGCTATATCTTTGGGTGCGCGCAGGAGCCGCATATGGCTGTTTCTGCGCAGCGAGAAAAACTGCTACGTTTGAGTGGGAAGTCGTCAAAGCCAAGTTACAGTTCTCGTCTATGTATTTAGAAAGAAGGGTAGGGCAAAAGTCAGATTTCTTTTTTACTTATGCAACAGGAACCGGTTGCTTCCGAAGGCGTTAGAACTTTGATTCTATGTTTTTGCGGGCACACAGAGGTCATATTCGTGCGGGTAGTTATTGAGACCAATTTAAGGTTTCGGGGGCCCTAGTAAGAGAGAAAAAGGGAAAAAATTTTGGTTCCCATTGCTTGACTTATGCAACAGGTACCGGTTGCTTCCGAAAAAATTCGGAAGTCGATAATATGTTTTCGCGGGCGCACAGGGGTCATGTACATGCGGGTATTTATTGAGACTGATTTAATGTTTCTGTGGCCCTAGTAAGAGAGAAAAAGAGAAAAAAATTTGGTTCCCATTGTTTGACTTATGCAACAGGTACCGGTTGCCTCTGAAAAATTTCGGAAGTCGATAATATGTTTTCGCGGGTGCGCAGAGGTCATGTACATGCGAGTATTTATTGAGACCGATTTAATGTTTACGGGGCCCTAGTAAGAAAAAAAGGGAAGAATTTGGTTCCCATTGTTTGACTTATGCAACAGGTATAGGTTGCTTCTGAAAGAATCGTAAGTCGCTTATATGTTTTTGCAGGCGCGTAAAGGTCATGTGCGTTGAGGTAGATATTGAGACCGTTTCAATGTTTCGGTGGCCCTAGTAAGAGAAAAGGGTCCAAAATAGGTTCCCATTGTTTGACTTATGCAATAGGTATCAGTTGCTTCCAAAGGTGTCGTAAGTCGATATTTCATGTCTTCGCGGGTCCGTAACTGGCACATACGAATTGGTAGTCATCGTAACTACGTTTCTTGTCTACATATGAAGAGAAATAATACAAAACATAGTTCCTTTTGTTCGACTCATGCTACAGGAACAAGTTGCTACAGAAAGAGTTGTCTGTCTTTTTTATCCACATGTTACAATATTTTCTGGGGCTTTTACACTGTCTATTGATCATCTTAGCATATTTAATGTATCAATGTGCAGTGTGGAAGCTGGCCTAAACTAGAAAGACAAACCGGATATAGGGTTGTGAACCTGGTAGTATGCCCGAAAACATCCGACCAAGTTCTTCTGTCACCCTGTTTTCCTAAAATCTCGCCCAATGTCGGTAAATTCTGGCGTGTATGGATGGAGAATGCATGTCAGGTTGCTAAGGATTACATATCAGCTTTCAAAGAAGACCTATAATCACTTTAAAACTCCCCTCATTGTTTACATCGATGGTTTGGCCGCCATTTTGTTTTTCATGGCAGCCATTTTGTTTTTTTCCCCAAGGAATTATGGGAAGGGGGGGAGATATAATTATAGGTATATATATCCAGCATAATTTCCAGTTGCCTCGATAGCACAGTGGGTAAGACCGCTGTGCCAAGAGCCCTTTTGGGACCCGGTGGTCAGAGGTTCGAACCCCGGCTGTGCCATTTTTTTTTTTTTTTTTTATTATAATTTATTTCTATCCTTTTTTTTTTAATTATCATTTATTCTTATGTCATTGTCCAATTTCAAATATAAGATATTTTTATGGGAAAGATTTTGGTATCCTGCTATATCTTTGGGTGCGCGCAGGAGCCGCATATGGCTGTTTCTGCGCAGCGAGAAAAACTGCTACGTTTGAGTGGGAAGTCGTCAAAGCCAAGTTACAGTTCTCGTCTATGTATTTAGAAAGAAGGGTAGGGCAAAAGTCAGATTTCTTTTTTACTTATGCAACAGGAACCGGTTGCTTCCGAAGGCGTTAGAACTTTGATTCTATGTTTTTGCGGGCACACAGAGGTCATATTCGTGCGGGTAGTTATTGAGACCAATTTAAGGTTTCGGGGGCCCTAGTAAGAGAGAAAAAGGGAAAAAATTTTGGTTCCCATTGCTTGACTTATGCAACAGGTACCGGTTGCTTCCGAAAAAATTCGGAAGTCGATAATATGTTTTCGCGGGTGCACAGGGGTCATGTACATGCGGGTATTTATTGAGACTGATTTAATGTTTCTGTGGCCCTAGTAAGAGAGAAAAAGAGAAAAAAATTTGGTTCCCATTGTTTGACTTATGCAACAGGTACCGGTTGCCTCTGAAAAATTTCGGAAGTCGATAATATGTTTTTGCGGGTGCGCAGAGGTCATGTACATGCGAGTATTTATTGAGACCGATTTAATGTTTACGGGGCCCTAGTAAGAAAAAAAGGGAAGAATTTGGTTCCCATTGTTTGACTTATGCAACAGGTATAGGTTGCTTCTGAAAGAATCGTAAGTCGCTTATATGTTTTTGCAGGCGCGTAAAGGTCATGTGCATTGAGGTAGATATTGAGACCGTTTCAATGTTTCGGTGGCCCTAGTAAGAGAAAAGGGTCCAAAATAGGTTCCCATTGTTTGACTTATGCAATAGGTATCAGTTGCTTCCAAAGGTGTCGTAAGTCGATATTTCATGTCTTCGCGGGTCCGTAACTGGCACATACGAATTGGTAGTCATCGTAACTACGTTTCTTGTCTACATATGAAGAGAAATAATACAAAACATAGTTCCTTTTGTTCGACTCATGCTACAGGAACAAGTTGCTACAGAAAGAGTTGTCTGTCTTTTTTATCCACATGTTACAATATTTTCTGGGGCTTTTACACTGTCTATTGATCATCTTAGCATATTTAATGTATCAATGTGCAGTGTGGAAGCTGGCCTAAACTAGAAAGACAAACCGGATATAGGGTTGTGAACCTGGTAGTATGCCCGAAAACATCCGACCAAGTTCTTCTGTCACCCTGTTTTCCTAAAATCTCGCCCAATGTCGGTAAATTCTGGCGTGTATGGATGGAGAATGCATGTCAGGTTGCTAAGGATTACATATCAGCTTTCAAAGAAGACCTATAATCACTTTAAAACTCCCCTCATTGTTTACATCGATGGTTTGGCCGCCATTTTGTTTTTCATGGCAGCCATTTTGTTTTTTTCCCCAAGGAATTATGGGAAGGGGGGGAGATATAATTATAGGTATATATATCCAGCATAATTTCCAGTTGCCTCGATAGCACAGTGGGTAAGACCGCTGTGCCAAGAGCCCTTTTGGGACCTGGTGGTCAGAGGTTCGAACCCCGGCTGTGCCATTTTTTTTTTTTTTTTTTTTTTTTATTATAATTTATTTCTATCCTTTTTTTTTTAATTATCATTTATTCTTATGTCATTGTCCAATTTCAAATATAAGATATTTTTATGGGAAAGATTTTGGTATCCTGCTATATCTTTGGGTGCGCGCAGGAGCCGCATATGGCTGTTTCTGCGCAGCGAGAAAAACTGCTACGTTTGAGTGGGAAGTCGTCAAAGCCAAGTTACAGTTCTCGTCTATGTATTTAGAAAGAAGGGTAGGGCAAAAGTCAGATTTCTTTTTTACTTATGCAACAGGAACCGGTTGCTTCCGAAGGCGTTAGAACTTTGATTCTATGTTTTTGCGGGCACACAGAGGTCATATTCGTGCGGGTAGTTATTGAGACCAATTTAAGGTTTCGGGGGCCCTAGTAAGAGAGAAAAAGGGAAAAAATTTTGGTTCCCATTGCTTGACTTATGCAACAGGTACCGGTTGCTTCCGAAAAAATTCGGAAGTCGATAATATGTTTTCGCGGGCGCACAGGGGTCATGTACATGCGGGTATTTATTGAGACTGATTTAATGTTTCTGTGGCCCTAGTAAGAGAGAAAAAGAGAAAAAAATTTGGTTCCCATTGTTTGACTTATGCAACAGGTACCGGTTGCCTCTGAAAAATTTCGGAAGTCGATAATATGTTTTCGCGGGTGCGCAGAGGTCATGTACATGCGAGTATTTATTGAGACCGATTTAATGTTTACGGGGCCCTAGTAAGAAAAAAAGGGAAGAATTTGGTTCCCATTGTTTGACTTATGCAACAGGTATAGGTTGCTTCTGAAAGAATCGTAAGTCGCTTATATGTTTTTGCAGGCGCGTAAAGGTCATGTGCGTTGAGGTAGATATTGAGACCGTTTCAATGTTTCGGTGGCCCTAGTAAGAGAAAAGGGTCCAAAATAGGTTCCCATTGTTTGACTTATGCAATAGGTATCAGTTGCTTCCAAAGGTGTCGTAAGTCGATATTTCATGTCTTCGCGGGTCCGTAACTGGCACATACGAATTGGTAGTCATCGTAACTACGTTTCTTGTCTACATATGAAGAGAAATAATACAAAACATAGTTCCTTTTGTTCGACTCATGCTACAGGAACAAGTTGCTACAGAAAGAGTTGTCTGTCTTTTTTATCCACATGTTACAATATTTTCTGGGGCTTTTACACTGTCTATTGATCATCTTAGCATATTTAATGTATCAATGTGCAGTGTGGAAGCTGGCCTAAACTAGAAAGACAAACCGGATATAGGGTTGTGAACCTGGTAGTATGCCCGAAAACATCCGACCAAGTTCTTCTGTCACCCTGTTTTCCTAAAATCTCGCCCAATGTCGGTAAATTCTGGCGTGTATGGATGGAGAATGCATGTCAGGTTGCTAAGGATTACATATCAGCTTTCAAAGAAGACCTATAATCACTTTAAAACTCCCCTCATTGTTTACATCGATGGTTTGGCCGCCATTTTGTTTTTCATGGCAGCCATTTTGTTTTTTTCCCCAAGGAATTATGGGAAGGGGGGAGATATAATTATAGGTATATATATCCAGCATAATTTCCAGTTGCCTCGATAGCACAGTGGGTAAGACCGCTGTGCCAAGAGCCCTTTTGGGACCCGGTGGTCAGAGGTTCGAACCCCGGCTGTGCCATTTTTTTTTTTTTTTTTTTTTTTATTATAATTTATTTCTATCCTTTTTTTTTTAATTATCATTTATTCTTATGTCATTGTCCAATTTCAAATATAAGATATTTTTATGGGAAAGATTTTGGTATCCTGCTATATCTTTGGGTGCGCGCAGGAGCCGCATATGGCTGTTTCTGCGCAGCGAGAAAAACTGCTACGTTTGAGTGGGAAGTCGTCAAAGCCAAGTTACAGTTCTCGTCTATGTATTTAGAAAGAAGGGTAGGGCAAAAGTCAGATTTCTTTTTTACTTATGCAACAGGAACCGGTTGCTTCCGAAGGCGTTAGAACTTTGATTCTATGTTTTTGCGGGCACACAGAGGTCATATTCGTGCGGGTAGTTATTGAGACCAATTTAAGGTTTCGGGGGCCCTAGTAAGAGAGAAAAAGGGAAAAAATTTTGGTTCCCATTGCTTGACTTATGCAACAGGTACCGGTTGCTTCCGAAAAAATTCGGAAGTCGATAATATGTTTTCGCGGGCGCACAGGGGTCATGTACATGCAGGTATTTATTGAGACTGATTTAATGTTTCTGTGGCCCTAGTAAGAGAGAAAAAGAGAAAAAAATTTGGTTCCCATTGTTTGACTTATGCAACAGGTACCGGTTGCCTCTGAAAAATTTCGGAAGTCGATAATATGTTTTCGCGGGTGCGCAGAGCTCATGTACATGCGAGTATTTATTGAGACCGATTTAATGTTTACGGGGCCCTAGTAAGAAAAAAAGGGAAGAATTTGGTTCCCATTGTTTGACTTATGCAACAGGTATAGGTTGCTTCTGAAAGAATCGTAAGTCGCTTATATGTTTTTGCAGGCGCGTAAAGGTCATGTGCGTTGAGGTAGATATTGAGACCGTTTCAATGTTTCGGTGGCCCTAGTAAGAGAAAAGGGTCCAAAATAGGTTCCCATTGTTTGACTTATGCAATAGGTATCAGTTGCTTCCAAAGGTGTCGTAAGTCGATATTTCATGTCTTCGCAGGTCCGTAACTGGCACATACGAATTGGTAGTCATCGTAACTACGTTTCTTGTCTACATATGAAGAGAAATAATACAAAACATAGTTCCTTTTGTTCGACTCATGCTACAGGAACAAGTTGCTACAGAAAGAGTTGTCTGTCTTTTTTATCCACATGTTACAATATTTTCTGGGGCTTTTACACTGTCTATTGATCATCTTAGCATATTTAATGTATCAATGTGCAGTGTGGAAGCTGGCCTAAACTAGAAAGACAAACCGGATATAGGGTTGTGAACCTGGTAGTATGCCCGAAAACATCCGACCAAGTTCTTCTGTCACCCTGTTTTCCTAAAATCTCGCCCAATGTCGGTAAATTCTGGCGTGTATGGATGGAGAATGCATGTCAGGTTGCTAAGGATTACATATCAGCTTTCAAAGAAGACCTATAATCACTTTAAAACTCCCCTCATTGTTTACATCGATGGTTTGGCCGCCATTTTGTTTTTCATGGCAGCCATTTTGTTTTTTTCCCCAAGGAATTATGGGAAGGGGGGGAGATATAATTATAGGTATATATATCCAGCATAATTTCCAGTTGCCTCGATAGCACAGTGGGTAAGACCGCTGTGCCAAGAGCCCTTTTGGGACCCGGTGGTCAGAGGTTCGAACCCCGGCTGTGCCATTTTTTTTTTTTTTTTTTTTTTTTATTATAATTTATTTCTATCCTTTTTTTTTTAATTATCATTTATTCTTATGTCATTGTCCAATTTCAAATATAAGATATTTTTATGGGAAAGATTTTGGTATCCTGCTATATCTTTGGGTGCGCGCAGGAGCCGCATATGGCTGTTTCTGCGCAGCGAGAAAAACTGCTACGTTTGAGTGGGAAGTCGTCAAAGCCAAGTTACAGTTCTCGTCTATGTATTTAGAAAGAAGGGTAGGGCAAAAGTCAGATTTCTTTTTTACTTATGCAACAGGAACCGGTTGCTTCCGAAGGCGTTAGAACTTTGATTCTATGTTTTTGCGGGCACACAGAGGTCATATTCGTGCGGGTAGTTATTGAGACCAATTTAAGGTTTCGGGGGCCCTAGTAAGAGAGAAAAAGGGAAAAAATTTTGGTTCCCATTGCTTGACTTATGCAACAGGTACCGGTTGCTTCCGAAAAAATTCGGAAGTCGATAATATGTTTTCGCGGGCGCACAGGGGTCATGTACATGCGGGTATTTATTGAGACTGATTTAATGTTTCTGTGGCCCTAGTAAGAGAGAAAAAGAGAAAAAAATTTGGTTCCCATTGTTTGACTTATGCAACAGGTACCGGTTGCCTCTGAAAAATTTCGGAAGTCGATAATATGTTTTCGCGGGTGCGCAGAGGTCATGTACATGCGAGTATTTATTGAGACCGATTTAATGTTTACGGGGCCCTAGTAAGAAAAAAAGGGAAGAATTTGGTTCCCATTGTTTGACTTATGCAACAGGTATAGGTTGCTTCTGAAAGAATCGTAAGTCGCTTATATGTTTTTGCAGGCGCGTAAAGGTCATGTGCGTTGAGGTAGATATTGAGACCGTTTCAATGTTTCGGTGGCCCTAGTAAGAGAAAAGGGTCCAAAATAGGTTCCCATTGTTTGACTTATGCAATAGGTATCAGTTGCTTCCAAAGGTGTCGTAAGTCGATATTTCATGTCTTCGCGGGTCCGTAACTGGCACATACGAATTGGTAGTCATCGTAACTACGTTTCTTGTCTACATATGAAGAGAAATAATACAAAACATAGTTCCTTTTGTTCGACTCATGCTACAGGAACAAGTTGCTACAGAAAGAGTTGTCTGTCTTTTTTATCCACATGTTACAATATTTTCTGGGGCTTTTACACTGTCTATTGATCATCTTAGCATATTTAATGTATCAATGTGCAGTGTGGAAGCTGGCCTAAACTAGAAAGACAAACCGGATATAGGGTTGTGAACCTGGTAGTATGCCCGAAAACATCCGACCAAGTTCTTCTGTCACCCTGTTTTCCTAAAATCTCGCCCAATGTCGGTAAATTCTGGCGTGTATGGATGGAGAATGCATGTCAGGTTGCTAAGGATTACATATCAGCTTTCAAAGAAGACCTATAATCACTTTAAAACTCCCCTCATTGTTTACATCGATGGTTTGGCCGCCATTTTGTTTTTCATGGCAGCCATTTTGTTTTTTTCCCCAAGGAATTATGGGAAGGGGGGAGATATAATTATAGGTATATATATCCAGCATAATTTCCAGTTGCCTCGATAGCACAGTGGGTAAGACCGCTGTGCCAAGAGCCCTTTTGGGACCCGGTGGTCAGAGGTTCGAACCCCGGCTGTGCCATTTTTTTTTTTTTTTTTTTTTTATTATAATTTATTTCTATCCTTTTTTTTTTAATTATCATTTATTCTTATGTCATTGTCCAATTTCAAATATAAGATATTTTTATGGGAAAGATTTTGGTATCCTGCTATATCTTTGGGTGCGCGCAGGAGCCGCATATGGCTGTTTCTGCGCAGCGAGAAAAACTGCTACGTTTGAGTGGGAAGTCGTCAAAGCCAAGTTACAGTTCTCGTCTATGTATTTAGAAAGAAGGGTAGGGCAAAAGTCAGATTTCTTTTTTACTTATGCAACAGGAACCGGTTGCTTCCGAAGGCGTTAGAACTTTGATTCTATGTTTTTGCGGGCACACAGAGGTCATATTCGTGCGGGTAGTTATTGAGACCAATTTAAGGTTTCGGGGGCCCTAGTAAGAGAGAAAAAGGGAAAAAATTTTGGTTCCCATTGCTTGACTTATGCAACAGGTACCGGTTGCTTCCGAAAAAATTCGGAAGTCGATAATATGTTTTCGCGGGCGCACAGGGGTCATGTACATGCGGGTATTTATTGAGACTGATTTAATGTTTCTGTGGCCCTAGTAAGAGAGAAAAAGAGAAAAAAATTTGGTTCCCATTGTTTGACTTATGCAACAGGTACCGGTTGCCTCTGAAAAATTTCGGAAGTCGATAATATGTTTTCGCGGGTGCGCAGAGGTCATGTACATGCGAGTATTTATTGAGACCGATTTAATGTTTACGGGGCCCTAGTAAGAAAAAAAGGGAAGAATTTGGTTCCCATTGTTTGACTTATGCAACAGGTATAGGTTGCTTCTGAAAGAATCGTAAGTCGCTTATATGTTTTTGCAGGCGCGTAAAGGTCATGTGCGTTGAGGTAGATATTGAGACCGTTTCAATGTTTCGGTGGCCCTAGTAAGAGAAAAGGGTCCAAAATAGGTTCCCATTGTTTGACTTATGCAATAGGTATCAGTTGCTTCCAAAGGTGTCGTAAGTCGATATTTCATGTCTTCGCAGGTCCGTAACTGGCACATACGAATTGGTAGTCATCGTAACTACGTTTCTTGTCTACATATGAAGAGAAATAATACAAAACATAGTTCCTTTTGTTCGACTCATGCTACAGGAACAAGTTGCTACAGAAAGAGTTGTCTGTCTTTTTTATCCACATGTTACAATATTTTCTGGGGCTTTTACACTGTCTATTGATCATCTTAGCATATTTAATGTATCAATGTGCAGTGTGGAAGCTGGCCTAAACTAGAAAGACAAACCGGATATAGGGTTGTGAACCTGGTAGTATGCCCGAAAACATCCGACCAAGTTCTTCTGTCACCCTGTTTTCCTAAAATCTCGCCCAATGTCGGTAAATTCTGGCGTGTATGGATGGAGAATGCATGTCAGGTTGCTAAGGATTACATATCAGCTTTCAAAGAAGACCTATAATCACTTTAAAACTCCCCTCATTGTTTACATCGATGGTTTGGCCGCCATTTTGTTTTTCATGGCAGCCATTTTGTTTTTTTCCCCAAGGAATTATGGGAAGGGGGGAGATATAATTATAGGTATATATATCCAGCATAATTTCCAGTTGCCTCGATAGCACAGTGGGTAAGACCGCTGTGCCAAGAGCCCTTTTGGGACCCGGTGGTCAGAGGTTCGAACCCCGGCTGTGCCATTTTTTTTTTTTTTTTTTTTTTTTTTATTATAATTTATTTCTATCCTTTTTTTTTTAATTATCATTTATTCTTATGTCATTGTCCAATTTCAAATATAAGATATTTTTATGGGAAAGATTTTGGTATCCTGCTATATCTTTGGGTGCACGCAGGAGCCGCATATGGCTGTTTCTGCGCAGCGAGAAAAACTGCTACGTTTGAGTGGGAAGTCGTCAAAGCCAAGTTACAGTTTTCGTCTATGTATTTAGAAAGAAGGGTAGGGCTAAAGTCAGATTTCTTTTTTACTTATGCAACAGGAACCGGTTGCTTCCGAAGGCGTTAGAACTTTGATTCTATGTTTTTGCGGGCACACAGAGGTCATATTCGTGCGGGTAGTTATTGAGACCAATTTAAGGTTTCGGGGGCCCTAGTAAGAGAGAATAGGGAAAAAATTTTGGTTCCCATTGCTTGACTTATGCAACAGGTACCGGTTGCTTCCGAAAAAATTCGGAAGTCGATAATATGTTTTCGCGGGCGCACAGGGGTCATGTACATGCGGGTATTTATTGAGACTGATTTAATGTTTCTGTGGCCCTAGTAAGAGAGAAAAAGAGAAAAAAATTTGGTTCCCATTGTTTGACTTATGCAACAGGTACCGGTTGCCTGTGAAAAATTTCGGAAGTCGATAATATGTTTTCGCGGGTGCGCAGAGGTCATGTACATGCGAGTATTTATTGAGACCGATTTAATGTTTACGGGGCCCTAGTAAGAAAAAAAGGGAAGAATTTGGTTCCCATTGTTTGACTTATGCAACAGGTATAGGTTGCTTCTGAAAGAATCGTAAGTCGCTTATATGTTTTTGCAGGCGCGTAAAGGTCATGTGCGTTGAGGTAGATATTGAGACCGTTTCAATGTTTCGGTGGCCCTAGTAAGAGAAAAGGGTCCAAAATAGGTTCCCATTGTTTGACTTATGCAATAGGTATCAGTTGCTTCCAAAGGTGTCGTAAGTCGATATTTCATGTCTTCGCGGGTCCGTAACTGGCACATACGAATTGGTAGTCATCGTAACTACGTTTCTTGTCTACATATGAAGAGAAATAATACAAAACATAGTTCCTTTTGTTCGACTCATGCTACAGGAACAAGTTGCTACAGAAAGAGTTGTCTGTCTTTTTTATCCACATGTTACAATATTTTCTGGGGCTTTTACACTGTCTATTGATCATCTTAGCATATTTAATGTATCAATGTGCAGTGTGGAAGCTGGCCTAAACTAGAAAGACAAACCGGATATAGGGTTGTGAACCTGGTAGTATGCCCGAAAACATCCGACCAAGTTCTTCTGTCACCCTGTTTTCCTAAAATCTCGCCCAATGTCGGTAAATTCTGGCGTGTATGGATGGAGAATGCATGTCAGGTTGCTAAGGATTACATATCAGCTTTCAAAGAAGACCTATAATCACTTTAAAACTCCCCTCATTGTTTACATCGATGGTTTGGCCGCCATTTTGTTTTTCATGGCAGCCATTTTGTTTTTTTCCCCAAGGAATTATGGGAAGGGGGGGAGATATAATTATAGGTATATATATCCAGCATAATTTCCAGTTGCCTCGATAGCACAGTGGGTAAGACCGCTGTGCCAAGAGCCCTTTTGGGACCCGGTGGTCAGAGGTTCGAACCCCGGCTGTGCCATTTTTTTTTTTTTTTTTTTTTTATTATAATTTATTTCTATCCTTTTTTTTTTAATTATCATTTATTCTTGTGTCATTGTCCAATTTCAAATATAAGATATTTTTATGGGAAAGATTTTGGTATCCTGCTATATCTTTGGGTGCGCGCAGGAGCCGCATATGGCTGTTTCTGCGCAGCGAGAAAAACTGCTACGTTTGAGTGGGAAGTCGTCAAAGCCAAGTTACAGTTCTCGTCTATGTATTTAGAAAGAAGGGTAGGGCAAAAGTCAGATTTCTTTTTTACTTATGCAACAGGAACCGGTTGCTTCCGAAGGCGTTAGAACTTTGATTCTATGTTTTTGCGGGCACACAGAGGTCATATTCGTGCGGGTAGTTATTGAGACCAATTTAAGGTTTCGGGGGCCCTAGTAAGAGAGAAAAAGGGAAAAAATTTTGGTTCCCATTGCTTGACTTATGCAACAGGTACCGGTTGCTTCCGAAAAAATTCGGAAGTCGATAATATGTTTTCGCGGGCGCACAGGGGTCATGTACATGCGGGTATTTATTGAGACTGATTTAATGTTTCTGTGGCCCTAGTAAGAGAGAAAAAGAGAAAAAAATTTGGTTCCCATTGTTTGACTTATGCAACAGGTACCGGTTGCCTCTGAAAAATTTCGGAAGTCGATAATATGTTTTCGTGGGTGCGCAGAGGTCATGTACATGCGAGTATTTATTGAGACCGATTTAATGTTTACGGGGCCCTAGTAAGAAAAAAAGGGAAGAATTTGGTTCCCATTGTTTGACTTATGCAACAGGTATAGGTTGCTTCTGAAAGAATCGTAAGTCGCTTATATGTTTTTGCAGGCGCGTAAAGGTCATGTGCGTTGAGGTAGATATTGAGACCGTTTCAATGTTTCGGTGGCCCTGGTAAGAGAAAAGGGTCCAAAATAGGTTCCCATTGTTTGACTTATGCAATAGGTATCAGTTGCTTCCAAAGGTGTCGTAAGTCGATATTTCATGTCTTCGCGGGTCTGTAACTGGCACATACGAATTGGTAGTCATCGTAACTACGTTTCTTGTCTACATATGAAGAGAAATAATACAAAACATAGTTCCTTTTGTTCGACTCATGCTACAGGAACAAGTTGCTACAGAAAGAGTTGTCTGTCTTTTTTATCCACATGTTACAATATTTTCTGGGGCTTTTACACTGTCTATTGATCATCTTAGCATATTTAATGTATCAATGTGCAGTGTGGAAGCTGGCCTAAACTAGAAAGACAAACCGGATATAGGGTTGTGAACCTGGTAGTATGCCCGAAAACATCCGACCAAGTTCTTCTGTCACCCTGTTTTCCTAAAATCTCGCCCAATGTCGGTAAATTCTGGCGTGTATGGATGGAGAATGCATGTCAGGTTGCTAAGGATTACATATCAGCTTTCAAAGAAGACCTATAATCACTTTAAAACTCCCCTCATTGTTTACATCGATGGTTTGGCCGCCATTTTGTTTTTCATGGCAGCCATTTTGTTTTTTTCCCCAAGGAATTATGGGAAGGGGGGGAGATATAATTATAGGTATATATATCCAGCATAATTTCCAGTTGCCTCGATAGCACAGTGGGTAAGACCGCTGTGCCAAGAGCCCTTTTGGGACCCGGTGGTCAGAGGTTCGAACCCCGGCTGTGCCATTTTTTTTTTTTTTTTTTTTTTTTATTATAATTTATTTCTATCCTTTTTTTTTTAATTATCATTTATTCTTATGTCATTGTCCAATTTCAAATATAAGATATTTTTATGGGAAAGATTTTGGTATCCTGCTATATCTTTGGGTGCGCGCAGGAGCCGCATATGGCTGTTTCTGCGCAGCGAGAAAAACTGCTACGTTTGAGTGGGAAGTCGTCAAAGCCAAGTTACAGTTCTCGTCTATGTATTTAGAAAGAAGGGTAGGGCAAAAGTCAGATTTCTTTTTTACTTATGCAACAGGAACCGGTTGCTTCCGAAGGCGTTAGAACTTTGATTCTATGTTTTTGCGGGCACACAGAGGTCATATTCGTGCGGGTAGTTATTGAGACCAATTTAAGGTTTTGGGGGCCCTAGTAAGAGAGAAAAAGGGAAAAAATTTTGGTTCCCATTGCTTGACTTATGCAACAGGTACCGGTTGCTTCCGAAAAAATTCGGAAGTCGATAATATGTTTTCGCGGGCGCACAGGGGTCATGTACATGCGGGTATTTATTGAGACTGATTTAATGTTTCTGTGGCCCTAGTAAGAGAGAAAAAGAGAAAAAAATTTGGTTCCCATTGTTTGACTTATGCAACAGGTACCGGTTGCCTCTGAAAAATTTCGGAAGTCGATAATATGTTTTCGCGGGTGCGCAGAGGTCATGTACATGCGAGTATTTATTGAGACCGATTTAATGTTTACGGGGCCCTAGTAAGAAAAAAAGGGAAGAATTTGGTTCCCATTGTTTGACTTATGCAACAGGTATAGGTTGCTTCTGAAAGAATCGTAAGTCGCTTATATGTTTTTGCAGGCGCGTAAAGGTCATGTGCGTTGAGGTAGATATTGAGACCGTTTCAATGTTTCGGTGGCCCTAGTAAGAGAAAAGGGTCCAAAATAGGTTCCCATTGTTTGACTTATGCAATAGGTATCAGTTGCTTCCAAAGGTGTCGTAAGTCGATATTTCATGTCTTCGCGGGTCCGTAACTGGCACATACGAATTGGTAGTCATCGTAACTACGTTTCTTGTCTACATATGAAGAGAAATAATACAAAACATAGTTCCTTTTGTTCGACTCATGCTACAGGAACAAGTTGCTACAGAAAGAGTTGTCTGTCTTTTTTATCCACATGTTACAATATTTTCTGGGGCTTTTACACTGTCTATTGATCATCTTAGCATATTTAATGTATCAATGTGCAGTGTGGAAGCTGGCCTAAACTAGAAAGACAAACCGGATATAGGGTTGTGAACCTGGTAGTATGCCCGAAAACATCCGACCAAGTTCTTCTGTCACCCTGTTTTCCTAAAATCTCGCCCAATGTCGGTAAATTCTGGCGTGTATGGATGGAGAATGCATGTCAGGTTGCTAAGGATTACATATCAGCTTTCAAAGAAGACCTATAATCACTTTAAAACTCCCCTCATTGTTTACATCGATGGTTTGGCCGCCATTTTGTTTTTCATGGCAGCCATTTTGTTTTTTTCCCCAAGGAATTATGGGAAGGGGGGGAGATATAATTATAGGTATATATATCCAGCATAATTTCCAGTTGCCTCGATAGCACAGTGGGTAAGACCGCTGTGCCAAGAGCCCTTTTGGGACCCGGTGGTCAGAGGTTCGAACCCCGGCTGTGCCATTTTTTTTTTTTTTTTTTTTTTTTATTATAATTTATTTCTATCCTTTTTTTTTTAATTATCATTTATTCTTATGTCATTGTCCAATTTCAAATATAAGATATTTTTATGGGAAAGATTTTGGTATCCTGCTATATCTTTGGGTGCGCGCAGGAGCCGCATATGGCTGTTTCTGCGCAGCGAGAAAAACTGCTACGTTTGAGTGGGAAGTCGTCAAAGCCAAGTTACAGTTCTCGTCTATGTATTTAGAAAGAAGGGTAGGGCAAAAGTCAGATTTCTTTTTTACTTATGCAACAGGAACCGGTTGCTTCCGAAGGCGTTAGAACTTTGATTCTATGTTTTTGCGGGCACACAGAGGTCATATTCGTGCGGGTAGTTATTGAGACCAATTTAAGGTTTCGGGGGCCCTAGTAAGAGAGAAAAAGGGAAAAAATTTTGGTTCCCATTGCTTGACTTATGCAACAGGTACCGGTTGCTTCCGAAAAAATTCGGAAGTCGATAATATGTTTTCGCGGGCGCACAGGGGTCATGTACATGCGGGTATTTATTGAGACTGATTTAATGTTTCTGTGGCCCTAGTAAGAGAGAAAAAGAGAAAAAAATTTGGTTCCCATTGTTTGACTTATGCAACAGGTACCGGTTGCCTCTGAAAAATTTCGGAAGTCGATAATATGTTTTCGCGGGTGCGCAGAGGTCATGTACATGCGAGTATTTATTGAGACCGATTTAATGTTTACGGGGCCCTAGTAAGAAAGAAAGGGAAGAATTTGGTTCCCATTGTTTGACTTATGCAACAGGTATAGGTTGCTTCTGAAAGAATCGTAAGTCGCTTATATGTTTTTGCAGGCGCGTAAAGGTCATGTGCGTTGAGGTAGATATTGAGACCGTTTCAATGTTTCAGTGGCCCTAGTAAGAGAAAAGGGTCCAAAATAGGTTCCCATTGTTTGACTTATGCAATAGGTATCAGTTGCTTCCAAAGGTGTCGTAAGTCGATATTTCATGTCTTCGCGGGTCCGTAACTGGCACATACGAATTGGTAGTCATCGTAACTACGTTTCTTGTCTACATATGAAGAGAAATAATACAAAACATAGTTCCTTTTGTTCGACTCATGCTACAGGAACAAGTTGCTACAGAAAGAGTTGTCTGTCTTTTTTATCCACATGTTACAATATTTTCTGGGGCTTTTACACTGTCTATTGATCATCTTAGCATATTTAATGTATCAATGTGCAGTGTGGAAGCTGGCCTAAACTAGAAAGACAAACCGGATATAGGGTTGTGAACCTGGTAGTATGCCCGAAAACATCCGACCAAGTTCTTCTGTCACCCTGTTTTCCTAAAATCTCGCCCAATGTCGGTAAATTCTGGCGTGTATGGATGGAGAATGCATGTCAGGTTGCTAAGGATTACATATCAGCTTTCAAAGAAGACCTATAATCACTTTAAAACTCCCCTCATTGTTTACATCGATGGTTTGGCCGCCATTTTGTTTTTCATGGCAGCCATTTTGTTTTTTTCCCCAAGGAATTATGGGAAGGGGGGGAGATATAATTATAGGTATATATATCCAGCATAATTTCCAGTTGCCTCGATAGCACAGTGGGTAAGACCGCTGTGCCAAGAGCCCTTTTGGGACCCGGTGGTCAGAGGTTCGAACCCCGGCTGTGCCATTTTTTTTTTTTTTTTTTTTTTTTATTATAATTTATTTCTATCCTTTTTTTTTTAATTATCATTTATTCTTATGTCATTGTCCAATTTCAAATATAAGATATTTTTATGGGAAAGATTTTGGTATCCTGCTATATCTTTGGGTGCGCGCAGGAGCCGCATATGGCTGTTTCTGTGCAGCGAGAAAAACTGCTACGTTTGAGTGGGAAGTCGTCAAAGCCAAGTTACAGTTCTCGTCTATGTATTTAGAAAGAAGGGTAGGGCAAAAGTCAGATTTCTTTTTTACTTATGCAACAGGAACCGGTTGCTTCCGAAGGCGTTAGAACTTTGATTCTATGTTTTTGCGGGCACACAGAGGTCATATTCGTGCGGGTAGTTATTGAGACCAATTTAAGGTTTCGGGGGCCCTAGTAAGAGAGAAAAAGGGAAAAAATTTTGGTTCCCATTGCTTGACTTATGCAACAGGTACCGGTTGCTTCCGAAAAAATTCGGAAGTCGATAATATGTTTTCGCGGGCGCACAGGGGTCATGTACATGCGGGTATTTATTGAGACTGATTTAATGTTTCTGTGGCCCTAGTAAGAGAGAAAAAGAGAAAAAAATTTGGTTCCCATTGTTTGACTTATGCAACAGGTACCGGTTGCCTCTGAAAAATTTTGGAAGTCGATAATATGTTTTCGCGGGTGCGCAGAGGTCATGTACATGTGAGTATTTATTGAGACCGATTTAATGTTTACGGGGCCCTAGTAAGAAAAAAAGGGAAGAATTTGGTTCCCATTGTTTGACTTATGCAACAGGTATAGGTTGCTTCTGAAAGAATCGTAAGTCGCTTATATGTTTTTGCAGGCGCGTAAAGGTCATGTGCGTTGAGGTAGATATTGAGACCGTTTCAATGTTTCAGTGGCCCTAGTAAGAGAAAAGGGTCCAAAATAGGTTCCCATTGTTTGACTTATGCAATAGGTATCAGTTGCTTCCAAAGGTGTCGTAAGTCGATATTTCATGTCTTCGCGGGTCCGTAACTGGCACATACGAATTGGTAGTCATCGTAACTACGTTTCTTGTCTACATATGAAGAGAAATAATACAAAACATAGTTCCTTTTGTTCGACTCATGCTACAGGAACAAGTTGCTACAGAAAGAGTTGTCTGTCTTTTTTATCCACATGTTACAATATTTTCTGGGGCTTTTACACTGTCTATTGATCATCTTAGCATATTTAATGTATCAATGTGCAGTGTGGAAGCTGGCCTAAACTAGAAAGACAAACCGGATATAGGGTTGTGAACCTGGTAGTATGCCCGAAAACATCCGACCAAGTTCTTCTGTCACCCTGTTTTCCTAAAATCTCGCCCAATGTCGGTAAATTCTGGCGTGTATGGATGGAGAATGCATGTCAGGTTGCTAAGGATTACATATCAGCTTTCAAAGAAGACCTATAATCACTTTAAAACTCCCCTCATTGTTTACATCGATGGTTTGGCCGCCATTTTGTTTTTCATGGCAGCCATTTTGTTTTTTTCCCCAAGGAATTATGGGAAGGGGGGGAGATATAATTATAGGTATATATATCCAGCATAATTTCCAGTTGCCTCGATAGCACAGTGGGTAAGACCGCTGTGCCAAGAGCCCTTTTGGGACCCGGTGGTCAGAGGTTCGAACCCCGGCTGTGCCATTTTTTTTTTTTTTTTTTTTTTTTTATTATAATTTATTTCTATCCTTTTTTTTTTAATTATCATTTATTCTTATGTCATTGTCCAATTTCAAATATAAGATATTTTTATGGGAAAGATTTTGGTATCCTGCTATATCTTTGGGTGCGCGCAGGAGCCGCATATGGCTGTTTCTGCGCAGCGAGAAAAACTGCTACGTTTGAGTGGGAAGTCGTCAAAGCCAAGTTACAGTTCTCGTCTATGTATTTAGAAAGAAGGGTAGGGCAAAAGTCAGATTTCTTTTTTACTTATGCAACAGGAACCGGTTGCTTCCGAAGGCGTTAGAACTTTGATTCTATGTTTTTGCGGGCACACAGAGGTCATATTCGTGCGGGTAGTTATTGAGACCAATTTAAGGTTTCGGGGGCCCTAGTAAGAGAGAAAAAGGGAAAAAATTTTGGTTCCCATTGCTTGACTTATGCAACAGGTACCGGTTGCTTCCGAAAAAATTCGGAAGTCGATAATATGTTTTCGCGGGCGCACAGGGGTCATGTACATGCGGGTATTTATTGAGACTGATTTAATGTTTCTGTGGCCCTAGTAAGAGAGAAAAAGAGAAAAAAATTTGGTTCCCATTGTTTGACTTATGCAACAGGTACCGGTTGCCTCTGAAAAATTTCGGAAGTCGATAATATGTTTTCGCGGGTGCGCAGAGGTCATGTACATGTGAGTATTTATTGAGACCGATTTAATGTTTACGGGGCCCTAGTAAGAAAAAAAGGGAAGAATTTGGTTCCCATTGTTTGACTTATGCAACAGGTATAGGTTGCTTCTGAAAGAATCGTAAGTCGCTTATATGTTTTTGCAGGCGCGTAAAGGTCATGTGCGTTGAGGTAGATATTGAGACCGTTTCAATGTTTCGGTGGCCCTAGTAAGAGAAAAGGGTCCAAAATAGGTTCCCATTGTTTGACTTATGCAATAGGTATCAGTTGCTTCCAAAGGTGTCGTAAGTCGATATTTCATGTCTTCGCGGGTCCGTAACTGGCACATACGAATTGGTAGTCATCGTAACTACGTTTCTTGTCTACATATGAAGAGAAATAATACAAAACATAGTTCCTTTTGTTCGACTCATGCTACAGGAACAAGTTGCTACAGAAAGAGTTGTCTGTCTTTTTTATCCACATGTTACAATATTTTCTGGGGCTTTTACACTGTCTATTGATCATCTTAGCATATTTAATGTATCAATGTGCAGTGTGGAAGCTGGCCTAAACTAGAAAGACAAACCGGATATAGGGTTGTGAACCTGGTAGTATGCCCGAAAACATCCGACCAAGTTCTTCTGTCACCCTGTTTTCCTAAAATCTCGCCCAATGTCGGTAAATTCTGGCGTGTATGGATGGAGAATGCATGTCAGGTTGCTAAGGATTACATATCAGCTTTCAAAGAAGACCTATAATCACTTTAAAACTCCCCTCATTGTTTACATCGATGGTTTGGCCGCCATTTTGTTTTTCATGGCAGCCATTTTGTTTTTTTCCCCAAGGAATTATGGGAAGGGGGGGAGATATAATTATAGGTATATATATATCCAGCATAATTTCCAGTTGCCTCGATAGCACAGTGGGTAAGACCGCTGTGCCAAGAGCCCTTTTGGGACCCGGTGGTCAGAGGTTCGAACCCCGGCTGTGCCATTTTTTTTTTTTTTTTTTTTTTTTTATTATAATTTATTTCTATCCTTTTTTTTTTAATTATCATTTATTCTTATGTCATTGTCCAATTTCAAATATAAGATATTTTTATGGGAAAGATTTTGGTATCCTGCTATATCTTTGGGTGCGCGCAGGAGCCGCATATGGCTGTTTCTGCGCAGCGAGAAAAACTGCTACGTTTGAGTGGGAAGTCGTCAAAGCCAAGTTACAGTTCTCGTCTATGTATTTAGAAAGAAGGGTAGGGCAAAAGTCAGATTTCTTTTTTACTTATGCAACAGGAACCGGTTGCTTCCGAAGGCGTTAGAACTTTGATTCTATGTTTTTGCGGGCACACAGAGGTCATATTCGTGCGGGTAGTTATTGAGACCAATTTAAGGTTTCGGGGGCCCTAGTAAGAGAGAAAAAGGGAAAAAATTTTGGTTCCCATTGCTTGACTTATGCAACAGGTACCGGTTGCTTCCGAAAAAATTCGGAAGTCGATAATATGTTTTTGCGGGCGCACAGGGGTCATGTACATGCGGGTATTTATTGAGACTGATTTAATGTTTCTGTGGCCCTAGTAAGAGAGAAAAAGAGAAAAAAATTTGGTTCCCATTGTTTGACTTATGCAACAGGTACCGGTTGCCTCTGAAAAATTTCGGAAGTCGATAATATGTTTTCGCGGGTGCGCAGAGGTCATGTACATGCGAGTATTTATTGAGACCGATTTAATGTTTACGGGGCCCTAGTAAGAAAAAAAGGGAAGAATTTGGTTCCCATTGTTTGACTTATGCAACAGGTATAGGTTGCTTCTGAAAGAATCGTAAGTCGCTTATATGTTTTTGCAGGCGCGTAAAGGTCATGTGCGTTGAGGTAGATATTGAGACCGTTTCAATGTTTCGGTGGCCCTAGTAAGAGAAAAGGGTCCAAAATAGGTTCCCATTGTTTGACTTATGCAATAGGTATCAGTTGCTTCCAAAGGTGTCGTAAGTCGATATTTCATGTCTTCGCGGGTCCGTAACTGGCACATACGAATTGGTAGTCATCGTAACTACGTTTCTTGTCTACATATGAAGAGAAATAATACAAAACATAGTTCCTTTTGTTCGACTCATGCTACAGGAACAAGTTGCTACAGAAAGAGTTGTCTGTCTTTTTTATCCACATGTTACAATATTTTCTGGGGCTTTTACACTGTCTATTGATCATCTTAGCATATTTAATGTATCAATGTGCAGTGTGGAAGCTGGCCTAAACTAGAAAGACAAACCGGATATAGGGTTGTGAACCTGGTAGTATGCCCGAAAACATCCGACCAAGTTCTTCTGTCACCCTGTTTTCCTAAAATCTCGCCCAATGTCGGTAAATTCTGGCGTGTATGGATGGAGAATGCATGTCAGGTTGCTAAGGATTACATATCAGCTTTCAAAGAAGACCTATAATCACTTTAAAACTCCCCTCATTGTTTACATCGATGGTTTGGCCGCCATTTTGTTTTTCATGGCAGCCATTTTGTTTTTTTCCCCAAGGAATTATGGGAAGGGGGGGAGATATAATTATAGGTATATATATCCAGCATAATTTCCAGTTGCCTCGATAGCACAGTGGGTAAGACCGCTGTGCCAAGAGCCCTTTTGGGACCCGGTGGTCAGAGGTTCGAACCCCGGCTGTGCCATTTTTTTTTTTTTTTTTTTTTTTTATTATAATTTATTTCTATCCTTTTTTTTTTTAATTATCATTTATTCTTATGTCATTGTCCAATTTCAAATATAAGATATTTTTATGGGAAAGATTTTGGTATCCTGCTATATCTTTGGGTGCGCGCAGGAGCCGCATATGGCTGTTTCTGCGCAGCGAGAAAAACTGCTACGTTTGAGTGGGAAGTCGTCAAAGCCAAGTTACAGTTCTCGTCTATGTATTTAGAAAGAAGGGTAGGGCAAAAGTCAGATTTCTTTTTTACTTATGCAACAGGAACCGGTTGCTTCCGAAGGCGTTAGAACTTTGATTCTATGTTTTTGCGGGCACACAGAGGTCATATTCGTGCGGGTAGTTATTGAGACCAATTTAAGGTTTCGGGGGCCCTAGTAAGAGAGAAAAAGGGAAAAAATTTTGGTTCCCATTGCTTGACTTATGCAACAGGTACCGGTTGCTTCCGAAAAAATTCGGAAGTCGATAATATGTTTTCGCGGGCGCACAGGGGTCATGTACATGCGGGTATTTATTGAGACTGATTTAATGTTTCTGTGGCCCTAGTAAGAGAGAAAAAGAGAAAAAAATTTGGTTCCCATTGTTTGACTTATGCAACAGGTACCGGTTGCCTCTGAAAAATTTCGGAAGTCGATAATATGTTTTCGCGGGTGCGCAGAGGTCATGTACATGTGAGTATTTATTGAGACCGATTTAATGTTTACGGGGCCCTAGTAAGAAAAAAAGGGAAGAATTTGGTTCCCATTGTTTGACTTATGCAACAGGTATAGGTTGCTTCTGAAAGAATCGTAAGTCGCTTATATGTTTTTGCAGGCGCGTAAAGGTCATGTGCGTTGAGGTAGATATTGAGACCGTTTCAATGTTTCGGTGGCCCTAGTAAGAGAAAAGGGTCCAAAATAGGTTCCCATTGTTTGACTTATGCAATAGGTATCAGTTGCTTCCAAAGGTGTCGTAAGTCGATATTTCATGTCTTCGCGGGTCCGTAACTGGCACATACGAATTGGTAGTCATCGTAACTACGTTTCTTGTCTACATATGAAGAGAAATAATACAAAACATAGTTCCTTTTGTTCGACTCATGCTACAGGAACAAGTTGCTACAGAAAGAGTTGTCTGTCTTTTTTATCCACATGTTACAATATTTTCTGGGGCTTTTACACTGTCTATTGATCATCTTAGCATATTTAATGTATCAATGTGCAGTGTGGAAGCTGGCCTAAACTAGAAAGACAAACCGGATATAGGGTTGTGAACCTGGTAGTATGCCCGAAAACATCCGACCAAGTTCTTCTGTCACCCTGTTTTCCTAAAATCTCGCCCAATGTCGGTAAATTCTGGCGTGTATGGATGGAGAATGCATGTCAGGTTGCTAAGGATTACATATCAGCTTTCAAAGAAGACCTATAATCACTTTAAAACTCCCCTCATTGTTTACATCGATGGTTTGGCCGCCATTTTGTTTTTCATGGCAGCCATTTTGTTTTTTTCCCCAAGGAATTATGGGAAGGGGGGGAGATATAATTATAGGTATATATATCCAGCATAATTTCCAGTTGCCTCGATAGCACAGTGGGTAAGACCGCTGTGCCAAGAGCCCTTTTGGGACCCGGTGGTCAGAGGTTCGAACCCCGGCTGTGCCATTTTTTTTTTTTTTTTTTTTTTTTTATTATAATTTATTTCTATCCTTTTTTTTTTAATTATCATTTATTCTTATGTCATTGTCCAATTTCAAATATAAGATATTTTTATGGGAAAGATTTCGGTATCCTGCTATATCTTTGGGTGCGCGCAGGAGCCGCATATGGCTGTTTCTGCGCAGCGAGAAAAACTGCTACGTTTGAGTGGGAAGTCGTCAAAGCCAAGTTACAGTTCTCGTCTATGTATTTAGAAAGAAGGGTAGGGCAAAAGTCAGATTTCTTTTTTACTTATGCAACAGGAACCGGTTGCTTCCGAAGGCGTTAGAACTTTGATTCTATGTTTTTGCGGGCACACAGAGGTCATATTCGTGCGGGTAGTTATTGAGACCAATTTAAGGTTTCGGGGGCCCTAGTAAGAGAGAAAAAGGGAAAAAATTTTGGTTCCCATTGCTTGACTTATGCAACAGGTACCGGTTGCTTCCGAAAAAATTCGGAAGTCGATAATATGTTTTCGCGGGCGCACAGGGGTCATGTACATGCGGGTATTTATTGAGACTGATTTAATGTTTCTGTGGCCCTAGTAAGAGAGAAAAAGAGAAAAAAATTTGGTTCCCATTGTTTGACTTATGCAACAGGTACCGGTTGCCTCTGAAAAATTTCGGAAGTCGATAATATGTTTTCGCGGGTGCGCAGAGGTCATGTACATGCGAGTATTTATTGAGACCGATTTAATGTTTACGGGGCCCTAGTAAGAAAAAAAGGGAAGAATTTGGTTCCCATTGTTTGACTTATGCAACAGGTATAGGTTGCTTCTGAAAGAATCGTAAGTCGCTTATATGTTTTTGCAGGCGCGTAAAGGTCATGTGCGTTGAGGTAGATATTGAGACCGTTTCAATGTTTCGGTGGCCCTAGTAAGAGAAAAGGGTCCAAAATAGGTTCCCATTGTTTGACTTATGCAATAGGTATCAGTTGCTTCCAAAGGTGTCGTAAGTCGATATTTCATGTCTTCGCGGGTCCGTAACTGGCACATACGAATTGGTAGTCATCGTAACTACGTTTCTTGTCTACATATGAAGAGAAATAATACAAAACATAGTTCCTTTTGTTCGACTCATGCTACAGGAACAAGTTGCTACAGAAAGAGTTGTCTGTCTTTTTTATCCACATGTTACAATATTTTCTGGGGCTTTTACACTGTCTATTGATCATCTTAGCATATTTAATGTATCAATGTGCAGTGTGGAAGCTGGCCTAAACTAGAAAGACAAACCGGATATAGGGTTGTGAACCTGGTAGTATGCCCGAAAACATCCGACCAAGTTCTTCTGTCACCCTGTTTTCCTAAAATCTCGCCCAATGTCGGTAAATTCTGGCGTGTATGGATGGAGAATGCATGTCAGGTTGTTAAGGATTACATATCAGCTTTCAAAGAAGACCTATAATCACTTTAAAACTCCCCTCATTGTTTACATCGATGGTTTGGCCGCCATTTTGTTTTTCATGGCAGCCATTTTGTTTTTTTCCCCAAGGAATTATGGGAAGGGGGGGAGATATAATTATAGGTATATATATCCAGCATAATTTCCAGTTGCCTCGATAGCACAGTGGGTAAGACCGCTGTGCCAAGAGCCCTTTTGGGACCCGGTGGTCAGAGGTTCGAACCCCGGCTGTGCCATTTTTTTTTTTTTTTTTTTTTTATTATAATTTATTTCTATCCTTTTTTTTTTAATTATCATTTATTCTTATGTCATTGTCCAATTTCAAATATAAGATATTTTTATGGGAAAGATTTTGGTATCCTGCTATATCTTTGGGTGCGCGCAGGAGCCGCATATGGCTGTTTCTGCGCAGCGAGAAAAACTGCTACGTTTGAGTGGGAAGTCGTCAAAGCCAAGTTACAGTTCTCGTCTATGTATTTAGAAAGAAGGGTAGGGCAAAAGTCAGATTTCTTTTTTACTTATGCAACAGGAACCGGTTGCTTCCGAAGGCATTAGAACTTTGATTCTATGTTTTTGCGGGCACACAGAGGTCATATTCGTGCGGGTAGTTATTGAGACCAATTTAAGGTTTCGGGGGCCCTAGTAAGAGAGAAAAAGGGAAAAAATTTTGGTTCCCATTGCTTGACTTATGCAACAGGTACCGGTTGCTTCCGAAAAAATTTGGAAGTCGATAATATGTTTTCGCGGGCGCACAGGGGTCATGTACATGCGGGTATTTATTGAGACTGATTTAATGTTTCTGTGGCCCTAGTAAGAGAGAAAAAGAGAAAAAAATTTGGTTCCCATTGTTTGACTTATGCAACAGGTACCGGTTGCCTCTGAAAAATTTCGGAAGTCGATAATATGTTTTCGCGGGTGCGCAGAGGTCATGTACATGCGAGTATTTATTGAGACCGATTTAATGTTTACGGGGCCCTAGTAAGAAAAAAAGGGAAGAATTTGGTTCCCATTGTTTGACTTATGCAACAGGTATAGGTTGCTTCTGAAAGAATCGTAAGTCGCTTATATGTTTTTGCAGGCGCGTAAAGGTCATGTGCGTTGAGGTAGATATTGAGACCGTTTCAATGTTTCGGTGGCCCTAGTAAGAGAAAAGGGTCCAAAATAGGTTCCCATTGTTTGACTTATGCAATAGGTATCAGTTGCTTCCAAAGGTGTCGTAAGTCGATATTTCATGTCTTCGCGGGTCCGTAACTGGCACATACGAATTGGTAGTCATCGTAACTACGTTTCTTGTCTACATATGAAGAGAAATAATACAAAACATAGTTCCTTTTGTTCGACTCATGCTACAGGAACAAGTTGCTACAGAAAGAGTTGTCTGTCTTTTTTATCCACATGTTACAATATTTTCTGGGGCTTTTACACTGTCTATTGATCATCTTAGCATATTTAATGTATCAATGTGCAGTGTGGAAGCTGGCCTAAACTAGAAAGACAAACCGGATATAGGGTTGTGAACCTGGTAGTATGCCCGAAAACATCCGACCAAGTTCTTCTGTCACCCTGTTTTCCTAAAATCTCGCCCAATGTCGGTAAATTCTGGCGTGTATGGATGGAGAATGCATGTCAGGTTGCTAAGGATTACATATCAGCTTTCAAAGAAGACCTATAATCACTTTAAAACTCCCCTCATTGTTTACATCGATGGTTTGGCCGCCATTTTGTTTTTCATGGCAGCCATTTTGTTTTTTTCCCCAAGGAATTATGGGAAGGGGGGGAGATATAATTATAGGTATATATATCCAGCATAATTTCCAGTTGCCTCGATAGCACAGTGGGTAAGACCGCTGTGCCAAGAGCCCTTTTGGGACCCGGTGGTCAGAGGTTCGAACCCCGGCTGTGCCATTTTTTTTTTTTTTTTTTTTTTATTATAATTTATTTCTATCCTTTTTTTTTTAATTATCATTTATTCTTATGTCATTGTCCAATTTCAAATATAAGATATTTTTATGGGAAAGATTTTGGTATCCTGCTATATCTTTGGGTGCGCGCAGGAGCCACATATGGCTGTTTCTGCGCAGCGAGAAAAACTGCTACGTTTGAGTGGGAAGTCGTCAAAGCCAAGTTACAGTTCTCGTCTATGTATTTAGAAAGAAGGGTAGGGCAAAAGTCAGATTTCTTTTTTACTTATGCAACAGGAACCGGTTGCTTCCGAAGGCGTTAGAACTTTGATTCTATGTTTTTGCGGGCACACAGAGGTCATATTCGTGCGGGTAGTTATTGAGACCAATTTAAGGTTTCGGGGGCCCTAGTAAGAGAGAAAAAGGGAAAAAATTTTGGTTCCCATTGCTTGACTTATGCAACAGGTACCGGTTGCTTCCGAAAAAATTCGGAAGTCGATAATATGTTTTCGCGGGCGCACAGGGGTCATGTACATGCGGGTATTTATTGAGACTGATTTAATGTTTCTGTGGCCCTAGTAAGAGAGAAAAAGAGAAAAAAATTTGGTTCCCATTGTTTGACTTATGCAACAGGTACCGGTTGCCTCTGAAAAATTTCGGAAGTCGATAATATGTTTTCGCGGGTGCGCAGAGGTCATGTACATGCGAGTATTTATTGAGACCGATTTAATGTTTACGGGGCCCTAGTAAGAAAAAAAGGGAAGAATTTGGTTCCCATTGTTTGACTTATGCAACAGGTATAGGTTGCTTCTGAAAGAATCGTAAGTCGCTTATATGTTTTTGCAGGCGCGTAAAGGTCATGTGCGTTGAGGTAGATATTGAGACCGTTTCAATGTTTCGGTGGCCCTGGTAAGAGAAAAGGGTCCAAAATAGGTTCCCATTGTTTGACTTATGCAATAGGTATCAGTTGCTTCCAAAGGTGTCGTAAGTCGATATTTCATGTCTTCGCGGGTCCGTAACTGGCACATACGAATTGGTAGTCATCGTAACTACGTTTCTTGTCTACATATGAAGAGAAATAATACAAAACATAGTTCCTTTTGTTCGACTCATGCTACAGGAACAAGTTGCTACAGAAAGAGTTGTCTGTCTTTTTTATCCACATGTTACAATATTTTCTGGGGCTTTTACACTGTCTATTGATCATCTTAGCATATTTAATGTATCAATGTGCAGTGTGGAAGCTGGCCTAAACTAGAAAGACAAACCGGATATAGGGTTGTGAACCTGGTAGTATGCCCGAAAACATCCGACCAAGTTCTTCTGTCACCCTGTTTTCCTAAAATCTTGCCCAATGTCGGTAAATTCTGGCGTGTATGGATGGAGAATGCATGTCAGGTTGCTAAGGATTACATATCAGCTTTCAAAGAAGACCTATAATCACTTTAAAACTCCCCTCATTGTTTACATCGATGGTTTGGCCGCCATTTTGTTTTTCATGGCAGCCATTTTGTTTTTTTCCCCAAGGAATTATGGGAAGGGGGGGAGATATAATTATAGGTATATATATCCAGCATAATTTCCAGTTGCCTCGATAGCACAGTGGGTAAGACCGCTGTGCCAAGAGCCCTTTTGGGACCCGGTGGTCAGAGGTTCGAACCCCGGCTGTGCCATTTTTTTTTTTTTTTTTTTTTTTTTTATTATAATTTATTTCTATCCTTTTTTTTTTAATTATCATTTATTCTTATGTCATTGTCCAATTTCAAATATAAGATATTTTTATGGGAAAGATTTTGGTATCCTGCTATATCTTTGGGTGCGCGCAGGAGCCGCATATGGCTGTTTCTGCGCAGCGAGAAAAACTGCTACGTTTGAGTGGGAAGTCGTCAAAGCCAAGTTACAGTTCTCGTCTATGTATTTAGAAAGAAGGGTAGGGCAAAAGTCAGATTTCTTTTTTACTTATGCAACAGGAACCGGTTGCTTCCGAAGGCGTTAGAACTTTGATTCTATGTTTTTGCGGGCACACAGAGGTCATATTCGTGCGGGTAGTTATTGAGACCAATTTAAGGTTTCGGGGGCCCTAGTAAGAGAGAAAAAGGGAAAAAATTTTGGTTCCCATTGCTTGACTTATGCAACAGGTACCGGTTGCTTCCGAAAAAATTTGGAAGTCGATAATATGTTTTCGCGGGCGCACAGGGGTCATGTACATGCGGGTATTTATTGAGACTGATTTAATGTTTCTGTGGCCCTAGTAAGAGAGAAAAAGAGAAAAAAATTTGGTTCCCATTGTTTGACTTATGCAACAGGTACCGGTTGCCTCTGAAAAATTTCGGAAGTCGATAATATGTTTTCGCGGGTGCGCAGAGGTCATGTACATGCGAGTATTTATTGAGACCGATTTAATGTTTACGGGGCCCTAGTAAGAAAAAAAGGGAAGAATTTGGTTCCCATTGTTTGACTTATGCAACAGGTATAGGTTGCTTCTGAAAGAATCGTAAGTCGCTTATATGTTTTTGCAGGCGCGTAAAGGTCATGTGCGTTGAGGTAGATATTGAGACCGTTTCAATGTTTCGGTGGCCCTAGTAAGAGAAAAGGGTCCAAAATAGGTTCCCATTGTTTGACTTATGCAATAGGTATCAGTTGCTTCCAAAGGTGTCGTAAGTCGATATTTCATGTCTTCGCGGGTCCGTAACTGGCACATACGAATTGGTAGTCATCGTAACTACGTTTCTTGTCTACATATGAAGAGAAATAATACAAAACATAGTTCCTTTTGTTCGACTCATGCTACAGGAACAAGTTGCTACAGAAAGAGTTGTCTGTCTTTTTTATCCACATGTTACAATATTTTCTGGGGCTTTTACACTGTCTATTGATCATCTTAGCATATTTAATGTATCAATGTGCAGTGTGGAAGCTGGCCTAAACTAGAAAGACAAACCGGATATAGGGTTGTGAACCTGGTAGTATGCCCGAAAACATCCGACCAAGTTCTTCTGTCACCCTGTTTTCCTAAAATCTCGCCCAATGTCGGTAAATTCTGGCGTGTATGGATGGAGAATGCATGTCAGGTTGCTAAGGATTACATATCAGCTTTCAAAGAAGACCTATAATCACTTTAAAACTCCCCTCATTGTTTACATCGATGGTTTGGCCGCCATTTTGTTTTTCATGGCAGCCATTTTGTTTTTTTCCCCAAGGAATTATGGGAAGGGGGGGAGATATAATTATAGGTATATATATCCAGCATAATTTCCAGTTGCCTCGATAGCACAGTGGGTAAGACCGCTGTGCCAAGAGCCCTTTTGGGACCCGGTGGTCAGAGGTTCGAACCCCGGCTGTGCCATTTTTTTTTTTTTTTTTTTTTTTTATTATAATTTATTTCTATCCTTTTTTTTTTAATTATCATTTATTCTTATGTCATTGTCCAATTTCAAATATAAGATATTTTTATGGGAAAGATTTTGGTATCCTGCTATATCTTTGGGTGCGCGCAGGAGCCGCATATGGCTGTTTCTGCGCAGCGAGAAAAACTGCTACGTTTGAGTGGGAAGTCATCAAAGCCAAGTTACAGTTCTCGTCTATGTATTTAGAAAGAAGGGTAGGGCAAAAGTCAGATTTCTTTTTTACTTATGCAACAGGAACCGGTTGCTTCCGAAGGCGTTAGAACTTTGATTCTATGTTTTTGCGGGCACACAGAGGTCATATTCGTGCGGGTAGTTATTGAGACCAATTTAAGGTTTCGGGGGCCCTAGTAAGAGAGAAAAAGGGAAAAAATTTTGGTTCCCATTGCTTGACTTATGCAACAGGTACCGGTTGCTTCCGAAAAAATTCGGAAGTCGATAATATGTTTTCGCGGGCGCACAGGGGTCATGTACATGCGGGTATTTATTGAGACTGATTTAATGTTTCTGTGGCCCTAGTAAGAGAGAAAAAGAGAAAAAAATTTGGTTCCCATTGTTTGACTTATGCAACAGGTACCGGTTGCCTCTGAAAAATTTCGGAAGTCGATAATATGTTTTCGCGGGTGCGCAGAGGTCATGTACATGCGAGTATTTATTGAGACCGATTTAATGTTTACGGGGCCCTAGTAAGAAAAAAAGGGAAGAATTTGGTTCCCATTGTTTGACTTATGCAACAGGTATAGGTTGCTTCTGAAAGAATCGTAAGTCGCTTATATGTTTTTGCAGGCGCGTAAAGGTCATGTGCGTTGAGGTAGATATTGAGACCGTTTCAATGTTTCGGTGGCCCTGGTAAGAGAAAAGGGTCCAAAATAGGTTCCCATTGTTTGACTTATGCAATAGGTATCAGTTGCTTCCAAAGGTGTCGTAAGTCGATATTTCATGTCTTCGCGGGTCCGTAACTGGCACATACGAATTGGTAGTCATCGTAACTACGTTTCTTGTCTACATATGAAGAGAAATAATACAAAACATAGTTCCTTTTGTTCGACTCATGCTACAGGAACAAGTTGCTACAGAAAGAGTTGTCTGTCTTTTTTATCCACATGTTACAATATTTTCTGGGGCTTTTACACTGTCTATTGATCATCTTAGCATATTTAATGTATCAATGTGCAGTGTGGAAGCTGGCCTAAACTAGAAAGACAAACCGGATATAGGGTTGTGAACCTGGTAGTATGCCCGAAAACATCCGACCAAGTTCTTCTGTCACCCTGTTTTCCTAAAATCTCGCCCAATGTCGGTAAATTCTGGCGTGTATGGATGGAGAATGCATGTCAGGTTGCTAAGGATTACATATCAGCTTTCAAAGAAGACCTATAATCACTTTAAAACTCCCCTCATTGTTTACATCGATGGTTTGGCCGCCATTTTGTTTTTCATGGCAGCCATTTTGTTTTTTTCCCCAAGGAATTATGGGAAGGGGGGGAGATATAATTATAGGTATATATATCCAGCATAATTTCCAGTTGCCTCGATAGCACAGTGGGTAAGACCGCTGTGCCAAGAGCCCTTTTGGGACCCGGTGGTCAGAGGTTCGAACCCCGGCTGTGCCATTTTTTTTTTTTTTTTTTTTTTTTATTATAATTTATTTCTATCCTTTTTTTTTTAATTATCATTTATTCTTATGTCATTGTCCAATTTCAAATATAAGATATTTTTATGGGAAAGATTTTGGTATCCTGCTATATCTTTGGGTGCGCGCAGGAGCCGCATATGGCTGTTTCTGCGCAGCGAGAAAAACTGCTACGTTTGAGTGGGAAGTCGTCAAAGCCAAGTTACAGTTCTCGTCTATGTATTTAGAAAGAAGGGTAGGGCAAAAGTCAGATTTCTTTTTTACTTATGCAACAGGAACCGGTTGCTTCCGAAGGCGTTAGAACTTTGATTCTATGTTTTTGCGGGCACACAGAGGTCATATTCGTGCGGGTAGTTATTGAGACCAATTTAAGGTTTCGGGGGCCCTAGTAAGAGAGAAAAAGGGAAAAAATTTTGGTTCCCATTGCTTGACTTATGCAACAGGTACCGGTTGCTTCCGAAAAAATTCGGAAGTCGATAATATGTTTTCGCGGGCGCACAGGGGTCATGTACATGCGGGTATTTATTGAGACTGATTTAATGTTTCTGTGGCCCTAGTAAGAGAGAAAAAGAGAAAAAAATTTGGTTCCCATTGTTTGACTTATGCAACAGGTACCGGTTGCCTCTGAAAAATTTCGGAAGTCGATAATATGTTTTCGCGGGTGCGCAGAGGTCATGTACATGCGAGTATTTATTGAGACCGATTTAATGTTTACGGGGCCCTAGTAAGAAAAAAAGGGAAGAATTTGGTTCCCATTGTTTGACTTATGCAACAGGTATAGGTTGCTTCTGAAAGAATCGTAAGTCGCTTATATGTTTTTGCAGGCGCGTAAAGGTCATGTGCGTTGAGGTAGATATTGAGACCGTTTCAATGTTTCGGTGGCCCTAGTAAGAGAAAAGGGTCCAAAATAGGTTCCCATTGTTTGACTTATGCAATAGGTATCAGTTGCTTCCAAAGGTGTCGTAAGTCGATATTTCATGTCTTCGCGGGTCCGTAACTGGCACATACGAATTGGTAGTCATCGTAACTACGTTTCTTGTCTACATATGAAGAGAAATAATACAAAACATAGTTCCTTTTGTTCGACTCATGCTACAGGAACAAGTTGCTACAGAAAGAGTTGTCTGTCTTTTTTATCCACATGTTACAATATTTTCTGGGGCTTTTACACTGTCTATTGATCATCTTAGCATATTTAATGTATCAATGTGCAGTGTGGAAGCTGGCCTAAACTAGAAAGACAAACCGGATATAGGGTTGTGAACCTGGTAGTATGCCCGAAAACATCCGACCAAGTTCTTCTGTCACCCTGTTTTCCTAAAATCTCGCCCAATGTCGGTAAATTCTGGCGTGTATGGATGGAGAATGCATGTCAGGTTGCTAAGGATTACATATCAGCTTTCAAAGAAGACCTATAATCACTTTAAAACTCCCCTCATTGTTTACATCGATGGTTTGGCCGCCATTTTGTTTTTCATGGCAGCCATTTTGTTTTTTTCCCCAAGGAATTATGGGAAGGGGGGGAGATATAATTATAGGTATATATATCCAGCATAATTTCCAGTTGCCTCGATAGCACAGTGGGTAAGACCGCTGTGCCAAGAGCCCTTTTGGGACCCGGTGGTCAGAGGTTCGAACCCCGGCTGTGCCATTTTTTTTTTTTTTTTTTTATTATAATTTATTTCTATCCTTTTTTTTTTAATTATCATTTATTCTTATGTCATTGTCCAATTTCAAATATAAGATATTTTTATGGGAAAGATTTTGGTATCCTGCTATATCTTTGGGTGCACGCAGGAGCTGCATATGGCTGTTTCTGCGCAGCGAGAAAAACTGCTACGTTTGAGTGGGAAGTCGTCAAAGCCAAGTTACAGTTCTCGTCTATGTATTTAGAAAGAAGGGTAGGGCAAAAGTCAGATTTCTTTTTTACTTATGCAACAGGAACCGGTTGCTTCCGAAGGCGTTAGAACTTTGATTCTATGTTTTTGCGGGCACACAGAGGTCATATTCGTGCGGGTAGTTATTGAGACCAATTTAAGGTTTCGGGGGCCCTAGTAAGAGAGAAAAAGGGAAAAAATTTTGGTTCCCATTGCTTGACTTATGCAACAGGTACCGGTTGCTTCCGAAAAAATTCGGAAGTCGATAATATGTTTTCGCGGGCGCACAGGGGTCATGTACATGCGGGTATTTATTGAGACTGATTTAATGTTTCTGTGGCCCTAGTAAGAGAGAAAAAGAGAAAAAAATTTGGTTCCCATTGTTTGACTTATGCAACAGGTACCGGTTGCCTCTGAAAAATTTCGGAAGTCGATAATATGTTTTCGCGGGTGCGCAGAGGTCATGTACATGCGAGTATTTATTGAGACCGATTTAATGTTTACGGGGCCCTAGTAAGAAAAAAAGGGAAGAATTTGGTTCCCATTGTTTGACTTATGCAACAGGTATAGGTTGCTTCTGAAAGAATCGTAAGTCGCTTATATGTTTTTGCAGGCGCGTAAAGGTCATGTGCGTTGAGGTAGATATTGAGACCGTTTCAATGTTTCGGTGGCCCTGGTAAGAGAAAAGGGTCCAAAATAGGTTCCCATTGTTTGACTTATGCAATAGGTATCAGTTGCTTCCAAAGGTGTCGTAAGTCGATATTTCATGTCTTCGCGGGTCCGTAACTGGCACATACGAATTGGTAGTCATCGTAACTACGTTTCTTGTCTACATATGAAGAGAAATAATACAAAACATAGTTCCTTTTGTTCGACTCATGCTACAGGAACAAGTTGCTACAGAAAGAGTTGTCTGTCTTTTTTATCCACATGTTACAATATTTTCTGGGGCTTTTACACTGTCTATTGATCATCTTAGCATATTTAATGTATCAATGTGCAGTGTGGAAGCTGGCCTAAACTAGAAAGACAAACCGGATATAGGGTTGTGAACCTGGTAGTATGCCCGAAAACATCCGACCAAGTTCTTCTGTCACCCTGTTTTCCTAAAATCTCGCCCAATGTCGGTAAATTCTGGCGTGTATGGATGGAGAATGCATGTCAGGTTGCTAAGGATTACATATCAGCTTTCAAAGAAGACCTATAATCACTTTAAAACTCCCCTCATTGTTTACATCGATGGTTTGGCCGCCATTTTGTTTTTCATGGCAGCCATTTTGTTTTTTTCCCCAAGGAATTATGGGAAGGGGGGGAGATATAATTATAGGTATATATATCCAGCATAATTTCCAGTTGCCTCGATAGCACAGTGGGTAAGACCGCTGTGCCAAGAGCCCTTTTGGGACCCGGTGGTCAGAGGTTCGAACCCCGGCTGTGCCATTTGTTTTTTTTTTTTTTTTTTTTTATTATAATTTATTTCTATCCTTTTTTTTTTAATTATCATTTATTCTTATGTCATTGTCCAATTTCAAATATAAGATATTTTTATGGGAAAGATTTTGGTATCCTGCTATATCTTTGGGTGCGCGCAGGAGCCGCATATGGCTGTTTCTGCGCAGCGAGAAAAACTGCTACGTTTGAGTGGGAAGTCGTCAAAGCCAAGTTACAGTTCTCGTCTATGTATTTAGAAAGAAGGGTAGGGCAAAAGTCAGATTTCTTTTTTACTTATGCAACAGGAACCGGTTGCTTCCGAAGGCGTTAGAACTTTGATTCTATGTTTTTGCGGGCACACAGAGGTCATATTCGTGCGGGTAGTTATTGAGACCAATTTAAGGTTTCGGGGGCCCTAGTAAGAGAGAAAAAGGGAAAAAATTTTGGTTCCCATTGCTTGACTTATGCAACAGGTACCGGTTGCTTCCGAAAAAATTCGGAAGTCGATAATATGTTTTCGCGGGCGCACAGGGGTCATGTACATGCGGGTATTTATTGAGACTGATTTAATGTTTCTGTGGCCCTAGTAAGAGAGAAAAAGAGAAAAAAATTTGGTTCCCATTGTTTGACTTATGCAACAGGTACCGGTTGCCTCTGAAAAATTTCGGAAGTCGATAATATGTTTTCGCGGGTGCGCAGAGGTCATGTACATGCGAGTATTTATTGAGACCGATTTAATGTTTACGGGGCCCTAGTAAGAAAAAAAGGGAAGAATTTGGTTCCCATTGTTTGACTTATGCAACAGGTATAGGTTGCTTCTGAAAGAATCGTAAGTCGCTTATATGTTTTTGCAGGCGCGTAAAGGTCATGTGCGTTGAGGTAGATATTGAGACCGTTTCAATGTTTCGGTGGCCCTAGTAAGAGAAAAGGGTCCAAAATAGGTTCCCATTGTTTGACTTATGCAATAGGTATCAGTTGCTTCCAAAGGTGTCGTAAGTCGATATTTCATGTCTTCGCGGGTCCGTAACTGGCACATACGAATTGGTAGTCATTGTAACTACGTTTCTTGTCTACATATGAAGAGAAATAATACAAAACATAGTTCCTTTTGTTCGACTCATGCTACAGGAACAAGTTGCTACAGAAAGAGTTGTCTGTCTTTTTTATCCACATGTTACAATATTTTCTGGGGCTTTTACACTGTCTATTGATCATCTTAGCATATTTAATGTATCAATGTGCAGTGTGGAAGCTGGCCTAAACTAGAAAGACAAACCGGATATAGGGTTGTGAACCTGGTAGTATGCCCGAAAACATCCGACCAAGTTCTTCTGTCACCCTGTTTTCCTAAAATCTCGCCCAATGTCGGTAAATTCTGGCGTGTATGGATGGAGAATGCATGTCAGGTTGCTAAGGATTACATATCAGCTTTCAAAGAAGACCTATAATCACTTTAAAACTCCCCTCATTGTTTACATCGATGGTTTGGCCGCCATTTTGTTTTTCATGGCAGCCATTTTGTTTTTTTCCCCAAGGAATTATGGGAAGGGGGGGAGATATAATTATAGGTATATATATCCAGCATAATTTCCAGTTGCCTCGATAGCACAGTGGGTAAGACCGCTGTGCCAAGAGCCCTTTTGGGACCCGGTGGTCAGAGGTTCGAACCCCGGCTGTGCCATTTTTTTTTTTTTTTTTTTTTTTATTATAATTTATTTCTATCCTTTTTTTTTTAATTATCATTTATTCTTATGTCATTGTCCAATTTCAAATATAAGATATTTTTATGGGAAAGATTTTGGTATCCTGCTATATCTTTGGGTGCGCGCAGGAGCCGCATATGGCTGTTTCTGCGCAGCGAGAAAAACTGCTACGTTTGAGTGGGAAGTCGTCAAAGCCAAGTTACAGTTCTCGTCTATGTATTTAGAAAGAAGGGTAGGGCAAAAGTCAGATTTCTTTTTTACTTATGCAACAGGAACCGGTTGCTTCCGAAGGCGTTAGAACTTTGATTCTATGTTTTTGCGGGCACACAGAGGTCATATTCGTGCGGGTAGTTATTGAGACCAATTTAAGGTTTCGGGGGCCCTAGTAAGAGAGAAAAAGGGAAAAAATTTTGGTTCCCATTGCTTGACTTATGCAACAGGTACCGGTTGCTTCCGAAAAAATTCGGAAGTCGATAATATGTTTTCGCGGGCGCACAGGGGTCATGTACATGCGGGTATTTATTGAGACTGATTTAATGTTTCTGTGGCCCTAGTAAGAGAGAAAAAGAGAAAAAAATTTGGTTCCCATTGTTTGACTTATGCAACAGGTACCGGTTGCCTCTGAAAAATTTCGGAAGTCGATAATATGTTTTCGCGGGTGCGCAGAGGTCATGTACATGCGAGTATTTATTGAGACCGATTTAATGTTTACGGGGCCCTAGTAAGAAAAAAAGGGAAGAATTTGGTTCCCATTGTTTGACTTATGCAACAGGTATAGGTTGCTTCTGAAAGAATCGTAAGTCGCTTATATGTTTTTGCAGGCGCGTAAAGGTCATGTGCGTTGAGGTAGATATTGAGACCGTTTCAATGTTTCGGTGGCCCTAGTAAGAGAAAAGGGTCCAAAATAGGTTCCCATTGTTTGACTTATGCAATAGGTATCAGTTGCTTCCAAAGGTGTCGTAAGTCGATATTTCATGTCTTCGCGGGTCCGTAACTGGCACATACGAATTGGTAGTCATCGTAACTACGTTTCTTGTCTACATATGAAGAGAAATAATACAAAACATAGTTCCTTTTGTTCGACTCATGCTACAGGAACAAGTTGCTACAGAAAGAGTTGTCTGTCTTTTTTATCCACATGTTACAATATTTTCTGGGGCTTTTACACTGTCTATTGATCATCTTAGCATATTTAATGTATCAATGTGCAGTGTGGAAGCTGGCCTAAACTAGAAAGACAAACCGGATATAGGGTTGTGAACCTGGTAGTATGCCCGAAAACATCCGACCAAGTTCTTCTGTCACCCTGTTTTCCTAAAATCTCGCCCAATGTCGGTAAATTCTGGCGTGTATGGATGGAGAATGCATGTCAGGTTGCTAAGGATTACATATCAGCTTTCAAAGAAGACCTATAATCACTTTAAAACTCCCCTCATTGTTTACATCGATGGTTTGGCCGCCATTTTGTTTTTCATGGCAGCCATTTTGTTTTTTTCCCCAAGGAATTATGGGAAGGGGGGGAGATATAATTATAGGTATATATATCCAGCATAATTTCCAGTTGCCTCGATAGCACAGTGGGTAAGACCGCTGTGCCAAGAGCCCTTTTGGGACCCGGTGGTCAGAGGTTCGAACCCCGGCTGTGCCATTTGTTTTTTTTTTTTTTTTTTTTTATTATAATTTATTTCTATCCTTTTTTTTTTAATTATCATTTATTCTTATGTCATTGTCCAATTTCAAATATAAGATATTTTTATGGGAAAGATTTTGGTATCCTGCTATATCTTTGGGTGCGCGCAGGAGCCGCATATGGCTGTTTCTGCGCAGCGAGAAAAACTGCTACGTTTGAGTGGGAAGTCGTCAAAGCCAAGTTACAGTTCTCGTCTATGTATTTAGAAAGAAGGGTAGGGCAAAAGTCAGATTTCTTTTTTACTTATGCAACAGGAACCGGTTGCTTCCGAAGGCGTTAGAACTTTGATTCTATGTTTTTGCGGGCACACAGAGGTCATATTCGTGCGGGTAGTTATTGAGACCAATTTAAGGTTTCGGGGGCCCTAGTAAGAGAGAAAAAGGGAAAAAATTTTGGTTCCCATTGCTTGACTTATGCAACAGGTACCGGTTGCTTCCGAAAAAATTCGGAAGTCGATAATATGTTTTCGCGGGCGCACAGGGGTCATGTACATGCGGGTATTTATTGAGACTGATTTAATGTTTCTGTGGCCCTAGTAAGAGAGAAAAAGAGAAAAAAATTTGGTTCCCATTGTTTGACTTATGCAACAGGTACCGGTTGCCTCTGAAAAATTTCGGAAGTCGATAATATGTTTTCGCGGGTGCGCAGAGGTCATGTACATGCGAGTATTTATTGAGACCGATTTAATGTTTACGGGGCCCTAGTAAGAAAAAAAGGGAAGAATTTGGTTCCCATTGTTTGACTTATGCAACAGGTATAGGTTGCTTCTGAAAGAATCGTAAGTCGCTTATATGTTTTTGCAGGCGCGTAAAGGTCATGTGCGTTGAGGTAGATATTGAGACCGTTTCAATGTTTCGGTGGCCCTAGTAAGAGAAAAGGGTCCAAAATAGGTTCCCATTGTTTGACTTATGCAATAGGTATCAGTTGCTTCCAAAGGTGTCGTAAGTCGATATTTCATGTCTTCGCGGGTCCGTAACTGGCACATACGAATTGGTAGTCATTGTAACTACGTTTCTTGTCTACATATGAAGAGAAATAATACAAAACATAGTTCCTTTTGTTCGACTCATGCTACAGGAACAAGTTGCTACAGAAAGAGTTGTCTGTCTTTTTTATCCACATGTTACAATATTTTCTGGGGCTTTTACACTGTCTATTGATCATCTTAGCATATTTAATGTATCAATGTGCAGTGTGGAAGCTGGCCTAAACTAGAAAGACAAACCGGATATAGGGTTGTGAACCTGGTAGTATGCCCGAAAACATCCGACCAAGTTCTTCTGTCACCCTGTTTTCCTAAAATCTCGCCCAATGTCGGTAAATTCTGGCGTGTATGGATGGAGAATGCATGTCAGGTTGCTAAGGATTACATATCAGCTTTCAAAGAAGACCTATAATCACTTTAAAACTCCCCTCATTGTTTACATCGATGGTTTGGCCGCCATTTTGTTTTTCATGGCAGCCATTTTGTTTTTTTCCCCAAGGAATTATGGGAAGGGGGGGAGATATAATTATAGGTATATATATCCAGCATAATTTCCAGTTGCCTCGATAGCACAGTGGGTAAGACCGCTGTGCCAAGAGCCCTTTTGGGACCCGGTGGTCAGAGGTTCGAACCCCGGCTGTGCCATTTTTTTTTTTTTTTTTTTTTTTTATTATAATTTATTTCTATCCTTTTTTTTTTAATTATCATTTATTCTTATGTCATTGTCCAATTTCAAATATAAGATATTTTTATGGGAAAGATTTTGGTATCCTGCTATATCTTTGGGTGCGCGCAGGAGCCGCATATGGCTGTTTCTGCGCAGCGAGAAAAACTGCTACGTTTGAGTGGGAAGTCGTCAAAGCCAAGTTACAGTTCTCGTCTATGTATTTAGAAAGAAGGGTAGGGCAAAAGTCAGATTTCTTTTTTACTTATGCAACAGGAACCGGTTGCTTCCGAAGGCGTTAGAACTTTGATTCTATGTTTTTGCGGGCACACAGAGGTCATATTCGTGCGGGTAGTTATTGAGACCAATTTAAGGTTTCGGGGGCCCTAGTAAGAGAGAAAAAGGGAAAAAATTTTGGTTCCCATTGCTTGACTTATGCAACAGGTACCGGTTGCTTCCGAAAAAATTCGGAAGTCGATAATATGTTTTCGCGGGCGCACAGGGGTCATGTACATGCGGGTATTTATTGAGACTGATTTAATGTTTCTGTGGCCCTAGTAAGAGAGAAAAAGAGAAAAAAATTTGGTTCCCATTGTTTGACTTATGCAACAGGTACCGGTTGCCTCTGAAAAATTTCGGAAGTCGATAATATGTTTTCGCGGGTGCGCAGAGGTCATGTACATGCGAGTATTTATTGAGACCGATTTAATGTTTACGGGGCCCTAGTAAGAAAAAAAGGGAAGAATTTGGTTCCCATTGTTTGACTTATGCAACAGGTATAGGTTGCTTCTGAAAGAATCGTAAGTCGCTTATATGTTTTTGCAGGCGCGTAAAGGTCATGTGCGTTGAGGTAGATATTGAGACCGTTTCAATGTTTCGGTGGCCCTAGTAAGAGAAAAGGGTCCAAAATAGGTTCCCATTGTTTGACTTATGCAATAGGTATCAGTTGCTTCCAAAGGTGTCGTAAGTCGATATTTCATGTCTTCGCGGGTCCGTAACTGGCACATACGAATTGGTAGTCATCGTAACTACGTTTCTTGTCTACATATGAAGAGAAATAATACAAAACATAGTTCCTTTTGTTCGACTCATGCTACAGGAACAAGTTGCTACAGAAAGAGTTGTCTGTCTTTTTTATCCACATGTTACAATATTTTCTGGGGCTTTTACACTGTCTATTGATCATCTTAGCATATTTAATGTATCAATGTGCAGTGTGGAAGCTGGCCTAAACTAGAAAGACAAACCGGATATAGGGTTGTGAACCTGGTAGTATGCCCGAAAACATCCGACCAAGTTCTTCTGTCACCCTGTTTTCCTAAAATCTCGCCCAATGTCGGTAAATTCTGGCGTGTATGGATGGAGAATGCATGTCAGGTTGCTAAGGATTACATATCAGCTTTCAAAGAAGACCTATAATCACTTTAAAACTCCCCTCATTGTTTACATCGATGGTTTGGCCGCCATTTTGTTTTTCATGGCAGCCATTTTGTTTTTTTCCCCAAGGAATTATGGGAAGGGGGGGAGATATAATTATAGGTATATATATCCAGCATAATTTCCAGTTGCCTCGATAGCACAGTGGGTAAGACCGCTGTGCCAAGAGCCCTTTTGGGACCCGGTGGTCAGAGGTTCGAACCCCGGCTGTGCCATTTTTTTTTTTTTTTTTTTTTTTTATTATAATTTATTTCTATCCTTTTTTTTTTAATTATCATTTATTCTTATGTCATTGTCCAATTTCAAATATAAGATATTTTTATGGGAAAGATTTTGGTATCCTGCTATATCTTTGGGTGCGCGCAGGAGCCGCATATGGCTGTTTCTGCGCAGCGAGAAAAACTGCTACGTTTGAGTGGGAAGTCGTCAAAGCCAAGTTACAGTTCTCGTCTATGTATTTAGAAAGAAGGGTAGGGCAAAAGTCAGATTTCTTTTTTACTTATGCAACAGGAACCGGTTGCTTCCGAAGGCGTTAGAACTTTGATTCTATGTTTTTGCGGGCACACAGAGGTCATATTCGTGCGGGTAGTTATTGAGACCAATTTAAGGTTTCGGGGGCCCTAGTAAGAGAGAAAAAGGGAAAAAATTTTGGTTCCCATTGCTTGACTTATGCAACAGGTACCGGTTGCTTCCGAAAAAATTCGGAAGTCGATAATATGTTTTCGCGGGCGCACAGGGGTCATGTACATGCGGGTATTTATTGAGACTGATTTAATGTTTCTGTGGCCCTAGTAAGAGAGAAAAAGAGAAAAAAATTTGGTTCCCATTGTTTGACTTATGCAACAGGTACCGGTTGCCTCTGAAAAATTTCGGAAGTCGATAATATGTTTTCGCGGGTGCGCAGAGGTCATGTACATGCGAGTATTTATTGAGACCGATTTAATGTTTACGGGGCCCTAGTAAGAAAAAAAGGGAAGAATTTGGTTCCCATTGTTTGACTTATGCAACAGGTATAGGTTGCTTCTGAAAGAATCGTAAGTCGCTTATATGTTTTTGCAGGCGCGTAAAGGTCATGTGCGTTGAGGTAGATATTGAGACCGTTTCAATGTTTCGGTGGCCCTAGTAAGAGAAAAGGGTCCAAAATAGGTTCCCATTGTTTGACTTATGCAATAGGTATCAGTTGCTTCCAAAGGTGTCGTAAGTCGATATTTCATGTCTTCGCGGGTCCGTAACTGGCACATACGAATTGGTAGTCATCGTAACTACGTTTCTTGTCTACATATGAAGAGAAATAATACAAAACATAGTTCCTTTTGTTCGACTCATGCTACAGGAACAAGTTGCTACAGAAAGAGTTGTCTGTCTTTTTTATCCACATGTTACAATATTTTCTGGGGCTTTTACACTGTCTATTGATCATCTTAGCATATTTAATGTATCAATGTGCAGTGTGGAAGCTGGCCTAAACTAGAAAGACAAACCGGATATAGGGTTGTGAACCTGGTAGTATGCCCGAAAACATCCGACCAAGTTCTTCTGTCACCCTGTTTTCCTAAAATCTCGCCCAATGTCGGTAAATTCTGGCGTGTATGGATGGAGAATGCATGTCAGGTTGCTAAGGATTACATATCAGCTTTCAAAGAAGACCTATAATCACTTTAAAACTCCCCTCATTGTTTACATCGATGGTTTGGCCGCCATTTTGTTTTTCATGGCAGCCATTTTGTTTTTTTCCCCAAGGAATTATGGGAAGGGGGGGAGATATAATTATAGGTATATATATCCAGCATAATTTCCAGTTGCCTCGATAGCACAGTGGGTAAGACCGCTGTGCCAAGAGCCCTTTTGGGACCCGGTGGTCAGAGGTTCGAACCCCGGCTGTGCCATTTTTTTTTTTTTTTTTTTTTTTATTATAATTTATTTCTATCCTTTTTTTTTTAATTATCATTTATTCTTATGTCATTGTCCAATTTCAAATATAAGATATTTTTATGGGAAAGATTTTGGTATCCTGCTATATCTTTGGGTGCGCGCAGGAGCCGCATATGGCTGTTTCTGCGCAGCGAGAAAAACTGCTACGTTTGAGTGGGAAGTCGTCAAAGCCAAGTTACAGTTCTCGTCTATGTATTTAGAAAGAAGGGTAGGGCAAAAGTCAGATTTCTTTTTTACTTATGCAACAGGAACCGGTTGCTTCCGAAGGCGTTAGAACTTTGATTCTATGTTTTTGCGGGCACACAGAGGTCATATTCGTGCGGGTAGTTATTGAGACCAATTTAAGGTTTCGGGGGCCCTAGTAAGAGAGAAAAAGGGAAAAAATTTTGGTTCCCATTGCTTGACTTATGCAACAGGTACCGGTTGCTTCCGAAAAAATTCGGAAGTCGATAATATGTTTTCGCGGGCGCACAGGGGTCATGTACATGCGGGTATTTATTGAGACTGATTTAATGTTTCTGTGGCCCTAGTAAGAGAGAAAAAGAGAAAAAAATTTGGTTCCCATTGTTTGACTTATGCAACAGGTACCGGTTGCCTCTGAAAAATTTCGGAAGTCGATAATATGTTTTCGCGGGTGCGCAGAGGTCATGTACATGCGAGTATTTATTGAGACTGATTTAATGTTTACGGGGCCCTAGTAAGAAAAAAAGGGAAGAATTTGGTTCCCATTGTTTGACTTATGCAACAGGTATAGGTTGCTTCTGAAAGAATCGTAAGTCGCTTATATGTTTTTGCAGGCGCATAAAGGTCATGTGCGTTGAGGTAGATATTGAGACCGTTTCAATGTTTCGGTGGCCCTAGTAAGAGAAAAGGGTCCAAAATAGGTTCCCATTGTTTGACTTATGCAATAGGTATCAGTTGCTTCCAAAGGTGTCGTAAGTCGATATTTCATGTCTTCGCGGGTCCGTAACTGGCACATACGAATTGGTAGTCATCGTAACTACGTTTCTTGTCTACATATGAAGAGAAATAATACAAAACATAGTTCCTTTTGTTCGACTCATGCTACAGGAACAAGTTGCTACAGAAAGAGTTGTCTGTCTTTTTTATCCACATGTTACAATATTTTCTGGGGCTTTTACACTGTCTATTGATCATCTTAGCATATTTAATGTATCAATGTGCAGTGTGGAAGCTGGCCTAAACTAGAAAGACAAACCGGATATAGGGTTGTGAACCTGGTAGTATGCCCGAAAACATCCGACCAAGTTCTTCTGTCACCCTGTTTTCCTAAAATCTCGCCCAATGTCGGTAAATTCTGGCGTGTATGGATGGAGAATGCATGTCAGGTTGCTAAGGATTACATATCAGCTTTCAAAGAAGACCTATAATCACTTTAAAACTCCCCTCATTGTTTACATCGATGGTTTGGCCGCCATTTTGTTTTTCATGGCAGCCATTTTGTTTTTTTCCCCAAGGAATTATGGGAAGGGGGGGAGATATAATTATAGGTATATATATCCAGCATAATTTCCAGTTGCCTCGATAGCACAGTGGGTAAGACCGCTGTGCCAAGAGCCCTTTTGGGACCCGGTGGTCAGAGGTTCGAACCCCGGCTGTGCCATTTTTTTTTTTTTTTTTTTTTTTTATTATAATTTATTTCTATCCTTTTTTTTTTAATTATCATTTATTCTTATGTCATTGTCCAATTTCAAATATAAGATATTTTTATGGGAAAGATTTTGGTATCCTGCTATATCTTTGGGTGCGCGCAGGAGCCGCATATGGCTGTTTCTGCGCAGCGAGAAAAACTGCTACGTTTGAGTGGGAAGTCGTCAAAGCCAAGTTACAGTTCTCGTCTATGTATTTAGAAAGAAGGGTAGGGCAAAAGTCAGATTTCTTTTTTACTTATGCAACAGGAACCGGTTGCTTCCGAAGGCGTTAGAACTTTGATTCTATGTTTTTGCGGGCACACAGAGGTCATATTCGTGCGGGTAGTTATTGAGACCAATTTAAGGTTTCGGGGGCCCTAGTAAGAGAGAAAAAGGGAAAAAATTTTGGTTCCCATTGCTTGACTTATGCAACAGGTACCGGTTGCTTCCGAAAAAATTCGGAAGTCGATAATATGTTTTCGCGGGCGCACAGGGGTCATGTACATGCGGGTATTTATTGAGACTGATTTAATGTTTCTGTGGCCCTAGTAAGAGAGAAAAAGAGAAAAAAATTTGGTTCCCATTGTTTGACTTATGCAACAGGTACCGGTTCCTCTGAAAAATTTCGGAAGTCGATAATATGTTTTCGCGGGTGCGCAGAGGTCATGTACATGCGAGTATTTATTGAGACCGATTTAATGTTTACGGGGCCCTAGTAAGAAAAAAAGGGAAGAATTTGGTTCCCATTGTTTGACTTATGCAACAGGTATAGGTTGCTTCTGAAAGAATCGTAAGTCGCTTATATGTTTTTGCAGGCGCGTAAAGGTCATGTGCGTTGAGGTAGATATTGAGACCGTTTCAATGTTTCGGTGGCCCTAGTAAGAGAAAAGGGTCCAAAATAGGTTCCCATTGTTTGACTTATGCAATAGGTATCAGTTGCTTCCAAAGGTGTCGTAAGTCGATATTTCATGTCTTCGCGGGTCCGTAACTGGCACATACGAATTGGTAGTCATCGTAACTACGTTTCTTGTCTACATATGAAGAGAAATAATACAAAACATAGTTCCTTTTGTTCGACTCATGCTACAGGAACAAGTTGCTACAGAAAGAGTTGTCTGTCTTTTTTATCCACATGTTACAATATTTTCTGGGGCTTTTACACTGTCTATTGATCATCTTAGCATATTTAATGTATCAATGTGCAGTGTGGAAGCTGGCCTAAACTAGAAAGACAAACCGGATATAGGGTTGTGAACCTGGTAGTATGCCCGAAAACATCCGACCAAGTTCTTCTGTCACCCTGTTTTCCTAAAATCTCGCCCAATGTCGGTAAATTCTGGCGTGTATGGATGGAGAATGCATGTCAGGTTGCTAAGGATTACATATCAGCTTTCAAAGAAGACCTATAATCACTTTAAAACTCCCCTCATTGTTTACATCGATGGTTTGGCCGCCATTTTGTTTTTCATGGCAGCCATTTTGTTTTTTTCCCCAAGGAATTATGGGAAGGGGGGGAGATATAATTATAGGTATATATATCCAGCATAATTTCCAGTTGCCTCGATAGCACAGTGGGTAAGACCGCTGTGCCAAGAGCCCTTTTGGGACCCGGTGGTCAGAGGTTCGAACCCCGGCTGTGCCATTTTTTTTTTTTTTTTTTTTTTATTATAATTTATTTCTATCCTTTTTTTTTTAATTATCATTTATTCTTATGTCATTGTCCAATTTCAAATATAAGATATTTTTATGGGAAAGATTTTGGTATCCTGCTATATCTTTGGGTGCGCGCAGGAGCCACATATGGCTGTTTCTGCGCAGCGAGAAAAACTGCTACGTTTGAGTGGGAAGTCGTCAAAGCCAAGTTACAGTTCTCGTCTATGTATTTAGAAAGAAGGGTAGGGCAAAAGTCAGATTTCTTTTTTACTTATGCAACAGGAACCGGTTGCTTCCGAAGGCGTTAGAACTTTGATTCTATGTTTTTGCGGGCACACAGAGGTCATATTCGTGCGGGTAGTTATTGAGACCAATTTAAGGTTTCGGGGGCCCTAGTAAGAGAGAAAAAGGGAAAAAATTTTGGTTCCCATTGCTTGACTTATGCAACAGGTACCGGTTGCTTCCGAAAAAATTCGGAAGTCGATAATATGTTTTCGCGGGCGCACAGGGGTCATGTACATGCGGGTATTTATTGAGACTGATTTAATGTTTCTGTGGCCCTAGTAAGAGAGAAAAAGAGAAAAAAATTTGGTTCCCATTGTTTGACTTATGCAACAGGTACCGGTTGCCTCTGAAAAATTTCGGAAGTCGATAATATGTTTTCGCGGGTGCACAGAGGTCATGTACATGCGAGTATTTATTGAGACTGATTTAATGTTTACGGGGCCCTAGTAAGAAAAAAAGGGAAGAATTTGGTTCCCATTGTTTGACTTATGCAACAGGTATAGGTTGCTTCTGAAAGAATCGTAAGTCGCTTATATGTTTTTGCAGGCGCGTAAAGGTCATGTGCGTTGAGGTAGATATTGAGACCGTTTCAATGTTTCGGTGGCCCTGGTAAGAGAAAAGGGTCCAAAATAGGTTCCCATTGTTTGACTTATGCAATAGGTATCAGTTGCTTCCAAAGGTGTCGTAAGTCGATATTTCATGTCTTCGCGGGTCCGTAACTGGCACATACGAATTGGTAGTCATCGTAACTACGTTTCTTGTCTACATATGAAGAGAAATAATACAAAACATAGTTCCTTTTGTTCGACTCATGCTACAGGAACAAGTTGCTACAGAAAGAGTTGTCTGTCTTTTTTATCCACATGTTACAATATTTTCTGGGGCTTTTACACTGTCTATTGATCATCTTAGCATATTTAATGTATCAATGTGCAGTGTGGAAGCTGGCCTAAACTAGAAAGACAAACCGGATATAGGGTTGTGAACCTGGTAGTATGCCCGAAAACATCCGACCAAGTTCTTCTGTCACCCTGTTTTCCTAAAATCTCGCCCAATGTCGGTAAATTCTGGCGTGTATGGATGGAGAATGCATGTCAGGTTGCTAAGGATTACATATCAGCTTTCAAAGAAGACCTATAATCACTTTAAAACTCCCCTCATTGTTTACATCGATGGTTTGGCCGCCATTTTGTTTTTCATGGCAGCCATTTTGTTTTTTTCCCCAAGGAATTATGGGAAGGGGGGGAGATATAATTATAGGTATATATATCCAGCATAATTTCCAGTTGCCTCGATAGCACAGTGGGTAAGACCGCTGTGCCAAGAGCCCTTTTGGGACCCGGTGGTCAGAGGTTCGAACCCCGGCTGTGCCATTTTTTTTTTTTTTTTTTTTTTTTTTATTATAATTTATTTCTATCCTTTTTTTTTTAATTATCATTTATTCTTATGTCATTGTCCAATTTCAAATATAAGATATTTTTATGGGAAAGATTTTGGTATCCTGCTATATCTTTGGGTGCGCGCAGGAGCCGCATATGGCTGTTTCTGCGCAGCGAGAAAAACTGCTACGTTTGAGTGGGAAGTCGTCAAAGCCAAGTTACAGTTCTCGTCTATGTATTTAGAAAGAAGGGTAGGGCAAAAGTCAGATTTCTTTTTTACTTATGCAACAGGAACCGGTTGCTTCCGAAGGCGTTAGAACTTTGATTCTATGTTTTTGCGGGCACACAGAGGTCATATTCGTGCGGGTAGTTATTGAGACCAATTTAAGGTTTCGGGGGCCCTAGTAAGAGAGAAAAAGGGAAAAAATTTTGGTTCCCATTGCTTGACTTATGCAACAGGTACCGGTTGCTTCCGAAAAAATTCGGAAGTCGATAATATGTTTTCGCGGGCGCACAGGGGTCATGTACATGCGGGTATTTATTGAGACTGATTTAATGTTTCTGTGGCCCTAGTAAGAGAGAAAAAGAGAAAAAAATTTGGTTCCCATTGTTTGACTTATGCAACAGGTACCGGTTCCTCTGAAAAATTTCGGAAGTCGATAATATGTTTTCGCGGGTGCGCAGAGGTCATGTACATGCGAGTATTTATTGAGACCGATTTAATGTTTACGGGGCCCTAGTAAGAAAAAAAGGGAAGAATTTGGTTCCCATTGTTTGACTTATGCAACAGGTATAGGTTGCTTCTGAAAGAATCGTAAGTCGCTTATATGTTTTTGCAGGCGCGTAAAGGTCATGTGCGTTGAGGTAGATATTGAGACCGTTTCAATGTTTCGGTGGCCCTAGTAAGAGAAAAGGGTCCAAAATAGGTTCCCATTGTTTGACTTATGCAATAGGTATCAGTTGCTTCCAAAGGTGTCGTAAGTCGATATTTCATGTCTTCGCGGGTCCGTAACTGGCACATACGAATTGGTAGTCATCGTAACTACGTTTCTTGTCTACATATGAAGAGAAATAATACAAAACATAGTTCCTTTTGTTCGACTCATGCTACAGGAACAAGTTGCTACAGAAAGAGTTGTCTGTCTTTTTTATCCACATGTTACAATATTTTCTGGGGCTTTTACACTGTCTATTGATCATCTTAGCATATTTAATGTATCAATGTGCAGTGTGGAAGCTGGCCTAAACTAGAAAGACAAACCGGATATAGGGTTGTGAACCTGGTAGTATGCCCGAAAACATCCGACCAAGTTCTTCTGTCACCCTGTTTTCCTAAAATCTCGCCCAATGTCGGTAAATTCTGGCGTGTATGGATGGAGAATGCATGTCAGGTTGCTAAGGATTACATATCAGCTTTCAAAGAAGACCTATAATCACTTTAAAACTCCCCTCATTGTTTACATCGATGGTTTGGCCGCCATTTTGTTTTTCATGGCAGCCATTTTGTTTTTTTCCCCAAGGAATTATGGGAAGGGGGGGAGATATAATTATAGGTATATATATCCAGCATAATTTCCAGTTGCCTCGATAGCACAGTGGGTAAGACCGCTGTGCCAAGAGCCCTTTTGGGACCCGGTGGTCAGAGGTTCGAACCCCGGCTGTGCCATTTTTTTTTTTTTTTTTTTTTTATTATAATTTATTTCTATCCTTTTTTTTTTAATTATCATTTATTCTTATGTCATTGTCCAATTTCAAATATAAGATATTTTTATGGGAAAGATTTTGGTATCCTGCTATATCTTTGGGTGCGCGCAGGAGCCACATATGGCTGTTTCTGCGCAGCGAGAAAAACTGCTACGTTTGAGTGGGAAGTCGTCAAAGCCAAGTTACAGTTCTCGTCTATGTATTTAGAAAGAAGGGTAGGGCAAAAGTCAGATTTCTTTTTTACTTATGCAACAGGAACCGGTTGCTTCCGAAGGCGTTAGAACTTTGATTCTATGTTTTTGCGGGCACACAGAGGTCATATTCGTGCGGGTAGTTATTGAGACCAATTTAAGGTTTCGGGGGCCCTAGTAAGAGAGAAAAAGGGAAAAAATTTTGGTTCCCATTGCTTGACTTATGCAACAGGTACCGGTTGCTTCCGAAAAAATTCGGAAGTCGATAATATGTTTTCGCGGGCGCACAGGGGTCATGTACATGCGGGTATTTATTGAGACTGATTTAATGTTTCTGTGGCCCTAGTAAGAGAGAAAAAGAGAAAAAAATTTGGTTCCCATTGTTTGACTTATGCAACAGGTACCGGTTGCCTCTGAAAAATTTCGGAAGTCGATAATATGTTTTCGCGGGTGCGCAGAGGTCATGTACATGCGAGTATTTATTGAGACTGATTTAATGTTTACGGGGCCCTAGTAAGAAAAAAAGGGAAGAATTTGGTTCCCATTGTTTGACTTATGCAACAGGTATAGGTTGCTTCTGAAAGAATCGTAAGTCGCTTATATGTTTTTGCAGGCGCGTAAAGGTCATGTGCGTTGAGGTAGATATTGAGACCGTTTCAATGTTTCGGTGGCCCTGGTAAGAGAAAAGGGTCCAAAATAGGTTCCCATTGTTTGACTTATGCAATAGGTATCAGTTGCTTCCAAAGGTGTCGTAAGTCGATATTTCATGTCTTCGCGGGTCCGTAACTGGCACATACGAATTGGTAGTCATCGTAACTACGTTTCTTGTCTACATATGAAGAGAAATAATACAAAACATAGTTCCTTTTGTTCGACTCATGCTACAGGAACAAGTTGCTACAGAAAGAGTTGTCTGTCTTTTTTATCCACATGTTACAATATTTTCTGGGGCTTTTACACTGTCTATTGATCATCTTAGCATATTTAATGTATCAATGTGCAGTGTGGAAGCTGGCCTAAACTAGAAAGACAAACCGGATATAGGGTTGTGAACCTGGTAGTATGACCGAAAACATCCGACCAAGTTCTTCTGTCACCCTGTTTTCCTAAAATCTCGCCCAATGTCGGTAAATTCTGGCGTGTATGGATGGAGAATGCATGTCAGGTTGCTAAGGATTACATATCAGCTTTCAAAGAAGACCTATAATCACTTTAAAACTCCCCTCATTGTTTACATCGATGGTTTGGCCGCCATTTTGTTTTTCATGGCAGCCATTTTGTTTTTTTCCCCAAGGAATTATGGGAAGGGGGGGAGATATAATTATAGGTATATATATCCAGCATAATTTCCAGTTGCCTCGATAGCACAGTGGGTAAGACCGCTGTGCCAAGAGCCCTTTTGGGACCCGGTGGTCAGAGGTTCGAACCCCGGCTGTGCCATTTTTTTTTTTTTTTTTTTTTTTTTTATTATAATTTATTTCTATCCTTTTTTTTTTAATTATCATTTATTCTTATGTCATTGTCCAATTTCAAATATAAGATATTTTTATGGGAAAGATTTTGGTATCCTGCTATATCTTTGGGTGCGCGCAGGAGCCGCATATGGCTGTTTCTGCGCAGCGAGAAAAACTGCTACGTTTGAGTGGGAAGTCGTCAAAGCCAAGTTACAGTTCTCGTCTATGTATTTAGAAAGAAGGGTAGGGCAAAAGTCAGATTTCTTTTTTACTTATGCAACAGGAACCGGTTGCTTCCGAAGGCGTTAGAACTTTGATTCTATGTTTTTGCGGGCACACAGAGGTCATATTCGTGCGGGTAGTTATTGAGACCAATTTAAGGTTTCGGGGGCCCTAGTAAGAGAGAAAAAGGGAAAAAATTTTGGTTCCCATTGCTTGACTTATGCAACAGGTACCGGTTGCTTCCGAAAAAATTTGGAAGTCGATAATATGTTTTCGCGGGCGCACAGGGGTCATGTACATGCGGGTATTTATTGAGACTGATTTAATGTTTCTGTGGCCCTAGTAAGAGAGAAAAAGAGAAAAAAATTTGGTTCCCATTGTTTGACTTATGCAACAGGTACCGGTTGCCTCTGAAAAATTTCGGAAGTCGATAATATGTTTTCGCGGGTGCGCAGAGGTCATGTACATGCGAGTATTTATTGAGACCGATTTAATGTTTACGGGGCCCTAGTAAGAAAAAAAGGGAAGAATTTGGTTCCCATTGTTTGACTTATGCAACAGGTATAGGTTGCTTCTGAAAGAATCGTAAGTCGCTTATATGTTTTTGCAGGCGCGTAAAGGTCATGTGCGTTGAGGTAGATATTGAGACCGTTTCAATGTTTCGGTGGCCCTAGTAAGAGAAAAGGGTCCAAAATAGGTTCCCATTGTTTGACTTATGCAATAGGTATCAGTTGCTTCCAAAGGTGTCGTAAGTCGATATTTCATGTCTTCGCGGGTCCGTAACTGGCACATACGAATTGGTAGTCATCGTAACTACGTTTCTTGTCTACATATGAAGAGAAATAATACAAAACATAGTTCCTTTTGTTCGACTCATGCTACAGGAACAAGTTGCTACAGAAAGAGTTGTCTGTCTTTTTTATCCACATGTTACAATATTTTCTGGGGCTTTTACACTGTCTATTGATCATCTTAGCATATTTAATGTATCAATGTGCAGTGTGGAAGCTGGCCTAAACTAGAAAGACAAACCGGATATAGGGTTGTGAACCTGGTAGTATGCCCGAAAACATCCGACCAAGTTCTTCTGTCACCCTGTTTTCCTAAAATCTCGCCCAATGTCGGTAAATTCTGGCGTGTATGGATGGAGAATGCATGTCAGGTTGCTAAGGATTACATATCAGCTTTCAAAGAAGACCTATAATCACTTTAAAACTCCCCTCATTGTTTACATCGATGGTTTGGCCGCCATTTTGTTTTTCATGGCAGCCATTTTGTTTTTTTCCCCAAGGAATTATGGGAAGGGGGGGAGATATAATTATAGGTATATATATCCAGCATAATTTCCAGTTGCCTCGATAGCACAGTGGGTAAGACCGCTGTGCCAAGAGCCCTTTTGGGACCCGGTGGTCAGAGGTTCGAACCCCGGCTGTGCCATTTTTTTTTTTTTTTTTTTTTTTTTATTATAATTTATTTCTATCCTTTTTTTTTTAATTATCATTTATTCTTATGTCATTGTCCAATTTCAAATATAAGATATTTTTATGGGAAAGATTTTGGTATCCTGCTATATCTTTGGGTGCGCGCAGGAGCCGCATATGGCTGTTTCTGCGCAGCGAGAAAAACTGCTACGTTTGAGTGGGAAGTCGTCAAAGCCAAGTTACAGTTCTCGTCTATGTATTTAGAAAGAAGGGTAGGGCAAAAGTCAGATTTCTTTTTTACTTATGCAACAGGAACCGGTTGCTTCCGAAGGCGTTAGAACTTTGATTCTATGTTTTTGCGGGCACACAGAGGTCATATTCGTGCGGGTAGTTATTGAGACCAATTTAAGGTTTCGGGGGCCCTAGTAAGAGAGAAAAAGGGAAAAAATTTTGGTTCCCATTGCTTGACTTATGCAACAGGTACCGGTTGCTTCCGAAAAAATTCGGAAGTCGATAATATGTTTTCGCGGGCGCACAGGGGTCATGTACATGCGGGTATTTATTGAGACTGATTTAATGTTTCTGTGGCCCTAGTAAGAGAGAAAAAGAGAAAAAAATTTGGTTCCCATTGTTTGACTTATGCAACAGGTACCGGTTGCCTCTGAAAAATTTCGGAAGTCGATAATATGTTTTCGCGGGTGCGCAGAGGTCATGTACATGCGAGTATTTATTGAGACCGATTTAATGTTTACGGGGCCCTAGTAAGAAAAAAAGGGAAGAATTTGGTTCCCATTGTTTGACTTATGCAACAGGTATAGGTTGCTTCTGAAAGAATCGTAAGTCGCTTATATGTTTTTGCAGGCGCGTAAAGGTCATGTGCGTTGAGGTAGATATTGAGACCGTTTCAATGTTTCGGTGGCCCTGGTAAGAGAAAAGGGTCCAAAATAGGTTCCCATTGTTTGACTTATGCAATAGGTATCAGTTGCTTCCAAAGGTGTCGTAAGTCGATATTTCATGTCTTCGCGGGTCCGTAACTGGCACATACGAATTGGTAGTCATCGTAACTACGTTTCTTGTCTACATATGAAGAGAAATAATACAAAACATAGTTCCTTTTGTTCGACTCATGCTACAGGAACAAGTTGCTACAGAAAGAGTTGTCTGTCTTTTTTATCCACATGTTACAATATTTTCTGGGGCTTTTACACTGTCTATTGATCATCTTAGCATATTTAATGTATCAATGTGCAGTGTGGAAGCTGGCCTAAACTAGAAAGACAAACCGGATATAGGGTTGTGAACCTGGTAGTATGCCCGAAAACATCCGACCAAGTTCTTCTGTCACCCTGTTTTCCTAAAATCTCGCCCAATGTCGGTAAATTCTGGCGTGTATGGATGGAGAATGCATGTCAGGTTGCTAAGGATTACATATCAGCTTTCAAAGAAGACCTATAATCACTTTAAAACTCCCCTCATTGTTTACATCGATGGTTTGGCCGCCATTTTGTTTTTCATGGCAGCCATTTTGTTTTTTTCCCCAAGGAATTATGGGAAGGGGGGGAGATATAATTATAGGTATATATATCCAGCATAATTTCCAGTTGCCTCGATAGCACAGTGGGTAAGACCGCTGTGCCAAGAGCCCTTTTGGGACCCGGTGGTCAGAGGTTCGAACCCCGGCTGTGCCATTTTTTTTTTTTTTTTTTTTTTTTTATTATAATTTATTTCTATCCTTTTTTTTTTAATTATCATTTATTCTTATGTCATTGTCCAATTTCAAATATAAGATATTTTTATGGGAAAGATTTTGGTATCCTGCTATATCTTTGGGTGCGCGCAGGAGCCGCATATGGCTGTTTCTGCGCAGCGAGAAAAACTGCTACGTTTGAGTGGGAAGTCGTCAAAGCCAAGTTACAGTTCTCGTCTATGTATTTAGAAAGAAGGGTAGGGCAAAAGTCAGATTTCTTTTTTACTTATGCAACAGGAACCGGTTGCTTCCGAAGGCGTTAGAACTTTGATTCTATGTTTTTGCGGGCACACAGAGGTCATATTCGTGCGGGTAGTTATTGAGACCAATTTAAGGTTTCGGGGGCCCTAGTAAGAGAGAAAAAGGGAAAAAATTTTGGTTCCCATTGCTTGACTTATGCAACAGGTACCGGTTGCTTCCGAAAAAATTCGGAAGTCGATAATATGTTTTCGCGGGCGCACAGGGGTCATGTACATGCGGGTATTTATTGAGACTGATTTAATGTTTCTGTGGCCCTAGTAAGAGAGAAAAAGAGAAAAAAATTTGGTTCCCATTGTTTGACTTATGCAACAGGTACCGGTTGCCTCTGAAAAATTTCGGAAGTCGATAATATGTTTTCGCGGGTGCGCAGAGGTCATGTACATGCGAGTATTTATTGAGACCGATTTAATGTTTACGGGGCCCTAGTAAGAAAAAAAGGGAAGAATTTGGTTCCCATTGTTTGACTTATGCAACAGGTATAGGTTGCTTCTGAAAGAATCGTAAGTCGCTTATATGTTTTTGCAGGCGCGTAAAGGTCATGTGCGTTGAGGTAGATATTGAGACCGTTTCAATGTTTCGGTGGCCCTAGTAAGAGAAAAGGGTCCAAAATAGGTTCCCATTGTTTGACTTATGCAATAGGTATCAGTTGCTTCCAAAGGTGTCGTAAGTCGATATTTCATGTCTTCGCGGGTCCGTAACTGGCACATACGAATTGGTAGTCATCGTAACTACGTTTCTTGTCTACATATGAAGAGAAATAATACAAAACATAGTTCCTTTTGTTCGACTCATGCTACAGGAACAAGTTGCTACAGAAAGAGTTGTCTGTCTTTTTTATCCACATGTTACAATATTTTCTGGGGCTTTTACACTGTCTATTGATCATCTTAGCATATTTAATGTATCAATGTGCAGTGTGGAAGCTGGCCTAAACTAGAAAGACAAACCGGATATAGGGTTGTGAACCTGGTAGTATGCCCGAAAACATCCGACCAAGTTCTTCTGTCACCCTGTTTTCCTAAAATCTCGCCCAATGTCGGTAAATTCTGGCGTGTATGGATGGAGAATGCATGTCAGGTTGCTAAGGATTACATATCAGCTTTCAAAGAAGACCTATAATCACTTTAAAACTCCCCTCATTGTTTACATCGATGGTTTGGCCGCCATTTTGTTTTTCATGGCAGCCATTTTGTTTTTTTCCCCAAGGAATTATGGGAAGGGGGGGAGATATAATTATAGGTATATATATCCAGCATAATTTCCAGTTGCCTCGATAGCACAGTGGGTAAGACCGCTGTGCCAAGAGCCCTTTTGGGACCCGGTGGTCAGAGGTTCGAACCCCGGCTGTGCCATTTGTTTTTTTTTTTTTTTTTTTTTATTATAATTTATTTCTATCCTTTTTTTTTTAATTATCATTTATTCTTATGTCATTGTCCAATTTCAAATATAAGATATTTTTATGGGAAAGATTTTGGTATCCTGCTATATCTTTGGGTGCGCGCAGGAGCCGCATATGGCTGTTTCTGCGCAGCGAGAAAAACTGCTACGTTTGAGTGGGAAGTCGTCAAAGCCAAGTTACAGTTCTCGTCTATGTATTTAGAAAGAAGGGTAGGGCAAAAGTCAGATTTCTTTTTTACTTATGCAACAGGAACCGGTTGCTTCCGAAGGCGTTAGAACTTTGATTCTATGTTTTTGCGGGCACACAGAGGTCATATTCGTGCGGGTAGTTATTGAGACCAATTTAAGGTTTCGGGGGCCCTAGTAAGAGAGAAAAAGGGAAAAAATTTTGGTTCCCATTGCTTGACTTATGCAACAGGTACCGGTTGCTTCCGAAAAAATTCGGAAGTCGATAATATGTTTTCGCGGGCGCACAGGGGTCATGTACATGCGGGTATTTATTGAGACTGATTTAATGTTTCTGTGGCCCTAGTAAGAGAGAAAAAGAGAAAAAAATTTGGTTCCCATTGTTTGACTTATGCAACAGGTACCGGTTGCCTCTGAAAAATTTCGGAAGTCGATAATATGTTTTCGCGGGTGCGCAGAGGTCATGTACATGCGAGTATTTATTGAGACCGATTTAATGTTTACGGGGCCCTAGTAAGAAAAAAAGGGAAGAATTTGGTTCCCATTGTTTGACTTATGCAACAGGTATAGGTTGCTTCTGAAAGAATCGTAAGTCGCTTATATGTTTTTGCAGGCGCGTAAAGGTCATGTGCGTTGAGGTAGATATTGAGACCGTTTCAATGTTTCGGTGGCCCTAGTAAGAGAAAAGGGTCCAAAATAGGTTCCCATTGTTTGACTTATGCAATAGGTATCAGTTGCTTCCAAAGGTGTCGTAAGTCGATATTTCATGTCTTCGCGGGTCCGTAACTGGCACATACGAATTGGTAGTCATTGTAACTACGTTTCTTGTCTACATATGAAGAGAAATAATACAAAACATAGTTCCTTTTGTTCGACTCATGCTACAGGAACAAGTTGCTACAGAAAGAGTTGTCTGTCTTTTTTATCCACATGTTACAATATTTTCTGGGGCTTTTACACTGTCTATTGATCATCTTAGCATATTTAATGTATCAATGTGCAGTGTGGAAGCTGGCCTAAACTAGAAAGACAAACCGGATATAGGGTTGTGAACCTGGTAGTATGCCCGAAAACATCCGACCAAGTTCTTCTGTCACCCTGTTTTCCTAAAATCTCGCCCAATGTCGGTAAATTCTGGCGTGTATGGATGGAGAATGCATGTCAGGTTGCTAAGGATTACATATCAGCTTTCAAAGAAGACCTATAATCACTTTAAAACTCCCCTCATTGTTTACATCGATGGTTTGGCCGCCATTTTGTTTTTCATGGCAGCCATTTTGTTTTTTTCCCCAAGGAATTATGGGAAGGGGGGGAGATATAATTATAGGTATATATATCCAGCATAATTTCCAGTTGCCTCGATAGCACAGTGGGTAAGACCGCTGTGCCAAGAGCCCTTTTGGGACCCGGTGGTCAGAGGTTCGAACCCCGGCTGTGCCATTTTTTTTTTTTTTTTTTTTTTTTATTATAATTTATTTCTATCCTTTTTTTTTTAATTATCATTTATTCTTATGTCATTGTCCAATTTCAAATATAAGATATTTTTATGGGAAAGATTTTGGTATCCTGCTATATCTTTGGGTGCGCGCAGGAGCCGCATATGGCTGTTTCTGCGCAGCGAGAAAAACTGCTACGTTTGAGTGGGAAGTCGTCAAAGCCAAGTTACAGTTCTCGTCTATGTATTTAGAAAGAAGGGTAGGGCAAAAGTCAGATTTCTTTTTTACTTATGCAACAGGAACCGGTTGCTTCCGAAGGCGTTAGAACTTTGATTCTATGTTTTTGCGGGCACACAGAGGTCATATTCGTGCGGGTAGTTATTGAGACCAATTTAAGGTTTCGGGGGCCCTAGTAAGAGAGAAAAAGGGAAAAAAATTTGGTTCCCATTGCTTGACTTATGCAACAGGTACCGGTTGCTTCCGAAAAAATTCGGAAGTCGATAATATGTTTTCGCGGGCGCACAGGGGTCATGTACATGCGGGTATTTATTGAGACTGATTTAATGTTTCTGTGGCCCTAGTAAGAGAGAAAAAGAGAAAAAAATTTGGTTCCCATTGTTTGACTTATGCAACAGGTACCGGTTGCCTCTGAAAAATTTCGGAAGTCGATAATATGTTTTCGCGGGTGCGCAGAGGTCATGTACATGCGAGTATTTATTGAGACCGATTTAATGTTTACGGGGCCCTAGTAAGAAAAAAAGGGAAGAATTTGGTTCCCATTGTTTGACTTATGCAACAGGTATAGGTTGCTTCTGAAAGAATCGTAAGTCGCTTATATGTTTTTGCAGGCGCGTAAAGGTCATGTGCGTTGAGGTAGATATTGAGACCGTTTCAATGTTTCGGTGGCCCTAGTAAGAGAAAAGGGTCCAAAATAGGTTCCCATTGTTTGACTTATGCAATAGGTATCAGTTGCTTCCAAAGGTGTCGTAAGTCGATATTTCATGTCTTCGCGGGTCCGTAACTGGCACATACGAATTGGTAGTCATCGTAACTACGTTTCTTGTCTACATATGAAGAGAAATAATACAAAACATAGTTCCTTTTGTTCGACTCATGCTACAGGAACAAGTTGCTACAGAAAGAGTTGTCTGTCTTTTTTATCCACATGTTACAATATTTTCTGGGGCTTTTACACTGTCTATTGATCATCTTAGCATATTTAATGTATCAATGTGCAGTGTGGAAGCTGGCCTAAACTAGAAAGACAAACCGGATATAGGGTTGTGAACCTGGTAGTATGCCCGAAAACATCCGACCAAGTTCTTCTGTCACCCTGTTTTCCTAAAATCTCGCCCAATGTCGGTAAATTCTGGCGTGTATGGATGGAGAATGCATGTCAGGTTGCTAAGGATTACATATCAGCTTTCAAAGAAGACCTATAATCACTTTAAAACTCCCCTCATTGTTTACATCGATGGTTTGGCCGCCATTTTGTTTTTCATGGCAGCCATTTTGTTTTTTTCCCCAAGGAATTATGGGAAGGGGGGGAGATATAATTATAGGTATATATATCCAGCATAATTTCCAGTTGCCTCGATAGCACAGTGGGTAAGACCGCTGTGCCAAGAGCCCTTTTGGGACCCGGTGGTCAGAGGTTCGAACCCCGGCTGTGCCATTTTTTTTTTTTTTTTTTTTTTTTATTATAATTTATTTCTATCCTTTTTTTTTTAATTATCATTTATTCTTATGTCATTGTCCAATTTCAAATATAAGATATTTTTATGGGAAAGATTTTGGTATCCTGCTATATCTTTGGGTGCGCGCAGGAGCCGCATATGGCTGTTTCTGCGCAGCGAGAAAAACTGCTACGTTTGAGTGGGAAGTCGTCAAAGCCAAGTTACAGTTCTCGTCTATGTATTTAGAAAGAAGGGTAGGGCAAAAGTCAGATTTCTTTTTTACTTATGCAACAGGAACCGGTTGCTTCCGAAGGCGTTAGAACTTTGATTCTATGTTTTTGCGGGCACACAGAGGTCATATTCGTGCGGGTAGTTATTGAGACCAATTTAAGGTTTCGGGGGCCCTAGTAAGAGAGAAAAAGGGAAAAAATTTTGGTTCCCATTGCTTGACTTATGCAACAGGTACCGGTTGCTTCCGAAAAAATTCGGAAGTCGATAATATGTTTTCGCGGGCGCACAGGGGTCATGTACATGCGGGTATTTATTGAGACTGATTTAATGTTTCTGTGGCCCTAGTAAGAGAGAAAAAGAGAAAAAAATTTGGTTCCCATTGTTTGACTTATGCAACAGGTACCGGTTGCCTCTGAAAAATTTCGGAAGTCGATAATATGTTTTCGCGGGTGCGCAGAGGTCATGTACATGCGAGTATTTATTGAGACCGATTTAATGTTTACGGGGCCCTAGTAAGAAAAAAAGGGAAGAATTTGGTTCCCATTGTTTGACTTATGCAACAGGTATAGGTTGCTTCTGAAAGAATCGTAAGTCGCTTATATGTTTTTGCAGGCGCGTAAAGGTCATGTGCGTTGAGGTAGATATTGAGACCGTTTCAATGTTTCGGTGGCCCTAGTAAGAGAAAAGGGTCCAAAATAGGTTCCCATTGTTTGACTTATGCAATAGGTATCAGTTGCTTCCAAAGGTGTCGTAAGTCGATATTTCATGTCTTCGCGGGTCCGTAACTGGCACATACGAATTGGTAGTCATCGTAACTACGTTTCTTGTCTACATATGAAGAGAAATAATACAAAACATAGTTCCTTTTGTTCGACTCATGCTACAGGAACAAGTTGCTACAGAAAGAGTTGTCTGTCTTTTTTATCCACATGTTACAATATTTTCTGGGGCTTTTACACTGTCTATTGATCATCTTAGCATATTTAATGTATCAATGTGCAGTGTGGAAGCTGGCCTAAACTAGAAAGACAAACCGGATATAGGGTTGTGAACCTGGTAGTATGCCCGAAAACATCCGACCAAGTTCTTCTGTCACCCTGTTTTCCTAAAATCTCGCCCAATGTCGGTAAATTCTGGCGTGTATGGATGGAGAATGCATGTCAGGTTGCTAAGGATTACATATCAGCTTTCAAAGAAGACCTATAATCACTTTAAAACTCCCCTCATTGTTTACATCGATGGTTTGGCCGCCATTTTGTTTTTCATGGCAGCCATTTTGTTTTTTTCCCCAAGGAATTATGGGAAGGGGGGGAGATATAATTATAGGTATATATATCCAGCATAATTTCCAGTTGCCTCGATAGCACAGTGGGTAAGACCGCTGTGCCAAGAGCCCTTTTGGGACCCGGTGGTCAGAGGTTCGAACCCCGGCTGTGCCATTTTTTTTTTTTTTTTTTTTTTTATTATAATTTATTTCTATCCTTTTTTTTTTAATTATCATTTATTCTTATGTCATTGTCCAATTTCAAATATAAGATATTTTTATGGGAAAGATTTTGGTATCCTGCTATATCTTTGGGTGCGCGCAGGAGCCGCATATGGCTGTTTCTGCGCAGCGAGAAAAACTGCTACGTTTGAGTGGGAAGTCGTCAAAGCCAAGTTACAGTTCTCGTCTATGTATTTAGAAAGAAGGGTAGGGCAAAAGTCAGATTTCTTTTTTACTTATGCAACAGGAACCGGTTGCTTCCGAAGGCGTTAGAACTTTGATTCTATGTTTTTGCGGGCACACAGAGGTCATATTCGAGCGGGTAGTTATTGAGACCAATTTAAGGTTTCGGGGGCCCTAGTAAGAGAGAAAAAGGGAAAAAATTTTGGTTCCCATTGCTTGACTTATGCAACAGGTACCGGTTGCTTCCGAAAAAATTCGGAAGTCGATAATATGTTTTCGCGGGCGCACAGGGGTCATGTACATGCGGGTATTTATTGAGACTGATTTAATGTTTCTGTGGCCCTAGTAAGAGAGAAAAAGAGAAAAAAATGTGGTTCCCATTGTTTGACTTATGCAACAGGTACCGGTTGCCTCTGAAAAATTTCGGAAGTCGATAATATGTTTTCGCGGGTGCGCAGAGGTCATGTACATGCGAGTATTTATTGAGACCGATTTAATGTTTACGGGGCCCTAGTAAGAAAAAAAGGGAAGAATTTGGTTCCCATTGTTTGACTTATGCAACAGGTATAGGTTGCTTCTGAAAGAATCGTAAGTCGCTTATATGTTTTTGCAGGCGCGTAAAGGTCATGTGCGTTGAGGTAGATATTGAGACCGTTTCAATGTTTCGGTGGCCCTAGTAAGAGAAAAGGGTCCAAAATAGGTTCCCATTGTTTGACTTATGCAATAGGTATCAGTTGCTTCCAAAGGTGTCGTAAGTCGATATTTCATGTCTTCGCGGGTCCGTAACTGGCACATACGAATTGGTAGTCATCGTAACTACGTTTCTTGTCTACATATGAAGAGAAATAATACAAAACATAGTTCCTTTTGTTCGACTCATGCTACAGGAACAAGTTGCTACAGAAAGAGTTGTCTGTCTTTTTTATCCACATGTTACAATATTTTCTGGGGCTTTTACACTGTCTATTGATCATCTTAGCATATTTAATGTATCAATGTGCAGTGTGGAAGCTGGCCTAAACTAGAAAGACAAACCGGATATAGGGTTGTGAACCTGGTAGTATGCCCGAAAACATCCGACCAAGTTCTTCTGTCACCCTGTTTTCCTAAAATCTCGCCCAATGTCGGTAAATTCTGGCGTGTATGGATGGAGAATGCATGTCAGGTTGCTAAGGATTACATATCAGCTTTCAAAGAAGACCTATAATCACTTTAAAACTCCCCTCATTGTTTACATCGATGGTTTGGCCGCCATTTTGTTTTTCATGGCAGCCATTTTGTTTTTTTCCCCAAGGAATTATGGGAAGGGGGGGAGATATAATTATAGGTATATATATCCAGCATAATTTCCAGTTGCCTCGATAGCACAGTGGGTAAGACCGCTGTGCCAAGAGCCCTTTTGGGACCCGGTGGTCAGAGGTTCGAACCCCGGCTGTGCCATTTTTTTTTTTTTTTTTTTTTTTTTATTATAATTTATTTCTATCCTTTTTTTTTTAATTATCATTTATTCTTATGTCATTGTCCAATTTCAAATATAAGATATTTTTATGGGAAAGATTTTGGTATCCTGCTATATCTTTGGGTGCGCGCAGGAGCCGCATATGGCTGTTTCTGCGCAGCGAGAAAAACTGCTACGTTTGAGTGGGAAGTCGTCAAAGCCAAGTTACAGTTCTCGTCTATGTATTTAGAAAGAAGGGTAGGGCAAAAGTCAGATTTCTTTTTTACTTATGCAACAGGAACCGGTTGCTTCCGAAGGCGTTAGAACTTTGATTCTATGTTTTTGCGGGCACACAGAGGTCATATTCGTGCGGGTAGTTATTGAGACCAATTTAAGGTTTCGGGGGCCCTAGTAAGAGAGAAAAAGGGAAAAAATTTTGGTTCCCATTGCTTGACTTATGCAACAGGTACCGGTTGCTTCCGAAAAAATTCGGAAGTCGATAATATGTTTTCGCGGGCGCACAGGGGTCATGTACATGCGGGTATTTATTGAGACTGATTTAATGTTTCTGTGGCCCTAGTAAGAGAGAAAAAGAGAAAAAAATTTGGTTCCCATTGTTTGACTTATGCAACAGGTACCGGTTGCCTCTGAAAAATTTCGGAAGTCGATAATATGTTTTCGCGGGTGCGCAGAGGTCATGTACATGCGAGTATTTATTGAGACCGATTTAATGTTTACGGGGCCCTAGTAAGAAAAAAAGGGAAGAATTTGGTTCCCATTGTTTGACTTATGCAACAGGTATAGGTTGCTTCTGAAAGAATCGTAAGTCGCTTATATGTTTTTGCAGGCGTGTAAAGGTCATGTGCGTTGAGGTAGATATTGAGACCGTTTCAATGTTTCAGTGGCCCTAGTAAGAGAAAAGGGTCCAAAATAGGTTCCCATTGTTTGACTTATGCAATAGGTATCAGTTGCTTCCAAAGGTGTCGTAAGTCGATATTTCATGTCTTCGCGGGTCCGTAACTGGCACATACGAATTGGTAGTCATCGTAACTACGTTTCTTGTCTACATATGAAGAGAAATAATACAAAACATAGTTCCTTTTGTTCGACTCATGCTACAGGAACAAGTTGCTACAGAAAGAGTTGTCTGTCTTTTTTATCCACATGTTACAATATTTTCTGGGGCTTTTACACTGTCTATTGATCATCTTAGCATATTTAATGTATCAATGTGCAGTGTGGAAGCTGGCCTAAACTAGAAAGACAAACCGGATATAGGGTTGTGAACCTGGTAGTATGCCCGAAAACATCCGACCAAGTTCTTCTGTCACCCTGTTTTCCTAAAATCTCGCCCAATGTCGGTAAATTCTGGCGTGTATGGATGGAGAATGCATGTCAGGTTGCTAAGGATTACATATCAGCTTTCAAAGAAGACCTATAATCACTTTAAAACTCCCCTCATTGTTTACATCGATGGTTTGGCCGCCATTTTGTTTTTCATGGCAGCCATTTTGTTTTTTTCCCCAAGGAATTATGGGAAGGGGGGGAGATATAATTATAGGTATATATATCCAGCATAATTTCCAGTTGCCTCGATAGCACAGTGGGTAAGACCGCTGTGCCAAGAGCCCTTTTGGGACCCGGTGGTCAGAGGTTCGAACCCCGGCTGTGCCATTTTTTTTTTTTTTTTTTTTTTTTTTATTATAATTTATTTCTATCCTTTTTTTTTTAATTATCATTTATTCTTATGTCATTGTCCAATTTCAAATATAAGATATTTTTATGGGAAAGATTTTGGTATCCTGCTATATCTTTGGGTGCGCGCAGGAGCCGCATATGGCTGTTTCTGCGCAGCGAGAAAAACTGCTACGTTTGAGTGGGAAGTCGTCAAAGCCAAGTTACAGTTCTCGTCTATGTATTTAGAAAGAAGGGTAGGGCAAAAGTCAGATTTCTTTTTTACTTATGCAACAGGAACCGGTTGCTTCCGAAGGCGTTAGAACTTTGATTCTATGTTTTTGCGGGCACACAGAGGTCATATTCGTGCGGGTAGTTATTGAGACCAATTTAAGGTTTCGGGGGCCCTAGTAAGAGAGAAAAAGGGAAAAAATTTTGGTTCCCATTGCTTGACTTATGCAACAGGTACCGGTTGCTTCCGAAAAAATTCGGAAGTTGATAATATGTTTTCGCGGGCGCACAGGGGTCATGTACATGCGGGTATTTATTGAGACTGATTTAATGTTTCTGTGGCCCTAGTAAGAGAGAAAAAGAGAAAAAAATTTGGTTCCCATTGTTTGACTTATGCAACAGGTACCGGTTGCCTCTGAAAAATTTCGGAAGTCGATAATATGTTTTCGCGGGTGCGCAGAGGTCATGTACATGCGAGTATTTATTGAGACCGATTTAATGTTTACGGGGCCCTAGTAAGAAAAAAAGGGAAGAATTTGGTTCCAATTGTTTGACTTATGCAACAGGTATAGGTTGCTTCTGAAAGAATCGTAAGTCGCTTATATGTTTTTGCAGGCGCGTAAAGGTCATGTGCGTTGAGGTAGATATTGAGACCGTTTCAATGTTTCGGTGGCCCTAGTAAGAGAAAAGGGTCCAAAATAGGTTCCCATTGTTTGACTTATGCAATAGGTATCAGTTGCTTCCAAAGGTGTCGTAAGTCGATATTTCATGTCTTCGCGGGTCCGTAACTGGCACATACGAATTGGTAGTCATCGTAACTACGTTTCTTGTCTACATATGAAGAGAAATAATACAAAACATAGTTCCTTTTGTTCGACTCATGCTACAGGAACAAGTTGCTACAGAAAGAGTTGTCTGTCTTTTTTATCCACATGTTACAATATTTTCTGGGGCTTTTACACTGTCTATTGATCATCTTAGCATATTTAATGTATCAATGTGCAGTGTGGAAGCTGGCCTAAACTAGAAAGACAAACCGGATATAGGGTTGTGAACCTGGTAGTATGCCCGAAAACATCCGACCAAGTTCTTCTGTCACCCTGTTTTCCTAAAATCTCGCCCAATGTCGGTAAATTCTGGCGTGTATGGATGGAGAATGCATGTCAGGTTGCTAAGGATTACATATCAGCTTTCAAAGAAGACCTATAATCACTTTAAAACTCCCCTCATTGTTTACATCGATGGTTTGGCCGCCATTTTGTTTTTCATGGCAGCCATTTTGTTTTTTTCCCCAAGGAACTATGGGAAGGGGGGGAGATATAATTATAGGTATATATATCCAGCATAATTTCCAGTTGCCTCGATAGCACAGTGGGTAAGACCGCTGTGCCAAGAGCCCTTTTGGGACCCGGTGGTCAGAGGTTCGAACCCCGGCTGTGCCTTTTTTTTTTTTTTTTTTTTTTTTATTATAATTTATTTCTATCCTTTTTTTTTTAATTATCATTTATTCTTATGTCATTGTCCAATTTCAAATATAAGATATTTTTATGGGAAAGATTTTGGTATCCTGCTATATCTTTGGGTGCGCGCAGGAGCCGCATATGGCTGTTTCTGCGCAGCGAGAAAAACTGCTACGTTTGAGTGGGAAGTCGTCAAAGCCAAGTTACAGTTCTCGTCTATGTATTTAGAAAGAAGGGTAGGGCAAAAGTCAGATTTCTTTTTTACTTATGCAACAGGAACCGGTTGCTTCCGAAGGCGTTAGAACTTTGATTCTATGTTTTTGCGGGCACACAGAGGTCATATTCGTGCGGGTAGTTATTGAGACCAATTTAAGGTTTCGGGGGCCCTAGTAAGAGAGAAAAAGGGAAAAAATTTTGGTTCCCATTGCTTGACTTATGCAACAGGTACCGGTTGCTTCCGAAAAAATTCGGAAGTCGATAATATGTTTTCGCGGGCGCACAGGGGTCATGTACATGCGGGTATTTATTGAGACTGATTTAATGTTTCTGTGGCCCTAGTAAGAGAGAAAAAGAGAAAAAAATTTGGTTCCCATTGTTTGACTTATGCAACAGGTACCGGTTGCCTCTGAAAAATTTCGGAAGTCGATAATATGTTTTCGCGGGTGCGCAGAGGTCATGTACATGCGAGTATTTATTGAGACCGATTTAATGTTTACGGGGCCCTAGTAAGAAAAAAAGGGAAGAATTTGGTTCCCATTGTTTGACTTATGCAACAGGTATAGGTTGCTTCTGAAAGAATCGTAAGTCGCTTATATGTTTTTGCAGGCGCGTAAAGGTCATGTGCGTTGAGGTAGATATTGAGACCGTTTCAATGTTTCGGTGGCCCTAGTAAGAGAAAAGGGTCCAAAATAGGTTCCCATTGTTTGACTTATGCAATAGGTATCAGTTGCTTCCAAAGGTGTCGTAAGTCGATATTTCATGTCTTCGCGGGTCCGTAACTGGCACATACGAATTGGTAGTCATCGTAACTACGTCTCTTGTCTACATATGAAGAGAAATAATACAAAACATAGTTCCTTTTGTTCGACTCATGCTACAGGAACAAGTTGCTACAGAAAGAGTTGTCTGTCTTTTTTATCCACATGTTACAATATTTTCTGGGGCTTTTACACTGTCTATTGATCATCTTAGCATATTTAATGTATCAATGTGCAGTGTGGAAGCTGGCCTAAACTAGAAAGACAAACCGGATATAGGGTTGTGAACCTGGTAGTATGCCCGAAAACATCCGACCAAGTTCTTCTGTCACCCTGTTTTCCTAAAATCTCGCCCAATGTCGGTAAATTCTGGCGTGTATGGATGGAGAATGCATGTCAGGTTGCTAAGGATTACATATCAGCTTTCAAAGAAGACCTATAATCACTTTAAAACTCCCCTCATTGTTTACATCGATGGTTTGGCCGCCATTTTGTTTTTCATGGCAGCCATTTTGTTTTTTTCCCCAAGGAATTATGGGAAGGGGGGGAGATATAATTATAGGTATATATATCCAGCATAATTTCCAGTTGCCTCGATAGCACAGTGGGTAAGACCGCTGTGCCAAGAGCCCTTTTGGGACCCGGTGGTCAGAGGTTCGAACCCCGGCTGTGCCATTTTTTTTTTTTTTTTTTTTTTTTTATTATAATTTATTTCTGTCCTTTTTTTTTTAATTATCATTTATTCTTATGTCATTGTCCAATTTCAAATATAAGATATTTTTATGGGAAAGATTTTGGTATCCTGCTATATCTTTGGGTGCGCGCAGGAGCCGCATATGGCTGTTTCTGCGCAGCGAGAAAAACTGCTACGTTTGAGTGGGAAGTCGTCAAAGCCAAGTTACAGTTCTCGTCTATGTATTTAGAAAGAAGGGTAGGGCAAAAGTCAGATTTCTTTTTTACTTATGCAACAGGAACCGGTTGCTTCCGAAGGCGTTAGAACTTTGATTCTATGTTTTTGCGGGCACAGAGGTCATATTCGTGCGGGTAGTTATTGAGACCAATTTAAGGTTTCGGGGGCCCTAGTAAGAGAGAAAAAGGGAAAAAATTTTGGTTCCCATTGCTTGACTTATGCAACAGGTACCGGTTGCTTCCGAAAAAATTCGGAAGTCGATAATATGTTTTCGCGGGCGCACAGGGGTCATGTACATGCGGGTATTTATTGAGACTGATTTAATGTTTCTGTGGCCCTAGTAAGAGAGAAAAAGAGAAAAAAATTTGGTTCCCATTGTTTGACTTATGCAACAGGTACCGGTTGCCTCTGAAAAATTTCGGAAGTCGATAATATGTTTTCGCGGGTGCGCAGAGGTCATGTACATGCGAGTATTTATTGAGACCGATTTAATGTTTACGGGGCCCTAGTAAGAAAAAAAGGGAAGAATTTGGTTCCCATTGTTTGACTTATGCAACAGGTATAGGTTGCTTCTGAAAGAATCGTAAGTCGCTTATATGTTTTTGCAGGCGCGTAAAGGTCATGTGCGTTGAGGTAGATATTGAGACCGTTTCAATGTTTCGGTGGCCCTAGTAAGAGAAAAGGGTCCAAAATAGGTTCCCATTGTTTGACTTATGCAATAGGTATCAGTTGCTTCCAAAGGTGTCGTAAGTCGATATTTCATGTCTTCGCGGGTCCGTAACTGGCACATACGAATTGGTAGTCATCGTAACTACGTTTCTTGTCTACATATGAAGAGAAATAATACAAAACATAGTTCCTTTTGTTCGACTCATGCTACAGGAACAAGTTGCTACAGAAAGAGTTGTCTGTCTTTTTTATCCACATGTTACAATATTTTCTGGGGCTTTTACACTGTCTATTGATCATCTTAGCATATTTAATGTATCAATGTGCAGTGTGGAAGCTGGCCTAAACTAGAAAGACAAACCGGATATAGGGTTGTGAACCTGGTAGTATGCCCGAAAACATCCGACCAAGTTCTTCTGTCACCCTGTTTTCCTAAAATCTCGCCCAATGTCGGTAAATTCTGGCGTGTATGGATGGAGAATGCATGTCAGGTTGCTAAGGATTACATATCAGCTTTCAAAGAAGACCTATAATCACTTTAAAACTCCCCTCATTGTTTACATCGATGGTTTGGCCGCCATTTTGTTTTTCATGGCAGCCATTTTGTTTTTTTCCCCAAGGAATTATGGGAAGGGGGGGAGATATAATTATAGGTATATATATCCAGCATAATTTCCAGTTGCCTCGATAGCACAGTGGGTAAGACCGCTGTGCCAAGAGCCCTTTTGGGACCCGGTGGTCAGAGGTTCGAACCCCGGCTGTGCCATTTTTTTTTTTTTTTTTTTTTTATTATAATTTATTTCTATCCTTTTTTTTTTAATTATCATTTATTCTTATGTCATTGTCCAATTTCAAATATAAGATATTTTTATGGGAAAGATTTTGGTATCCTGCTATATCTTTGGGTGCGCGCAGGAGCCGCATATGGCTGTTTCTGCGCAGCGAGAAAAACTGCTACGTTTGAGTGGGAAGTCGTCAAAGCCAAGTTACAGTTCTCGTCTATGTATTTAGAAAGAAGGGTAGGGCAAAAGTCAGATTTCTTTTTTACTTATGCAACAGGAACCGGTTGCTTCCGAAGGCGTTAGAACTTTGATTCTATGTTTTTGCGGGCACACAGAGGTCATATTCGTGCGGGTAGTTATTGAGACCAATTTAAGGTTTCGGGGGCCCTAGTAAGAGAGAAAAAGGGAAAAAATTTTGGTTCCCATTGCTTGACTTATGCAACAGGTACCGGTTGCTTCCGAAAAAATTCGGAAGTCGATAATATGTTTTCGCGGGCGCACAGGGGTCATGTACATGCGGGTATTTATTGAGACTGATTTAATGTTTCTGTGGCCCTAGTAAGAGAGAAAAAGAGAAAAAAATTTGGTTCCCATTGTTTGACTTATGCAACAGGTACCGGTTGCCTCTGAAAAATTTCGGAAGTCGATAATATGTTTTCGCGGGTGCGCAGAGGTCATGTACATGCGAGTATTTATTGAGACCGATTTAATGTTTACGGGGCCCTAGTAAGAAAAAAAGGGAAGAATTTGGTTCCCATTGTTTGACTTATGCAACAGGTATAGGTTGCTTCTGAAAGAATCGTAAGTCGCTTATATGTTTTTGCAGGCGCGTAAAGGTCATGTGCGTTGAGGTAGATATTGAGACCGTTTCAATGTTTCGGTGGCCCTAGTAAGAGAAAAGGGTCCAAAATAGGTTCCCATTGTTTGACTTATGCAATAGGTATCAGTTGCTTCCAAAGGTGTCGTAAGTCGATATTTCATGTCTTCGCGGGTCCGTAACTGGCACATACGAATTGGTAGTCATCGTAACTACGTCTCTTGTCTACATATGAAGAGAAATAATACAAAACATAGTTCCTTTTGTTCGACTCATGCTACAGGAACAAGTTGCTACAGAAAGAGTTGTCTGTCTTTTTTATCCACATGTTACAATATTTTCTGGGGCTTTTACACTGTCTATTGATCATCTTAGCATATTTAATGTATCAATGTGCAGTGTGGAAGCTGGCCTAAACTAGAAAGACAAACCGGATATAGGGTTGTGAACCTGGTAGTATGCCCGAAAACATCCGACCAAGTTCTTCTGTCACCCTGTTTTCCTAAAATCTCGCCCAATGTCGGTAAATTCTGGCGTGTATGGATGGAGAATGCATGTCAGGTTGCTAAGGATTACATATCAGCTTTCAAAGAAGACCTATAATCACTTTAAAACTCCCCTCATTGTTTACATCGATGGTTTGGCCGCCATTTTGTTTTTCATGGCAGCCATTTTGTTTTTTTCCCCAAGGAATTATGGGAAGGGGGGGAGATATAATTATAGGTATATATATCCAGCATAATTTCCAGTTGCCTCGATAGCACAGTGGGTAAGACCGCTGTGCCAAGAGCCCTTTTGGGACCCGGTGGTCAGAGGTTCGAACCCCGGCTGTGCCATTTTTTTTTTTTTTTTTTTTTTTTTTTTTATTATAATTTATTTCTATCCTTTTTTTTTTATTATCATTTATTCTTATGTCATTGTCCAATTTCAAATATAAGATATTTTTATGGGAAAGATTTTGGTATCCTGCTATATCTTTGGGTGCGCGCAGGAGCCGCATATGGCTGTTTCTGCGCAGCGAGAAAAACTGCTACGTTTGAGTGGGAAGTCGTCAAAGCCAAGTTACAGTTCTCGTCTATGTATTTAGAAAGAAGGGTAGGGCAAAAGTCAGATTTCTTTTTTACTTATGCAACAGGAACCGGTTGCTTCCGAAGGCGTTAGAACTTTGATTCTATGTTTTTGCGGGCACACAGAGGTCATATTCGTGCGGGTAGTTATTGAGACCAATTTAAGGTTTCGGGGGCCCTAGTAAGAGAGAAAAAGGGAAAAAATTTTGGTTCCCATTGCTTGACTTATGCAACAGGTACCGGTTGCTTCCGAAAAAATTCGGAAGTCGATAATATGTTTTCGCGGGCGCACAGGGGTCATGTACATGCGGGTATTTATTGAGACTGATTTAATGTTTCTGTGGCCCTAGTAAGAGAGAAAAAGAGAAAAAAATTTGGTTCCCATTGTTTGACTTATGCAACAGGTACCGGTTGCCTCTGAAAAATTTCGGAAGTCGATAATATGTTTTCGCGGGTGCGCAGAGGTCATGTACATGCGAGTATTTATTGAGACCGATTTAATGTTTACGGGGCCCTAGTAAGAAAAAAAGGGAAGAATTTGGTTCCCATTGTTTGACTTATGCAACAGGTATAGGTTGCTTCTGAAAGAATCGTAAGTCGCTTATATGTTTTTGCAGGCGCGTAAAGGTCATGTGCGTTGAGGTAGATATTGAGACCGTTTCAATGTTTCGGTGGCCCTAGTAAGAGAAAAGGGTCCAAAATAGGTTCCCATTGTTTGACTTATGCAATAGGTATCAGTTGCTTCCAAAGGTGTCGTAAGTCGATATTTCATGTCTTCGCGGGTCCGTAACTGGCACATACGAATTGGTAGTCATCGTAACTACGTTTCTTGTCTACATATGAAGAGAAATAATACAAAACATAGTTCCTTTTGTTCGACTCATGCTACAGGAACAAGTTGCTACAGAAAGAGTTGTCTGTCTTTTTTATCCACATGTTACAATATTTTCTGGGGCTTTTACACTGTCTATTGATCATCTTAGCATATTTAATCTATCAATGTGCAGTGTGGAAGCTGGCCTAAACTAGAAAGACAAACCGGATATAGGGTTGTGAACCTGGTAGTATGCCCGAAAACATCCGACCAAGTTCTTCTGTCACCCTGTTTTCCTAAAATCTCGCCCAATGTCGGTAAATTCTGGCGTGTATGGATGGAGAATGCATGTCAGGTTGCTAAGGATTACATATCAGCTTTCAAAGAAGACCTATAATCACTTTAAAACTCCCCTCATTGTTTACATCGATGGTTTGGCCGCCATTTTGTTTTTCATGGCAGCCATTTTGTTTTTTTCCCCAAGGAATTATGGGAAGGGGGGGAGATATAATTATAGGTATATATATCCAGCATAATTTCCAGTTGCCTCGATAGCACAGTGGGTAAGACCGCTGTGCCAAGAGCCCTTTTGGGACCCGGTGGTCAGAGGTTCGAACCCCGGCTGTGCCATTTTTTTTTTTTTTTTTTTTTTTTATTATAATTTATTTCTATCCTTTTTTTTTTAATTATCATTTATTCTTATGTCATTGTCCAATTTCAAATATAAGATATTTTTATGGGAAAGATTTTGGTATCCTGCTATATCTTTGGGTGCGCGCAGGAGCCGCATATGGCTGTTTCTGCGCAGCGAGAAAAACTGCTACGTTTGAGTGGGAAGTCGTCAAAGCCAAGTTACAGTTCTCGTCTATGTATTTAGAAAGAAGGGTAGGGCAAAAGTCAGATTTCTTTTTTACTTATGCAACAGGAACCGGTTGCTTCCGAAGGCGTTAGAACTTTGATTCTATGTTTTTGCGGGCACACAGAGGTCATATTCGTGCGGGTAGTTATTGAGACCAATTTAAGGTTTCGGGGGCCCTAGTAAGAGAGAAAAAGGGAAAAAATTTTGGTTCCCATTGCTTGACTTATGCAACAGGTACCGGTTGCTTCCGAAAAAATTCGGAAGTCGATAATATGTTTTCGCGGGCGCACAGGGGTCATGTACATGCGGGTATTTATTGAGACTGATTTAATGTTTCTGTGGCCCTAGTAAGAGAGAAAAAGAGAAAAAAATTTGGTTCCCATTGTTTGACTTATGCAACAGGTACCGGTTGCCTCTGAAAAATTTCGGAAGTCGATAATATGTTTTCGCGGGTGCGCAGAGGTCATGTACATGCGAGTATTTATTGAGACCGATTTAATGTTTACGGGGCCCTAGTAAGAAAAAAAGGGAAGAATTTGGTTCCCATTGTTTGACTTATGCAACAGGTATAGGTTGCTTCTGAAAGAATCGTAAGTCGCTTATATGTTTTTGCAGGCGCGTAAAGGTCATGTGCGTTGAGGTAGATATTGAGACCGTTTCAATGTTTCGGTGGCCCTAGTAAGAGAAAAGGGTCCAAAATAGGTTCCCATTGTTTGACTTATGCAATAGGTATCAGTTGCTTCCAAAGGTGTCGTAAGTCGATATTTCATGTCTTCGCGGGTCCGTAACTGGCACATACGAATTGGTAGTCATCGTAACTACGTTTCTTGTCTACATATGAAGAGAAATAATACAAAACATAGTTCCTTTTGTTCGACTCATGCTACAGGAACAAGTTGCTACAGAAAGAGTTGTCTGTCTTTTTTATCCACATGTTACAATATTTTCTGGGGCTTTTACACTGTCTATTGATCATCTTAGCATATTTAATGTATCAATGTGCAGTGTGGAAGCTGGCCTAAACTAGAAAGACAAACCGGATATAGGGTTGTGAACCTGGTAGTATGCCCGAAAACATCCGACCAAGTTCTTCTGTCACCCTGTTTTCCTAAAATCTCGCCCAATGTCGGTAAATTCTGGCGTGTATGGATGGAGAATGCATGTCAGGTTGCTAAGGATTACATATCAGCTTTCAAAGAAGACCTATAATCACTTTAAAACTCCCCTCATTGTTTACATCGATGGTTTGGCCGCCATTTTGTTTTTCATGGCAGCCATTTTGTTTTTTTCCCCAAGGAATTATGGGAAGGGGGGGAGATATAATTATAGGTATATATATCCAGCATAATTTCCAGTTGCCTCGATAGCACAGTGGGTAAGACCGCTGTGCCAAGAGCCCTTTTGGGACCCGGTGGTCAGAGGTTCGAACCCCGGCTGTGCCATTTTTATTTATTTTTTTTTTTTTTATTATAATTTATTTCTATCCTTTTTTTTTTAATTATCATTTATTCTTATGTCATTGTCCAATTTCAAATATAAGATATTTTTATGGGAAAGATTTTGGTATCCTGCTATATCTTTGGGTGCGCGCAGGAGCCGCATATGGCTGTTTCTGCGCAGCGAGAAAAACTGCTACGTTTGAGTGGGAAGTCGTCAAAGCCAAGTTACAGTTCTCGTCTATGTATTTAGAAAGAAGGGTAGGGCAAAAGTCAGATTTCTTTTTTACTTATGCAACAGGAACCGGTTGCTTCCGAAGGCGTTAGAACTTTGATTCTATGTTTTTGCGGGCACACAGAGGTCATATTCGTGCGGGTAGTTATTGAGACCAATTTAAGGTTTCGGGGGCCCTAGTAAGAGAGAAAAAGGGAAAAAATTTTGGTTCCCATTGCTTGACTTATGCAACAGGTACCGGTTGCTTCCGAAAAAATTCGGAAGTCGATAATATGTTTTCGCGGGCGCACAGGGGTCATGTACATGCGGGTATTTATTGAGACTGATTTAATGTTTCTGTGGCCCTAGTAAGAGAGAAAAAGAGAAAAAAATTTGGTTCCCATTGTTTGACTTATGCAACAGGTACCGGTTGCCTCTGAAAAATTTCGGAAGTCGATAATATGTTTTCGCGGGTGCGCAGAGGTCATGTACATGCGAGTATTTATTGAGACCGATTTAATGTTTACGGGGCCCTAGTAAGAAAAAAAGGGAAGAATTTGGTTCCCATTGTTTGACTTATGCAACAGGTATAGGTTGCTTCTGAAAGAATCGTAAGTCGCTTATATGTTTTTGCAGGCGCGTAAAGGTCATGTGCGTTGAGGTAGATATTGAGACCGTTTCAATGTTTCGGTGGCCCTAGTAAGAGAAAAGGGTCCAAAATAGGTTCCCATTGTTTGACTTATGCAATAGGTATCAGTTGCTTCCAAAGGTGTCGTAAGTCGATATTTCATGTCTTCGCGGGTCCGTAACTGGCACATACGAATTGGTAGTCATCGTAACTACGTTTCTTGTCTACATATGAAGAGAAATAATACAAAACATAGTTCCTTTTGTTCGACTCATGCTACAGGAACAAGTTGCTACAGAAAGAGTTGTCTGTCTTTTTTATCCACATGTTACAATATTTTCTGGGGCTTTTACACTGTCTATTGATCATCTTAGCATATTTAATGTATCAATGTGCAGTGTGGAAGCTGGCCTAAACTAGAAAGACAAACCGGATATAGGGTTGTGAACCTGGTAGTATGCCCGAAAACATCCGACCAAGTTCTTCTGTCACCCTGTTTTCCTAAAATCTCGCCCAATGTCGGTAAATTCTGGCGTGTATGGATGGAGAATGCATGTCAGGTTGCTAAGGATTACATATCAGCTTTCAAAGAAGACCTATAATCACTTTAAAACTCCCCTCATTGTTTACATCGATGGTTTGGCCGCCATTTTGTTTTTCATGGCAGCCATTTTGTTTTTTTCCCCAAGGAATTATGGGAAGGGGGGGAGATATAATTATAGGTATATATATCCAGCATAATTTCCAGTTGCCTCGATAGCACAGTGGGTAAGACCGCTGTGCCAAGAGCCCTTTTGGGACCCGGTGGTCAGAGGTTCGAACCCCGGCTGTGCCATTTTTTTTTTTTTTTTTTTTTTTTTATTATAATTTATTTCTATCCTTTTTTTTTTAATTATCATTTATTCTTATGTCATTGTCCAATTTCAAATATAAGATATTTTTATGGGAAAGATTTTGGTATCCTGCTATATCTTTGGGTGCGCGCAGGAGCCGCATATGGCTGTTTCTGCGCAGCGAGAAAAACTGCTACGTTTGAGTGGGAAGTCGTCAAAGCCAAGTTACAGTTCTCGTCTATGTATTTAGAAAGAAGGGTAGGGCAAAAGTCAGATTTCTTTTTTACTTATGCAACAGGAACCGGTTGCTTCCGAAGGCGTTAGAACTTTGATTCTATGTTTTTGCGGGCACACAGAGGTCATATTCGTGCGGGTAGTTATTGAGACCAATTTAAGGTTTCGGGGGCCCTAGTAAGAGAGAAAAAGGGAAAAAATTTTGGTTCCCATTGCTTGACTTATGCAACAGGTACCGGTTGCTTCCGAAAAAATTCGGAAGTTGATAATATGTTTTCGCGGGCGCACAGGGGTCATGTACATGCGGGTATTTATTGAGACTGATTTAATGTTTCTGTGGCCCTAGTAAGAGAGAAAAAGAGAAAAAAATTTGGTTCCCATTGTTTGACTTATGCAACAGGTACCGGTTGCCTCTGAAAAATTTCGGAAGTCGATAATATGTTTTCGCGGGTGCGCAGAGGTCATGTACATGCGAGTATTTATTGAGACCGATTTAATGTTTACGGGGCCCTAGTAAGAAAAAAAGGGAAGAATTTGGTTCCCATTGTTTGACTTATGCAACAGGTATAGGTTGCTTCTGAAAGAATCGTAAGTCGCTTATATGTTTTTGCAGGCGCGTAAAGGTCATGTGCGTTGAGGTAGATATTGAGACCGTTTCAATGTTTCGGTGGCCCTAGTAAGAGAAAAGGGTCCAAAATAGGTTCCCATTGTTTGACTTATGCAATAGGTATCAGTTGCTTCCAAAGGTGTCGTAAGTCGATATTTCATGTCTTCGCGGGTCCGTAACTGGCACATACGAATTGGTAGTCATCGTAACTACGTTTCTTGTCTACATATGAAGAGAAATAATACAAAACATAGTTCCTTTTGTTCGACTCATGCTACAGGAACAAGTTGCTACAGAAAGAGTTGTCTGTCTTTTTTATCCACATGTTACAATATTTTCTGGGGCTTTTACACTGTCTATTGATCATCTTAGCATATTTAATGTATCAATGTGCAGTGTGGAAGCTGGCCTAAACTAGAAAGACAAACCGGATATAGGGTTGTGAACCTGGTAGTATGCCCGAAAACATCCGACCAAGTTCTTCTGTCACCCTGTTTTCCTAAAATCTCGCCCAATGTCGGTAAATTCTGGCGTGTATGGATGGAGAATGCATGTCAGGTTGCTAAGGATTACATATCAGCTTTCAAAGAAGACCTATAATCACTTTAAAACTCCCCTCATTGTTTACATCGATGGTTTGGCCGCCATTTTGTTTTTCATGGCAGCCATTTTGTTTTTTTCCCCAAGGAATTATGGGAAGGGGGGGAGATATAATTATAGGTATATATATCCAGCATAATTTCCAGTTGCCTCGATAGCACAGTGGGTAAGACCGCTGTGCCAAGAGCCCTTTTGGGACCCGGTGGTCAGAGGTTCGAACCCCGGCTGTGCCATTTTTTTTTTTTTTTTTTTTATTATAATTTATTTCTATCCTTTTTTTTTTTAATTATCATTTATTCTTATGTCATTGTCCAATTTCAAATATAAGATATTTTTATGGGAAAGATTTTGGTATCCTGCTATATCTTTGGGTGCGCGCAGGAGCCGCATATGGCTGTTTCTGCGCAGCGAGAAAAACTGCTACGTTTGAGTGGGAAGTCGTCAAAGCCAAGTTACAGTTCTCGTCTATGTATTTAGAAAGAAGGGTAGGGCAAAAGTCAGATTTCTTTTTTACTTATGCAACAGGAACCGGTTGCTTCCGAAGGCGTTAGAACTTTGATTCTATGTTTTTGCGGGCACACAGAGGTCATATTCGTGCGGGTAGTTATTGAGACCAATTTAAGGTTTCGGGGGCCCTAGTAAGAGAGAAAAAGGGAAAAAATTTTGGTTCCCATTGCTTGACTTATGCAACAGGTACCGGTTGCTTCCAAAAAAATTCGGAAGTCGATAATATGTTTTCGCGGGCGCACAGGGGTCATGTACATGCGGGTATTTATTGAGACTGATTTAATGTTTCTGTGGCCCTAGTAAGAGAGAAAAAGAGAAAAAAATTTGGTTCCCATTGTTTGACTTATGCAACAGGTACCGGTTGCCTCTGAAAAATTTCGGAAGTCGATAATATGTTTTCGCGGGTGCGCAGAGGTCATGTACATGCGAGTATTTATTGAGACCGATTTAATGTTTACGGGGCCCTAGTAAGAAAAAAAGGGAAGAATTTGGTTCCCATTGTTTGACTTATGCAACAGGTATAGGTTGCTTCTGAAAGAATCGTAAGTCGCTTATATGTTTTTGCAGGCGCGTAAAGGTCATGTGCGTTGAGGTAGATATTGAGACCGTTTCAATGTTTCGGTGGCCCTAGTAAGAGAAAAGGGTCCAAAATAGGTTCCCATTGTTTGACTTATGCAATAGGTATCAGTTGCTTCCAAAGGTGTCGTAAGTCGATATTTCATGTCTTCGCGGGTCCGTAACTGGCACATACGAATTGGTAGTCATCGTAACTACGTCTCTTGTCTACATATGAAGAGAAATAATACAAAACATAGTTCCTTTTGTTCGACTCATGCTACAGGAACAAGTTGCTACAGAAAGAGTTGTCTGTCTTTTTTATCCACATGTTACAATATTTTCTGGGGCTTTTACACTGTCTATTGATCATCTTAGCATATTTAATGTATCAATGTGCAGTGTGGAAGCTGGCCTAAACTAGAAAGACAAACCGGATATAGGGTTGTGAACCTGGTAGTATGCCCGAAAACATCCGACCAAGTTCTTCTGTCACCCTGTTTTCCTAAAATCTCGCCCAATGTCGGTAAATTCTGGCGTGTATGGATGGAGAATGCATGTCAGGTTGCTAAGGATTACATATCAGCTTTCAAAGAAGACCTATAATCACTTTAAAACTCCCCTCATTGTTTACATCGATGGTTTGGCCGCCATTTTGTTTTTCATGGCAGCCATTTTGTTTTTTTCCCCAAGGAATTATGGGAAGGGGGGGAGATATAATTATAGGTATATATATCCAGCATAATTTCCAGTTGCCTCGATAGCACAGTGGGTAAGACCGCTGTGCCAAGAGCCCTTTTGGGACCCGGTGGTCAGAGGTTCGAACCCCGGCTGTGCCATTTTTTTTTTTTTTTTTTTTTTATTATAATTTATTTCTATCCTTTTTTTTTTAATTATCATTTATTCTTATGTCATTGTCCAATTTCAAATATAAGATATTTTTATGGGAAAGATTTTGGTATCCTGCTATATCTTTGGGTGCGCGCAGGAGCCGCATATGGCTGTTTCTGCGCAGCGAGAAAAACTGCTACGTTTGAGTGGGAAGTCGTCAAAGCCAAGTTACAGTTCTCGTCTATGTATTTAGAAAGAAGGGTAGGGCAAAAGTCAGATTTCTTTTTTACTTATGCAACAGGAACCGGTTGCTTCCGAAGGCGTTAGAACTTTGATTCTATGTTTTTGCGGGCACACAGAGGTCATATTCGTGCGGGTAGTTATTGAGACCAATTTAAGGTTTCGGGGGCCCTAGTAAGAGAGAAAAAGGGAAATAAATTTGGTTCCCATTGCTTGACTTATGCAACAGGTACCGGTTGCTTCCGAAAAAATTCGGAAGTCGATAATATGTTTTCGCGGGCGCACAGGGGTCATGTACATGCGGGTATTTATTGAGACTGATTTAATGTTTCTGTGGCCCTAGTAAGAGAGAAAAAGAGAAAAAAATTTGGTTCCCATTGTTTGACTTATGCAACAGGTACCGGTTGCCTCTGAAAAATTTCGGAAGTCGATAATATGTTTTCGCGGGTGCGCAGAGGTCATGTACATGCGAGTATTTATTGAGACCGATTTAATGTTTACGGGGCCCTAGTAAGAAAAAAAGGGAAGAATTTGGTTCCCATTGTTTGACTTATGCAACAGGTATAGGTTGCTTCTGAAAGAATCGTAAGTCGCTTATATGTTTTTGCAGGCGCGTAAAGGTCATGTGCGTTGAGGTAGATATTGAGACCGTTTCAATGTTTCGGTGGCCCTAGTAAGAGAAAAGGGTCCAAAATAGGTTCCCATTGTTTGACTTATGCAATAGGTATCAGTTGCTTCCAAAGGTGTCGTAAGTCGATATTTCATGTCTTCGCGGGTCCGTAACTGGCACATACAAATTGGTAGTCATCGTAACTACGTTTCTTGTCTACATATGAAGAGAAATAATACAAAACATAGTTCCTTTTGTTCGACTCATGCTACAGGAACAAGTTGCTACAGAAAGAGTTGTCTGTCTTTTTTATCCACATGTTACAATATTTTCTGGGGCTTTTACACTGTCTATTGATCATCTTAGCATATTTAATGTATCAATGTGCAGTGTGGAAGCTGGCCTAAACTAGAAAGACAAACCGGATATAGGGTTGTGAACCTGGTAGTATGCCCGAAAACATCCGACCAAGTTCTTCTGTCACCCTGTTTTCCTAAAATCTCGCCCAATGTCGGTAAATTCTGGCGTGTATGGATGGAGAATGCATGTCAGGTTGCTAAGGATTACATATCAGCTTTCAAAGAAGACCTATAATCACTTTAAAACTCCCCTCATTGTTTACATCGATGGTTTGGCCGCCATTTTGTTTTTCATGGCAGCCATTTTGTTTTTTTCCCCAAGGAATTATGGGAAGGGGGGGAGATATAATTATAGGTATATATATCCAGCATAATTTCCAGTTGCCTCGATAGCACAGTGGGTAAGACCGCTGTGCCAAGAGCCCTTTTGGGACCCGGTGGTCAGAGGTTCGAACCCCGGCTGTGCCATTTTTTTTTTTTTTTTTTTTTTTTATTATAATTTATTTCTATCCTTTTTTTTTTTAATTATCATTTATTCTTATGTCATTGTCCAATTTCAAATATAAGATATTTTTATGGGAAAGATTTTGGTATCCTGCTATATCTTTGGGTGCGCGCAGGAGCCGCATATGGCTGTTTCTGCGCAGCGAGAAAAACTGCTACGTTTGAGTGGGAAGTCGTCAAAGCCAAGTTACAGTTCTCGTCTATGTATTTAGAAAGAAGGGTAGGGCAAAAGTCAGATTTCTTTTTTACTTATGCAACAGGAACCGGTTGCTTCCGAAGGCGTTAGAACTTTGATTCTATGTTTTTGCGGGCACACAGAGGTCATATTCGTGCGGGTAGTTATTGAGACCAATTTAAGGTTTCGGGGGCCCTAGTAAGAGAGAAAAAGGGAAAAAATTTTGGTTCCCATTGCTTGACTTATGCAACAGGTACCGGTTGCTTCCGAAAAAATTCGGAAGTCGATAATATGTTTTCGCGGGCGCACAGGGGTCATGTACATGCGGGTATTTATTGAGACTGATTTAATGTTTCTGTGGCCCTAGTAAGAGAGAAAAAGAGAAAAAAATTTGGTTCCCATTGTTTGACTTATGCAACAGGTACCGGTTGCCTCTGAAAAATTTCGGAAGTCGATAATATGTTTTCGCGGGTGCGCAGAGGTCATGTACATGCGAGTATTTATTGAGACCGATTTAATGTTTACGGGGCCCTAGTAAGAAAAAAAGGGAAGAATTTGGTTCCCATTGTTTGACTTATGCAACAGGTATAGGTTGCTTCTGAAAGAATCGTAAGTCGCTTATATGTTTTTGCAGGCGCGTAAAGGTCATGTGCGTTGAGGTAGATATTGAGACCGTTTCAATGTTTCGGTGGCCCTAGTAAGAGAAAAGGGTCCAAAATAGGTTCCCATTGTTTGACTTATGCAATAGGTATCAGTTGCTTCCAAAGGTGTCGTAAGTCGATATTTCATGTCTTCGCGGGTCCGTAACTGGCACATACGAATTGGTAGTCATCGTAACTACGTTTCTTGTCTACATATGAAGAGAAATAATACAAAACATAGTTCCTTTTGTTCGACTCATGCTACAGGAACAAGTTGCTACAGAAAGAGTTGTCTGTCTTTTTTATCCACATGTTACAATATTTTCTGGGGCTTTTACACTGTCTATTGATCATCTTAGCATATTTAATGTATCAATGTGCAGTGTGGAAGCTGGCCTAAACTAGAAAGACAAACCGGATATAGGGTTGTGAACCTGGTAGTATGCCCGAAAACATCCGACCAAGTTCTTCTGTCACCCTGTTTTCCTAAAATCTCGCCCAATGTCGGTAAATTCTGGCGTGTATGGATGGAGAATGCATGTCAGGTTGCTAAGGATTACATATCAGCTTTCAAAGAAGACCTATAATCACTTTAAAACTCCCCTCATTGTTTACATCGATGGTTTGGCCGCCATTTTGTTTTTCATGGCAGCCATTTTGTTTTTTTCCCCAAGGAATTATGGGAAGGGGGGGAGATATAATTATAGGTATATATATCCAGCATAATTTCCAGTTGCCTCGATAGCACAGTAGGTAAGACCGCTGTGCCAAGAGCCCTTTTGGGACCCGGTGGTCAGAGGTTCGAACCCCGGCTGTGCCATTTTTTTTTTTTTTTTTTTTTTTATTATAATTTATTTCTATCCTTTTTTTTTTAATTATCATTTATTCTTATGTCATTGTCCAATTTCAAATATAAGATATTTTTATGGGAAAGATTTTGGTATCCTGCTATATCTTTGGGTGCGCGCAGGAGCCGCATATGGCTGTTTCTGCGCAGCGAGAAAAACTGCTACGTTTGAGTGGGAAGTCGTCAAAGCCAAGTTACAGTTCTCGTCTATGTATTTAGAAAGAAGGGTAGGGCAAAAGTCAGATTTCTTTTTTACTTATGCAACAGGAACCGGTTGCTTCCGAAGGCGTTAGAACTTTGATTCTATGTTTTTGCGGGCACACAGAGGTCATATTCGTGCGGGTAGTTATTGAGACCAATTTAAGGTTTCGGGGGCCCTAGTAAGAGAGAAAAAGGGAAAAAAATTTGGTTCCCATTGCTTGACTTATGCAACAGGTACCGGTTGCTTCCGAAAAAATTCGGAAGTCGATAATATGTTTTCGCGGGCGCACAGGGGTCATGTACATGCGGGTATTTATTGAGACTGATTTAATGTTTCTGTGGCCCTAGTAAGAGAGAAAAAGAGAAAAAAATTTGGTTCCCATTGTTTGACTTATGCAACAGGTACCGGTTGCCTCTGAAAAATTTCGGAAGTCGATAATATGTTTTCGCGGGTGCGCAGAGGTCATGTACATGCGAGTATTTATTGAGACCGATTTAATGTTTACGGGGCCCTAGTAAGAAAAAAAGGGAAGAATTTGGTTCCCATTGTTTGACTTATGCAACAGGTATAGGTTGCTTCTGAAAGAATCGTAAGTCGCTTATATGTTTTTGCAGGCGCGTAAAGGTCATGTGCGTTGAGGTAGATATTGAGACCGTTTCAATGTTTCGGTGGCCCTAGTAAGAGAAAAGGGTCCAAAATAGGTTCCCATTGTTTGACTTATGCAATAGGTATCAGTTGCTTCCAAAGGTGTCGTAAGTCGATATTTCATGTCTTCGCGGGTCCGTAACTGGCACATACGAATTGGTAGTCATCGTAACTACGTTTCTTGTCTACATATGAAGAGAAATAATACAAAACATAGTTCCTTTTGTTCGACTCATGCTACAGGAACAAGTTGCTACAGAAAGAGTTGTCTGTCTTTTTTATCCACATGTTACAATATTTTCTGGGGCTTTTACACTGTCTATTGATCACCTTAGCATATTTAATGTATCAATGTGCAGTGTGGAAGCTGGCCTAAACTAGAAAGACAAACCGGATATAGGGTTGTGAACCTGGTAGTATGCCCGAAAACATCCGACCAAGTTCTTCTGTCACCCTGTTTTCCTAAAATCTCGCCCAATGTCGGTAAATTCTGGCGTGTATGGATGGAGAATGCATGTCAGGTTGCTAAGGATTACATATCAGCTTTCAAAGAAGACCTATAATCACTTTAAAACTCCCCTCATTGTTTACATCGATGGTTTGGCCGCCATTTTGTTTTTCATGGCAGCCATTTTGTTTTTTTCCCCAAGGAATTATGGGAAGGGGGGGAGATATAATTATAGGTATATATATCCAGCATAATTTCCAGTTGCCTCGATAGCACAGTAGGTAAGACCGCTGTGCCAAGAGCCCTTTTGGGACCCGGTGGTCAGAGGTTCGAACCCCGGCTGTGCCATTTTTTTTTTTTTTTTTTTTTTTATTATAATTTATTTCTATCCTTTTTTTTTTAATTATCATTTATTCTTATGTCATTGTCCAATTTCAAATATAAGATATTTTTATGGGAAAGATTTTGGTATCCTGCTATATCTTTGGGTGCGCGCAGGAGCCGCATATGGCTGTTTCTGCGCAGCGAGAAAAACTGCTACGTTTGAGTGGGAAGTCGTCAAAGCCAAGTTACAGTTCTCGTCTATGTATTTAGAAAGAAGGGTAGGGCAAAAGTCAGATTTCTTTTTTACTTATGCAACAGGAACCGGTTGCTTCCGAAGGCGTTAGAACTTTGATTCTATGTTTTTGCGGGCACACAGAGGTCATATTCGTGCGGGTAGTTATTGAGACCAATTTAAGGTTTCGGGGGCCCTAGTAAGAGAGAAAAAGGGAAAAAAATTTGGTTCCCATTGCTTGACTTATGCAACAGGTACCGGTTGCTTCCGAAAAAATTCGGAAGTCGATAATATGTTTTCGCGGGCGCACAGGGGTCATGTACATGCGGGTATTTATTGAGACTGATTTAATGTTTCTGTGGCCCTAGTAAGAGAGAAAAAGAGAAAAAAATTTGGTTCCCATTGTTTGACTTATGCAACAGGTACCGGTTGCCTCTGAAAAATTTCGGAAGTCGATAATATGTTTTCGCGGGTGCGCAGAGGTCATGTACATGCGAGTATTTATTGAGACCGATTTAATGTTTACGGGGCCCTAGTAAGAAAAAAAGGGAAGAATTTGGTTCCCATTGTTTGACTTATGCAACAGGTATAGGTTGCTTCTGAAAGAATCGTAAGTCGCTTATATGTTTTTGCAGGCGCGTAAAGGTCATGTGCGTTGAGGTAGATATTGAGACCGTTTCAATGTTTCGGTGGCCCTAGTAAGAGAAAAGGGTCCAAAATAGGTTCCCATTGTTTGACTTATGCAATAGGTATCAGTTGCTTCCAAAGGTGTCGTAAGTCGATATTTCATGTCTTCGCGGGTCCGTAACTGGCACATACGAATTGGTAGTCATCGTAACTACGTTTCTTGTCTACATATGAAGAGAAATAATACAAAACATAGTTCCTTTTGTTCGACTCATGCTACAGGAACAAGTTGCTACAGAAAGAGTTGTCTGTCTTTTTTATCCACATGTTACAATATTTTCTGGGGCTTTTACACTGTCTATTGATCACCTTAGCATATTTAATGTATCAATGTGCAGTGTGGAAGCTGGCCTAAACTAGAAAGACAAACCGGATATAGGGTTGTGAACCTGGTAGTATGCCCGAAAACATCCGACCAAGTTCTTCTGTCACCCTGTTTTCCTAAAATCTCGCCCAATGTCGGTAAATTCTGGCGTGTATGGATGGAGAATGCATGTCAGGTTGCTAAGGATTACATATCAGCTTTCAAAGAAGACCTATAATCACTTTAAAACTCCCCTCATTGTTTACATCGATGGTTTGGCCGCCATTTTGTTTTTCATGGCAGCCATTTTGTTTTTTTCCCCAAGGAATTATGGGAAGGGGGGGAGATATAATTATAGGTATATATATCCAGCATAATTTCCAGTTGCCTCGATAGCACAGTGGGTAAGACCGCTGTGCCAAGAGCCCTTTTGGGACCCGGTGGTCAGAGGTTCGAACCCCGGCTGTGCCATTTTTTTTCTTTTTTTTTTTTTTTTATTATAATTTATTTCTATCCTTTTTTTTTTAATTATCATTTATTCTTATGTCATTGTCCAATTTCAAATATAAGATATTTTTATGGGAAAGATTTTGGTATCCTGCTATATCTTTGGGTGCGCGCAGGAGCCGCATATGGCTGTTTCTGCGCAGCGAGAAAAACTGCTACGTTTGAGTGGGAAGTCGTCAAAGCCAAGTTACAGTTCTCGTCTATGTATTTAGAAAGAAGGGTAGGGCAAAAGTCAGATTTCTTTTTTACTTATGCAACAGGAACCGGTTGCTTCCGAAGGCGTTAGAACTTTGATTCTATGTTTTTGCGGGCACACAGAGGTCATATTCGTGCGGGTAGTTATTGAGACCAATTTAAGGTTTCGGGGGCCCTAGTAAGAGAGAAAAAGGGAAAAAATTTTGGTTCCCATTGCTTGACTTATGCAACAGGTACCGGTTGCTTCCGAAAAAATTCGGAAGTCGATAATATGTTTTCGCGGGCGCACAGGGGTCATGTACATGCGGGTATTTATTGAGACTGATTTAATGTTTCTGTGGCCCTAGTAAGAGAGAAAAAGAGAAAAAAATTTGGTTCCCATTGTTTGACTTATGCAACAGGTACCGGTTTGCCTCTGAAAAATTTCGGAAGTCGATAATATGTTTTCACGGGTGCGCAGAGGTCATGTACATGCGAGTATTTATTGAGACCGATTTAATGTTTACGGGGCCCTAGTAAGAAAAAAAGGGAAGAATTTGGTTCCCATTGTTTGACTTATGCAACAGGTATAGGTTGCTTCTGAAAGAATCGTAAGTCGCTTATATGTTTTTGCAGGCGCGTAAAGGTCATGTGCGTTGAGGTAGATATTGAGACCGTTTCAATGTTTCGGTGGCCCTAGTAAGAGAAAAGGGTCCAAAATAGGTTCCCATTGTTTGACTTATGCAATAGGTATCAGTTGCTTCCAAAGGTGTCGTAAGTCGATATTTCATGTCTTCGCGGGTCCGTAACTGGCACATACGAATTGGTAGTCATCGTAACTACGTTTCTTGTCTACATATGAAGAGAAATAATACAAAACATAGTTCCTTTTGTTCGACTCATGCTACAGGAACAAGTTGCTACAGAAAGAGTTGTCTGTCTTTTTTATCCACATGTTACAATATTTTCTGGGGCTTTTACACTGTCTATTGATCATCTTAGCATATTTAATGTATCAATGTGCAGTGTGGAAGCTGGCCTAAACTAGAAAGACAAACCGGATATAGGGTTGTGAACCTGGTAGTATGCCCGAAAACATCCGACCAAGTTCTTCTGTCACCCTGTTTTCCTAAAATCTCGCCCAATGTCGGTAAATTCTGGCGTGTATGGATGGAGAATGCATGTCAGGTTGCTAAGGATTACATATCAGCTTTCAAAGAAGACCTATAATCACTTTAAAACTCCCCTCATTGTTTACATCGATGGTTTGGCCGCCATTTTGTTTTTCATGGCAGCCATTTTATTTTTTTCCCCAAGGAATTATGGGAAGGGGGGGAGATATAATTATAGGTATATATATCCAGCATAATTTCCAGTTGCCTCGATAGCACAGTGGGTAAGACCGCTGTGCCAAGAGCCCTTTTGGGACCCGGTGGTCAGAGGTTCGAACCCCGGCTGTGCCATTTTTTTTTTTTTTTTTTTTTATTATAATTTATTTCTATCCTTTTTTTTTTAATTATCATTTATTCTTATGTCATTGTCCAATTTCAAATATAAGATATTTTTATGGGAAAGATTTTGGTATCCTGCTATATCTTTGGGTGCGCGCAGGAGCCGCATATGGCTGTTTCTGCGCAGCGAGAAAAACTGCTACGTTTGAGTGGGAAGTCGTCAAAGCCAAGTTACAGTTCTCGTCTATGTATTTAGAAAGAAGGGTAGGGCAAAAGTCAGATTTCTTTTTTACTTATGCAACAGGAACCGGTTGCTTCCGAAGGCGTTAGAACTTTGATTCTATGTTTTTGCGGGCACACAGAGGTCATATTCGTGCGGGTAGTTATTGAGACCAATTTAAGGTTTCGGGGGCCCTAGTAAGAGAGAAAAAGGGAAAAAATTTTGGTTCCCATTGCTTGACTTATGCAACAGGTACCGGTTGCTTCCGGAAAAGTTCGGAAGTCGATAATATGTTTTCGCGGGCGCACAGGGGTCATGTACATGCGGGTATTTATTGAGACTGATTTAATGTTTCTGTGGCCCTAGTAAGAGAGAAAAAGAGAAAAAAATTTGGTTCCCATTGTTTGACTTATGCAACAGGTACCGGTTGCCTCTGAAAAATTTCGGAAGTCGATAATATGTTTTCGCGGGTGCGCAGAGGTCATGTACATGCGAGTATTTATTGAGACCGATTTAATGTTTACGGGGCCCTAGTAAGAAAAAAAGGGAAGAATTTGGTTCCCATTGTTTGACTTATGCAACAGGTATAGGTTGCTTCTGAAAGAATCGTAAGTCGCTTATATGTTTTTGCAGGCGCGTAAAGGTCATGTGCGTTGAGGTAGATATTGAGACCGTTTCAATGTTTCGGTGGCCCTAGTAAGAGAAAAGGGTCCAAAATAGGTTCCCATTGTTTGACTTATGCAATAGGTATCAGTTGCTTCCAAAGGTGTCGTAAGTCGATATTTCATGTCTTCGCGGGTCCGTAACTGGCACATACGAATTGGTAGTCATCGTAACTACGTTTCTTGTCTACATATGAAGAGAAATAATACAAAACATAGTTCCTTTTGTTCGACTCATGCTACAGGAACAAGTTGCTACAGAAAGAGTTGTCTGTCTTTTTTATCCACATGTTACAATATTTTCTGGGGCTTTTACACTGTCTATTGATCATCTTAGCATATTTAATGTATCAATGTGCAGTGTGGAAGCTGGCCTAAACTAGAAAGACAAACCGGATATAGGGTTGTGAACCTGGTAGTATGCCCGAAAACATCCGACCAAGTTCTTCTGTCACCCTGTTTTCCTAAAATCTCGCCCAATGTCGGTAAATTCTGGCGTGTATGGATGGAGAATGCATGTCAGGTTGCTAAGGATTACATATCAGCTTTCAAAGAAGACCTATAATCACTTTAAAACTCCCCTCATTGTTTACATCGATGGTTTGGCCGCCATTTTGTTTTTCATGGCAGCCATTTTGTTTTTTTCCCCAAGGAATTATGGGAAGGGGGGGAGATATAATTATAGGTATATATATCCAGCATAATTTCCAGTTGCCTCGATAGCACAGTGGGTAAGACCGCTGTGCCAAGAGCCCTTTTGGGACCCGGTGGTCAGAGGTTCGAACCCCGGCTGTGCCATTTTTTTTTTTTTTTTTTTTTTTATTATAATTTATTTCTATCCTTTTTTTTTTAATTATCATTTATTCTTATGTCATTGTCCAATTTCAAATATAAGATATTTTTATGGGAAAGATTTTGGTATCCTGCTATATCTTTGGGTGCGCGCAGGAGCCGCATATGGCTGTTTCTGCACAGCGAGAAAAACTGCTACGTTTGAGTGGGAAGTCGTCAAAGCCAAGTTACAGTTCTCGTCTATGTATTTAGAAAGAAGGGTAGGGCAAAAGTCAGATTTCTTTTTTACTTATGCAACAGGAACCGGTTGCTTCCGAAGGCGTTAGAACTTTGATTCTATGTTTTTGCGGGCACACAGAGGTCATATTCGTGCGGGTAGTTATTGAGACCAATTTAAGGTTTCGGGGGCCCTAGTAAGAGAGAAAAAGGGAAAAAAATTTGGTTCCCATTGCTTGACTTATGCAACAGGTACCGGTTGCTTCCGAAAAAATTCGGAAGTCGATAATATGTTTTCGCGGGCGCACAGGGGTCATGTACATGCGGGTATTTATTGAGACTGATTTAATGTTTCTGTGGCCCTAGTAAGAGAGAAAAAGAGAAAAAAATTTGGTTCCCATTGTTTGACTTATGCAACAGGTACCGGTTGCCTCTGAAAAATTTCGGAAGTCGATAATATGTTTTCGCGGGTGCGCAGAGGTCATGTACATGCGAGTATTTATTGAGACCGATTTAATGTTTACGGGGCCCTAGTAAGAAAAAAAGGGAAGAATTTGGTTCCCATTGTTTGACTTATGCAACAGGTATAGGTTGCTTCTGAAAGAATCGTAAGTCGCTTATATGTTTTTGCAGGCGCGTAAAGGTCATGTGCGTTGAGGTAGATATTGAGACCGTTTCAATGTTTCGGTGGCCCTAGTAAGAGAAAAGGGTCCAAAATAGGTTCCCATTGTTTGACTTATGCAATAGGTATCAGTTGCTTCCAAAGGTGTCGTAAGTCGATATTTCATGTCTTCGCGGGTCCGTAACTGGCACATACGAATTGGTAGTCATCGTAACTACGTTTCTTGTCTACATATGAAGAGAAATAATACAAAACATAGTTCCTTTTGTTCGACTCATGCTACAGGAACAAGTTGCTACAGAAAGAGTTGTCTGTCTTTTTTATCCACATGTTACAATATTTTCTGGGGCTTTTACACTGTCTATTGATCATCTTAGCATATTTAATGTATCAATGTGCAGTGTGGAAGCTGGCCTAAACTAGAAAGACAAACCGGATATAGGGTTGTGAACCTGGTAGTATGCCCGAAAACATCCGACCAAGTTCTTCTGTCACCCTGTTTTCCTAAAATCTCGCCCAATGTCGGTAAATTCTGGCGTGTATGGATGGAGAATGCATGTCAGGTTGCTAAGGATTACATATCAGCTTTCAAAGAAGACCTATAATCACTTTAAAACTCCCCTCATTGTTTACATCGATGGTTTGGCCGCCATTTTGTTTTTCATGGCAGCCATTTTATTTTTTTCCCCAAGGAATTATGGGAAGGGGGGGAGATATAATTATAGGTATATATATCCAGCATAATTTCCAGTTGCCTCGATAGCACAGTGGGTAAGACCGCTGTGCCAAGAGCCCTTTTGGGACCCGGTGGTCAGAGGTTCGAACCCCGGCTGTGCCATTTTTTTTTTTTTTTTTTTTATTATAATTTATTTCTATCCTTTTTTTTTTAATTATCATTTATTCTTATGTCATTGTCCAATTTCAAATATAAGATATTTTTATGGGAAAGATTTTGGTATCCTGCTATATCTTTGGGTGCGCGCAGGAGCCGCATATGGCTGTTTCTGCGCAGCGAGAAAAACTGCTACGTTTGAGTGGGAAGTCGTCAAAGCCAAGTTACAGTTCTCGTCTATGTATTTAGAAAGAAGGGTAGGGCAAAAGTCAGATTTCTTTTTTACTTATGCAACAGGAACCGGTTGCTTCCGAAGGCGTTAGAACTTTGATTCTATGTTTTTGCGGGCACACAGAGGTCATATTCGTGCGGGTAGTTATTGAGACCAATTTAAGGTTTCGGGGGCCCTAGTAAGAGAGAAAAAGGGAAAAAATTTTGGTTCCCATTGCTTGACTTATGCAACAGGTACCGGTTGCTTCCGGAAAAGTTCGGAAGTCGATAATATGTTTTCGCGGGCGCACAGGGGTCATGTACATGCGGGTATTTATTGAGACTGATTTAATGTTTCTGTGGCCCTAGTAAGAGAGAAAAAGAGAAAAAAATTTGGTTCCCATTGTTTGACTTATGCAACAGGTACCGGTTGCCTCTGAAAAATTTCGGAAGTCGATAATATGTTTTCGCGGGTGCGCAGAGGTCATGTACATGCGAGTATTTATTGAGACCGATTTAATGTTTACGGGGCCCTAGTAAGAAAAAAAGGGAAGAATTTGGTTCCCATTGTTTGACTTATGCAACAGGTATAGGTTGCTTCTGAAAGAATCGTAAGTCGCTTATATGTTTTTGCAGGCGCGTAAAGGTCATGTGCGTTGAGGTAGATATTGAGACCGTTTCAATGTTTCGGTGGCCCTAGTAAGAGAAAAGGGTCCAAAATAGGTTCCCATTGTTTGACTTATGCAATAGGTATCAGTTGCTTCCAAAGGTGTCGTAAGTCGATATTTCATGTCTTCGCGGGTCCGTAACTGGCACATACGAATTGGTAGTCATCGTAACTACGTTTCTTGTCTACATATGAAGAGAAATAATACAAAACATAGTTCCTTTTGTTCGACTCATGCTACAGGAACAAGTTGCTACAGAAAGAGTTGTCTGTCTTTTTTATCCACATGTTACAATATTTTCTGGGGCTTTTACACTGTCTATTGATCATCTTAGCATATTTAATGTATCAATGTGCAGTGTGGAAGCTGGCCTAAACTAGAAAGACAAACCGGATATAGGGTTGTGAACCTGGTAGTATGCCCGAAAACATCCGACCAAGTTCTTCTGTCACCCTGTTTTCCTAAAATCTCGCCCAATGTCGGTAAATTCTGGCGTGTATGGATGGAGAATGCATGTCAGGTTGCTAAGGATTACATATCAGCTTTCAAAGAAGACCTATAATCACTTTAAAACTCCCCTCATTGTTTACATCGATGGTTTGGCCGCCATTTTGTTTTTCATGGCAGCCATTTTGTTTTTTTCCCCAAGGAATTATGGGAAGGGGGGGAGATATAATTATAGGTATATATATCCAGCATAATTTCCAGTTGCCTCGATAGCACAGTGGGTAAGACCGCTGTGCCAAGAGCCCTTTTGGGACCCGGTGGTCAGAGGTTCGAACCCCGGCTGTGCCATTTTTTTTTTTTTTTTTTTTTTATTATAATTTATTTCTATCCTTTTTTTTTTAATTATCATTTATTCTTATGTCATTGTCCAATTTCAAATATAAGATATTTTTATGGGAAAGATTTTGGTATCCTGCTATATCTTTGGGTGCGCGCAGGAGCCGCATATGGCTGTTTCTGCACAGCGAGAAAAACTGCTACGTTTGAGTGGGAAGTCGTCAAAGCCAAGTTACAGTTCTCGTCTATGTATTTAGAAAGAAGGGTAGGGCAAAAGTCAGATTTCTTTTTTACTTATGCAACAGGAACCGGTTGCTTCCGAAGGCGTTAGAACTTTGATTCTATGTTTTTGCGGGCACACAGAGGTCATATTCGTGCGGGTAGTTATTGAGACCAATTTAAGGTTTCGGGGGCCCTAGTAAGAGAGAAAAAGGGAAAAAAATTTGGTTCCCATTGCTTGACTTATGCAACAGGTACCGGTTGCTTCCGAAAAAATTCGGAAGTCGATAATATGTTTTCGCGGGCGCACAGGGGTCATGTACATGCGGGTATTTATTGAGACTGATTTAATGTTTCTGTGGCCCTAGTAAGAGAGAAAAAGAGAAAAAAATTTGGTTCCCATTGTTTGACTTATGCAACAGGTACCGGTTGCCTCTGAAAAATTTCGGAAGTCGATAATATGTTTTCGCGGGTGCGCAGAGGTCATGTACATGCGAGTATTTATTGAGACCGATTTAATGTTTACGGGGCCCTAGTAAGAAAAAAAGGGAAGAATTTGGTTCCCATTGTTTGACTTATGCAACAGGTATAGGTTGCTTCTGAAAGAATCGTAAGTCGCTTATATGTTTTTGCAGGCGCGTAAAGGTCATGTGCGTTGAGGTAGATATTGAGACCGTTTCAATGTTTCGGTGGCCCTAGTAAGAGAAAAGGGTCCAAAATAGGTTCCCATTGTTTGACTTATGCAATAGGTATCAGTTGCTTCCAAAGGTGTCGTAAGTCGATATTTCATGTCTTCGCGGGTCCGTAACTGGCACATACGAATTGGTAGTCATCGTAACTACGTCTCTTGTCTACATATGAAGAGAAATAATACAAAACATAGTTCCTTTTGTTCGACTCATGCTACAGGAACAAGTTGCTACAGAAAGAGTTGTCTGTCTTTTTTATCCACATGTTACAATATTTTCTGGGGCTTTTACACTGTCTATTGATCATCTTAGCATATTTAATGTATCAATGTGCAGTGTGGAAGCTGGCCTAAACTAGAAAGACAAACCGGATATAGGGTTGTGAACCTGGTAGTATGCCCGAAAACATCCGACCAAGTTCTTCTGTCACCCTGTTTTCCTAAAATCTCGCCCAATGTCGGTAAATTCTGGCGTGTATGGATGGAGAATGCATGTCAGGTTGCTAAGGATTACATATCAGCTTTCAAAGAAGACCTATAATCACTTTAAAACTCCCCTCATTGTTTACATCGATGGTTTGGCCGCCATTTTGTTTTTCATGGCAGCCATTTTGTTTTTTTCCCCAAGGAATTATGGGAAGGGGGGGAGATATAATTATAGGTATATATATCCAGCATAATTTCCAGTTGCCTCGATAGCACAGTGGGTAAGACCGCTGTGCCAAGAGCCCTTTTGGGACCCGGTGGTCAGAGGTTCGAACCCCGGCTGTGCCATTTTTTTTTTTTTTTTTTTTTTTATTATAATTTATTTCTATCCTTTTTTTTTTAATTATCATTTATTCTTATGTCATTGTCCAATTTCAAATATAAGATATTTTTATGGGAAAGATTTTGGTATCCTGCTATATCTTTGGGTGCGCGCAGGAGCCGCATATGGCTGTTTCTGCGCAGCGAGAAAAACTGCTACGTTTGAGTGGGAAGTCGTCAAAGCCAAGTTACAGTTCTCGTCTATGTATTTAGAAAGAAGGGTAGGGCAAAAGTCAGATTTCTTTTTTACTTATGCAACAGGAACCGGTTGCTTCCGAAGGCGTTAGAACTTTGATTCTATGTTTTTGCGGGCACACAGAGGTCATATTCGTGCGGGTAGTTATTGAGACCAATTTAAGGTTTCGGGGGCCCTAGTAAGAGAGAAAAAGGGAAAAAAATTTGGTTCCCATTGCTTGACTTATGCAACAGGTACCGGTTGCTTCCGAAAAAATTCGGAAGTCGATAATATGTTTTCGCGGGCGCACAGGGGTCATGTACATGCGGGTATTTATTGAGACTGATTTAATGTTTCTGTGGCCCTAGTAAGAGAGAAAAAGAGAAAAAAATTTGGTTCCCATTGTTTGACTTATGCAACAGGTACCGGTTGCCTCTGAAAAATTTCGGAAGTCGATAATATGTTTTCACGGGTGCGCAGAGGTCATGTACATGCGAGTATTTATTGAGACCGATTTAATGTTTACGGGGCCCTAGTAAGAAAAAAAGGGAAGAATTTGGTTCCCATTGTTTGACTTATGCAACAGGTATAGGTTGCTTCTGAAAGAATCGTAAGTCGCTTATATGTTTTTGCAGGCGCGTAAAGGTCATGTGCGTTGAGGTAGATATTGAGACCGTTTCAATGTTTCGGTGGCCCTAGTAAGAGAAAAGGGTCCAAAATAGGTTCCCATTGTTTGACTTATGCAATAGGTATCAGTTGCTTCCAAAGGTGTCGTAAGTCGATATTTCATGTCTTCGCGGGTCCGTAACTGGCACATACGAATTGGTAGTCATCGTAACTACGTTTCTTGTCTACATATGAAGAGAAATAATACAAAACATTGTTCCTTTTGTTCGACTCATGCTACAGGAACAAGTTGCTACAGAAAGAGTTGTCTGTCTTTTTTATCCACATGTTACAATATTTTCTGGGGCTTTTACACTGTCTATTGATCATCTTAGCATATTTAATGTATCAATGTGCAGTGTGGAAGCTGGCCTAAACTAGAAAGACAAACCGGATATAGGGTTGTGAACCTGGTAGTATGCCCGAAAACATCCGACCAAGTTCTTCTGTCACCCTGTTTTCCTAAAATCTCGCCCAATGTCGGTAAATTCTGGCGTGTATGGATGGAGAATGCATGTCAGGTTGCTAAGGATTACATATCAGCTTTCAAAGAAGACCTATAATCACTTTAAAACTCCCCTCATTGTTTACATCGATGGTTTGGCCGCCATTTTGTTTTTCATGGCAGCCATTTTGTTTTTTTCCCCAAGGAATTATGGGAAGGGGGGGAGATATAATTATAGGTATATATATCCAGCATAATTTCCAGTTGCCTCGATAGCACAGTGGGTAAGACCGCTGTGCCAAGAGCCCTTTTGGGACCCGGTGGTCAGAGGTTCGAACCCCGGCTGTGCCATTTTTTTTTTTTTTTTTTTTTTTATTATAATTTATTTCTATCCTTTTTTTTTTAATTATCATTTATTCTTATGTCATTGTCCAATTTCAAATATAAGATATTTTTATGGGAAAGATTTTGGTATCCTGCTATATCTTTGGGTGCGCGCAGGAGCCGCATATGGCTGTTTCTGCGCAGCGAGAAAAACTGCTACGTTTGAGTGGGAAGTCGTCAAAGCCAAGTTACAGTTCTCGTCTATGTATTTAGAAAGAAGGGTAGGGCAAAAGTCAGATTTCTTTTTTACTTATGCAACAGGAACCGGTTGCTTCCGAAGGCGTTAGAACTTTGATTCTATGTTTTTGCGGGCACACAGAGGTCATATTCGTGCGGGTAGTTATTGAGACCAATTTAAGGTTTCGGGGGCCCTAGTAAGAGAGAAAAAGGGAAAAAAATTTGGTTCCCATTGCTTGACTTATGCAACAGGTACCGGTTGCTTCCGAAAAAGTTCGGAAGTCGATAATATGTTTTCGCGGGCGCACAGGGGTCATGTACATGCGGGTATTTATTGAGACTGATTTAATGTTTCTGTGGCCCTAGTAAGAGAGAAAAAGAGAAAAAAATTTGGTTCCCATTGTTTGACTTATGCAACAGGTACCGGTTGCCTCTGAAAAATTTCGGAAGTCGATAATATGTTTTCGCGGGTGCGCAGAGGTCATGTACATGCGAGTATTTATTGAGACCGATTTAATGTTTACGGGGCCCTAGTAAGAAAAAAAGGGAAGAATTTGGTTCCCATTGTTTGACTTATGCAACAGGTATAGGTTGCTTCTGAAAGAATCGTAAGTCGCTTATATGTTTTTGCAGGCGCGTAAAGGTCATGTGCGTTGAGGTAGATATTGAGACCGTTTCAATGTTTCGGTGGCCCTAGTAAGAGAAAAGGGTCCAAAATAGGTTCCCATTGTTTGACTTATGCAATAGGTATCAGTTGCTTCCAAAGGTGTCGTAAGTCGATATTTCATGTCTTCGCGGGTCCGTAACTGGCACATACGAATTGGTAGTCATCGTAACTACGTTTCTTGTCTACATATGAAGAGAAATAATACAAAACATAGTTCCTTTTGTTCGACTCATGCTACAGGAACAAGTTGCTACAGAAAGAGTTGTCTGTCTTTTTTATCCACATGTTACAATATTTTCTGGGGCTTTTACACTGTCTATTGATCATCTTAGCATATTTAATGTATCAATGTGCAGTGTGGAAGCTGGCCTAAACTAGAAAGACAAACCGGATATAGGGTTGTGAACCTGGTAGTATGCCCGAAAACATCCGACCAAGTTCTTCTGTCACCCTGTTTTCCTAAAATCTCGCCCAATGTCGGTAAATTCTGGCGTGTATGGATGGAGAATGCATGTCAGGTTGCTAAGGATTACATATCAGCTTTCAAAGAAGACCTATAATCACTTTAAAACTCCCCTCATTGTTTACATCGATGGTTTGGCCGCCATTTTGTTTTTCATGGCAGCCATTTTGTTTTTTTCCCCAAGGAATTATGGGAAGGGGGGGAGATATAATTATAGGTATATATATCCAGCATAATTTCCAGTTGCCTCGATAGCACAGTGGGTAAGACCGCTGTGCCAAGAGCCCTTTTGGGACCCGGTGGTCAGAGGTTCGAACCCCGGCTGTGCCATTTTTTTTTTTTTTTTTTCTTTATTATAATTTATTTCTATCCTTTTTTTTTTAATTATCATTTATTCTTATGTCATTGTCCAATTTCAAATATAAGATATTTTTATGGGAAAGATTTTGGTATCCTGCTATATCTTTGGGTGCGCGCAGGAGCCGCATATGGCTGTTTCTGCGCAGCGAGAAAAACTGCTACGTTTGAGTGGGAAGTCGTCAAAGCCAAGTTACAGTTCTCGTCTATGTATTTAGAAAGAAGGGTAGGGCAAAAGTCAGATTTCTTTTTTACTTATGCAACAGGAACCGGTTGCTTCCGAAGGCGTTAGAACTTTGATTCTATGTTTTTGCGGGCACACAGAGGTCATATTCGTGCGGGTAGTTATTGAGACCAATTTAAGGTTTCGGGGGCCCTAGTAAGAGAGAAAAAGGGAAAAAAATTTGGTTCCCATTGCTTGACTTATGCAACAGGTACCGGTTGCTTCCGAAAAAATTCGGAAGTCGATAATATGTTTTCGCGGGCGCACAGGGGTCATGTACATGCGGGTATTTATTGAGACTGATTTAATGTTTCTGTGGCCCTAGTAAGAGAGAAAAAGAGAAAAAAATTTGGTTCCCATTGTTTGACTTATGCAACAGGTACCGGTTGCCTCTGAAAAATTTCGGAAGTCGATAATATGTTTTCGCGGGTGCGCAGAGGTCATGTACATGCGAGTATTTATTGAGACCGATTTAATGTTTACGGGGCCCTAGTAAGAAAAAAAGGGAAGAATTTGGTTCCCATTGTTTGACTTATGCAACAGGTATAGGTTGCTTCTGAAAGAATCGTAAGTCGCTTATATGTTTTTGCAGGCGCGTAAAGGTCATGTGCGTTGAGGTAGATATTGAGACCGTTTCAATGTTTCGGTGGCCCTAGTAAGAGAAAAGGGTCCAAAATAGGTTCCCATTGTTTGACTTATGCAATAGGTATCAGTTGCTTCCAAAGGTGTCGTAAGTCGATATTTCATGTCTTCGCGGGTCCGTAACTGGCACATACGAATTGGTAGTCATCGTAGCTACGTTTCTTGTCTACATATGAAGAGAAATAATACAAAACATAGTTCCTTTTGTTCGACTCATGCTACAGGAACAAGTTGCTACAGAAAGAGTTGTCTGTCTTTTTTATCCACATGTTACAATATTTTCTGGGGCTTTTACACTGTCTATTGATCATCTTAGCATATTTAATGTATCAATGTGCAGTGTGGAAGCTGGCCTAAACTAGAAAGACAAACCGGATATAGGGTTGTGAACCTGGTAGTATGCCCGAAAACATCCGACCAAGTTCTTCTGTCACCCTGTTTTCCTAAAATCTCGCCCAATGTCGGTAAATTCTGGCGTGTATGGATGGAGAATGCATGTCAGGTTGCTAAGGATTACATATCAGCTTTCAAAGAAGACCTATAATCACTTTAAAACTCCCCTCATTGTTTACATCGATGGTTTGGCCGCCATTTTGTTTTTCATGGCAGCCATTTTGTTTTTTTCCCCAAGGAATTATGGGAAGGGGGGGAGATATAATTATAGGTATATATATCCAGCATAATTTCCAGTTGCCTCGATAGCACAGTGGGTAAGACCGCTGTGCCAAGAGCCCTTTTGGGACCCGGTGGTCAGAGGTTCGAACCCCGGCTGTGCCATTTTTTTTTTTTTTTTTTTTCTTTATTATAATTTATTTCTATCCTTTTTTTTTTAATTATCATTTATTCTTATGTCATTGTCCAATTTCAAATATAAGATATTTTTATGGGAAAGATTTTGGTATCCTGCTATATCTTTGGGTGCGCGCAGGAGCCGCATATGGCTGTTTCTGCGCAGTGAGAAAAACTGCTACGTTTGAGTGGGAAGTCGTCAAAGCCAAGTTACAGTTCTCGTCTATGTATTTAGAAAGAAGGGTAGGGCAAAAGTCAGATTTCTTTTTTACTTATGCAACAGGAACCGGTTGCTTCCGAAGGCGTTAGAACTTTGATTCTATGTTTTTGCGGGCACACAGAGGTCATATTCGTGCGGGTAGTTATTGAGACCAATTTAAGGTTTCGGGGGCCCTAGTAAGAGAGAAAAAGGGAAAAAAATTTGGTTCCCATTGCTTGACTTATGCAACAGGTACCGGCTGCTTCCGAAAAAATTCGGAAGTCGATAATATGTTTTCGCGGGCGCACAGGGGTCATGTACATGCGGGTATTTATTGAGACTGATTTAATGTTTCTGTGGCCCTAGTAAGAGAGAAAAAGAGAAAAAAATTTGGTTCCCATTGTTTGACTTATGCAACAGGTACCGGTTGCCTCTGAAAAATTTCGGAAGTCGATAATATGTTTTCGCGGGTGCGCAGAGGTCATGTACATGCGAGTATTTATTGAGACCGATTTAATGTTTACGGGGCCCTAGTAAGAAAAAAAGGGAAGAATTTGGTTCCCATTGTTTGACTTATGCAACAGGTATAGGTTGCTTCTGAAAGAATCGTAAGTCGCTTATATGTTTTTGCAGGCGCGTAAAGGTCATGTGCGTTGAGGTAGATATTGAGACCGTTTCAATGTTTCGGTGGCCCTAGTAAGAGAAAAGGGTCCAAAATAGGTTCCCATTGTTTGACTTATGCAATAGGTATCAGTTGCTTCCAAAGGTGTCGTAAGTCGATATTTCATGTCTTCGCGGGTCCGTAACTGGCACATACGAATTGGTAGTCATCGTAACTACGTTTCTTGTCTACATATGAAGAGAAATAATACAAAACATAGTTCCTTTTGTTCGACTCATGCTACAGGAACAAGTTGCTACAGAAAGAGTTGTCTGTCTTTTTTATCCACATGTTACAATATTTTCTGGGGCTTTTACACTGTCTATTGATCATCTTAGCATATTTAATGTATCAATGTGCAGTGTGGAAGCTGGCCTAAACTAGAAAGACAAACCGGATATAGGGTTGTGAACCTGGTAGTATGCCCGAAAACATCCGACCAAGTTCTTCTGTCACCCTGTTTTCCTAAAATCTCGCCCAATGTCGGTAAATTCTGGCGTGTATGGATGGAGAATGCATGTCAGGTTGCTAAGGATTACATATCAGCTTTCAAAGAAGACCTATAATCACTTTAAAACTCCCCTCATTGTTTACATCGATGGTTTGGCCGCCATTTTGTTTTTCATGGCAGCCATTTTGTTTTTTTCCCCAAGGAATTATGGGAAGGGGGGGAGATATAATTATAGGTATATATATCCAGCATAATTTCCAGTTGCCTCGATAGCACAGTGGGTAAGACCGCTGTGCCAAGAGCCCTTTTGGGACCCGGTGGTCAGAGGTTCGAACCCCGGCTGTGCCATTTTTTTTTTTTTTTTTTTTTTTATTATAATTTATTTCTATCCTTTTTTTTTTAATTATCATTTATTCTTATGTCATTGTCCAATTTCAAATATAAGATATTTTTATGGGAAAGATTTTGGTATCCTGCTATATCTTTGGGTGCGCGCAGGAGCCGCATATGGCTGTTTCTGCGCAGCGAGAAAAACTGCTACGTTTGAGTGGGAAGTCGTCAAAGCCAAGTTACAGTTCTCGTCTATGTATTTAGAAAGAAGGGTAGGGCAAAAGTCAGATTTCTTTTTTACTTATGCAACAGGAACCGGTTGCTTCCGAAGGCGTTAGAACTTTGATTCTATGTTTTTGCGGGCACACAGAGGTCATATTCATGCGGGTAGTTATTGAGACCAATTTAAGGTTTCGGGGGCCCTAGTAAGAGAGAAAAAGGGAAAAAAATTTGGTTCCCATTGCTTGACTTATGCAACAGGTACCGGTTGCTTCCGAAAAAATTCGGAAGTCGATAATATGTTTTCGCGGGCGCACAGGGGTCATGTACATGCGGGTATTTATTGAGACTGATTTAATGTTTCTGTGGCCCTAGTAAGAGAGAAAAAGAGAAAAAAATTTGGTTCCCATTGTTTGACTTATGCAACAGGTACCGGTTGCCTCTGAAAAATTTCGGAAGTCGATAATATGTTTTCGCGGGTGCGCAGAGGTCATGTACATGCGAGTATTTATTGAGACCGATTTAATGTTTACGGGGCCCTAGTAAGAAAAAAAGGGAAGAATTTGGTTCCCATTGTTTGACTTATGCAACAGGTATAGGTTGCTTCTGAAAGAATCGTAAGTCGCTTATATGTTTTTGCAGGCGCGTAAAGGTCATGTGCATTGAGGTAGATATTGAGACCGTTTCAATGTTTCGGTGGCCCTAGTAAGAGAAAAGGGTCCAAAATAGGTTCCCATTGTTTGACTTATGCAATAGGTATCAGTTGCTTCCAAAGGTGTCGTAAGTCGATATTTCATGTCTTCGCGGGTCCGTAACTGGCACATACGAATTGGTAGTCATCGTAACTACGTTTCTTGTCTACATATGAAGAGAAATAATACAAAACATAGTTCCTTTTGTTCGACTCATGCTACAGGAACAAGTTGCTACAGAAAGAGTTGTCTGTCTTTTTTATCCACATGTTACAATATTTTCTGGGGCTTTTACACTGTCTATTGATCATCTTAGCATATTTAATGTATCAATGTGCAGTGTGGAAGCTGGCCTAAACTAGAAAGACAAACCGGATATAGGGTTGTGAACCTGGTAGTATGCCCGAAAACATCCGACCAAGTTCTTCTGTCACCCTGTTTTCCTAAAATCTCGCCCAATGTCGGTAAATTCTGGCGTGTATGGATGGAGAATGCATGTCAGGTTGCTAAGGATTACATATCAGCTTTCAAAGAAGACCTATAATCACTTTAAAACTCCCCTCATTGTTTACATCGATGGTTTGGCCGCCATTTTGTTTTTCATGGCAGCCATTTTGTTTTTTTCCCCAAGGAATTATGGGAAGGGGGGGAGATATAATTATAGGTATATATATCCAGCATAATTTCCAGTTGCCTCGATAGCACAGTGGGTAAGACCGCTGTGCCAAGAGCCCTTTTGGGACCCGGTGGTCAGAGGTTCGAACCCCGGCTGTGCCATTTTTTTTTTTTTTTTTTTTTTTTTATTATAATTTATTTCTATCCTTTTTTTTTTAATTATCATTTATTCTTATGTCATTGTCCAATTTCAAATATAAGATATTTTTATGGGAAAGATTTTGGTATCCTGCTATATCTTTGGGTGCGCGCAGGAGCCGCATATGGCTGTTTCTGCGCAGCGAGAAAAACTGCTACGTTTGAGTGGGAAGTCGTCAAAGCCAAGTTACAGTTCTCGTCTATGTATTTAGAAAGAAGGGTAGGGCAAAAGTCAGATTTCTTTTTTACTTATGCAACAGGAACCGGTTGCTTCCGAAGGCGTTAGAACTTTGATTCTATGTTTTTGCGGGCACACAGAGGTCATATTCGTGCGGGTAGTTATTGAGACCAATTTAAGGTTTCGGGGGCCCTAGTAAGAGAGAAAAAGGGAAAAAAATTTGGTTCCCATTGCTTGACTTAGGCAACAGGTACCGGTTGCTTCCGAAAAAATTCGGAAGTCGATAATATGTTTTCGCGGGCGCACAGGGGTCATGTACATGCGGGTATTTATTGAGACTGATTTAATGTTTCTGTGGCCCTAGTAAGAGAGAAAAAGAGAAAAAAATTTGGTTCCCATTGTTTGACTTATGCAACAGGTACCGGTTGCCTCTGAAAAATTTCGGAAGTCGATAATATGTTTTCGCGGGTGCGCAGAGGTCATGTACATGCGAGTATTTATTGAGACCGATTTAATGTTTACGGGGCCCTAGTAAGAAAAAAAGGGAAGAATTTGGTTCCCATTGTTTGACTTATGCAACAGGTATAGGTTGCTTCTGAAAGAATCGTAAGTCGCTTATATGTTTTTGCAGGCGCGTAAAGGTCATGTGCGTTGAGGTAGATATTGAGACCGTTTCAATGTTTCGGTGGCCCTAGTAAGAGAAAAGGGTCCAAAATAGGTTCCCATTGTTTGACTTATGCAATAGGTATCAGTTGCTTCCAAAGGTGTCGTAAGTCGATATTTCATGTCTTCGCGGGTCCGTAACTGGCACATACGAATTGGTAGTCATCGTAACTACGTTTCTTGTCTACATATGAAGAGAAATAATACAAAACATAGTTCCTTTTGTTCGACTCATGCTACAGGAACAAGTTGCTACAGAAAGAGTTGTCTGTCTTTTTTATCCACATGTTACAATATTTTCTGGGGCTTTTACACTGTCTATTGATCATCTTAGCATATTTAATGTATCAATGTGCAGTGTGGAAGCTGGCCTAAACTAGAAAGACAAACCGGATATAGGGTTGTGAACCTGGTAGTATGCCCGAAAACATCCGACCAAGTTCTTCTGTCACCCTGTTTTCCTAAAATCTCGCCCAATGTCGGTAAATTCTGGCGTGTATGGATGGAGAATGCATGTCAGGTTGCTAAGGATTACATATCAGCTTTCAAAGAAGACCTATAATCACTTTAAAACTCCCCTCATTGTTTACATCGATGGTTTGGCCGCCATTTTGTTTTTCATGGCAGCCATTTTGTTTTTTTCCCCAAGGAATTATGGGAAGGGGGGGAGATATAATTATAGGTATATATATCCAGCATAATTTCCAGTTGCCTCGATAGCACAGTGGGTAAGACCGCTGTGCCAAGAGCCCTTTTGGGACCCGGTGGTCAGAGGTTCGAACCCCGGCTGTGCCATTTTTTTTTTTTTTTTTTTTTTTTATTATAATTTATTTCTATCCTTTTTTTTTTAATTATCATTTATTCTTATGTCATTGTCCAATTTCAAATATAAGATATTTTTATGGGAAAGATTTTGGTATCCTGCTATATCTTTGGGTGCGCGCAGGAGCCGCATATGGCTGTTTCTGCGCAGCGAGAAAAACTGCTACGTTTGAGTGGGAAGTCGTCAAAGCCAAGTTACAGTTCTCGTCTATGTATTTAGAAAGAAGGGTAGGGCAAAAGTCAGATTTCTTTTTTACTTATGCAACAGGAACCGGTTGCTTCCGAAGGCGTTAGAACTTTGATTCTATGTTTTTGCGGGCACACAGAGGTCATATTCGTGCGGGTAGTTATTGAGACCAATTTAAGGTTTCGGGGGCCCTAGTAAGAGAGAAAAAGGGAAAAAAATTTGGTTCCCATTGCTTGACTTATGCAACAGGTACCGGTTGCTTCCGAAAAAATTCGGAAGTCGATAATATGTTTTCGCGGGCGCACAGGGGTCATGTACATGCGGGTATTTATTGAGACTGATTTAATGTTTCTGTGGCCCTAGTAAGAGAGAAAAAGAGAAAAAAATTTGGTTCCCATTGTTTGACTTATGCAACAGGTACCGGTTGCCTCTGAAAAATTTCGGAAGTCGATAATATGTTTTCGCGGGTGCGCAGAGGTCATGTACATGCGAGTATTTATTGAGACCGATTTAATGTTTACGGGGCCCTAGTAAGAAAAAAAGGGAAGAATTTGGTTCCCATTGTTTGACTTATGCAACAGGTATAGGTTGCTTCTGAAAGAATCGTAAGTCGCTTATATGTTTTTGCAGGCGCGTAAAGGTCATGTGCGTTGAGGTAGATATTGAGACCGTTTCAATGTTTCGGTGGCCCTAGTAAGAGAAAAGGGTCCAAAATAGGTTCCCATTGTTTGACTTATGCAATAGGTATCAGTTGCTTCCAAAGGTGTCGTAAGTCGATATTTCATGTCTTCGCGGGTCCGTAACTGGCACATACGAATTGGTAGTCATCGTAACTACGTTTCTTGTCTACATATGAAGAGAAATAATACAAAACATAGTTCCTTTTGTTCGACTCATGCTACAGGAACAAGTTGCTACAGAAAGAGTTGTCTGTCTTTTTTATCCACATGTTACAATATTTTCTGGGGCTTTTACACTGTCTATTGATCATCTTAGCATATTTAATGTATCAATGTGCAGTGTGGAAGCTGGCCTAAACTAGAAAGACAAACCGGATATAGGGTTGTGAACCTGGTAGTATGCCCGAAAACATCCGACCAAGTTCTTCTGTCACCCTGTTTTCCTAAAATCTCGCCCAATGTCGGTAAATTCTGGCGTGTATGGATGGAGAATGCATGTCAGGTTGCTAAGGATTACATATCAGCTTTCAAAGAAGACCTATAATCACTTTAAAACTCCCCTCATTGTTTACATCGATGGTTTGGCCGCCATTTTGTTTTTCATGGCAGCCATTTTGTTTTTTTCCCCAAGGAATTATGGGAAGGGGGGGAGATATAATTATAGGTATATATATCCAGCATAATTTCCAGTTGCCTCGATAGCACAGTGGGTAAGACCGCTGTGCCAAGAGCCCTTTTGGGACCCGGTGGTCAGAGGTTCGAACCCCGGCTGTGCCATTTTTTTTTTTTTTTTTTTTTTTTATTATAATTTATTTCTATCCTTTTTTTTTTAATTATCATTTATTCTTATGTCATTGTCCAATTTCAAATATAAGATATTTTTATGGGAAAGATTTTGGTATCCTGCTATATCTTTGGGTGCGCGCAGGAGCCGCATATGGCTGTTTCTGCGCAGCGAGAAAAACTGCTACGTTTGAGTGGGAAGTCGTCAAAGCCAAGTTACAGTTCTCGTCTATGTATTTAGAAAGAAGGGTAGGGCAAAAGTCAGATTTCTTTTTTACTTATGCAACAGGAACCGGTTGCTTCCGAAGGCGTTAGAACTTTGATTCTATGTTTTTGCGGGCACACAGAGGTCATATTCGTGCGGGTAGTTATTGAGACCAATTTAAGGTTTCGGGGGCCCTAGTAAGAGAGAAAAAGGGAAAAAAATTTGGTTCCCATTGCTTGACTTATGCAACAGGTACCGGTTGCTTCCGAAAAAATTCGGAAGTCGATAATATGTTTTCGCGGGCGCACAGGGGTCATGTACATGCGGGTATTTATTGAGACTGATTTAATGTTTCTGTGGCCCTAGTAAGAGAGAAAAAGAGAAAAAAATTTGGTTCCCATTGTTTGACTTATGCAACAGGTACCGGTTGCCTCTGAAAAATTTCGGAAGTCGATAATATGTTTTCGCGGGTGCGCAGAGGTCATGTACATGCGAGTATTTATTGAGACCGATTTAATGTTTACGGGGCCCTAGTAAGAAAAAAAGGGAAGAATTTGGTTCCCATTGTTTGACTTATGCAACAGGTATAGGTTGCTTCTGAAAGAATCGTAAGTCGCTTATATGTTTTTGCAGGCGCGTAAAGGTCATGTGCGTTGAGGTAGATATTGAGACCGTTTCAATGTTTCGGTGGCCCTAGTAAGAGAAAAGGGTCCAAAATAGGTTCCCATTGTTTGACTTATGCAATAGGTATCAGTTGCTTCCAAAGGTGTCGTAAGTCGATATTTCATGTCTTCGCGGGTCCGTAACTGGCACATACGAATTGGTAGTCATCGTAACTACGTTTCTTGTCTACATATGAAGAGAAATAATACAAAACATAGTTCCTTTTGTTCGACTCATGCTACAGGAACAAGTTGCTACAGAAAGAGTTGTCTGTCTTTTTTATCCACATGTTACAATATTTTCTGGGGCTTTTACACTGTCTATTGATAATCTTAGCATATTTAATGTATCAATGTGCAGTGTGGAAGCTGGCCTAAACTAGAAAGACAAACCGGATATAGGGTTGTGAACCTGGTAGTATGCCCGAAAACATCCGACCAAGTTCTTCTGTCACCCTGTTTTCCTAAAATCTCGCCCAATGTCGGTAAATTCTGGCGTGTATGGATGGAGAATGCATGTCAGGTTGCTAAGGATTACATATCAGCTTTCAAAGAAGACCTATAATCACTTTAAAACTCCCCTCATTGTTTACATCGATGGTTTGGCCGCCATTTTGTTTTTCATGGCAGCCATTTTGTTTTTTTCCCCAAGGAATTATGGGAAGGGGGGGAGATATAATTATAGGTATATATATCCAGCATAATTTCCAGTTGCCTCGATAGCACAGTGGGTAAGACCGCTGTGCCAAGAGCCCTTTTGGGACCCGGTGGTCAGAGGTTCGAACCCCGGCTGTGCCATTTTTTTTTTTTTTTTTTTTTTTTATTATAATTTATTTCTATCCTTTTTTTTTTAATTATCATTTATTCTTATGTCATTGTCCAATTTCAAATATAAGATATTTTTATGGGAAAGATTTTGGTATCCTGCTATATCTTTGGGTGCGCGCAGGAGCCGCATATGGCTGTTTCTGCGCAGCGAGAAAAACTGCTACGTTTGAGTGGGAAGTCGTCAAAGCCAAGTTACAGTTCTCGTCTATGTATTTAGAAAGAAGGGTAGGGCAAAAGTCAGATTTCTTTTTTACTTATGCAACAGGAACCGGTTGCTTCCGAAGGCGTTAGAACTTTGATTCTATGTTTTTGCGGGCACACAGAGGTCATATTCGTGCGGGTAGTTATTGAGACCAATTTAAGGTTTCGGGGGCCCTAGTAAGAGAGAAAAAGGGAAAAAAATTTGGTTCCCATTGCTTGACTTATGCAACAGGTACCGGTTGCTTCCGAAAAAATTCGGAAGTCGATAATATGTTTTCGCGGGCGCACAGGGGTCATGTACATGCGGGTATTTATTGAGACTGATTTAATGTTTCTGTGGCCCTAGTAAGAGAGAAAAAGAGAAAAAAATTTGGTTCCCATTGTTTGACTTATGCAACAGGTACCGGTTGCCTCTGAAAAATTTCGGAAGTCGATAATATGTTTTCGCGGGTGCGCAGAGGTCATGTACATGCGAGTATTTATTGAGACCGATTTAATGTTTACGGGGCCCTAGTAAGAAAAAAAGGGAAGAATTTGGTTCCCATTGTTTGACTTATGCAACAGGTATAGGTTGCTTCTGAAAGAATCGTAAGTCGCTTATATGTTTTTGCAGGCGCGTAAAGGTCATGTGCGTTGAGGTAGATATTGAGACCGTTTCAATGTTTCGGTGGCCCTAGTAAGAGAAAAGGGTCCAAAATAGGTTCCCATTGTTTGACTTATGCAATAGGTATCAGTTGCTTCCAAAGGTGTCGTAAGTCGATATTTCATGTCTTCGCGGGTCCGTAACTGGCACATACGAATTGGTAGTCATCGTAACTACGTTTCTTGTCTACATATGAAGAGAAATAATACAAAACATAGTTCCTTTTGTTCGACTCATGCTACAGGAACAAGTTGCTACAGAAAGAGTTGTCTGTCTTTTTTATCCACATGTTACAATATTTTCTGGGGCTTTTACACTGTCTATTGATCATCTTAGCATATTTAATGTATCAATGTGCAGTGTGGAAGCTGGCCTAAACTAGAAAGACAAACCGGATATAGGGTTGTGAACCTGGTAGTATGCCCGAAAACATCCGACCAAGTTCTTCTGTCACCCTGTTTTCCTAAAATCTCGCCCAATGTCGGTAAATTCTGGCGTGTATGGATGGAGAATGCATGTCAGGTTGCTAAGGATTACATATCAGCTTTCAAAGAAGACCTATAATCACTTTAAAACTCCCCTCATTGTTTACATCGATGGTTTGGCCGCCATTTTGTTTTTCATGGCAGCCATTTTGTTTTTTTCCCCAAGGAATTATGGGAAGGGGGGGAGATATAATTATAGGTATATATATCCAGCATAATTTCCAGTTGCCTCGATAGCACAGTGGGTAAGACCGCTGTGCCAAGAGCCCTTTTGGGACCCGGTGGTCAGAGGTTCGAACCCCGGCTGTGCCATTTTTTTTTTTTTTTTTTTTATTATAATTTATTTCTATCCTTTTTTTTTTAATTATCATTTATTCTTATGTCATTGTCCAATTTCAAATATAAGATATTTTTATGGGAAAGATTTTGGTATCCTGCTATATCTTTGGGTGCGCGCAGGAGCAGCATATGGCTGTTTCTGCGCAGCGAGAAAAACTGCTACGTTTGAGTGGGAAGTCGTCAAAGCCAAGTTACAGTTCTCGTCTATGTATTTAGAAAGAAGGGTAGGGCAAAAGTCAGATTTCTTTTTTACTTATGCAACAGGAACCGGTTGCTTCCGAAGGCATTAGAACTTTGATTCTATGTTTTTGCGGGCACACAGAGGTCATATTCGTGCGGGTAGTTATTGAGACCAATTTAAGGTTTCGGGGGCCCTAGTAAGAGAGAAAAAGGGAAAAAAATTTGGTTCCCATTGCTTGACTTATGCAACAGGTACCGGTTGCTTCCGAAAAAATTCGGAAGTCGATAATATGTTTTCGCGGGCGCACAGGGGTCATGTACATGCGGGTATTTATTGAGACTGATTTAATGTTTCTGTGGCCCTAGTAAGAGAGAAAAAGAGAAAAAAATTTGGTTCCCATTGTTTGACTTATGCAACAGGTACCGGTTGCCTCTGAAAAATTTCGGAAGTCGATAATATGTTTTCGCGGGTGCGCAGAGGTCATGTACATGCGAGTATTTATTGAGACCGATTTAATGTTTACGGGGCCCTAGTAAGAAAAAAAGGGAAGAATTTGGTTCCCATTGTTTGACTTATGCAACAGGTATAGGTTGCTTCTGAAAGAATCGTAAGTCGCTTATATGTTTTTGCAGGCGCGTAAAGGTCATGTGCGTTGAGGTAGATATTGAGACCGTTTCAATGTTTCGGTGGCCCTAGTAGGAGAAAAGGGTCCAAAATAGGTTCCCATTGTTTGACTTATGCAATAGGTATCAGTTGCTTCCAAAGGTGTCGTAAGTCGATATTTCATGTCTTCGCGGGTCCGTAACTGGCACATACGAATTGGTAGTCATCGTAACTACGTTTCTTGTCTACATATGAAGAGAAATAATACAAAACATAGTTCCTTTTGTTCGACTCATGCTACAGGAACAAGTTGCTACAGAAAGAGTTGTCTGTCTTTTTTATCCACATGTTACAATATTTTCTGGGGCTTTTACACTGTCTATTGATCATCTTAGCATATTTAATGTATCAATGTGCAGTGTGGAAGCTGGCCTAAACTAGAAAGACAAACCGGATATAGGGTTGTGAACCTGGTAGTATGCCCGAAAACATCCGACCAAGTTCTTCTGTCACCCTGTTTTCCTAAAATCTCGCCCAATGTCGGTAAATTCTGGCGTGTATGGATGGAGAATGCATGTCAGGTTGCTAAGGATTACATATCAGCTTTCAAAGAAGACCTATAATCACTTTAAAACTCCCCTCATTGTTTACATCGATGGTTTGGCCGCCATTTTGTTTTTCATGGCAGCCATTTTGTTTTTTTCCCCAAGGAATTATGGGAAGGGGGGGAGATATAATTATAGGTATATATATCCAGCATAATTTCCAGTTGCCTCGATAGCACAGTGGGTAAGACCGCTGTGCCAAGAGCCCTTTTGGGACCCGGTGGTCAGAGGTTCGAACCCCGGCTGTGCCATTTTTTTTTTTTTTTTTTTTTATTATAATTTATTTCTATCCTTTTTTTTTTAATTATCATTTATTCTTATGTCATTGTCCAATTTCAAATATAAGATATTTTCATGGGAAAGATTTTGGTATCCTGCTATATCTTTGGGTGCGCGCAGGAGCCGCATATGGCTGTTTCTGCGCAGCGAGAAAAACTGCTACGTTTGAGTGGGAAGTCGTCAAAGCCAAGTTACAGTTCTCGTCTATGTATTTAGAAAGAAGGGTAGGGCAAAAGTCAGATTTCTTTTTTACTTATGCAACAGGAACCGGTTGCTTCCGAAGGCGTTAGAACTTTGATTCTATGTTTTTGCGGGCACACAGAGGTCATATTCGTGCGGGTAGTTATTGAGACCAATTTAAGGTTTCGGGGGCCCTAGTAAGAGAGAAAAAGGGAAAAAAATTTGGTTCCCATTGCTTGACTTATGCAACAGGTACCGGTTGCTTCCGAAAAAATTCGGAAGTCGATAATATGTTTTTGCGGGCGCACAGGGGTCATGTACATGCGGGTATTTATTGAGACTGATTTAATGTTTCTGTGGCCCTAGTAAGAGAGAAAAAGAGAAAAAAATTTGGTTCCCATTGTTTGACTTATGCAACAGGTACCGGTTGCCTCTGAAAAATTTCGGAAGTCGATAATATGTTTTCGCGGGTGCGCAGAGGTCATGTACATGCGAGTATTTATTGAGACCGATTTAATGTTTACGGGGCCCTAGTAAGAAAAAAAGGGAAGAATTTGGTTCCCATTGTTTGACTTATGCAACAGGTATAGGTTGCTTCTGAAAGAATCGTAAGTCGCTTATATGTTTTTGCAGGCGCGTAAAGGTCATGTGCGTTGAGGTAGATATTGAGACCGTTTCAATGTTTCGGTGGCCCTAGTAAGAGAAAAGGGTCCAAAATAGGTTCCCATTGTTTGACTTATGCAATAGGTATCAGTTGCTTCCAAAGGTGTCGTAAGTCGATATTTCATGTCTTCGCGGGTCCGTAACTGGCACATACGAATTGGTAGTCATCGTAACTACGTTTCTTGTCTACATATGAAGAGAAATAATACAAAACATAGTTCCTTTTGTTCGACTCATGCTACAGGAACAAGTTGCTACAGAAAGAGTTGTCTGTCTTTTTTATCCACATGTTACAATATTTTCTGGGGCTTTTACACTGTCTATTGATCATCTTAGCATATTTAATGTATCAATGTGCAGTGTGGAAGCTGGCCTAAACTAGAAAGACAAACCGGATATAGGGTTGTGAACCTGGTAGTATGCCCGAAAACATCCGACCAAGTTCTTCTGTCACCCTGTTTTCCTAAAATCTCGCCCAATGTCGGTAAATTCTGGCGTGTATGGATGGAGAATGCATGTCAGGTTGCTAAGGATTACATATCAGCTTTCAAAGAAGACCTATAATCACTTTAAAACTCCCCTCATTGTTTACATCGATGGTTTGGCCGCCATTTTGTTTTTCATGGCAGCCATTTTGTTTTTTTCCCCAAGGAATTATGGGAAGGGGGGGAGATATAATTATAGGTATATATATCCAGCATAATTTCCAGTTGCCTCGATAGCACAGTGGGTAAGACCGCTGTGCCAAGAGCCCTTTTGGGACCCGGTGGTCAGAGGTTCGAACCCCGGCTGTGCCATTTTTTTTTTTTTTTTTTTTTTTATTATAATTTATTTCTATCCTTTTTTTTTTAATTATCATTTATTCTTATGTCATTGTCCAATTTCAAATATAAGATATTTTTATGGGAAAGATTTTGGTATCCTGCTATATCTTTGGGTGCGCGCAGGAGCCGCATATGGCTGTTTCTGCGCAGCGAGAAAAACTGCTACGTTTGAGTGGGAAGTCGTCAAAGCCAAGTTACAGTTCTCGTCTATGTATTTAGAAAGAAGGGTAGGGCAAAAGTCAGATTTCTTTTTTACTTATGCAACAGGAACCGGTTGCTTCCGAAGGCATTAGAACTTTGATTCTATGTTTTTGCGGGCACACAGAGGTCATATTCGTGCGGGTAGTTATTGAGACCAATTTAAGGTTTCGGGGGCCCTAGTAAGAGAGAAAAAGGGAAAAAAATTTGGTTCCCATTGCTTGACTTATGCAACAGGTACCGGTTGCTTCCGAAAAAATTCGGAAGTCGATAATATGTTTTCGCGGGCGCACAGGGGTCATGTACATGCGGGTATTTATTGAGACTGATTTAATGTTTCTGTGGCCCTAGTAAGAGAGAAAAAGAGAAAAAAATTTGGTTCCCATTGTTTGACTTATGCAACAGGTACCGGTTGCCTCTGAAAAATTTCGGAAGTCGATAATATGTTTTCGCGGGTGCGCAGAGGTCATGTACATGCGAGTATTTATTGAGACCGATTTAATGTTTACGGGGCCCTAGTAAGAAAAAAAGGGAAGAATTTGGTTCCCATTGTTTGACTTATGCAACAGGTATAGGTTGCTTCTGAAAGAATCGTAAGTCGGTTATATGTTTTTGCAGGCGCGTAAAGGTCATGTGCGTTGAGGTAGATATTGAGACCGTTTCAATGTTTCGGTGGCCCTAGTAAGAGAAAAGGGTCCAAAATAGGTTCCCATTGTTTGACTTATGCAATAGGTATCAGTTGCTTCCAAAGGTGTCGTAAGTCGATATTTCATGTCTTCGCGGGTCCGTAACTGGCACATACGAATTGGTAGTCATCGTAACTACGTTTCTTGTCTACATATGAAGAGAAATAATACAAAACATAGTTCCTTTTGTTCGACTCATGCTACAGGAACAAGTTGCTACAGAAAGAGTTGTCTGTCTTTTTTATCCACATGTTACAATATTTTCTGGGGCTTTTACACTGTCTATTGATCATCTTAGCATATTTAATGTATCAATGTGCAGTGTGGAAGCTGGCCTAAACTAGAAAGACAAACCGGATATAGGGTTGTGAACCTGGTAGTATGCCCGAAAACATCCGACCAAGTTCTTCTGTCACCCTGTTTTCCTAAAATCTCGCCCAATGTCGGTAAATTCTGGCGTGTATGGATGGAGAATGCATGTCAGGTTGCTAAGGATTACATATCAGCTTTCAAAGAAGACCTATAATCACTTTAAAACTCCCCTCATTGTTTACATCGATGGTTTGGCCGCCATTTTGTTTTTCATGGCAGCCATTTTGTTTTTTTCCCCAAGGAATTATGGGAAGGGGGGGAGATATAATTATAGGTATATATATCCAGCATAATTTCCAGTTGCCTCGATAGCACAGTGGGTAAGACCGCTGTGCCAAGAGCCCTTTTGGGACCCGGTGGTCAGAGGTTCGAACCCCGGCTGTGCCATTTTTTTTTTTTTTTTTTTTTTATTATAATTTATTTCTATCCTTTTTTTTTTAATTATCATTTATTCTTATGTCATTGTCCAATTTCAAATATAAGATATTTTTATGGGAAAGATTTTGGTATCCTGCTATATCTTTGGGTGCGCGCAGGAGCCGCATATGGCTGTTTCTGCGCAGCGAGAAAAACTGCTACGTTTGAGTGGGAAGTCGTCAAAGCCAAGTTACAGTTCTCGTCTATGTATTTAGAAAGAAGGGTAGGGCAAAAGTCAGATTTCTTTTTTACTTATGCAACAGGAACCGGTTGCTTCCGAAGGCGTTAGAACTTTGATTCTATGTTTTTGCGGGCACACAGAGGTCATATTCGTGCGGGTAGTTATTGAGACCAATTTAAGGTTTCGGGGGCCCTAGTAAGAGAGAAAAAGGGAAAAAAATTTGGTTCCCATTGCTTGACTTATGCAACAGGTACCGGTTGCTTCCGAAAAAATTCGGAAGTCGATAATATGTTTTCGCGGGCGCACAGGGGTCATGTACATGCGGGTATTTATTGAGACTGATTTAATGTTTCTGTGGCCCTAGTAAGAGAGAAAAAGAGAAAAAAATTTGGTTCCCATTGTTTGACTTATGCAACAGGTACCGGTTGCCTCTGAAAAATTTCGGAAGTCGATAATATGTTTTCGCGGGTGCGCAGAGGTCATGTACATGCGAGTATTTATTGAGACCGATTTAATGTTTACGGGGCCCTAGTAAGAAAAAAAGGGAAGAATTTGGTTCCCATTGTTTGACTTATGCAACAGGTATAGGTTGCTTCTGAAAGAATCGTAAGTCGCTTATATGTTTTTGCAGGCGCGTAAAGGTCATGTGCGTTGAGGTAGATATTGAGACCGTTTCAATGTTTCGGTGGCCCTAGTAAGAGAAAAGGGTCCAAAATAGGTTCCCATTGTTTGACTTATGCAATAGGTATCAGTTGCTTCCAAAGGTGTCGTAAGTCGATATTTCATGTCTTCGCGGGTCCGTAACTGGCACATACGAATTGGTAGTCATCGTAACTACGTTTCTTGTCTACATATGAAGAGAAATAATACAAAACATAGTTCCTTTTGTTCGACTCATGCTACAGGAACAAGTTGCTACAGAAAGAGTTGTCTGTCTTTTTTATCCACATGTTACAATATTTTCTGGGGCTTTTACACTGTCTATTGATCATCTTAGCATATTTAATGTATCAATGTGCAGTGTGGAAGCTGGCCTAAACTAGAAAGACAAACCGGATATAGGGTTGTGAACCTGGTAGTATGCCCGAAAACATCCGACCAAGTTCTTCTGTCACCCTGTTTTCCTAAAATCTCGCCCAATGTCGGTAAATTCTGGCGTGTATGGATGGAGAATGCATGTCAGGTTGCTAAGGATTACATATCAGCTTTCAAAGAAGACCTATAATCACTTTAAAACTCCCCTCATTGTTTACATCGATGGTTTGGCCGCCATTTTGTTTTTCATGGCAGCCATTTTGTTTTTTTCCCCAAGGAATTATGGGAAGGGGGGGAGATATAATTATAGGTATATATATCCAGCATAATTTCCAGTTGCCTCGATAGCACAGTGGGTAAGACCGCTGTGCCAAGAGCCCTTTTGGGACCCGGTGGTCAGAGGTTCGAACCCCGGCTGTGCCATTTTTTTTTTTTTTTTTTTTTTTATTATAATTTATTTCTATCCTTTTTTTTTTAATTATCATTTATTCTTATGTCATTGTCCAATTTCAAATATAAGATATTTTTATGGGAAAGATTTTGGTATCCTGCTATATCTTTGGGTGCGTGCAGGAGCCGCATATGGCTGTTTCTGCGCAGCGAGAAAGACTGCTACGTTTGAGTGGGAAGTCGTCAAAGCCAAGTTACAGTTCTCGTCTATGTATTTAGAAAGAAGGGTAGGGCAAAAGTCAGATTTCTTTTTTACTTATGCAACAGGAACCGGTTGCTTCCGAAGGCGTTAGAACTTTGATTCTATGTTTTTGCGGGCACACAGAGGTCATATTCGTGCGGGTAGTTATTGAGACCAATTTAAGGTTTCGGGGGCCCTAGTAAGAGAGAAAAAGGGAAAAAAATTTGGTTCCCATTGCTTGACTTATGCAACAGGTACCGGTTGCTTCCGAAAAAATTCGGAAGTCGATAATATGTTTTCGCGGGCGCACAGGGGTCATGTACATGCGGGTATTTATTGAGACTGATTTAATGTTTCTGTGGCCCTAGTAAGAGAGAAAAAGAGAAAAAAATTTGGTTCCCATTGTTTGACTTATGCAACAGGTACCGGTTGCCTCTGAAAAATTTCGGAAGTCGATAATATGTTTTCGCGGGTGCGCAGAGGTCATGTACATGCGAGTATTTATTGAGACCGATTTAATGTTTACGGGGCCCTAGTAAGAAAAAAAGGGAAGAATTTGGTTCCCATTGTTTGACTTATGCAACAGGTATAGGTTGCTTCTGAAAGAATCGTAAGTCGCTTATATGTTTTTGCAGGCGCGTAAAGGTCATGTGCGTTGAGGTAGATATTGAGACCGTTTCAATGTTTCGGTGGCCCTAGTAAGAGAAAAGGGTCCAAAATAGGTTCCCATTGTTTGACTTATGCAATAGGTATCAGTTGCTTCCAAAGGTGTCGTAAGTCGATATTTCATGTCTTCGCGGGTCCGTAACTGGCACATACGAATTGGTAGTCATCGTAACTACGTTTCTTGTCTACATATGAAGAGAAATAATACAAAACATAGTTCCTTTTGTTCGACTCATGCTACAGGAACAAGTTGCTACAGAAAGAGTTGTCTGTCTTTTTTATCCACATGTTACAATATTTTCTGGGGCTTTTACACTGTCTATTGATCATCTTAGCATATTTAATGTATCAATGTGCAGTGTGGAAGCTGGCCTAAACTAGAAAGACAAACCGGATATAGGGTTGTGAACCTGGTAGTATGCCCGAAAACATCCGACCAAGTTCTTCTGTCACCCTGTTTTCCTAAAATCTCGCCCAATGTCGGTAAATTCTGGCGTGTATGGATGGAGAATGCATGTCAGGTTGCTAAGGATTACATATCAGCTTTCAAAGAAGACCTATAATCACTTTAAAACTCCCCTCATTGTTTACATCGATGGTTTGGCCGCCATTTTGTTTTTCATGGCAGCCATTTTGTTTTTTTCCCCAAGGAATTATGGGAAGGGGGGGAGATATAATTATAGGTATATATATCCAGCATAATTTCCAGTTGCCTCGATAGCACAGTGGGTAAGACCGCTGTGCCAAGAGCCCTTTTGGGACCCGGTGGTCAGAGGTTCGAACCCCGGCTGTGCCATTTTTTTTTTTTTTTTTTTTTTATTATAATTTATTTCTATCCTTTTTTTTTTAATTATCATTTATTCTTATGTCATTGTCCAATTTCAAATATAAGATATTTTTATGGGAAAGATTTTGGTATCCTGCTATATCTTTGGGTGCGCGCAGGAGCCGCATATGGCTGTTTCTGCGCAGCGAGAAAAACTGCTACGTTTGAGTGGGAAGTCGTCAAAGCCAAGTTACAGTTCTCGTCTATGTATTTAGAAAGAAGGGTAGGGCAAAAGTCAGATTTCTTTTTTACTTATGCAACAGGAACCGGTTGCTTCCGAAGGCGTTAGAACTTTGATTCTATGTTTTTGCGGGCACACAGAGGTCATATTCGTGCGGGTAGTTATTGAGACCAATTTAAGGTTTCGGGGGCCCTAGTAAGAGAGAAAAAGGGAAAAAAATTTGGTTCCCATTGCTTGACTTATGCAACAGGTACCGGTTGCTTCCGAAAAAATTCGGAAGTCGATAATATGTTTTCGCGGGCGCACAGGGGTCATGTACATGCGGGTATTTATTGAGACTGATTTAATGTTTCTGTGGCCCTAGTAAGAGAGAAAAAGAGAAAAAAATTTGGTTCCCATTGTTTGACTTATGCAACAGGTACCGGTTGCCTCTGAAAAATTTCGGAAGTCGATAATATGTTTTCGCGGGTGCGCAGAGGTCATGTACATGCGAGTATTTATTGAGACCGATTTAATGTTTACGGGGCCCTAGTAAGAAAAAAAGGGAAGAATTTGGTTCCCATTGTTTGACTTATGCAACAGGTATAGGTTGCTTCTGAAAGAATCGTAAGTCGCTTATATGTTTTTGCAGGCGCGTAAAGGTCATGTGCGTTGAGGTAGATATTGAGACCGTTTCAATGTTTCGGTGGCCCTAGTAAGAGAAAAGGGTCCAAAATAGGTTCCCATTGTTTGACTTATGCAATAGGTATCAGTTGCTTCCAAAGGTGTCGTAAGTCGATATTTCATGTCTTCGCGGGTCCGTAACTGGCACATACGAATTGGTAGTCATCGTAACTACGTTTCTTGTCTACATATGAAGAGAAATAATACAAAACATAGTTCCTTTTGTTCGACTCATGCTACAGGAACAAGTTGCTACAGAAAGAGTTGTCTGTCTTTTTTATCCACATGTTACAATATTTTCTGGGGCTTTTACACTGTCTATTGATCATCTTAGCATATTTAATGTATCAATGTGCAGTGTGGAAGCTGGCCTAAACTAGAAAGACAAACCGGATATAGGGTTGTGAACCTGGTAGTATGCCCGAAAACATCCGACCAAGTTCTTCTGTCACCCTGTTTTCCTAAAATCTCGCCCAATGTCGGTAAATTCTGGCGTGTATGGATGGAGAATGCATGTCAGGTTGCTAAGGATTACATATCAGCTTTCAAAGAAGACCTATAATCACTTTAAAACTCCCCTCATTGTTTACATCGATGGTTTGGCCGCCATTTTGTTTTTCATGGCAGCCATTTTGTTTTTTTCCCCAAGGAATTATGGGAAGGGGGGGAGATATAATTATAGGTATATATATCCAGCATAATTTCCAGTTGCCTCGATAGCACAGTGGGTAAGACCGCTGTGCCAAGAGCCCTTTTGGGACCCGGTGGTCAGAGGTTCGAACCCCGGCTGTGCCATTTTTTTTTTTTTTTTTTTTTTATTATAATTTATTTCTATCCTTTTTTTTTTAATTATCATTTATTCTTATGTCATTGTCCAATTTCAAATATAAGATATTTTTATGGGAAAGATTTTGGTATCCTGCTATATCTTTGGGTGCGCGCAGGAGCCGCATATGGCTGTTTCTGCGCAGCGAGAAAAACTGCTACGTTTGAGTGGGAAGTCGTCAAAGCCAAGTTACAGTTCTCGTCTATGTATTTAGAAAGAAGGGTAGGGCAAAAGTCAGATTTCTTTTTTACTTATGCAACAGGAACCGGTTGCTTCCGAAGGCGTTAGAACTTTGATTCTATGTTTTTGCGGGCACACAGAGGTCATATTCGTGCGGGTAGTTATTGAGACCAATTTAAGGTTTCGGGGGCCCTAGTAAGAGAGAAAAAGGGAAAAAAATTTGGTTCCCATTGCTTGACTTATGCAACAGGTACCGGTTGCTTCCGAAAAAATTCGGAAGTCGATAATATGTTTTCGCGGGCGCACAGGGGTCATGTACATGCGGGTATTTATTGAGACTGATTTAATGTTTCTGTGGCCCTAGTAAGAGAGAAAAAGAGAAAAAAATTTGGTTCCCATTGTTTGACTTATGCAACAGGTACCGGTTGCCTCTGAAAAATTTCGGAAGTCGATAATATGTTTTCGCGGGTGCGCAGAGGTCATGTACATGCGAGTATTTATTGAGACCGATTTAATGTTTACGGGGCCCTAGTAAGAAAAAAAGGGAAGAATTTGGTTCCCATTGTTTGACTTATGCAACAGGTATAGGTTGCTTCTGAAAGAATCGTAAGTCGCTTATATGTTTTTGCAGGCGCGTAAAGGTCATGTGCGTTGAGGTAGATATTGAGACCGTTTCAATGTTTCGGTGGCCCTAGTAAGAGAAAAGGGTCCAAAATAGGTTCCCATTGTTTGACTTATGCAATAGGTATCAGTTGCTTCCAAAGGTGTCGTAAGTCGATATTTCATGTCTTCGCGGGTCCGTAACTGGCACATACGAATTGGTAGTCATCGTAACTACGTTTCTTGTCTACATATGAAGAGAAATAATACAAAACATAGTTCCTTTTGTTCGACTCATGCTACAGGAACAAGTTGCTACAGAAAGAGTTGTCTGTCTTTTTTATCCACATGTTACAATATTTTCTGGGGCTTTTACACTGTCTATTGATCATCTTAGCATATTTAATGTATCAATGTGCAGTGTGGAAGCTGGCCTAAACTAGAAAGACAAACCGGATATAGGGTTGTGAACCTGGTAGTATGCCCGAAAACATCCGACCAAGTTCTTCTGTCACCCTGTTTTCCTAAAATCTCGCCCAATGTCGGTAAATTCTGGCGTGTATGGATGGAGAATGCATGTCAGGTTGCTAAGGATTACATATCAGCTTTCAAAGAAGACCTATAATCACTTTAAAACTCCCCTCATTGTTTACATCGATGGTTTGGCCGCCATTTTGTTTTTCATGGCAGCCATTTTGTTTTTTTCCCCAAGGAATTATGGGAAGAGGGGGAGATATAATTATAGGTATATATATCCAGCATAATTTCCAGTTGCCTCGATAGCACAGTGGGTAAGACCGCTGTGCCAAGAGCCCTTTTGGGACCCGGTGGTCAGAGGTTCGAACCCCGGCTGTGCCATTTTTTTTTTTTTTTTTTTTTTATTATAATTTATTTCTATCCTTTTTTTTTTAATTATCATTTATTCTTATGTCATTGTCCAATTTCAAATATAAGATATTTTTATGGGAAAGATTTTGGTATCCTGCTATATCTTTGGGTGCGCGCAGGAGCCGCATATGGCTGTTTCTGCGCAGCGAGAAAAACTGCTACGTTTGAGTGGGAAGTCGTCAAAGCCAAGTTACAGTTCTCGTCTATGTATTTAGAAAGAAGGGTAGGGCAAAAGTCAGATTTCTTTTTTACTTATGCAACAGGAACCGGTTGCTTCCGAAGGCATTAGAACTTTGATTCTATGTTTTTGCGGGCACACAGAGGTCATATTCGTGCGGGTAGTTATTGAGACCAATTTAAGGTTTCGGGGGCCCTAGTAAGAGAGAAAAAGGGAAAAAAATTTGGTTCCCATTGCTTGACTTATGCAACAGGTACCGGTTGCTTCCGAAAAAATTCGGAAGTCGATAATATGTTTTCGCGGGCGCACAGGGGTCATGTACATGCGGGTATTTATTGAGACTGATTTAATGTTTCTGTGGCCCTAGTAAGAGAGAAAAAGAGAAAAAAATTTGGTTCCCATTGTTTGACTTATGCAACAGGTACCGGTTGCCTCTGAAAAATTTCGGAAGTCGATAATATGTTTTCGCGGGTGCGCAGAGGTCATGTACATGCGAGTATTTATTGAGACCGATTTAATGTTTACGGGGCCCTAGTAAGAAAAAAAGGGAAGAATTTGGTTCCCATTGTTTGACTTATGCAACAGGTATAGGTTGCTTCTGAAAGAATCGTAAGTCGCTTATATGTTTTTGCAGGCGCGTAAAGGTCATGTGCGTTGAGGTAGATATTGAGACCGTTTCAATGTTTCGGTGGCCCTAGTAAGAGAAAAGGGTCCAAAATAGGTTCCCATTGTTTGACTTATGCAATAGGTATCAGTTGCTTCCAAAGGTGTCGTAAGTCGATATTTCATGTCTTCGCGGGTCCGTAACTGGCACATACGAATTGGTAGTCATCGTAACTACGTTTCTTGTCTACATATGAAGAGAAATAATACAAAACATAGTTCCTTTTGTTCGACTCATGCTACAGGAACAAGTTGCTACAGAAAGAGTTGTCTGTCTTTTTTATCCACATGTTACAATATTTTCTGGGGCTTTTACACTGTCTATTGATCATCTTAGCATATTTAATGTATCAATGTGCAGTGTGGAAGCTGGCCTAAACTAGAAAGACAAACCGGATATAGGGTTGTGAACCTGGTAGTATGCCCGAAAACATCCGACCAAGTTCTTCTGTCACCCTGTTTTCCTAAAATCTCGCCCAATGTCGGTAAATTCTGGCGTGTATGGATGGAGAATGCATGTCAGGTTGCTAAGGATTACATATCAGCTTTCAAAGAAGACCTATAATCACTTTAAAACTCCCCTCATTGTTTACATCGATGGTTTGGCCGCCATTTTGTTTTTCATGGCAGCCATTTTGTTTTTTTCCCCAAGGAATTATGGGAAGGGGGGGAGATATAATTATAGGTATATATATCCAGCATAATTTCCAGTTGCCTCGATAGCACAGTGGGTAAGACCGCTGTGCCAAGAGCCCTTTTGGGACCCGGTGGTCAGAGGTTCGAACCCCGGCTGTGCCATTTTTTTTTTTTTTTTTTTTTTATTATAATTTATTTCTATCCTTTTTTTTTTAATTATCATTTATTCTTATGTCATTGTCCAATTTCAAATATAAGATATTTTTATGGGAAAGATTTTGGTATCCTGCTATATCTTTGGGTGCGCGCAGGAGCCGCATATGGCTGTTTCTGCGCAGCGAGAAAAACTGCTACGTTTGAGTGGGAAGTCGTCAAAGCCAAGTTACAGTTCTCGTCTATGTATTTAGAAAGAAGGGTAGGGCAAAAGTCAGATTTCTTTTTTACTTATGCAACAGGAACCGGTTGCTTCCGAAGGCGTTAGAACTTTGATTCTATGTTTTTGCGGGCACACAGAGGTCATATTCGTGCGGGTAGTTATTGAGACCAATTTAAGGTTTCGGGGGCCCTAGTAAGAGAGAAAAAGGGAAAAAAATTTGGTTCCCATTGCTTGACTTATGCAACAGGTACCGGTTGCTTCCGAAAAAATTCGGAAGTCGATAATATGTTTTCGCGGGTGCACAGGGGTCATGTACATGCGGGTATTTATTGAGACTGATTTAATGTTTCTGTGGCCCTAGTAAGAGAGAAAAAGAGAAAAAAATTTGGTTCCCATTGTTTGACTTATGCAACAGGTACCGGTTGCCTCTGAAAAATTTCGGAAGTCGATAATATGTTTTCGCGGGTGCGCAGAGGTCATGTACATGCGAGTATTTATTGAGACCGATTTAATGTTTACGGGGCCCTAGTAAGAAAAAAAGGGAAGAATTTGGTTCCCATTGTTTGACTTATGCAACAGGTATAGGTTGCTTCTGAAAGAATCGTAAGTCGCTTATATGTTTTTGCAGGCGCGTAAAGGTCATGTGCGTTGAGGTAGATATTGAGACCGTTTCAATGTTTCGGTGGCCCTAGTAAGAGAAAAGGGTCCAAAATAGGTTCCCATTGTTTGACTTATGCAATAGGTATCAGTTGCTTCCAAAGGTGTCGTAAGTCGATATTTCATGTCTTCGCGGGTCCGTAACTGGCACATACGAATTGGTAGTCATCGTAACTACGTTTCTTGTCTACATATGAAGAGAAATAATACAAAACATAGTTCCTTTTGTTCGACTCATGCTACAGGAACAAGTTGCTACAGAAAGAGTTGTCTGTCTTTTTTATCCACATGTTACAATATTTTCTGGGGCTTTTACACTGTCTATTGATCATCTTAGCATATTTAATGTATCAATGTGCAGTGTGGAAGCTGGCCTAAACTAGAAAGACAAACCGGATATAGGGTTGTGAACCTGGTAGTATGCCCGAAAACATCCGACCAAGTTCTTCTGTCACCCTGTTTTCCTAAAATCTCGCCCAATGTCGGTAAATTCTGGCGTGTATGGATGGAGAATGCATGTCAGGTTGCTAAGGATTACATATCAGCTTTCAAAGAAGACCTATAATCACTTTAAAACTCCCCTCATTGTTTACATCGATGGTTTGGCCGCCATTTTGTTTTTCATGGCAGCCATTTTGTTTTTTTCCCCAAGGAATTATGGGAAGGGGGGAGATATAATTATAGGTATATATATCCAGCATAATTTCCAGTTGCCTCGATAGCACAGTGGGTAAGACCGCTGTGCCAAGAGCCCTTTTGGGACCCGGTGGTCAGAGGTTCGAACCCCGGCTGTGCCATTTTTTTTTTTTTTTTTTTTTATTATAATTTATTTCTATCCTTTTTTTTTTAATTATCATTTATTCTTATGTCATTGTCCAATTTCAAATATAAGATATTTTTATGGGAAAGATTTTGGTATCCTGCTATATCTTTGGGTGCGCGCAGGAGCCGCATATGGCTGTTTCTGCGCAGCGAGAAAAACTGCTACGTTTGAGTGGGAAGTCGTCAAAGCCAAGTTACAGTTCTCGTCTATGTATTTAGAAAGAAGGGTAGGGCAAAAGTCAGATTTCTTTTTTACTTATGCAACAGGAACCGGTTGCTTCCGAAGGCGTTAGAACTTTGATTCTATGTTTTTGCGGGCACACAGAGGTCATATTCGTGCGGGTAGTTATTGAGACCAATTTAAGGTTTCGGGGGCCCTAGTAAGAGAGAAAAAGGGAAAAAAATTTGGTTCCCATTGCTTGACTTATGCAACAGGTACCGGTTGCTTCCGAAAAAATTCGGAAGTCGATAATATGTTTTCGCGGGCGCACAGGGGTCATGTACATGCGGGTATTTATTGAGACTGATTTAATGTTTCTGTGGCCCTAGTAAGAGAGAAAAAGAGAAAAAAATTTGGTTCCCATTGTTTGACTTATGCAACAGGTACCGGTTGCCTCTGAAAAATTTCGGAAGTCGATAATATGTTTTCGCGGGTGCGCAGAGGTCATGTACATGCGAGTATTTATTGAGACCGATTTAATGTTTACGGGGCCCTAGTAAGAAAAAAAGGGAAGAATTTGGTTCCCATTGTTTGACTTATGCAACAGGTATAGGTTGCTTCTGAAAGAATCGTAAGTCGCTTATATGTTTTTGCAGGCGCGTAAAGGTCATGTGCGTTGAGGTAGATATTGAGACCGTTTCAATGTTTCGGTGGCCCTAGTAAGAGAAAAGGGTCCAAAATAGGTTCCCATTGTTTGACTTATGCAATAGGTATCAGTTGCTTCCAAAGGTGTCGTAAGTCGATATTTCATGTCTTCGCGGGTCCGTAACTGGCACATACGAATTGGTAGTCATCGTAACTACGTTTCTTGTCTAAATATGAAGAGAAATAATACAAAACATAGTTCCTTTTGTTCGACTCATGCTACAGGAACAAGTTGCTACAGAAAGAGTTGTCTGTCTTTTTTATCCACATGTTACAATATTTTCTGGGGCTTTTACACTGTCTATTGATCATCTTAGCATATTTAATGTATCAATGTGCAGTGTGGAAGCTGGCCTAAACTAGAAAGACAAACCGGATATAGGGTTGTGATCCTGGTAGTATGCCCGAAAACATCCGACCAAGTTCTTCTGTCACCCTGTTTTCCTAAAATCTCGCCCAATGTCGGTAAATTCTGGCGTGTATGGATGGAGAATGCATGTCAGGTTGCTAAGGATTACATATCAGCTTTCAAAGAAGACCTATAATCACTTTAAAACTCCCCTCATTGTTTACATCGATGGTTTGGCCGCCATTTTGTTTTTCATGGCAGCCATTTTGTTTTTTTCCCCAAGGAATTATGGGAAGGGGGGGAGATATAATTATAGGTATATATATCCAGCATAATTTCCAGTTGCCTCGATAGCACAGTGGGTAAGACCGCTGTGCCAAGAGCCCTTTTGGGACCCGGTGGTCAGAGGTTTGAACCCCGGCTGTGCCATTTTTTTTTTTTTTTTTTTTTTTATTATAATTTATTTCTATCCTTTTTTTTTTAATTATCATTTATTCTTATGTCATTGTCCAATTTCAAATATAAGATATTTTTATGGGAAAGATTTTGGTATCCTGCTATATCTTTGGGTGCGCGCAGGAGCCGCATATGGCTGTTTCTGCGCAGCGAGAAAAACTGCTACGTTTGAGTGGGAAGTCGTCAAAGCCAAGTTACAGTTCTCGTCTATGTATTTAGAAAGAAGGGTAGGGCAAAAGTCAGATTTCTTTTTTACTTATGCAACAGGAACCGGTTGCTTCCGAAGGCGTTAGAACTTTGATTCTATGTTTTTGCGGGCACACAGAGGTCATATTCGTGCGGGTAGTTATTGAGACCAATTTAAGGTTTCGGGGGCCCTAGTAAGAGAGAAAAAGGGAAAAAAATTTGGTTCCCATTGCTTGACTTATGCAACAGGTACCGGTTGCTTCCGAAAAAATTCGGAAGTCGATAATATGTTTTCGCGGGCGCACAGGGGTCATGTACATGCGGGTATTTATTGAGACTGATTTAATGTTTCTGTGGCCCTAGTAAGAGAGAAAAAGAGAAAAAAATTTGGTTCCCATTGTTTGACTTATGCAACAGGTACCGGTTGCCTCTGAAAAATTTCGGAAGTCGATAATATGTTTTCGCGGGTGCGCAGAGGTCATGTACATGCGAGTATTTATTGAGACCGATTTAATGTTTACGGGGCCCTAGTAAGAAAAAAAGGGAAGAATTTGGTTCCCATTGTTTGACTTATGCAACAGGTATAGGTTGCTTCTGAAAGAATCGTAAGTCGCTTATATGTTTTTGCAGGCGCGTAAAGGTCATGTGCGTTGAGGTAGATATTGAGACCGTTTCAATGTTTCGGTGGCCCTAGTAAGAGAAAAGGGTCCAAAATAGGTTCCCATTGTTTGACTTATGCAATAGGTATCAGTTGCTTCCAAAGGTGTCGTAAGTCGATATTTCATGTCTTCGCGGGTCCGTAACTGGCACATACGAATTGGTAGTCATCGTAACTACGTTTCTTGTCTAAATATGAAGAGAAATAATACAAAACATAGTTCCTTTTGTTCGACTCATGCTACAGGAACAAGTTGCTACAGAAAGAGTTGTCTGTCTTTTTTATCCACATGTTACAATATTTTCTGGGGCTTTTACACTGTCTATTGATCATCTTAGCATATTTAATGTATCAATGTGCAGTGTGGAAGCTGGCCTAAACTAGAAAGACAAACCGGATATAGGGTTGTGATCCTGGTAGTATGCCCGAAAACATCCGACCAAGTTCTTCTGTCACCCTGTTTTCCTAAAATCTCGCCCAATGTCGGTAAATTCTGGCGTGTATGGATGGAGAATGCATGTCAGGTTGCTAAGGATTACATATCAGCTTTCAAAGAAGACCTATAATCACTTTAAAACTCCCCTCATTGTTTACATCGATGGTTTGGCCGCCATTTTGTTTTTCATGGCAGCCATTTTGTTTTTTTCCCCAAGGAATTATGGGAAGGGGGGGAGATATAATTATAGGTATATATATCCAGCATAATTTCCAGTTGCCTCGATAGCACAGTGGGTAAGACCGCTGTGCCAAGAGCCCTTTTGGGACCCGGTGGTCAGAGGTTTGAACCCCGGCTGTGCCATTTTTTTTTTTTTTTTTTTTTTTATTATAATTTATTTCTATCCTTTTTTTTTTAATTATCATTTATTCTTATGTCATTGTCCAATTTCAAATATAAGATATTTTTATGGGAAAGATTTTGGTATCCTGCTATATCTTTGGGTGCGCGCAGGAGCCGCATATGGCTGTTTCTGCGCAGCGAGAAAAACTGCTACGTTTGAGTGGGAAGTCGTCAAAGCCAAGTTACAGTTCTCGTCTATGTATTTAGAAAGAAGGGTAGGGCAAAAGTCAGATTTCTTTTTTACTTATGCAACAGGAACCGGTTGCTTCCGAAGGCGTTAGAACTTTGATTCTATGTTTTTGCGGGCACACAGAGGTCATATTCGTGCGGGTAGTTATTGAGACCAATTTAAGGTTTCGGGGGCCCTAGTAAGAGAGAAAAAGGGAAAAAAATTTGGTTCCCATTGCTTGACTTATGCAACAGGTACCGGTTGCTTCCGAAAAAATTCGGAAGTCGATAATATGTTTTCGCGGGCGCACAGGGGTCATGTACATGCGGGTATTTATTGAGACTGATTTAATGTTTCTGTGGCCCTAGTAAGAGAGAAAAAGAGAAAAAAATTTGGTTCCCATTGTTTGACTTATGCAACAGGTACCGGTTGCCTCTGAAAAATTTCGGAAGTCGATAATATGTTTTCGCGGGTGCGCAGAGGTCATGTACATGCGAGTATTTATTGAGACCGATTTAATGTTTACGGGGCCCTAGTAAGAAAAAAAGGGAAGAATTTGGTTCCCATTGTTTGACTTATGCAACAGGTATAGGTTGCTTCTGAAAGAATCGTAAGTCGCTTATATGTTTTTGCAGGCGCGTAAAGGTCATGTGCGTTGAGGTAGATATTGAGACCGTTTCAATGTTTCGGTGGCCCTAGTAAGAGAAAAGGGTCCAAAATAGGTTCCCATTGTTTGACTTATGCAATAGGTATCAGTTGCTTCCAACGGTGTCGTAAGTCGATATTTCATGTCTTCGCGGGTCCGTAACTGGCACATACGAATTGGTAGTCATCGTAACTACGTTTCTTGTCTACATATGAAGAGAAATAATACAAAACATAGTTCCTTTTGTTCGACTCATGCTACAGGAACAAGTTGCTACAGAAAGAGTTGTCTGTCTTTTTTATCCACATGTTACAATATTTTCTGGGGCTTTTACACTGTCTATTGATCATCTTAGCATATTTAATGTATCAATGTGCAGTGTGGAAGCTGGCCTAAACTAGAAAGACAAACCGGATATAGGGTTGTGAACCTGGTAGTATGCCCGAAAACATCCGACCAAGTTCTTCTGTCACCCTGTTTTCCTAAAATCTCGCCCAATGTCGGTAAATTCTGGCGTGTATGGATGGAGAATGCATGTCAGGTTGCTAAGGATTACATATCAGCTTTCAAAGAAGACCTATAATCACTTTAAAACTCCCCTCATTGTTTACATCGATGGTTTGGCCGCCATTTTGTTTTTCATGGCAGCCATTTTGTTTTTTTCCCCAAGGAATTATGGGAAGGGGGGGAGATATAATTATAGGTATATATATCCAGCATAATTTCCAGTTGCCTCGATAGCACAGTGGGTAAGACCGCTGTGCCAAGAGCCCTTTTGGGACCCGGTGGTCAGAGGTTCGAACCCCGGCTGTGCCATTTTTTTTTTTTTTTTTTTTTATTATAATTTATTTCTATCCTTTTTTTTTTAATTATCATTTATTCTTATGTCATTGTCCAATTTCAAATATAAGATATTTTCATGGGAAAGATTTTGGTATCCTGCTATATCTTTGGGTGCGCGCAGGAGCAGCATATGGCTGTTTCTGCGCAGCGAGAAAAACTGCTACGTTTGAGTGGGAAGTCGTCAAAGCCATGTTACAGTTCTCGTCTATGTATTTAGAAAGAAGGGTAGGGCAAAAGTCAGATTTCTTTTTTACTTATGCAACAGGAACCGGTTGCTTCCGAAGGCGTTAGAACTTTGATTCTATGTTTTTGCAGGCACACAGAGGTCATATTCGTGCGGGTAGTTATTGAGACCAATTTAAGGTTTCGGGGGCCCTAGTAAGAGAGAAAAAGGGAAAAAAATTTGGTTCCCATTGCTTGACTTATGCAACAGGTACCGGTTGCTTCCGAAAAAATTCGGAAGTCGATAATATGTTTTCGCGGGCGCACAGGGGTCATGTACATGCGGGTATTTATTGAGACTGATTTAATGTTTCTGTGGCCCTAGTAAGAGAGAAAAAGAGAAAAAAATTTGGTTCCCATTGTTTGACTTATGCAACAGGTACCGGTTGCCTCTGAAAAATTTCGGAAGTCGATAATATGTTTTCGCGGGTGCGCAGAGGTCATGTACATGCGAGTATTTATTGAGACCGATTTAATGTTTACGGGGCCCTAGTAAGAAAAAAAGGGAAGAATTTGGTTCCCATTGTTTGACTTATGCAACAGGTATAGGTTGCTTCTGAAAGAATCGTAAGTCGCTTATATGTTTTTGCAGGCGCGTAAAGGTCATGTGCGTTGAGGTAGATATTGAGACCGTTTCAATGTTTCGGTGGCCCTAGTAAGAGAAAAGGGTCCAAAATAGGTTCCCATTGTTTGACTTATGCAATAGGTATCAGTTGCTTCCAAAGGTGTCGTAAGTCGATATTTCATGTCTTCGCGGGTCCGTAACTGGCACATACGAATTGGTAGTCATCGTAACTACGTTTCTTGTCTACATATGAAGAGAAATAATACAAAACATAGTTCCTTTTGTTCGACTCATGCTACAGGAACAAGTTGCTACAGAAAGAGTTGTCTGTCTTTTTTATCCACATGTTACAATATTTTCTGGGGCTTTTACACTGTCTATTGATCATCTTAGCATATTTAATGTATCAATGTGCAGTGTGGAAGCTGGCCTAAACTAGAAAGACAAACCGGATATAGGGTTGTGAACCTGGTAGTATGCCCGAAAACATCCGACCAAGTTCTTCTGTCACCCTGTTTTCCTAAAATCTCGCCCAATGTCGGTAAATTCTGGCGTGTATGGATGGAGAATGCATGTCAGGTTGCTAAGGATTACATATCAGCTTTCAAAGAAGACCTATAATCACTTTAAAACTCCCCTCATTGTTTACATCGATGGTTTGGCCGCCATTTTGTTTTTCATGGCAGCCATTTTGTTTTTTTCCCCAAGGAATTATGGGAAGGGGGGGAGATATAATTATAGGTATATATATCCAGCATAATTTCCAGTTGCCTCGATAGCACAGTGGGTAAGACCGCTGTGCCAAGAGCCCTTTTGGGACCCGGTGGTCAGAGGTTCGAACCCCGGCTGTGCCATTTTTTTTTTTTTTTTTTTTTTATTATAATTTATTTCTATCCTTTTTTTTTTAATTATCATTTATTCTTATGTCATTGTCCAATTTCAAATATAAGATATTTTTATGGGAAAGATTTTGGTATCCTGCTATATCTTTGGGTGCGCGCAGGAGCAGCATATGGCTGTTTCTGCGCAGCGAGAAAAACTGCTACGTTTGAGTGGGAAGTCGTCAAAGCCAAGTTACAGTTCTCGTCTATGTATTTAGAAAGAAGGGTAGGGCAAAAGTCAGATTTCTTTTTTACTTATGCAACAGGAACCGGTTGCTTCCGAAGGCGTTAGAACTTTGATTCTATGTTTTTGCAGGCACACAGAGGTCATATTCGTGCGGGTAGTTATTGAGACCAATTTAAGGTTTCGGGGGCCCTAGTAAGAGAGAAAAAGGGAAAAAAATTTGGTTCCCATTGCTTGACTTATGCAACAGGTACCGGTTGCTTCCGAAAAAATTCGGAAGTCGATAATATGTTTTCGCGGGCGCACAGGGGTCATGTACATGCGGGTATTTATTGAGACTGATTTAATGTTTCTGTGGCCCTAGTAAGAGAGAAAAAGAGAAAAAAATTTGGTTCCCATTGTTTGACTTATGCAACAGGTACCGGTTGCCTCTGAAAAATTTCGGAAGTCGATAATATGTTTTCGCGGGTGCGCAGAGGTCATGTACATGCGAGTATTTATTGAGACCGATTTAATGTTTACGGGGCCCTAGTAAGAAAAAAAGGGAAGAATTTGGTTCCCATTGTTTGACTTATGCAACAGGTATAGGTTGCTTCTGAAAGAATCGTAAGTCGCTTATATGTTTTTGCAGGCGCGTAAAGGTCATGTGCGTTGAGGTAGATATTGAGACCGTTTCAATGTTTCGGTGGCCCTAGTAAGAGAAAAGGGTCCAAAATAGGTTCCCATTGTTTGACTTATGCAATAGGTATCAGTTGCTTCCAAAGGTGTCGTAAGTCGATATTTCATGTCTTCGCGGGTCCGTAACTGGCACATACGAATTGGTAGTCATCGTAACTACGTTTCTTGTCTACATATGAAGAGAAATAATACAAAACATAGTTCCTTTTGTTCGACTCATGCTACAGGAACAAGTTGCTACAGAAAGAGTTGTCTGTCTTTTTTATCCACATGTTACAATATTTTCTGGGGCTTTTACACTGTCTATTGATCATCTTAGCATATTTAATGTATCAATGTGCAGTGTGGAAGCTGGCCTAAACTAGAAAGACAAACCGGATATAGGGTTGTGAACCTGGTAGTATGCCCGAAAACATCCGACCAAGTTCTTCTGTCACCCTGTTTTCCTAAAATCTCGCCCAATGTCGGTAAATTCTGGCGTGTATGGATGGAGAATGCATGTCAGGTTGCTAAGGATTACATATCAGCTTTCAAAGAAGACCTATAATCACTTTAAAACTCCCCTCATTGTTTACATCGATGGTTTGGCCGCCATTTTGTTTTTCATGGCAGCCATTTTGTTTTTTTCCCCAAGGAATTATGGGAAGGGGGGGAGATATAATTATAGGTATATATATCCAGCATAATTTCCAGTTGCCTCGATAGCACAGTGGGTAAGACCGCTGTGCCAAGAGCCCTTTTGGGACCCGGTGGTCAGAGGTTCGAACCCCGGCTGTGCCATTTTTTTTTTTTTTTTTTTTTATTATAATTTATTTCTATCCTTTTTTTTTTAATTATCATTTATTCTTATGTCATTGTCCAATTTCAAATATAAGATATTTTCATGGGAAAGATTTTGGTATCCTGCTATATCTTTGGGTGCGCGCAGGAGCAGCATATGGCTGTTTCTGCGCAGCGAGAAAAACTGCTACGTTTGAGTGGGAAGTCGTCAAAGCCAAGTTACAGTTCTCGTCTATGTATTTAGAAAGAAGGGTAGGGCAAAAGTCAGATTTCTTTTTTACTTATGCAACAGGAACCGGTTGCTTCCGAAGGCGTTAGAACTTTGATTCTATGTTTTTGCAGGCACACAGAGGTCATATTCGTGCGGGTAGTTATTGAGACCAATTTAAGGTTTCGGGGGCCCTAGTAAGAGAGAAAAAGGGAAAAAAATTTGGTTCCCATTGCTTGACTTATGCAACAGGTACCGGTTGCTTCCGAAAAAATTCGGAAGTCGATAATATGTTTTCGCGGGCGCACAGGGGTCATGTACATGCGGGTATTTATTGAGACTGATTTAATGTTTCTGTGGCCCTAGTAAGAGAGAAAAAGAGAAAAAAATTTGGTTCCCATTGTTTGACTTATGCAACAGGTACCGGTTGCCTCTGAAAAATTTCGGAAGTCGATAATATGTTTTCGCGGGTGCGCAGAGGTCATGTACATGCGAGTATTTATTGAGACCGATTTAATGTTTACGGGGCCCTAGTAAGAAAAAAAGGGAAGAATTTGGTTCCCATTGTTTGACTTATGCAACAGGTATAGGTTGCTTCTGAAAGAATCGTAAGTCGCTTATATGTTTTTGCAGGCGCGTAAAGGTCATGTGCGTTGAGGTAGATATTGAGACCGTTTCAATGTTTCGGTGGCCCTAGTAAGAGAAAAGGGTCCAAAATAGGTTCCCATTGTTTGACTTATGCAATAGGTATCAGTTGCTTCCAAAGGTGTCGTAAGTCGATATTTCATGTCTTCGCGGGTCCGTAACTGGCACATACGAATTGGTAGTCATCGTAACTACGTTTCTTGTCTACATATGAAGAGAAATAATACAAAACATAGTTCCTTTTGTTCGACTCATGCTACAGGAACAAGTTGCTACAGAAAGAGTTGTCTGTCTTTTTTATCCACATGTTACAATATTTTCTGGGGCTTTTACACTGTCTATTGATCATCTTAGCATATTTAATGTATCAATGTGCAGTGTGGAAGCTGGCCTAAACTAGAAAGACAAACCGGATATAGGGTTGTGAACCTGGTAGTATGCCCGAAAACATCCGACCAAGTTCTTCTGTCACCCTGTTTTCCTAAAATCTCGCCCAATGTCGGTAAATTCTGGCGTGTATGGATGGAGAATGCATGTCAGGTTGCTAAGGATTACATATCAGCTTTCAAAGAAGACCTATAATCACTTTAAAACTCCCCTCATTGTTTACATCGATGGTTTGGCCGCCATTTTGTTTTTCATGGCAGCCATTTTGTTTTTTTCCCCAAGGAATTATGGGAAGGGGGGGAGATATAATTATAGGTATATATATCCAGCATAATTTCCAGTTGCCTCGATAGCACAGTGGGTAAGACCGCTGTGCCAAGAGCCCTTTTGGGACCCGGTGGTCAGAGGTTCGAACCCCGGCTGTGCCATTTTTTTTTTTTTTTTTTTTTTATTATAATTTATTTCTATCCTTTTTTTTTTAATTATCATTTATTCTTATGTCATTGTCCAATTTCAAATATAAGATATTTTCATGGGAAAGATTTTGGTATCCTGCTATATCTTTGGGTGCGCGCAGGAGCAGCATATGGCTGTTTCTGCGCAGCGAGAAAAACTGCTACGTTTGAGTGGGAAGTCGTCAAAGCCAAGTTACAGTTCTCGTCTATGTATTTAGAAAGAAGGGTAGGGCAAAAGTCAGATTTCTTTTTTACTTATGCAACAGGAACCGGTTGCTTCCGAAGGCGTTAGAACTTTGATTCTATGTTTTTGCGGGCACACAGAGGTCATATTCGTGCGGGTAGTTATTGAGACCAATTTAAGGTTTCGGGGGCCCTAGTAAGAGAGAAAAAGGGAAAAAAATTTGGTTCCCATTGCTTGACTTATGCAACAGGTACCGGTTGCTTCCGAAAAAATTCGGAAGTCGATAATATGTTTTCGCGGGCGCACAGGGGTCATGTACATGCGGGTATTTATTGAGACTGATTTAATGTTTCTGTGGCCCTAGTAAGAGAGAAAAAGAGAAAAAAATTTGGTTCCCATTGTTTGACTTATGCAACAGGTACCGGTTGCCTCTGAAAAATTTCGGAAGTCGATAATATGTTTTCGCGGGTGCGCAGAGGTCATGTACATGCGAGTATTTATTGAGACCGATTTAATGTTTACGGGGCCCTAGTAAGAAAAAAAGGGAAGAATTTGGTTCCCATTGTTTGACTTATGCAACAGGTATAGGTTGCTTCTGAAAGAATCGTAAGTCGCTTATATGTTTTTGCAGGCGCGTAAAGGTCATGTGCGTTGAGGTAGATATTGAGACCGTTTCAATGTTTCGGTGGCCCTAGTAAGAGAAAAGGGTCCAAAATAGGTTCCCATTGTTTGACTTATGCAATAGGTATCAGTTGCTTCCAAAGGTGTCGTAAGTCGATATTTCATGTCTTCGCGGGTCCGTAACTGGCACATACGAATTGGTAGTCATCGTAACTACGTTTCTTGTCTACATATGAAGAGAAATAATACAAAACATAGTTCCTTTTGTTCGACTCATGCTACAGGAACAAGTTGCTACAGAAAGAGTTGTCTGTCTTTTTTATCCACATGTTACAATATTTTCTGGGGCTTTTACACTGTCTATTGATCATCTTAGCATATTTAATGTATCAATGTGCAGTGTGGAAGCTGGCCTAAACTAGAAAGACAAACCGGATATAGGGTTGTGAACCTGGTAGTATGCCCGAAAACATCCGACCAAGTTCTTCTGTCACCCTGTTTTCCTAAAATCTCGCCCAATGTCGGTAAATTCTGGCGTGTATGGATGGAGAATGCATGTCAGGTTGCTAAGGATTACATATCAGCTTTCAAAGAAGACCTATAATCACTTTAAAACTCCCCTCATTGTTTACATCGATGGTTTGGCCGCCATTTTGTTTTTCATGGCAGCCATTTTGTTTTTTTCCCCAAGGAATTATGGGAAGGGGGGGAGATATAATTATAGGTATATATATCCAGCATAATTTCCAGTTGCCTCGATAGCACAGTGGGTAAGACCGCTGTGCCAAGAGCCCTTTTGGGACCCGGTGGTCAGAGGTTCGAACCCCGGCTGTGCCATTTTTTTTTTTTTTTTTTTTTTATTATAATTTATTTCTATCCTTTTTTTTTTAATTATCATTTATTCTTATGTCATTGTCCAATTTCAAATATAAGATATTTTCATGGGAAAGATTTTGGTATCCTGCTATATCTTTGGGTGCGCGCAGGAGCAGCATATGGCTGTTTCTGCGCAGCGAGAAAAACTGCTACGTTTGAGTGGGAAGTCGTCAAAGCCAAGTTACAGTTCTCGTCTATGTATTTAGAAAGAAGGGTAGGGCAAAAGTCAGATTTCTTTTTTACTTATGCAACAGGAACCGGTTGCTTCCGAAGGCGTTAGAACTTTGATTCTATGTTTTTGCGGGCACACAGAGGTCATATTCGTGCGGGTAGTTATTGAGACCAATTTAAGGTTTCGGGGGCCCTAGTAAGAGAGAAAAAGGGAAAAAAATTTGGTTCCCATTGCTTGACTTATGCAACAGGTACCGGTTGCTTCCGAAAAAATTCGGAAGTCGATAATATGTTTTCGCGGGCGCACAGGGGTCATGTACATGCGGGTATTTATTGAGACTGATTTAATGTTTCTGTGGCCCTAGTAAGAGAGAAAAAGAGAAAAAAATTTGGTTCCCATTGTTTGACTTATGCAACAGGTACCGGTTGCCTCTGAAAAATTTCGGAAGTCGATAATATGTTTTCGCGGGTGCGCAGAGGTCATGTACATGCGAGTATTTATTGAGACCGATTTAATGTTTACGGGGCCCTAGTAAGAAAAAAAGGGAAGAATTTGGTTCCCATTGTTTGACTTATGCAACAGGTATAGGTTGCTTCTGAAAGAATCGTAAGTCGCTTATATGTTTTTGCAGGCGCGTAAAGGTCATGTGCGTTGAGGTAGATATTGAGACCGTTTCAATGTTTCGGTGGCCCTAGTAAGAGAAAAGGGTCCAAAATAGGTTCCCATTGTTTGACTTATGCAATAGGTATCAGTTGCTTCCAAAGGTGTCGTAAGTCGATATTTCATGTCTTCGCGGGTCCGTAACTGGCACATACGAATTGGTAGTCATCGTAACTACGTTTCTTGTCTACATATGAAGAGAAATAATACAAAACATAGTTCCTTTTGTTCGACTCATGCTACAGGAACAAGTTGCTACAGAAAGAGTTGTCTGTCTTTTTTATCCACATGTTACAATATTTTCTGGGGCTTTTACACTGTCTATTGATCATCTTAGCATATTTAATGTATCAATGTGCAGTGTGGAAGCTGGCCTAAACTAGAAAGACAAACCGGATATAGGGTTGTGAACCTGGTAGTATGCCCGAAAACATCCGACCAAGTTCTTCTGTCACCCTGTTTTCCTAAAATCTCGCCCAATGTCGGTAAATTCTGGCGTGTATGGATGGAGAATGCATGTCAGGTTGCTAAGGATTACATATCAGCTTTCAAAGAAGACCTATAATCACTTTAAAACTCCCCTCATTGTTTACATCGATGGTTTGGCCGCCATTTTGTTTTTCATGGCAGCCATTTTGTTTTTTTCCCCAAGGAATTATGGGAAGGGGGGGAGATATAATTATAGGTATATATATCCAGCATAATTTCCAGTTGCCTCGATAGCACAGTGGGTAAGACCGCTGTGCCAAGAGCCCTTTTGGGACCCGGTGGTCAGAGGTTCGAACCCCGGCTGTGCCATTTTTTTTTTTTTTTTTTTTTTATTATAATTTATTTCTATCCTTTTTTTTTTAATTATCATTTATTCTTATGTCATTGTCCAATTTCAAATATAAGATATTTTCATGGGAAAGATTTTGGTATCCTGCTATATCTTTGGGTGCGCGCAGGAGCAGCATATGGCTGTTTCTGCGCAGCGAGAAAAACTGCTACGTTTGAGTGGGAAGTCGTCAAAGCCAAGTTACAGTTCTCGTCTATGTATTTAGAAAGAAGGGTAGGGCAAAAGTCAGATTTCTTTTTTACTTATGCAACAGGAACCGGTTGCTTCCGAAGGCGTTAGAACTTTGATTCTATGTTTTTGCAGGCACACAGAGGTCATATTCGTGCGGGTAGTTATTGAGACCAATTTAAGGTTTCGGGGGCCCTAGTAAGAGAGAAAAAGGGAAAAAAATTTGGTTCCCATTGCTTGACTTATGCAACAGGTACCGGTTGCTTCCGAAAAAATTCGGAAGTCGATAATATGTTTTCGCGGGCGCACAGGGGTCATGTACATGCGGGTATTTATTGAGACTGATTTAATGTTTCTGTGGCCCTAGTAAGAGAGAAAAAGAGAAAAAAATTTGGTTCCCATTGTTTGACTTATGCAACAGGTACCGGTTGCCTCTGAAAAATTTCGGAAGTCGATAATATGTTTTCGCGGGTGCGCAGAGGTCATGTACATGCGAGTATTTATTGAGACCGATTTAATGTTTACGGGGCCCTAGTAAGAAAAAAAGGGAAGAATTTGGTTCCCATTGTTTGACTTATGCAACAGGTATAGGTTGCTTCTGAAAGAATCGTAAGTCGCTTATATGTTTTTGCAGGCGCGTAAAGGTCATGTGCGTTGAGGTAGATATTGAGACCGTTTCAATGTTTCGGTGGCCCTAGTAAGAGAAAAGGGTCCAAAATAGGTTCCCATTGTTTGACTTATGCAATAGGTATCAGTTGCTTCCAAAGGTGTCGTAAGTCGATATTTCATGTCTTCGCGGGTCCGTAACTGGCACATACGAATTGGTAGTCATCATAACTACGTTTCTTGTCTACATATGAAGAGAAATAATACAAAACATAGTTCCTTTTGTTCGACTCATGCTACAGGAACAAGTTGCTACAGAAAGAGTTGTCTGTCTTTTTTATCCACATGTTACAATATTTTCTGGGGCTTTTACACTGTCTATTGATCATCTTAGCATATTTAATGTATCAATGTGCAGTGTGGAAGCTGGCCTAAACTAGAAAGACAAACCGGATATAGGGTTGTGAACCTGGTAGTATGCCCGAAAACATCCGACCAAGTTCTTCTGTCACCCTGTTTTCCTAAAATCTCGCCCAATGTCGGTAAATTCTGGCGTGTATGGATGGAGAATGCATGTCAGGTTGCTAAGGATTACATATCAGCTTTCAAAGAAGACCTATAATCACTTTAAAACTCCCCTCATTGTTTACATCGATGGTTTGGCCGCCATTTTGTTTTTCATGGCAGCCATTTTGTTTTTTTCCCCAAGGAATTATGGGAAGGGGGGGAGATATAATTATAGGTATATATATCCAGCATAATTTCCAGTTGCCTCGATAGCACAGTGGGTAAGACCGCTGTGCCAAGAGCCCTTTTGGGACCCGGTGGTCAGAGGTTCGAACCCCGGCTGTGCCATTTTTTTTTTTTTTTTTTTTTTTATTATAATTTATTTCTATCCTTTTTTTTTTAATTATCATTTATTCTTATGTCATTGTCCAATTTCAAATATAAGATATTTTTATGGGAAAGATTTTGGTATCCTGCTATATCTTTGGGTGCGCGCAGGAGCCGCATATGGCTGTTTCTGCGCAGCGAGAAAAACTGCTACGTTTGAGTGGGAAGTCGTCAAAGCCAAGTTACAGTTCTCGTCTATGTATTTAGAAAGAAGGGTAGGGCAAAAGTCAGATTTCTTTTTTACTTATGCAACAGGAACCGGTTGCTTCCGAAGGCATTAGAACTTTGATTCTATGTTTTTGCGGGCACACAGAGGTCATATTCGTGCGGGTAGTTATTGAGACCAATTTAAGGTTTCGGGGGCCCTAGTAAGAGAGAAAAAGGGAAAAAAATTTGGTTCCCATTGCTTGACTTATGCAACAGGTACCGGTTGCTTCCGAAAAAATTCGGAAGTCGATAATATGTTTTCGCGGGCGCACAGGGGTCATGTACATGCGGGTATTTATTGAGACTGATTTAATGTTTCTGTGGCCCTAGTAAGAGAGAAAAAGAGAAAAAAATTTGGTTCCCATTGTTTGACTTATGCAACAGGTACCGGTTGCCTCTGAAAAATTTCGGAAGTCGATAATATGTTTTCGCGGGTGCGCAGAGGTCATGTACATGCGAGTATTTATTGAGACCGATTTAATGTTTACGGGGCCCTAGTAAGAAAAAAAGGGAAGAATTTGGTTCCCATTGTTTGACTTATGCAACAGGTATAGGTTGCTTCTGAAAGAATCGTAAGTCGCTTATATGTTTTTGCAGGCGCGTAAAGGTCATGTGCGTTGAGGTAGATATTGAGACCGTTTCAATGTTTCGGTGGCCCTAGTAAGAGAAAAGGGTCCAAAATAGGTTCCCATTGTTTGACTTATGCAATAGGTATCAGTTGCTTCCAAAGGTGTCGTAAGTCGATATTTCATGTCTTCGCGGGTCCGTAACTGGCACATACGAATTGGTAGTCATCGTAACTACGTTTCTTGTCTACATATGAAGAGAAATAATACAAAACATAGTTCCTTTTGTTCGACTCATGCTACAGGAACAAGTTGCTACAGAAAGAGTTGTCTGTCTTTTTTATCCACATGTTACAATATTTTCTGGGGCTTTTACACTGTCTATTGATCATCTTAGCATATTTAATGTATCAATGTGCAGTGTGGAAGCTGGCCTAAACTAGAAAGACAAACCGGATATAGGGTTGTGAACCTGGTAGTATGCCCGAAAACATCCGACCAAGTTCTTCTGTCACCCTGTTTTCCTAAAATCTCGCCCAATGTCGGTAAATTCTGGCGTGTATGGATGGAGAATGCATGTCAGGTTGCTAAGGATTACATATCAGCTTTCAAAGAAGACCTATAATCACTTTAAAACTCCCCTCATTGTTTACATCGATGGTTTGGCCGCCATTTTGTTTTTCATGGCAGCCATTTTGTTTTTTTCCCCAAGGAATTATGGGAAGGGGGGAGATATAATTATAGGTATATATATCCAGCATAATTTCCAGTTGCCTCGATAGCACAGTGGGTAAGACCGCTGTGCCAAGAGCCCTTTTGGGACCCGGTGGTCAGAGGTTCGAACCCCGGCTGTGCCATTTTTTTTTTTTTTTTTTTTTTATTATAATTTATTTCTATCCTTTTTTTTTTAATTATCATTTATTCTTATGTCATTGTCCAATTTCAAATATAAGATATTTTTATGGGAAAGATTTTGGTATCCTGCTATATCTTTGGGTGCGCGCAGGAGCCGCATATGGCTGTTTCTGCGCAGCGAGAAAAACTGCTACGTTTGAGTGGGAAGTCGTCAAAGCCAAGTTACAGTTCTCGTCTATGTATTTAGAAAGAAGGGTAGGGCAAAAGTCAGATTTCTTTTTTACTTATGCAACAGGAACCGGTTGCTTCCGAAGGCGTTAGAACTTTGATTCTATGTTTTTGCGGGCACACAGAGGTCATATTCGTGCGGGTAGTTATTGAGACCAATTTAAGGTTTCGGGGGCCCTAGTAAGAGAGAAAAAGGGAAAAAAATTTGGTTCCCATTGCTTGACTTATGCAACAGGTACCGGTTGCTTCCGAAAAAATTCGGAAGTCGATAATATGTTTTCGCGGGCGCACAGGGGTCATGTACATGCGGGTATTTATTGAGACTGATTTAATGTTTCTGTGGCCCTAGTAAGAGAGAAAAAGAGAAAAAAATTTGGTTCCCATTGTTTGACTTATGCAACAGGTACCGGTTGCCTCTGAAAAATTTCGGAAGTCGATAATATGTTTTCGCGGGTGCGCAGAGGTCATGTACATGCGAGTATTTATTGAGACCGATTTAATGTTTACGGGGCCCTAGTAAGAAAAAAAGGGAAGAATTTGGTTCCCATTGTTTGACTTATGCAACAGGTATAGGTTGCTTCTGAAAGAATCGTAAGTCGATTATATGTTTTTGCAGGCGCGTAAAGGTCATGTGCGTTGAGGTAGATATTGAGACCGTTTCAATGTTTCGGTGGCCCTAGTAAGAGAAAAGGGTCCAAAATAGGTTCCCATTGTTTGACTTATGCAATAGGTATCAGTTGCTTCCAAAGGTGTCGTAAGTCGATATTTCATGTCTTCGCGGGTCCGTAACTGGCACATACGAATTGGTAGTCATCGTAACTACGTTTCTTGTCTACATATGAAGAGAAATAATACAAAACATAGTTCCTTTTGTTCGACTCATGCTACAGGAACAAGTTGCTACAGAAAGAGTTGTCTGTCTTTTTTATCCACATGTTACAATATTTTCTGGGGCTTTTACACTGTCTATTGATCATCTTAGCATATTTAATGTATCAATGTGCAGTGTGGAAGCTGGCCTAAACTAGAAAGACAAACCGGATATAGGGTTGTGAACCTGGTAGTATGCCCGAAAACATCCGACCAAGTTCTTCTGTCACCCTGTTTTCCTAAAATCTCGCCCAATGTCGGTAAATTCTGGCGTGTATGGATGGAGAATGCATGTCAGGTTGCTAAGGATTACATATCAGCTTTCAAAGAAGACCTATAATCACTTTAAAACTCCCCTCATTGTTTACATCGATGGTTTGGCCGCCATTTTGTTTTTCATGGCAGCCATTTTGTTTTTTTCCCCAAGGAATTATGGGAAGGGGGGGAGATATAATTATAGGTATATATATCCAGCATAATTTCCAGTTGCCTCGATAGCACAGTGGGTAAGACCGCTGTGCCAAGAGCCCTTTTGGGACCCGGTGGTCAGAGGTTCGAACCCCGGCTGTGCCATTTTTTTTTTTTTTTTTTTTTTTATTATAATTTATTTCTATCCTTTTTTTTTTAATTATCATTTATTCTTATGTCATTGTCCAATTTCAAATATAAGATATTTTTATGGGAAAGATTTTGGTATCCTGCTATATCTTTGGGTGCGCGCAGGAGCCGCATATGGCTGTTTCTGCGCAGCGAGAAAAACTGCTACGTTTGAGTGGGAAGTCGTCAAAGCCAAGTTACAGTTCTCGTCTATGTATTTAGAAAGAAGGGTAGGGCAAAAGTCAGATTTCTTTTTTACTTATGCAACAGGAACCGGTTGCTTCCGAAGGCATTAGAACTTTGATTCTATGTTTTTGCGGGCACACAGAGGTCATATTCGTGCGGGTAGTTATTGAGACCAATTTAAGGTTTCGGGGGCCCTAGTAAGAGAGAAAAAGGGAAAAAAATTTGGTTCCCATTGCTTGACTTATGCAACAGGTACCGGTTGCTTCCGAAAAAATTCGGAAGTCGATAATATGTTTTCGCGGGCGCACAGGGGTCATGTACATGCGGGTATTTATTGAGACTGATTTAATGTTTCTGTGGCCCTAGTAAGAGAGAAAAAGAGAAAAAAATTTGGTTCCCATTGTTTGACTTATGCAACAGGTACCGGTTGCCTCTGAAAAATTTCGGAAGTCGATAATATGTTTTCGCGGGTGCGCAGAGGTCATGTACATGCGAGTATTTATTGAGACCGATTTAATGTTTACGGGGCCCTAGTAAGAAAAAAAGGGAAGAATTTGGTTCCCATTGTTTGACTTATGCAACAGGTATAGGTTGCTTCTGAAAGAATCGTAAGTCGCTTATATGTTTTTGCAGGCGCGTAAAGGTCATGTGCGTTGAGGTAGATATTGAGACCGTTTCAATGTTTCGGTGGCCCTAGTAAGAGAAAAGGGTCCAAAATAGGTTCCCATTGTTTGACTTATGCAATAGGTATCAGTTGCTTCCAAAGGTGTCGTAAGTCGATATTTCATGTCTTCGCGGGTCCGTAACTGGCACATACGAATTGGTAGTCATCGTAACTACGTTTCTTGTCTACATATGAAGAGAAATAATACAAAACATAGTTCCTTTTGTTCGACTCATGCTACAGGAACAAGTTGCTACAGAAAGAGTTGTCTGTCTTTTTTATCCACATGTTACAATATTTTCTGGGGCTTTTACACTGTCTATTGATCATCTTAGCATATTTAATGTATCAATGTGCAGTGTGGAAGCTGGCCTAAACTAGAAAGACAAACCGGATATAGGGTTGTGAACCTGGTAGTATGCCCGAAAACATCCGACCAAGTTCTTCTGTCACCCTGTTTTCCTAAAATCTCGCCCAATGTCGGTAAATTCTGGCGTGTATGGATGGAGAATGCATGTCAGGTTGCTAAGGATTACATATCAGCTTTCAAAGAAGACCTATAATCACTTTAAAACTCCCCTCATTGTTTACATCGATGGTTTGGCCGCCATTTTGTTTTTCATGGCAGCCATTTTGTTTTTTTCCCCAAGGAATTATGGGAAGGGGGGGAGATATAATTATAGGTATATATATCCAGCATAATTTCCAGTTGCCTCGATAGCACAGTGGGTAAGACCGCTGTGCCAAGAGCCCTTTTGGGACCCGGTGGTCAGAGGTTCGAACCCCGGCTGTGCCATTTTTTTTTTTTTTTTTTTTTTATTATAATTTATTTCTATCCTTTTTTTTTTAATTATCATTTATTCTTATGTCATTGTCCAATTTCAAATATAAGATATTTTTATGGGAAAGATTTTGGTATCCTGCTATATCTTTGGGTGCGTGCAGGAGCCGCATATGGCTGTTTCTGCGCAGCGAGAAAAACTGCTACGTTTGAGTGGGAAGTCGTCAAAGCCAAGTTACAGTTCTCGTCTATGTATTTAGAAAGAAGGGTAGGGCAAAAGTCAGATTTCTTTTTTACTTATGCAACAGGAACCGGTTGCTTCCGAAGGCGTTAGAACTTTGATTCTATGTTTTTGCGGGCACACAGAGGTCATATTCGTGCGGGTAGTTATTGAGACCAATTTAAGGTTTCGGGGGCCCTAGTAAGAGAGAAAAAGGGAAAAAAATTTGGTTCCCATTGCTTGACTTATGCAACAGGTACCGGTTGCTTCCGAAAAAATTCGGAAGTCGATAATATGTTTTCGCGGGCACACAGGGGTCATGTACATGCGGGTATTTATTGAGACTGATTTAATGTTTCTGTGGCCCTAGTAAGAGAGAAAAAGAGAAAAAAATTTGGTTCCCATTGTTTGACTTATGCAACAGGTACCGGTTGCCTCTGAAAAATTTCGGAAGTCGATAATATGTTTTCGCGGGTGCGCAGAGGTCATGTACATGCGAGTATTTATTGAGACCGATTTAATGTTTACGGGGCCCTAGTAAGAAAAAAAGGGAAGAATTTGGTTCCCATTGTTTGACTTATGCAACAGGTATAGGTTGCTTCTGAAAGAATCGTAAGTCGCTTATATGTTTTTGCAGGCGCGTAAAGGTCATGTGCGTTGAGGTAGATATTGAGACCGTTTCAATGTTTCGGTGGCCCTAGTAAGAGAAAAGGGTCCAAAATAGGTTCCCATTGTTTGACTTATGCAATAGGTATCAGTTGCTTCCAAAGGTGTCGTAAGTCGATATTTCATGTCTTCGCGGGTCCGTAACTGGCACATACGAATTGGTAGTCATCGTAACTACGTTTCTTGTCTACATATGAAGAGAAATAATACAAAACATAGTTCCTTTTGTTCGACTCATGCTACAGGAACAAGTTGCTACAGAAAGAGTTGTCTGTCTTTTTTATCCACATGTTACAATATTTTCTGGGGCTTTTACACTGTCTATTGATCATCTTAGCATATTTAATGTATCAATGTGCAGTGTGGAAGCTGGCCTAAACTAGAAAGACAAACCGGATATAGGGTTGTGAACCTGGTAGTATGCCCGAAAACATCCGACCAAGTTCTTCTGTCACCCTGTTTTCCTAAAATCTCGCCCAATGTCGGTAAATTCTGGCGTGTATGGATGGAGAATGCATGTCAGGTTGCTAAGGATTACATATCAGCTTTCAAAGAAGACCTATAATCACTTTAAAACTCCCCTCATTGTTTACATCGATGGTTTGGCCGCCATTTTGTTTTTCATGGCAGCCATTTTGTTTTTTTCCCCAAGGAATTATGGGAAGGGGGGGAGATATAATTATAGGTATATATATCCAGCATAATTTCCAGTTGCCTCGATAGCACAGTGGGTAAGACCGCTGTGCCAAGAGCCCTTTTGGGACCCGGTGGTCAGAGGTTCGAACCCCGGCTGTGCCATTTTTTTTTTTTTTTTTTTTTTATTATAATTTATTTCTATCCTTTTTTTTTTAATTATCATTTATTCTTATGTCATTGTCCAATTTCAAATATAAGATATTTTTATGGGAAAGATTTTGGTATCCTGCTATATCTTTGGGTGCGCGCAGGAGCCGCATATGGCTGTTTCTGCGCAGTGAGAAAAACTGCTACGTTTGAGTGGGAAGTCGTCAAAGCCAAGTTACAGTTCTCGTCTATGTATTTAGAAAGAAGGGTAGGGCAAAAGTCAGATTTCTTTTTTACTTATGCAACAGGAACCGGTTGCTTCCGAAGGCGTTAGAACTTTGATTCTATGTTTTTGTGGGCACACAGAGGTCATATTCGTGCGGGTAGTTATTGAGACCAATTTAAGGTTTCGGGGGCCCTAGTAAGAGAGAAAAAGGGAAAAAAATTTGGTTCCCATTGCTTGACTTATGCAACAGGTACCGGTTGCTTCCGAAAAAATTCGGAAGTCGATAATATGTTTTCGCGGGCGCACAGGGGTCATGTACATGCGGGTATTTATTGAGACTGATTTAATGTTTCTGTGGCCCTAGTAAGAGAGAAAAAGAGAAAAAAATTTGGTTCCCATTGTTTGACTTATGCAACAGGTACCGGTTGCCTCTGAAAAATTTCGGAAGTCGATAATATGTTTTCGCGGGTGCGCAGAGGTCATGTACATGCGAGTATTTATTGAGACCGATTTAATGTTTACGGGGCCCTAGTAAGAAAAAAAGGGAAGAATTTGGTTCCCATTGTTTGACTTATGCAACAGGTACCGCTTGCCTCTGAAAAATTTCGGAAGTCGATAATATGTTTTCGCGGGTGCGCAGAGGTCATGTACATGCGAGTATTTATTGAGACCGATTTAATGTTTACGGGGCCCTAGTAAGAAAAAAAGGGAAGAATTTGGTTCCCATTGTTTGACTTATGCAACAGGTATAGGTTGCTTCTCAAAGAATCGTAAGTCGCTTATATGTTTTTGCAGGCGCGTAAAGGTCATGTGCGTTGAGGTAGATATTGAGACCGTTTCAATGTTTCGGTGGCCCTAGTAAGAGAAAAGGGTCCAAAATAGGTTCCCATTGTTTGACTTATGCAATAGGTATCAGTTGCTTCCAAAGGTGTCGTAAGTCGATATTTCATGTCTTCGCGGGTCCGTAACTGGCACATACGAATTGGTAGTCATCGTAACTACGTTTCTTGTCTACATATGAAGAGAAATAATACAAAACATAGTTCCTTTTGTTCGACTCATGCTACAGGAACAAGTTGCTACAGAAAGAGTTGTCTGTCTTTTTTATCCACATGTTACAATATTTTCTGGGGCTTTTACACTGTCTATTGATCATCTTAGCATATTTAATGTATCAATGTGCAGTGTGGAAGCTGGCCTAAACTAGAAAGACAAACCGGATATAGGGTTGTGAACCTGGTAGTATGCCCGAAAACATCCGACCAAGTTCTTCTCTCACCCTGTTTTCCTAAAATCTCGCCCAATGTCGGTAAATTCTGGCGTGTATGGATGGAGAATGCATGTCAGGTTGCTAAGGATTACATATCAGCTTTCAAAGAAGACCTATAATCACTTTAAAACTCCCCTCATTGTTTACATCGATGGTTTGGCCGCCATTTTGTTTTTCATGGCAGCCATTTTGTTTTTTTCCCCAAGGAATTATGGGAAGGGGGGGAGATATAATTATAGGTATATATATCCAGCATAATTTCCAGTTGCCTCGATAGCACAGTGGGTAAGACCGCTGTGCCAAGAGCCCTTTTGGGACCCGGTGGTCAGAGGTTCGAACCCCGGCTGTGCCATTTTTTTTTTTTTTTTTTTTTTTATTATAATTTATTTCTATCCTTTTTTTTTTAATTATCATTTATTCTTATGTCATTGTCCAATTTCAAATATAAGATATTTTTATGGGAAAGATTTTGGTATCCTGCTATATCTTTGGGTGCGTGCAGGAGCCGCATATGGCTGTTTCTGCGCAGCGAGAAAAACTGCTACGTTTGAGTGGGAAGTCGTCAAAGCCAAGTTACAGTTCTCGTCTATGTATTTAGAAAGAAGGGTAGGGCAAAAGTCAGATTTCTTTTTTACTTATGCAACAGGAACCGGTTGCTTCCGAAGGCGTTAGAACTTTGATTCTATGTTTTTGCGGGCACACAGAGGTCATATTCGTGCGGGTAGTTATTGAGACCAATTTAAGGTTTCGGGGGCCCTAGTAAGAGAGAAAAAGGGAAAAAAATTTGGTTCCCATTGCTTGACTTATGCAACAGGTACCGGTTGCTTCCGAAAAAATTCGGAAGTCGATAATATGTTTTCGCGGGCGCACAGGGGTCATGTACATGCGGGTATTTATTGAGACTGATTTAATGTTTCTGTGGCCCTAGTAAGAGAGAAAAAGAGAAAAAAATTTGGTTCCCATTGTTTGACTTATGCAACAGGTACCGGTTGCCTCTGAAAAATTTCGGAAGTCGATAATATGTTTTCGCGGGTGCGCAGAGGTCATGTACATGCGAGTATTTATTGAGACCGATTTAATGTTTACGGGGCCCTAGTAAGAAAAAAAGGGAAGAATTTGGTTCCCATTGTTTGACTTATGCAACAGGTATAGGTTGCTTCTGAAAGAATCGTAAGTCGCTTATATGTTTTTGCAGGCGCGTAAAGGTCATGTGCGTTGAGGTAGATATTGAGACCGTTTCAATGTTTCGGTGGCCCTAGTAAGAGAAAAGGGTCCAAAATAGGTTCCCATTGTTTGACTTATGCAATAGGTATCAGTTGCTTCCAAAGGTGTCGTAAGTCGATATTTCATGTCTTCGCGGGTCCGTAACTGGCACATACGAATTGGTAGTCATCGTAACTACGTTTCTTGTCTACATATGAAGAGAAATAATACAAAACATAGTTCCTTTTGTTCGACTCATGCTACAGGAACAAGTTGCTACAGAAAGAGTTGTCTGTCTTTTTTATCCACATGTTACAATATTTTCTGGGGCTTTTACACTGTCTATTGATCATCTTAGCATATTTAATGTATCAATGTGCAGTGTGGAAGCTGGCCTAAACTAGAAAGACAAACCGGATATAGGGTTGTGAACCTGGTAGTATGCCCGAAAACATCCGACCAAGTTCTTCTGTCACCCTGTTTTCCTAAAATCTCGCCCAATGTCGGTAAATTCTGGCGTGTATGGATGGAGAATGCATGTCAGGTTGCTAAGGATTACATATCAGCTTTCAAAGAAGACCTATAATCACTTTAAAACTCCCCTCATTGTTTACATCGATGGTTTGGCCGCCATTTTGTTTTTCATGGCAGCCATTTTGTTTTTTTCCCCAAGGAATTATGGGAAGGGGGGGAGATATAATTATAGGTATATATATCCAGCATAATTTCCAGTTGCCTCGATAGCACAGTGGGTAAGACCGCTGTGCCAAGAGCCCTTTTGGGACCCGGTGGTCAGAGGTTCGAACCCCGGCTGTGCCATTTTTTTTTTTTTTTTTTTTTTTATTATAATTTATTTCTATCCTTTTTTTTTTAATTATCATTTATTCTTATGTCATTGTCCAATTTCAAATATAAGATATTTTTATGGGAAAGATTTTGGTATCCTGCTATATCTTTGGGTGCGCGCAGGAGCCGCATATGGCTGTTTCTGCGCAGCGAGAAAAACTGCTACGTTTGAGTGGGAAGTCGTCAAAGCCAAGTTACAGTTCTCGTCTATGTATTTAGAAAGAAGGGTAGGGCAAAAGTCAGATTTCTTTTTTACTTATGCAACAGGAACCGGTTGCTTCCGAAGGCGTTAGAACTTTGATTCTATGTTTTTGCGGGCACACAGAGGTCATATTCGTGCGGGTAGTTATTGAGACCAATTTAAGGTTTCGGGGGCCCTAGTAAGAGAGAAAAAGGGAAAAAAATTTGGTTCCCATTGCTTGACTTATGCAACAGGTACCGGTTGCTTCCGAAAAAATTCGGAAGTCGATAATATGTTTTCGCGGGCGCACAGGGGTCATGTACATGCGGGTATTTATTGAGACTGATTTAATGTTTCTGTGGCCCTAGTAAGAGAGAAAAAGAGAAAAAAATTTGGTTCCCATTGTTTGACTTATGCAACAGGTACCGGTTGCCTCTGAAAAATTTCGGAAGTCGATAATATGTTTTCGCGGGTGCGCAGAGGTCATGTACATGCGAGTATTTATTGAGACCGATTTAATGTTTACGGGGCCCTAGTAAGAAAAAAAGGGAAGAATTTGGTTCCCATTGTTTGACTTATGCAACAGGTATAGGTTGCTTCTCAAAGAATCGTAAGTCGCTTATATGTTTTTGCAGGCGCGTAAAGGTCATGTGCGTTGAGGTAGATATTGAGACCGTTTCAATGTTTCGGTGGCCCTAGTAAGAGAAAAGGGTCCAAAATAGGTTCCCATTGTTTGACTTATGCAATAGGTATCAGTTGCTTCCAAAGGTGTCGTAAGTCGATATTTCATGTCTTCGCGGGTCCGTAACTGGCACATACGAATTGGTAGTCATCGTAACTACGTTTCTTGTCTACATATGAAGAGAAATAATACAAAACATAGTTCCTTTTGTTCGACTCATGCTACAGGAACAAGTTGCTACAGAAAGAGTTGTCTGTCTTTTTTATCCACATGTTACAATATTTTCTGGGGCTTTTACACTGTCTATTGATCATCTTAGCATATTTAATGTATCAATGTGCAGTGTGGAAGCTGGCCTAAACTAGAAAGACAAACCGGATATAGGGTTGTGAACCTGGTAGTATGCCCGAAAACATCCGACCAAGTTCTTCTGTCACCCTGTTTTCCTAAAATCTCGCCCAATGTCGGTAAATTCTGGCGTGTATGGATGGAGAATGCATGTCAGGTTGCTAAGGATTACATATCAGCTTTCAAAGAAGACCTATAATCACTTTAAAACTCCCCTCATTGTTTACATCGATGGTTTGGCCGCCATTTTGTTTTTCATGGCAGCCATTTTGTTTTTTTCCCCAAGGAATTATGGGAAGGGGGGGAGATATAATTATAGGTATATATATCCAGCATAATTTCCAGTTGCCTCGATAGCACAGTGGGTAAGACCGCTGTGCCAAGAGCCCTTTTGGGACCCGGTGGTCAGAGGTTCGAACCCCGGCTGTGCCATTTTTTTTTTTTTTTTTTTTTTATTATAATTTATTTCTATCCTTTTTTTTTTAATTATCATTTATTCTTATGTCATTGTCCAATTTCAAATATAAGATATTTTTATGGGAAAGATTTTGGTATCCTGCTATATCTTTGGGTGCGCGCAGGAGCCGCATATGGCTGTTTCTGCGCAGTGAGAAAAACTGCTACGTTTGAGTGGGAAGTCGTCAAAGCCAAGTTACAGTTCTCGTCTATGTATTTAGAAAGAAGGGTAGGGCAAAAGTCAGATTTCTTTTTTACTTATGCAACAGGAACCGGTTGCTTCCGAAGGCGTTAGAACTTTGATTCTATGTTTTTGTGGGCACACAGAGGTCATATTCGTGCGGGTAGTTATTGAGACCAATTTAAGGTTTCGGGGGCCCTAGTAAGAGAGAAAAAGGGAAAAAAATTTGGTTCCCATTGCTTGACTTATGCAACAGGTACCGGTTGCTTCCGAAAAAATTCGGAAGTCGATAATATGTTTTCGCGGGCGCACAGGGGTCATGTACATGCGGGTATTTATTGAGACTGATTTAATGTTTCTGTGGCCCTAGTAAGAGAGAAAAAGAGAAAAAAATTTGGTTCCCATTGTTTGACTTATGCAACAGGTACCGGTTGCCTCTGAAAAATTTCGGAAGTCGATAATATGTTTTCGCGGGTGCGCAGAGGTCATGTACATGCGAGTATTTATTGAGACCGATTTAATGTTTACGGGGCCCTAGTAAGAAAAAAAGGGAAGAATTTGGTTCCCATTGTTTGACTTATGCAACAGGTACCGCTTCCCTCTGAAAAATTTCGGAAGTCGATAATATGTTTTCGCGGGTGCGCAGAGGTCATGTACATGCGAGTATTTATTGAGACCGATTTAATGTTTACGGGGCCCTAGTAAGAAAAAAAGGGAAGAATTTGGTTCCCATTGTTTGACTTATGCAACAGGTATAGGTTGCTTCTCAAAGAATCGTTAGTCGCTTATATGTTTTTGCAGGCGCGTAAAGGTCATGTGCGTTGAGGTAGATATTGAGACCGTTTCAATGTTTCGGTGGCCCTAGTAAGAGAAAAGGGTCCAAAATAGGTTCCCATTGTTTGACTTATGCAATAGGTATCAGTTGCTTCCAAAGGTGTCGTAAGTCGATATTTCATGTCTTCGCGGGTCCGTAACTGGCACATACGAATTGGTAGTCATCGTAACTACGTTTCTTGTCTACATATGAAGAGAAATAATACAAAACATAGTTCCTTTTGTTCGACTCATGCTACAGGAACAAGTTGCTACAGAAAGAGTTGTCTGTCTTTTTTATCCACATGTTACAATATTTTCTGGGGCTTTTACACTGTCTATTGATCATCTTAGCATATTTAATGTATCAATGTGCAGTGTGGAAGCTGGCCTAAACTAGAAAGACAAACCGGATATAGGGTTGTGAACCTGGTAGTATGCCCGAAAACATCCGACCAAGTTCTTCTCTCACCCTGTTTTCCTAAAATCTCGCCCAATGTCGGTAAATTCTGGCGTGTATGGATGGAGAATGCATGTCAGGTTGCTAAGGATTACATATCAGCTTTCAAAGAAGACCTATAATCACTTTAAAACTCCCCTCATTGTTTACATCGATGGTTTGGCCGCCATTTTGTTTTTCATGGCAGCCATTTTGTTTTTTTCCCCAAGGAATTATGGGAAGGGGGGGAGATATAATTATAGGTATATATATCCAGCATAATTTCCAGTTGCCTCGATAGCACAGTGGGTAAGACCGCTGTGCCAAGAGCCCTTTTGGGACCCGGTGGTCAGAGGTTCGAACCCCGGCTGTGCCATTTTTTTTTTTTTTTTTTTTTTATTATAATTTATTTCTATCCTTTTTTTTTTAATTATCATTTATTCTTATGTCATTGTCCAATTTCAAATATAAGATATTTTTATGGGAAAGATTTTGGTATCCTGCTATATCTTTGGGTGCGTGCAGGAGCCGCATATGGCTGTTTCTGCGCAGCGAGAAAGACTGCTACGTTTGAGTGGGAAGTCGTCAAAGCCAAGTTACAGTTCTCGTCTATGTATTTAGAAAGAAGGGTAGGGCAAAAGTCAGATTTCTTTTTTACTTATGCAACAGGAACCGGTTGCTTCCGAAGGCGTTAGAACTTTGATTCTATGTTTTTGCGGGCACACAGAGGTCATATTCGTGCGGGTAGTTATTGAGACCAATTTAAGGTTTCGGGGGCCCTAGTAAGAGAGAAAAAGGGAAAAAAATTTGGTTCCCATTGCTTGACTTATGCAACAGGTACCGGTTGCTTCCGAAAAAATTCGGAAGTCGATAATATGTTTTCGCGGGCGCACAGGGGTCATGTACATGCGGGTATTTATTGAGACTGATTTAATGTTTCTGTGGCCCTAGTAAGAGAGAAAAAGAGAAAAAAATTTGGTTCCCATTGTTTGACTTATGCAACAGGTACCGGTTGCCTCTGAAAAATTTCGGAAGTCGATAATATGTTTTCGCGGGTGCGCAGAGGTCATGTACATGCGAGTATTTATTGAGACCGATTTAATGTTTACGGGGCCCTAGTAAGAAAAAAAGGGAAGAATTTGGTTCCCATTGTTTGACTTATGCAACAGGTATAGGTTGCTTCTGAAAGAATCGTAAGTCGCTTATATGTTTTTGCAGGCGCGTAAAGGTCATGTGCGTTGAGGTAGATATTGAGACCGTTTCAATGTTTCGGTGGCCCTAGTAAGAGAAAAGGGTCCAAAATAGGTTCCCATTGTTTGACTTATGCAATAGGTATCAGTTGCTTCCAAAGGTGTCGTAAGTCGATATTTCATGTCTTCGCGGGTCCGTAACTGGCACATACGAATTGGTAGTCATCGTAACTACGTTTCTTGTCTACATATGAAGAGAAATAATACAAAACATAGTTCCTTTTGTTCGACTCATGCTACAGGAACAAGTTGCTACAGAAAGAGTTGTCTGTCTTTTTTATCCACATGTTACAATATTTTCTGGGGCTTTTACACTGTCTATTGATCATCTTAGCATATTTAATGTATCAATGTGCAGTGTGGAAGCTGGCCTAAACTAGAAAGACAAACCGGATATAGGGTTGTGAACCTGGTAGTATGCCCGAAAACATCCGACCAAGTTCTTCTGTCACCCTGTTTTCCTAAAATCTCGCCCAATGTCGGTAAATTCTGGCGTGTATGGATGGAGAATGCATGTCAGGTTGCTAAGGATTACATATCAGCTTTCAAAGAAGACCTATAATCACTTTAAAACTCCCCTCATTGTTTACATCGATGGTTTGGCCGCCATTTTGTTTTTCATGGCAGCCATTTTGTTTTTTTCCCCAAGGAATTATGGGAAGGGGGGGAGATATAATTATAGGTATATATATCCAGCATAATTTCCAGTTGCCTCGATAGCACAGTGGGTAAGACCGCTGTGCCAAGAGCCCTTTTGGGACCCGGTGGTCAGAGGTTCGAACCCCGGCTGTGCCATTTTTTTTTTTTTTTTTTTTTTATTATAATTTATTTCTATCCTTTTTTTTTTAATTATCATTTATTCTTATGTCATTGTCCAATTTCAAATATAAGATATTTTTATGGGAAAGATTTTGGTATCCTGCTATATCTTTGGGTGCGCGCAGGAGCCGCATATGGCTGTTTCTGCGCAGCGAGAAAAACTGCTACGTTTGAGTGGGAAGTCGTCAAAGCCAAGTTACAGTTCTCGTCTATGTATTTAGAAAGAAGGGTAGGGCAAAAGTCAGATTTCTTTTTTACTTATGCAACAGGAACCGGTTGCTTCCGAAGGCGTTAGAACTTTGATTCTATGTTTTTGCGGGCACACAGAGGTCATATTCGTGCGGGTAGTTATTGAGACCAATTTAAGGTTTCGGGGGCCCTAGTAAGAGAGAAAAAGGGAAAAAAATTTGGTTCCCATTGCTTGACTTATGCAACAGGTACCGGTTGCTTCCGAAAAAATTCGGAAGTCGATAATATGTTTTCGCGGGCGCACAGGGGTCATGTACATGCGGGTATTTATTGAGACTGATTTAATGTTTCTGTGGCCCTAGTAAGAGAGAAAAAGAGAAAAAAATTTGGTTCCCATTGTTTGACTTATGCAACAGGTACCGGTTGCCTCTGAAAAATTTCGGAAGTCGATAATATGTTTTCGCGGGTGCGCAGAGGTCATGTACATGCGAGTATTTATTGAGACCGATTTAATGTTTACGGGGCCCTAGTAAGAAAAAAAGGGAAGAATTTGGTTCCCATTGTTTGACTTATGCAACAGGTATAGGTTGCTTCTGAAAGAATCGTAAGTCGCTTATATGTTTTTGCAGGCGCGTAAAGGTCATGTGCGTTGAGGTAGATATTGAGACCGTTTCAATGTTTCGGTGGCCCTAGTAAGAGAAAAGGGTCCAAAATAGGTTCCCATTGTTTGACTTATGCAATAGGTATCAGTTGCTTCCAAAGGTGTCGTAAGTCGATATTTCATGTCTTCGCGGGTCCGTAACTGGCACATACGAATTGGTAGTCATCGTAACTACGTTTCTTGTCTACATATGAAGAGAAATAATACAAAACATAGTTCCTTTTGTTCGACTCATGCTACAGGAACAAGTTGCTACAGAAAGAGTTGTCTGTCTTTTTTATCCACATGTTACAATATTTTCTGGGGCTTTTACACTGTCTATTGATCATCTTAGCATATTTAATGTATCAATGTGCAGTGTGGAAGCTGGCCTAAACTAGAAAGACAAACCGGATATAGGGTTGTGAACCTGGTAGTATGCCCGAAAACATCCGACCAAGTTCTTCTGTCACCCTGTTTTCCTAAAATCTCGCCCAATGTCGGTAAATTCTGGCGTGTATGGATGGAGAATGCATGTCAGGTTGCTAAGGATTACATATCAGCTTTCAAAGAAGACCTATAATCACTTTAAAACTCCCCTCATTGTTTACATCGATGGTTTGGCCGCCATTTTGTTTTTCATGGCAGCCATTTTGTTTTTTTCCCCAAGGAATTATGGGAAGGGGGGGAGATATAATTATAGGTATATATATCCAGCATAATTTCCAGTTGCCTCGATAGCACAGTGGGTAAGACCGCTGTGCCAAGAGCCCTTTTGGGACCCGGTGGTCAGAGGTTCGAACCCCGGCTGTGCCATTTTTTTTTTTTTTTTTTTTTTATTATAATTTATTTCTATCCTTTTTTTTTTAATTATCATTTATTCTTATGTCATTGTCCAATTTCAAATATAAGATATTTTTATGGGAAAGATTTTGGTATCCTGCTATATCTTTGGGTGCGCGCAGGAGCCGCATATGGCTGTTTCTGCGCAGCGAGAAAAACTGCTACGTTTGAGTGGGAAGTCGTCAAAGCCAAGTTACAGTTCTCGTCTATGTATTTAGAAAGAAGGGTAGGGCAAAAGTCAGATTTCTTTTTTACTTATGCAACAGGAACCGGTTGCTTCCGAAGGCGTTAGAACTTTGATTCTATGTTTTTGCGGGCACACAGAGGTCATATTCGTGCGGGTAGTTATTGAGACCAATTTAAGGTTTCGGGGGCCCTAGTAAGAGAGAAAAAGGGAAAAAAATTTGGTTCCCATTGCTTGACTTATGCAACAGGTACCGGTTGCTTCCGAAAAAATTCGGAAGTCGATAATATGTTTTCGCGGGCGCACAGGGGTCATGTACATGCGGGTATTTATTGAGACTGATTTAATGTTTCTGTGGCCCTAGTAAGAGAGAAAAAGAGAAAAAAATTTGGTTCCCATTGTTTGACTTATGCAACAGGTACCGGTTGCCTCTGAAAAATTTCGGAAGTCGATAATATGTTTTCGCGGGTGCGCAGAGGTCATGTACATGCGAGTATTTATTGAGACCGATTTAATGTTTACGGGGCCCTAGTAAGAAAAAAAGGGAAGAATTTGGTTCCCATTGTTTGACTTATGCAACAGGTATAGGTTGCTTCTGAAAGAATCGTAAGTCGCTTATATGTTTTTGCAGGCGCGTAAAGGTCATGTGCGTTGAGGTAGATATTGAGACCGTTTCAATGTTTCGGTGGCCCTAGTAAGAGAAAAGGGTCCAAAATAGGTTCCCATTGTTTGACTTATGCAATAGGTATCAGTTGCTTCCAAAGGTGTCGTAAGTCGATATTTCATGTCTTCGCGGGTCCGTAACTGGCACATACGAATTGGTAGTCATCGTAACTACGTTTCTTGTCTACATATGAAGAGAAATAATACAAAACATAGTTCCTTTTGTTCGACTCATGCTACAGGAACAAGTTGCTACAGAAAGAGTTGTCTGTCTTTTTTATCCACATGTTACAATATTTTCTGGGGCTTTTACACTGTCTATTGATCATCTTAGCATATTTAATGTATCAATGTGCAGTGTGGAAGCTGGCCTAAACTAGAAAGACAAACCGGATATAGGGTTGTGAACCTGGTAGTATGCCCGAAAACATCCGACCAAGTTCTTCTCTCACCCTGTTTTCCTAAAATCTCGCCCAATGTCGGTAAATTCTGGCGTGTATGGATGGAGAATGCATGTCAGGTTGCTAAGGATTACATATCAGCTTTCAAAGAAGACCTATAATCACTTTAAAACTCCCCTCATTGTTTACATCGATGGTTTGGCCGCCATTTTGTTTTTCATGGCAGCCATTTTGTTTTTTTCCCCAAGGAATTATGGGAAGGGGGGGAGATATAATTATAGGTATATATATCCAGCATAATTTCCAGTTGCCTCGATAGCACAGTGGGTAAGACCGCTGTGCCAAGAGCCCTTTTGGGACCCGGTGGTCAGAGGTTCGAACCCCGGCTGTGCCATTTTTTTTTTTTTTTTTTTTATTATAATTTATTTCTATCCTTTTTTTTTTAATTATCATTTATTCTTATGTCATTGTCCAATTTCAAATATAAGATATTTTTATGGGAAAGATTTTGGTATCCTGCTATATCTTTGGGTGCGCGCAGGAGCCGCATATGGCTGTTTCTGCGCAGCGAGAAAAACTGCTACGTTTGAGTGGGAAGTCGTCAAAGCCAAGTTACAGTTCTCGTCTATGTATTTAGAAAGAAGGGTAGGGCAAAAGTCAGATTTCTTTTTTACTTATGCAACAGGAACCGGTTGCTTCCGAAGGCGTTAGAACTTTGATTCTATGTTTTTGCGGGCACACAGAGGTCATATTCGTGCGGGTAGTTATTGAGACCAATTTAAGGTTTCGGGGGCCCTAGTAAGAGAGAAAAAGGGAAAAAAATTTGGTTCCCATTGCTTGACTTATGCAACAGGTACCGGTTGCTTCCGAAAAAATTCGGAAGTCGATAATATGTTTTCGCGGGCGCACAGGGGTCATGTACATGCGGGTATTTATTGAGACTGATTTAATGTTTCTGTGGCCCTAGTAAGAGAGAAAAAGAGAAAAAAATTTGGTTCCCATTGTTTGACTTATGCAACAGGTACCGGTTGCCTCTGAAAAATTTCGGAAGTCGATAATATGTTTTCGCGGGTGCGCAGAGGTCATGTACATGCGAGTATTTATTGAGACCGATTTAATGTTTACGGGGCCCTAGTAAGAAAAAAAGGGAAGAATTTGGTTCCCATTGTTTGACTTATGCAACAGGTATAGGTTGCTTCTGAAAGAATCGTAAGTCGCTTATATGTTTTTGCAGGCGCGTAAAGGTCATGTGCGTTGAGGTAGATATTGAGACCGTTTCAATGTTTCGGTGGCCCTAGTAAGAGAAAAGGGTCCAAAATAGGTTCCCATTGTTTGACTTATGCAATAGGTATCAGTTGCTTCCAAAGGTGTCGTAAGTCGATATTTCATGTCTTCGCGGGTCCGTAACTGGCACATACGAATTGGTAGTCATCGTAACTACGTTTCTTGTCTACATATGAAGAGAAATAATACAAAACATAGTTCCTTTTGTTCGACTCATGCTACAGGAACAAGTTGCTACAGAAAGAGTTGTCTGTCTTTTTTATCCACATGTTACAATATTTTCTGGGGCTTTTACACTGTCTATTGATCATCTTAGCATATTTAATGTATCAATGTGCAGTGTGGAAGCTGGCCTAAACTAGAAAGACAAACCGGATATAGGGTTGTGAACCTGGTAGTATGCCCGAAAACATCCGACCAAGTTCTTCTGTCACCCTGTTTTCCTAAAATCTCGCCCAATGTCGGTAAATTCTGGCGTGTATGGATGGAGAATGCATGTCAGGTTGCTAAGGATTACATATCAGCTTTCAAAGAAGACCTATAATCACTTTAAAACTCCCCTCATTGTTTACATCGATGGTTTGGCCGCCATTTTGTTTTTCATGGCAGCCATTTTGTTTTTTTCCCCAAGGAATTATGGGAAGGGGGGGAGATATAATTATAGGTATATATATCCAGCATAATTTCCAGTTGCCTCGATAGCACAGTGGGTAAGACCGCTGTGCCAAGAGCCCTTTTGGGACCCGGTGGTCAGAGGTTCGAACCCCGGCTGTGCCATTTTTTTTTTTTTTTTTTTTTATTATAATTTATTTCTATCCTTTTTTTTTTAATTATCATTTATTCTTATGTCATTGTCCAATTTCAAATATAAGATATTTTTATGGGAAAGATTTTGGTATCCTGCTATATCTTTGGGTGCGCGCAGGAGCCGCATATGGCTGTTTCTGCGCAGCGAGAAAAACTGCTACGTTTGAGTGGGAAGTCGTCAAAGCCAAGTTACAGTTCTCGTCTATGTATTTAGAAAGAAGGGTAGGGCAAAAGTCAGATTTCTTTTTTACTTATGCAACAGGAACCGGTTGCTTCCGAAGGCGTTAGAACTTTGATTCTATGTTTTTGCGGGCACACAGAGGTCATATTCGTGCGGGTAGTTATTGAGACCAATTTAAGGTTTCGGGGGCCCTAGTAAGAGAGAAAAAGGGAAAAAAATTAAGTTCCCATTGTTTGACTTATGCAACAGGTACCGGTTGCTTCCGAAAAAATTCGGAAGTCGATAATATGTTTTCGCGGGCGCACAGGGGTCATGTACATGTGGGTATTTATTGAGACTGATTTAATGTTTCTGTGGCCCTAGTAAGAGAGAAAAAGAGAAAAAAATTTGGTTCCCATTGTTTGACTTATGCAACAGGTACCGGTTGCCTCTGAAAAATTTCGGAAGTCGATAATATGTTTTCGCGGGTGTGCAGAGGTCATGTACATGCGAGTATTTATTGAGACTGATTTAATGTTTACGGGGCCCTAGTAAGAAAAAAAGGGAAGAATTTGGTTCCCATTGTTTGACTTATGCAACAGGTATAGGTTGCTTCTGAAAGAATCGTAAGTCGCTTATATGTTTTTGCAGGCGCGTAAAGGTCATGTGCGTTGAGGTAGATATTGAGACCGTTTCAATGTTTCGGTGGCCCTAGTAAGAGAAAAGGGTCCAAAATAGGTTCCCATTGTTTGACTTATGCAATAGGTATCAGTTGCTTCCAAAGGTGTCGTAAGTCGATATTTCATGTCTTCGCGGGTCCGTAACTGGCACATACGAATTGGTAGTCATCGTAACTACGTTTCTTGTCTACATATGAAGAGAAATAATACAAAACATAGTTCCTTTTGTTCGACTCATGCTACAGGAACAAGTTGCTACAGAAAGAGTTGTCTGTCTTTTTTATCCACATGTTACAATATTTTCTGGGGCTTTTACACTGTCTATTGATCATCTTAGCATATTTAATGTATCAATGTGCAGTGTGGAAGCTGGCCTAAACTAGAAAGACAAACCGGATATAGGGTTGTGAACCTGGTAGTATGCCCGAAAACATCCGACCAAGTTCTTCTGTCACCCTGTTTTCCTAAAATCTCGCCCAATGTCGGTAAATTCTGGCGTGTATGGATGGAGAATGCATGTCAGGTTGCTAAGGATTACATATCAGCTTTCAAAGAAGACCTATAATCACTTTAAAACTCCCCTCATTGTTTACATCGATGGTTTGGCCGCCATTTTGTTTTTCATGGCAGCCATTTTGTTTTTTTCCCCAAGGAATTATGGGAAGGGGGGGAGATATAATTATAGGTATATATATCCAGCATAATTTCCAGTTGCCTCGATAGCACAGTGGGTAAGACCGCTGTGCCAAGAGCCCTTTTGGGACCCGGTGGTCAGAGGTTCGAACCCCGGCTGTGCCATTTTTTTTTTTTTTTTTTTTTTATTATAATTTATTTCTATCCTTTTTTTTTTAATTATCATTTATTCTTATGTCATTGTCCAATTTCAAATATAAGATATTTTTATGGGAAAGATTTTGGTATCCTGCTATATCTTTGGGTGCGCGCAGGAGCCGCATATGGCTGTTTCTGCGCAGCGAGAAAAACTGCTACGTTTGAGTGGGAAGTCGTCAAAGCCATGTTACAGTTCTCGTCTATGTATTTAGAAAGAAGGGTAGGGCAAAAGTCAGATTTCTTTTTTACTTATGCAACAGGAACCGGTTGCTTCCGAAGGCGTTAGAACTTTGATTCTGTGTTTTTGCGGGCACGCAGAGGTCATATTCGTGCGGGTAGTTATTGAGACCAATTTAAGGTTTCGGGGGCCCTAGTAAGAGAGAAAAAGGGAAAAAAATTTGGTTCCCATTGTTTGACTTATGCAACAGGTACCGGTTGCTTCCGAAAAAATTCGGAAGTCGATAATATGTTTTCGCGGGCGCACAGAGGTCATGTACATGCGGGTATTTATTGAGACTGATTTAATGTTTCTGTGGCCCTAGTAAGAGAGAAAAAGAGAAAAAAATTTGGTTCCCATTGTTTGACTTATGCAACAGGTACCGGTTGCCTCTGAAAAATTTCGGAAGTCGATAATATGTTTTCGCGGGTGTGCAGAGGTCATGTACATGCGAGTATTTATTGAGACCGATTTAATGTTTACGGGGCCCTAGTAAGAAAAAAAGGGAAGAATTTGGTTCCCATTGTTTGACTTATGCAACAGGTATAGGTTGCTTCTGAAAGAATCGTAAGTCGCTTATATGTTTTTGCAGGCGCGTAAAGGTCATGTGCGTTGAGGTAGATATTGAGACCGTTTCAATGTTTCGGTGGCCCTAGTAAGAGAAAAGGGTCCAAAATAGGTTCCCATTGTTTGACTTATGCAATAGGTATCAGTTGCTTCCAAAGGTGTCGTAAGTCGATATTTCATGTCTTCGCGGGTCCGTAACTGGCACATACGAATTGGTAGTCATCGTAACTACGTTTCTTGTCTACATATGAAGAGAAATAATACAAAACATAGTTCCTTTTGTTCGACTCATGCTACAGGAACAAGTTGCTACAGAAAGAGTTGTCTGTCTTTTTTATCCACATGTTACAATATTTTCTGGGGCTTTTACACTGTCTATTGATCATCTTAGCATATTTAATGTATCAATGTGCAGTGTGGAAGCTGGCCTAAACTAGAAAGACAAACTGGATATAGGGTTGTGAACCTGGTAGTATGCCCGAAAACATCCGACCAAGTTCTTCTGTCACCCTGTTTTCCTAAAATCTCGCCCAATGTCGGTAAATTCTGGCGTGTATGGATGGAGAATGCATGTCAGGTTGCTAAGGATTACATATCAGCTTTCAAAGAAGACCTATAATCACTTTAAAACTCCCCTCATTGTTTACATCGATGGTTTGGCCGCCATTTTGTTTTTCATGGCAGCCATTTTGTTTTTTTCCCCAAGGAATTATGGGAAGGGGGGGAGATATAATTATAGGTATATATATCCAGCATAATTTCCAGTTGCCTCGATAGCACAGTGGGTAAGACCGCTGTTCCAAGAGCCCTTTTGGGACCCGGTGGTCAGAGGTTCGAACCCCGGCTGTGCCATTTTTTTTTTTTTTTTTTTTTTTATTATAATTTATTTCTATCCTTTTTTTTTTAATTATCATTTATTCTTATGTCATTGTCCAATTTCAAATATAAGATATTTTTATGGGAAAGATTTTGGTATCCTGCTATATCTTTGGGTGCGCGCAGGAGCCGCATATGGCTGTTTCTGCGCAGCGAGAAAAACTGCTACGTTTGAGTGGGAAGTCGTCAAAGCCAAGTTACAGTTCTCGTCTATGTATTTAGAAAGAAGGGTAGGGCAAAAGTCAGATTTCTTTTTTACTTATGCAACAGGAACCGGTTGCTTCCGAAGGCGTTAGAACTTTGATTCTATGTTTTTGCGGGCACGCAGAGGTCATATTCGTGCGGGTAGTTATTGAGACCAATTTAAGGTTTCGGGGGCCCTAGTAAGAGAGAAAAAGGGAAAAAAATTTGGTTCCCATTGTTTGACTTATGCAACAGGTACCGGTTGCTTCCGAAAAAATTCGGAAGTCGATAATATGTTTTCGCGGGCGCACAGGGGTCATGTACATGCGGGTATTTATTGAGACTGATTTAATGTTTCTGTGGCCCTAGTAAGAGAGAAAAAGAGAAAAAAATTTGGTTCCCATTGTTTGACTTATGCAACAGGTACCGGTTGCCTCTGAAAAATTTCGGAAGTCGATAATATGTTTTCGCGGGTGCGCAGAGGTCATGTACATGCGAGTATTTATTGAGACCGATTTAATGTTTACGGGGCCCTAGTAAGAAAAAAAGGGAAGAATTTGGTTCCCATTGTTTGACTTATGCAACAGGTATAGGTTGCTTCTGAAAGAATCGTAAGTCGCTTATATGTTTTTGCAGGCGCGTAAAGGTCATGTGCATTGGGGTAGATATTGAGACCGTTTCAATGTTTCGGTGGCCCTAGTAAGAGAAAAGGGTCCAAAATAGGTTCCCATTGTTTGACTTATGCAATAGGTATCAGTTGCTTCCAAAGGTATCGTAAGTCGATATTTCATGTCTTCGCGGGTCCGTAACTGGCACATACGAATTGGTAGTCATCGTAACTACGTTTCTTGTCTACATATGAAGAGAAATAATACAAAACATAGTTCCTTTTGTTCGACTCATGCTACAGGAACAAGTTGCTACAGAAAGAGTTGTCTGTCTTTTTTATCCACATGTTACAATATTTTCTGGGGCTTTTACACTGTCTATTGATCATCTTAGCATATTTAATGTATCAATGTGCAGTGTGGAAGCTGGCCTAAACTAGAAAGACAAACCGGATATAGGGTTGTCAACCTGGTAGTATGCCCGAAAACATCCGACCAAGTTCTTCTCTCACCCCGTTTTCCTAAAATCTCGCCCAATGTCGGTAAATTCTGGCGTGTATGGATGGAGAATGCATGTCAGGTTGCTAAGGATTACATATCAGCTTTCAAAGAAGACCTATAATCACTTTAAAACTCCCCTCATTGTTTACATCGATGGTTTGGCCGCCATTTTGTTTTTCATGGCAGCCATTTTGTTTTTTTCCCCAAGGAATTATGGGAAGGGGGGGAGATATAATTATAGGTATATATATCCAGCATACTTTCCAGTTGCCTCGATAGCACAGTGGGTAAGACCGCTGTGCCAAGAGCCCTTTTGGGACCCGGTGGTCAGAGGTTCGAACCCCGGCTGTGCCATTTTTTTTTTTTTTTTTTTTTATTATAATTTATTTCTATCCTTTTTTTTTTAATTATCATTTATTCTTATGTCATTGTCCAATTTCAAATATAAGATATTTTTATGGGAAAGATTTTGGTATCCTGCTATATCTATGGGTGCGCGCAGGAGCCGCATATGGCTGTTTCTGCGCAGCGAGAAAAACTGCTACGTTTGAGTGGGAAGTCGTCAAAGCCAAGTTACAGTTCTCGTCTATGTATTTAGAAAGAAGGGTAGGGCAAAAGTCAGATTTCTTTTTTACTTATGCAACAGGAACCGGCTGCTTCCGAAGGCGTTAGAACTTTGATTCTATGTTTTTGCGGGCACGCAGAGGTCATATTCGTGCGGGTAGTTATTGAGACCATTTTAAGGTTTCGGGGGCCCTAGTAAGAGAGAAAAAGGGAAAAAAATTTGGTTCCCATTGTTTGACTTATGCAACAGGTACCGGTTGCTTCCGAAAAAATTCGGAAGTCGATAATATGTTTTCGCGGGTGCGCAGAGGTCATGTACATGCGGGTATTTATTGAGACTGATTTAATGTTTCTGTGGCCCTAGTAAGAGAGAAAAAGAGAAAAAAATTTGGTTCCTATTGTTATACTTATGCAACAGGTACCGGTAGCCTCTGAAAAATTTCGGAAGTCGATAATATGTTTTCGCGGGTGTGCAGAGGTCATGTACATGGGAATATTTATTGAGACCGATTTAATGTTTACGGGGCCCTAGTAAGAAAAAAAGGGAAGAATTTGGTTCCCATTGTTTGACTTATGTAACAGGTATAGGTTGCTTCTGAAAGAATCGTAAGTCGATTATATGTTTTTGCAGGCGCGTAAAGGTCATGTGCGTTGAGGTAGATATTGAGACCGTTTCAATGTTTCGGTGGCCCTACTAAGAGAAAAGGGTCAAAAATAGGTTCCCATTGTTTGACTTATGCAATAGGTATCAGTTGCTTCCGAAGGTGTCGTAAGTCGATATTTCATGTCTTCGCGGGTCCGTAACTGGCACATACGAGTTGGAAGTCATCGTTACTACGTTTTTTGTCTACATATGAAGAGAAATAATAGAAAACATAGTTCCTTTTGTTCGACTCATGCTACAGGAACAAGCTGCTACAGAAAGAGTTGTCTGTCTTTTTTATCCACATGTTACAATATTTTCTGGGGCTTTTACACTGTCTATTGATCATCTTAGCATATTTAATGTATCAATGTGCAGTGTGGAAGCTGGCCTAAACTAGAAAGACAAACCGGATATAGGGTTGTCAACCTGGTAGTATGCCCGAAAACATCCGACCAAGTTCTTCTCTCACCCTGTTTTCTTAAAATTTCTCCCAATGTCGGTAAATTCTGGCGTGTATGGATGGAGAATGCATGTCAGGTTGCTAAGGATTACATATCAGCTTTCAAAGAAGACCTATAATCACTTTAAAATTCCCCTCATTGTTTACATCGATGGTTTGGCCGCCATTTTGTTTTTCATGGCAGCCATTTTGTTTTTTTCCCCAAGGAATTATGGGAAGGGGGGTGATATAATTATAGGTATATATATCCAGCATAATTTCCAGTTGCCTCGATAGCACAGTGGGTAAGACCACTGTGCCAAGAGCCCTTTTTGGGACCTGGAGGCCAGAGGTTCGAACCCCCCCTCTGCCATTTTTTTTTTTTTTTTATTATTATTTATTTCTATCCTTTTTTTTTTAATTATCATTTATTCTTATGTCATAGTCCAATTTCAAATATAAGATATTTTTATGGGAAAGATTTTGGTATCCTGCTATATCTTTGGCTGTGCGCAGGAGCCGCGTATGGCTGTTTCTGCGCAGCGAGAAAAACTGCTATGTATGAGTGGGAAGTCGTCATAGCCAAGTTACAGTGCTCGTCTATGTATTTAGAAAGAAGGGTAGGGAAAAAGTCAGATTTTTTTTTTTACTTATGCAACAGGAACCGGTTTCTTCCAAAGGCGTCAGAACTTTGATTCTATGTTTTTGCTGGCACGCAGAGGTCATATTCGTGCGGGTAGTTATTGAGACCAATTTAAGGTTTCGGGGGACCTAGTAAGAGAGAAAAAGGGAAAAAAATTTGGTTCCCATTGTTTGACTTATGCAACAGGTATCGGTTGCTTCCGAAAAAATTTGGAAGTCGATTATACCTTTTTGCGGGCGCGCAGAGGTCATGTACATGCGGGTATTTATTGAGACTGATTTAATGTTTCTGTGGCCCTAGTAAGAGAGAAAAAGAGAAAAAAATTTGGTTCCCATTGTTAGACTTATGCAACAGGTACCAGTTGCCTCTGAAAAATTTCGGAAGTCGATAATATGTTTTCGCAGATGTGCAGAGGTCATGTACATGCGAGTATTTATTGAGACCGATTTAATGTTTACGGGGCCCTAGTAAGAAAAAAAGGGAAGAATTTGGTTCCCATTGTTTGACTTATGTAACAGGTATAGGTTGCTTCTGAAAGAATCGTAAGTCGATTATATGTTTTTGCAGGCGCGTAAAGGTCATGTGCGTTGAGGTAGATATTGAGACCGTTTCAATGTTTCGGTGGCCCTACTAAGAGAAAAGGGTCAAAAATAGGTTCCCATTGTTTGACTTATGCAATAGGTATCAGTTGCTTCCGAAGGTGTTGTAAGTCGATATTTCATGTCTTCACGGGTCCATAACTGGCACATACGAGTTGGTAGTCATCGTAACTACGTTTCTTGTCTACATATGAAGAGAAATAATAGAAAACATAGTTCCTTTTGTTCGAGTCATGCTACAGGAACAAGTTGCTAGAGAAAGAGTTGTCTGTCTTTTTTATCCACATGTTACAATATTTTCTGGGGCTTTTACACTGTCTATTGATCATCTTAGCATATTTAATGTATCAATGTGCAGTGTGGAAGCTGGCCTAAACTAGAAAGACAAACCGGATATAGGGTTGTCAACCTGGTAGTATGCCCGAAAACATCCGACCAAGTTCTTCTCTCACCCTGTTTTCTTAAAATCTCGCCCAATGTCGGTAAATTCTGGCGTGTATGGATGGAGAATGCATGTCAGGTTGCTAAGGATGACATATCAGCTTTCAAAGAAGACCTATAATCACTTTAAAACTCCCCTCATTGTTTACATCGATGGTTTGGCCGCCATTTTGTTTTTCATGGCAGCCATTTTGTTTTTTTCCCCAAGGAATTATGGGAAGGGGGGAGATATAATTATAGGTATATATATCCAGCATAATTTCCAGTTGCCTCCATAGCACAGTGGGTAAGACTGCTGTGCCAAGAGCCCTTTTGGGACCTGGTGGCCAGAGGTTCGAACCCCGGCTGTGGCATTTTTTTTTTTTTTTTTTCTAATAATTTATTTCTATCATTTTTTTTTAATTATCATTTATTCTTATGTCATTGTCCAATTTCAAATATAAGATATTTTTATGGGAAAGATTTTGGTATCCTGCTATATCTTTGGCTGTGAGCAAGAGCCACATATGGCTGTTTCTGCGCAGCGAGAAAAACTGCTACGTATGAGTGGGAAGTCGTCAAAGCCAAGTTACAGTTCTCGTCTATGTATTTAGAAGAAAGGGTAGGGCAAAATTCAGATTTCTTTTTACTAATGCAACAGGAACCGGTTGCTTCCGAAGGCGTCGGAACTTGATTCTATGTTTTTGCGGGCACGCAGACGTCATGTTCGTGCGGGTAGTTATTGAGACCGATTTAATGTTTCGGGGGCCCTAGTAAGAGAGAAAAAGGGAAAAAATTTGGTTCCCATTGTTTGACTTATGCAACAGGTACCAGTTGCTTCGAAAAAATTCGGAAGTCGATTCTATGTTTTTGGAGGCGCGCAAAGGTCATGTTCGTGCAGGTAGTTATTGAGACCGATTTAATGTTTCGGGGGCCCTAGTAAGAGAGAAAAAGGGGAAAAAAATGGTAAGCATATATGGCTCGTGACCTGGTGGTTGCAACTTCGATACCTGGTTGCGGCAAACTTTCTTTCCGGCGATATTTTGCCGCTGATGCATATGAGAAAGTAGTCAGTGGCTTGGAAAGAAAGAAGTGTCAGAAAGAAGTGTAGTGAGAAAGCCAGAAAACACATTCATGGGTGCACTGGCCGCCGTAATATGGCCATGATTAGGTGTTTAAACGACGTTAACTCAAATACAGATAAACTTTGCTCCTCTCTTGCGTTTCCCGTTATGAAATAGGCTGATGTATGTAATAATAATCATCAGTTTTGCTATCTCAGTTTTGACCCACTGTCTCAACTTATTCAAAACAAAACGGACCTTTCAGGACTCTAAGTCCTACAACCAAAGTTGGATTGTGACATTGTTAACCCTTCATGTGCCTGTCACAATTAACTATCTAGTCTCTAGTGGTCAGTGAGGCAAAGACTAGACGGCACACAATGTGTAGTCTGATCTTGAACTACATTGTGCGTTATGCTGAGAAATTCAGATTTAAGCCGGGTAGCCTTGAAACAGTAAATATTTTGGGTAGTTTTCATTTTACAAAATTCTTGGGGAAAAGAAGGCATCGCTCTGCAGAAGCAGTGCAGATAAAGATCATTTGGCTTTGAAAAGAGTGCAGTCTGACCAATGATCTTCACTGTCCAATATATAGAAATTAGAGTGGTATTCTAGCCAAAATAGGTTGAAATTGCCATGTACAGCAGGTTGAGTTGTTGCTCCCATATTGTAACATTACTTTTGCTTCTTTTACCACAATATCAAAAGTTTGTGACAATGCAGTTATCTTATTTAACCCTTAGGCTCCTTAGCGCGACTCAATGACCTTTTGAGGACAGTGTAGACAAGATCAGACCGCACAGAACATGCAGTCTGATCTTGGATCTATACTATCCGATAAGAAGATATTTTGCTCCAAAAAATAAGTTTGGGATATCAAGATTTGGGTTTTTATTACTTTCAGTTTAAAAAATCCATTTAACTTATTTAGGAGGTTAAGGGTTAGAAATTAGAAAGGGTTAAAATACAGGGTCGGGTAAGTGAGTGCTGTCAATATTGTGTATAAAGAATACAATCAATGTATGTTCGTGGTTTCCAAAGTTTTTGGCCAAGCTTAGACCTTCAGGTTATGCCATTATGTTTCGGACTGTGAACACTATTAACTTGCATGTGTACATGGGCTTTATAAACTCAACTAAACTTTATTAGGCATTCGGCAAACAAATATGCCATTGGCCATTTACATAAAACATGGATATATGGCAATGACAGACATACAAAGTATACATACAAATACATTTAACATTAACTACCATTATATAAAAAAGATTATTCCGAATTGATCGACGCGATTAAACATTTCCTCCTTTGTAAAGCTTCCATTATGAATTTTGCTGTATTGATTTGTGTTCTCTTGTTTTTTGACGATAAGATGCGGATAAATTTATTGAAATTAGGCCTAGTACATGAAAAGTACTTAGTTCTAAGATCACCAAATTTACCGCATATGCAAAGAAAGTGATACTCAGATTCAATTAACGAACGATCGCAGAGTTTACATATTCTTTGGCTTCTATCGATATTGAGAATTCTCCCCGTTTCAATTTCGAGTTTGTGGGATACTAATCTGAATTGTGTAAGTTTTATTCTCAGTGTTTCATTAAACACATTATTCAAATATGATTCGTACCCGAAACAATCTTTAAACTTGCAGTAATACTGTAATTTTGAACAATCATTTATACTGCTGTGCCATTCTTGTATAAAATTATCTCTCAGACGACGTTGTATTAGTAAAAAATCCACGTTATTCAAATTATTTTTCTCTAAAAGGTATGCTAGACCTGTATTATTCAAAATCTGCCTTATCTTATTGACCCATAAAGTGCGCGACTGACTAGTGATTAAACTTTGCTTGTTATATATTTTAGATATTAGGCTTTCATCACTACTTCTTACCTTTACCCAATATTTCATAGCTCTCTCTTTTGCTATAATAGAAAGAGGATACCTACCAAGTTCACCATATACCGCAAAGTTTGGGGTCTGTTTATGAACACCTAGGATACTTTTGCAGAATTTCATATGCAGTCTGTAGACCTGTTTTAAACCATATATTCCCCATACCTCTGCGGCATATAGCAAAATCGGTGATATCAATCTATCGAATAAATGTAGTTTTGTTTTAATATCAAATTTTGTTCTTTTAAATAATTGAAATAAATTCATCATCGCTCTATTTGCCTGATCGTGTAACGCTGAAACTGCTTGTTTGAATAAACCGTTTTTTGAAAATTTGATACCGAGATAACAAAAGTGTTATACAATTTCTAGCTCTTCGTTATCAATAGACCAAGTAAAATTATGTTTTCTTTTTCTTTTTTCAAAAATACAAATTTTGCTTTTTTCGACATTAATTTTTAAACCCCATTGTTTGGCATAATCCGAGATATCATTAAGTTGTTTTTGGAGACTATTCTTATCTGTTGTAAAGAGAACCATATCATCTGCAAACATAAGCATATAAATTGACAGATATTCTATATCACTTTGGGTAAGATTTTCTAAATTTAAAGAATCTCTTATATCATTAGTAGATGAATAAATGCCCGTTCTGGCTCATCCCCCCTTCCCCCCTTAAGCAATGTGCGTGCGCTTAAAAAAATAATGTGTGGTTAAGTGAGCCAGCCTATTTTAAGTTAAACGAATAATTAAGATTATAGCTAGCGCTTAACCAATCCAACCACGCTTATGCTTACCCAATGCATTTATGTTATCACACCACGCTTAAGTTACTGATATCCCATTAACGAATCCCTCCACGCTTAACCAATCAACCAACGCTTAAGTTACTGTTACCCCATTAACCAACCCCTCCACCCTTAAGTTTTACCTCGCTGCTTAACACAACAGCTAACCCTTAAGTAATTTCATAAACAGAACTGCTTATAAAATTTTATCATCAGGCTAATCAACGCATCAGGCTAACCAATACATCAGGCTAACCGGTGTCGTGTGGGGGTAACGCATCAATCATAAGGCAACAAGATGCATCGCCTAACCAATCACATAAGGTTAAATCAACATGTGACTAAATCTATCCTTTACAATGTTTTAACTTTAAATCAATTTTTATTTATTTTTTTTTTTTTTTTTTTTTTTTTTGTTTTTTCCAAAATTACCAGGCTAACCACTACCATAAAAAACGATAAAACAGCTAACCTATGTTATACCCCCTGAGCAAAACAATTAACTCACGCATCAATTAACTCACGCATCAATTAGCGAGCTAACCAACTTACGCGTGTTTGTGTGCCTTAAGATTTTGTAAAAAAAAAATAAAAAATAAAAAATAAAAAAATAAAAAAAATAAATAATATATAGTTACTTAACAAAAAGTAAGTATATATGTAAGACGAATGCTTTTAAAAAAGATTTCATAAACACTGTGAGGGTAAGGGACTAACAACCCAAAGATGTTATTATGGGCTATATATTTAAGAAAAAAAAAATACTTAAATCAATTTATAAAAAATAAAAAAAAATAAATAAAATAAAATAAAATAAAAAAAAAATAAAAAAAAAATTTAAAAATAAAATTTGAATTTTTGTTTGTTTACTTTAAACAATAATATATACATCATAAGCGTGTATAAAATAAACATGAAAGTATTTAACAAAATATCACCAATTGATTTAGATAAGATTTCTTACTGTCAAGAGAAAAAAAATGAAATTGCTATAAAGTCAAGTAAAAGATTTTGTAGATGTCATGTGTTTGAAATAGAATTAAGGAAAAACAAAGCTTTAAATGATTTTACTTATTTAATAGGAAAAGCAGGAAATATTTTTTATTATCTTTATTCTTTAGAAAAAAGTAAAGAAAAATTAGATGTTTTGTTTAAACCAGTTGTTACAGTAGTATGGGAAGGAAAATTAACATTTGAAAATGAACCAGATTATAATGGTCCTATTTTTTCTGGTTTTTTCTTACCAACATTTTCATTTGATTCATTTTTTTTCTAATTTTAATTCTTCATTTTTAAAATTAATTAATCGTGATGATATAGTAACACACAACTGTGAAAATATTAAAGTCTTTTTATCATTTCTCAAGCAAAGCTTTGTTTCTAAAGAAGGACGTGCTATAGCAAATACTTATGAACATCTATCAAGTATTGATGGTTTAATAGAAGAAAAATATATAAAATGTGAAGAAATAAAACCAAAAGAGGATGAATTGGAAAAACGTTTAAGAAAAAATAGAGAATTGGAAGTAATGTTGTATAATGAATGGAAAGAAATGAATAATATAAATGAAGAAGAAAACCAAGAAAATTTACATAACAACATAATTACTTTTTATGAGAAACTTGGCGTTTTTTAAGCTTTTATGGTAATTAAATATTTAACCTAACAAAAAAAGGTTAAATATTTTATAAAAAATAAATTTTTTTTAAAAAATTATTTAAAATAAAAAAATGAATTTTTGTTTGTTAAGTTATAACAATGATATAGTAAAATGAGAGTGTTAAATAAAATCTCAAATGAGTTTAAAGAAAAGTTAGAAAAGATTTTATGGAGAAAAATAGAATGTGAGCCTGATTATGATGGTAGAATGGTATTTTTTACAGGAATTACAAGAAGACGTTATATAGATACATTTTATATAGCAAAGTCTGCTATTTATTATCAATTTAGTAAAAGGATGAGAGAATATGGTGTGGGAAATTTAACCATGTGGATAGGTCTTGGTAATAATAATTTTAATAGAGTCGGAATGTATTGGCTTGATGTTAGACCAGAAAATGAAAAATATTTAGTTACTTATTATCAGAAAATAGAATATTTATACAAAAATGACATGGCATTTATGCCCGGTGCATTAGGAATAGATGAGTTTACTCTTGAACCGGGAGTTAATGATTGTCTTTGTCCATGTATTGAGTTTAGCGGAAGATATGAGGATCTAACTGGCTACCCAGAAGATGATGCAAGACATGAATTTGAAGAAAACCTCAGACTAAGAGGGGAGAGAAACCAACAAGAAAATCAAACATTACTACAAGATCTGGTTGCTAGACTAAGGGAGAGAGACCAACAAGGAGAAGTAGGTGATATGGAAGAATTTGAAAGAGCTTGGGCAAACATTTCTACAAATTTTGCTGCTGGCTCATATAATATTACATTTAGTGAATCAGGCATCGAAGAAATTGTAAGAAATGAAGATCCACCAATAAACTCTCAAGAAACCTTTAAATCAGATGCATGTGTGTTATGTTTAGATGAAAACGTAAAGCCTAATGTTATGTTTTGTAGTTGTGGACATATATGTATTTGTGATTCTTGTAACAACTCTTACAACAAAAAAGAATGTCCCATTTGTAAAGTTGTAAGTAACATCAAAAGAAAAATATAAATATTTAACCTTTTTATCAGGTTAAATATTTTTTACAAGTCCAACTCTATCAGTATTGTTAAATATGCGTTTTTTGCGTTGGGGTTATCTGACCTTGTTATAATGTTTATAACATCACATTGGTCTATTACTAAAGGTTGTGGAAAATCTATGCAACTACAACCCTCTCCTTTCTTTTTTACTATGGAGTAGTCAGCCTGTTCAACTCCATTTACCACTATATTGACTTTTGCCTCTTCTTTTAGAATACCACTACCTTTAGCAACCATTAAAGTCCCTCTTATAATTCTACCAGGAGCAGACATACAATAACCTCCTATCCCATGGCTTACTCCAGCACTTCCATTACCAAAAGAAAACTCATAATTACCGTTTGCTAATGCTCCTTGTTCCTCGGCACACACGCTTATAACAGGTTTAAAACCTACTTTTCCATCAACGTAGGATTTTGTTACTAAATCTCTTTCTTCTATAGGTGCCGCAGCATTTTTTATAGTAAAACTTTGGAAATCTACATCAGATATTGCTGTAAAGCTTCCATCAGGATTTTTTACGATAGCTCCACCATTATCAACGTAATTTTTATTGGCAGCAGCATCACGGTCAATGGGATTTGGTAAGCCGGTGATTGGGTGGCTGCTCATGTCTATTTTACCAGCCGCTAAAAAAGACCCATATTGGTTTTTTGTTAAAGCTTTTTCACCTGCGGTAGCCGCCTTAATGATGGTATCTACGTAAAACTTATTAGCGGCTTGGATGATTTCTACAGGCATTCCAACATTGCTAATTCTCCTTCCACCCATAGAAATGTCACCACTTGCTAAATACCCACCAGGCCCGTAAACAAAGGCTCGATTAGCAACATCTACGTATTTTTTGGTTGCAACGTCTTGCGGGTCTGCAGGGTCTATAACATTTGTTAAACTATACCCCTGCATATTTATATCTGCAACAGCAGAAAAAGTACCATCTTGTTGTTGTACTATTGCTTTACTACCATCCACATATTGTTTGGTAGCAGCTTCACTCGGCTCTCCAGGGTCACCTAAGTTTTTTATATTATTAAAACCCATGTTTAAATACCCTGACATATGGTATCCTCCGTTTTCATCCAACAATCCCGAGCTGGCATCAACATAACTCTTAGTTGCAGCATCTTGTGGATTTACTGGATTACTAACCCTTGTTAATGTATTACCATTCATATTTATAGAACCGGTAACGGCGGTTGTTCCATCTTTACGTAAAAAATTATTACTTATGTAAGCAAGTGACACACCATCACCACTTATTTTAACCTCATCCATTCTTCCAAATTTATCAACAGGCATCGTTTTTATATTGCTAAAAAAGTTTATTTAAAACATTTTGAAATTTATTACCTAAACCCAACTCTTTAAGAATGTACAAACATAAATGACCACAAAATACTTGCCCTGCTTGTTGTAATTGGTCGGTATTGTAATGTAATGGACTTTTTAAATAATCTCTAACTTCAAGAGGTGGTTGTATGCCATAACTGTCAAAATAAATTTTAGTTTTACCATTTTTATACCAGGCAACCCAATGTGTGCCAGGCCCACCAGGGTCATCAAGATTTAATATACCGCATTCATTGTTTTTTACTTTTTTAGGTAGATTGTTTCTCAACAATACCCCCCTAAAATTTTTTATTTTTAATTTTTTTGCGGCATCCTCAAGTTCAAAATTACTTACAGGTTTATTTGGTAAAATTATGCTATCAATGAAAATATCTTGCATTTTTTATATATTTAAATATTTACAATAGCACTATTATCAATCCATGAATTAAACTCATCAGAATATCCTTTCCACTTTACAAGAGATTTCTTTTTTTCCTTTTTTAATAACCTTTTCTATCCTATACACCTCTTGACTCGTTTTTTGTAGTTCAGGTTCATAAAAGGCACCTTTTATTTCTTCACCATTTAAATCTTCAATTTTATATGTTACAGGTGATGTATGTTTTACTTCTGAAACTGTAAAAACCTCTTCAGTCCATCTTGTGGTATAACCTTTTTCAAAAGTCTTTTTCTTTTTACTTATCCTTACTTTATCTCCAACAGAAAACTTTGGTTTGATATCTTCTTTTACTTGATTATAATCAGGATACAATCTTCTCCAAACTTTATTTTCATTCTTCTTCTTACTTGCTTCAGTTGGCGTCATCTTAATAGAAGAATGACTCGTGTTGTTATATTCTTTAACAAGATTTGGTAACACGTTAATATAAACATTTGTTGAGTGAGCAGAGAAATACTTCCACATTTTTTCTTTCATTGTTCTAATCCATCTCTCAACAACGCTTGATTTTTCCTCGTTTTCAGTAGAATACAATTCAATCAAATCTTTAACATCTTTGTTATAAAACTCTTTACCTTTATCCACCCACATTTTTTCAGGTTTTCTTTCCTTAAAAATACTCTTCAATTTAGCCTTGGTTCCTATTAATGAGGAAACTAACCCTCGTTCCATTTTTTCCCTAATTGTTGGATTATAGATACCTTTTAACTCTTTAAGCATATTTTTATCACAAACAGCATTTCTTGTAGCAGTATCATTATGTTTAAGATAACAGATATCATGATGATATGCTGCTTTATCAACGCGATTTACAGGTTTTGACCATTCTTTTGGTGTTTAATCAAGATTTAATCTTTTTTTTAACTTGGTACCCGGACCAGTAAAATTATGACCAGGTAAGTGCATTTCAACAGGTAAGTTATTGATAACCTTGTTTAGTAATGAACCACCTTCTTGTTTTTTAATAAACTGAGTTTTAGTTGTTCCATATTCAACACACTTACCCCGTTTCATATTTCTACCATTTTTACTTACCACACATTCAAAATCAGATGTTTCAGTTTGTTTTTTACACTTAACACAATACATTTTTTTTCTATTAAATTAAATTTTTGAATATAAAATATGAATATTGTTAATTTATCATGGAAGGAAGCGGTAGCAAAAAGATTTAACCATCCCCTTTTACCAAGAAGTATTAGAGGTTTAATAGTAGGTAAATCAGGATGTGGTAAAACTACACTTTTACTTAACCTTTTGTTAAGACCTGATTGGTTAGACTATGACAACTTATGCGTTTTTGGTAAAAGTTTGTTTCAACCAGAATATCACATACTTAAAAAAGCTTTTGAAGAAAAAATACCAAAAGAATACATATTAAGATTGTTTTCACTTAAAAATGAAGTTCAAAATTCTGATGTTTCACCCATAGCATTGGTTGAAGAGTGGAGCAAAACAATTAAAGAAAGGTCTGATATCAATTGTGAATTTTTTGAAAATGCTTGTGATGTGCCAGATCCCAGAGATTTAAATGGACAAAACAAAAACTTAATGATTTTTGATGACTTACTTTTAGAAAGACAAAACAAATGTGAAAACTACTATGTTCGTGGTAGACATAGTAACGCTGATTGTTTCTATCTATCACAAAATTATTTTAGACTACCACGCCAAACTATTAGAGAGAATGCAAATTTTATATGTTTGTTTAGACAAGACTTAAAAAATCTTAATCATATTTATAGTGATCATGTGGGGGATGATATGACTAAAAATGAGTTTGTTAATTTTTGTAAAAATTGTTGGGAAAGACCCCATGGTTTTGTCATCATAGATTTAACCAACAACAAAAACAACGGCAAATATAGAAATGGATTTGATAACTTTTACATACCACAAACTTATAGAGATTACTATTAAAAAATATATTTTTGTTTTAAAATATATTTTTAGTAAATATAAATATGGAAGAATTACTTGAAAATATTGTTAAAAACACTGACCACAAAACATCATTTCAAATTATAGTAAGTGACAACAAAACAAGTTTTAGAACAAGGTTTAATCCACCACTTCAATTAGAAAAGGATAAAGAATATGAAATAGCATCGGTTAATCTTGAAACTTACTATTCATTTCCAAATATTACCGAAAGTAACAGCACTTTTATTTATTCCCCCGACAGTGGTGCCACGTGGAATAAAATAAAAATACCTGAAGGAAGTTATGATTTAGTTGATATCAACTATTATATACAACAAGAAATGAGGAAAAAAGGGGATTATGATCTATTCAATGAAGAATATTATATTACCTTATCAGCAAACACTAACACCTTAAAATCAGTTCTTATTCTTGAAAATGGATATCAGGTAGATTTTAATCATGAAAAAAGTATTGGAAAGGTATTAGGATTTAACAGAGCAAAATATGTTCGAGGGTTTCATGAATCAGAAAATTTAGTTAATATCTTAAGTATTAATAGCTTACTAGTTAATATTGATTTAATTTCAGGAAGTTATGTTAATGGATCACAAAGAAACACAATTTACAGCTTTTTTCCAAATGTATCACCTGGTTATAAAATAATAGAAAATCCAGTAAATTTAGTGTATATTCCGCTAACATTAAATGAAATACATAACCTTAATGTATCAATTACAGACCAAGATGGAACATTACTAAATTTTAGAGGTGAAAATTTAACAATCAGATCTCATATTAGAGAAGCAAGATAAATGAAAAATAAAATATATATAAAATGGCAGACTATACTACAATAAAATTAAATATATCAGATGGACAAAAAGAAAAACTTAAACACGCTTTAAAAAACAAATGTCCAGTAAGTATTCGTTTAAATCATAGTGATTTACAAGGTAACGATGTTGTAGCTATAACCCAAAGTCAAGCAAAGAAAATAGCAAAAGCTTATGAAGCTGGTAGAGGAACCACGATTAAAATGACACAAAAACAGCTTAAACACAACATGAAAGTAGAAGGTGGTTTTCTTGGAATGTTAGCAGGATTAGCATCATCAGTTTTACCTACATTAGCGAGAACCGTTTTACCAGCTTTAGGCGTTGGTGCTTTATCCGGGTTAGCCTCTTCAAGTGTTCAAAAGGCAATGGGTGGCGGTCTTTTCCTTAAAAAAGGTGGTTGTGTATGTCAAGTAGAAACTGATGGTGAAGGTTTATATCTTGGTCCAGCTAGAGGTAAAGGATTAGGTTCTGTTGGTGATGGATTGTATTTAAAAAGGGGTGCCAGAATTTATGATGGAAAAGGTCTTCTTTTAGGACCTAATAGCCCATTTGCTAATATTCCTATATTAGGAGCAATATTATAAATTAAAAAATATGAATGTTTATAAATTTGGAGTTAAACCTAAAATGGTTCAACCAAAAACTATTTTTTGGAAACCTGTAGAAGTTAAATATCCTGCTAAAAAAGTTAATCCTGTTACTTGGGATGTTTTTACTCAACAGCCCCTAATATTAAAAGCTGGTGAAACTAAAACCATTGTTTTAGGTTTTGGTTTTATGATGAGTAAGGGTGCCGTTTTAATTTCTCTATCATTCAACTTAAAAATTAAGCAATTAAGTATAACAAATGAGGTAGTGTTGGAGGAAACCCCGGATGTGATTACCACAATTACAAACAACTCTGGTAACCTATCAAAAATTAATGAAAATGAATTTTTGTGTCGTCTTTACTATTCTATTTAAAAAAATAGTTGTAATTAATAAATGGAACTAAAAGAAAAGATTTATCCGGTACTACCAGAAGCACGAAATATACCAAATGCACCATCACTAGAACCAGTAATTACAACAGATGATAATGGACAATCCTTCAGGCTACAAAAAATATCAGAAAGTCAAACATTTCTTGAAAATGAAGTAAAAGTTAGAGAACAGTTATGTAAAAAGTTTTTGAAGGCTAGTAAAATAATACACAATGTAGAAGGTGGATTAACCACAGTTGCACTAGGCACCGGAGCAGGGGGTATCGCTCTGCTATCAACTGTAGTAGCAATTCCTGCAACGATAGCTTTAGAAGGTGTCGCTCTAGGCATTGGACTTTTAGCAGTTGTTGGTAAGTTTATGGTAAGAAGAACCAGAACTAAATCAGAAAAACATCTTCAGATTAGGATAGTTGCTGATTCAAAGCTAAATACTTTGAATACACATATATCAAAAGCTATCAGTGATAACAAAATTGACCATTCAGAATTTACTTTAATTTTGGAAGAATTAGAAAAATATAAAACAATGAAGGAAGAAATTAGGAGTAAGTCAAAGAAAAAAAGCAAGCTAGAGGTACAAGAAAGTTTGATCGAGAAGGGGAAACAGGAAGCACGGGAGGAATTTCGCAGACTAGTAGAAAGAAACAATGGAACCCATTAAGACTAAAACTAAAACCGCTTAAGTTTAAGTGTTCTTGTGCATGTGAGATAGGTAATACTGATTAAAAAAATAATAAGATAAAAAAAATTTTTACTTAAAAAAATATGTCATTTTTAAAGATAAAAGACCCTGTGAAAAGGGACCAAATTGTAAAAGAATATCTCGCAACGAGAAAAAGAATTCGTGATAGTCAGCTTGCAGAGAAAACAGGTAAAATTGAATTACAAACAGACCTTTCAAAGTTTTTTAAACCTATTACAGAAACACAAAAAACCGCAACAAAGGAGATTACAGAAGGGCTTAAACCTATTAAAGAGGGGATTGAACAATTGCCACAGGCTATTACACTTCCAGCCTTTCCTTCTATAAAAGCTTATGATGATGAAGAAACGGTTAGAAGAATGGAAGAATTGGAAGAAATATTTGGAAAAGAAGAAGAATCATTATTGTTTATTGGACCACTTGTAGCAAAACAACTAAGAAGATATACCAATAAAGATGAAGCTGATACAACGTATGGGTTATATGACATAAATGGTAAATTTCATATTGGCAATAAGGAAGTTGAAATTTTAGGAAATGATCTTTTAATTGCAAATAAAACTTATGAAGGTACGCCTGGTCTGTGGGAGTTAATTGTAGCTAAAAGACCGGACGAAAGTATATATGGTGGCAAGGAAAGTAAAGATTTTAAAGATTACAAGGAGATTATGATAAAAACCAACACCCTCCATCGCAACCATGACCCAAAAAGTAAATTCCCAAAAAGCAGTAAGGCATACAAATGGACAAACCTTTTTTCCGGCATTTGGAATGATTCAGTCCTTGGAAAAGTAAATGGAGATGGAATTACCATTATCCCATCTGACCCTAACGCACTATTAGAAAGACTTGACCTTTTGATGACTGGTTTAAGAAATGAGCTTATAAGTATTTGTGATGAATTAAAAAGACAACGTGTATTAAATTCAAAGAGTTATAAAAATTTAATGTCTATACTATAAAATGATTACGTCACAAAAGAGAGGACTTAAAAGAAATTATGCTTATGGTGGTGCGGGAATATTTGATACCTTAGCTAATTTTCTTACAAGGCTTTTTACTAGTAGTGCAGCTAAACAAATTGCAAGCTCCGCAGTTGATGTTGGTAAAAGTGTTGCTAAGGAAGGAGCAAAGAAAGCGTCAGAGGTTGGAAAGAGTGCCGCGGTTGATGCAGGTAAGAAGTTAGTTGAAAAGGTTTTAACACCAAAATCTAAAAAGATTTTAGAAAAATATACTCAAAAGCCTACTACAACAACTCAACCTGCAACACAAAATGTTAGCACCTTAATAGATGGTAGTGCCATTGCTATTCAAGATTTAGTTAAGAAATTAAATAGTAAGGGTTCCGGAGTTAAAGTATTATGAAAAAAATAAATTTAAGTTAAGCAAATTATTACATTAAATAAAAAAGAATGTCAAGTCTTAAATTTAAACTTACAGAATATGAAACATACAATACAAAAAGGGTTGGTATCCTTTTTGCTAACTTTAAGATAAATGAAGATTGTGAAGTTTTAGAAGTTACCAATACAAGTTACGATTATAAAAAGGTTGTTTTAAAATTGTCACCTGAAAAAGCTGATATCATTAAGGAATTTGAAGAAGATGTAAATCAATATTTAGAAGAAAATGATATACCTAAGGTAACCATTTTTTACGGAAATAGAATTTATCCTAAAATGAGAAAAAAGCTTTCTGCAGAAAAACTTAAAAATATTAAACTTAAGGGTGTTTTTGTAAATGATGAAAATAAATCATTTCCTCAACTATGGTTAGAATATTAAAAACAAAACTCAATTATAATTTTGACTTAAAAATTATAATTGCATATAATAAAATGGACATTTTAAATATTAAAGCACCGATTTTAAAAGATGATAGTATTGATGAATATGAATACCATGAGTATGAACCTATTACAGGAACCAATCTAAACAACTCTGGAGGAAATATTAGGATTGATATCGAAACTCAAGATATTTTTTATCATCCTTCCGAGTCATATTTACAAATTATAGGTAGCTTAACAAAAACTGATGGAACAGCTTATAATCCTGCTGCTGCTGGTGATATGGTTACATTAACAAATAATGGTTTGATATATCTGTTTAAAAATATCAGATACCAACTTAGCGGCCAAGAGATAGAATCCATTAATTACCCTGGTCAGGCTACCACAATGCTCGGACTGTTAAAATACCCTGATGACTTTTCTAAATCACAAGGGTTAAACCAGCTTTGGTATAAAGACACCACAGAAGAAGCAAATGTTAATAATACTGGATTTAACGTAAGAAGAAATTGGGTTTTTAGCTCAAATCCAGTTGGAACCTTTAGGTTTAGGATACCCTTAAAACATATATTTGGTTTTTGTGAAGATTACAACAAAGTTTTATATGGTATGAAACAAACTTTAACCTTAACAAGAAATGATAACAACGACGCAATTTTTAGGCTTGCTACGGTGCCCGCTGCAGGTGGTAACCCTGCATTACATGGACCTGGTAGAATAAATTTACAAAAAGTATCTTGGTTTATGCCTCATGTGGAACCGGAAATTGGTAATAGGTTGGAACTTTCAAAATTTATTGAGAAGAAAGAAAAATTCCCAGTTGTGTATAGAATGATACAAAGCGACTCTGTTGCGGTTCCGCGGGCAGCAACAGGTTTTACTTGGAGGCTATCAGCTAAATCATCTCCTGAGGTGCCACGTTTTTTAATTGTTGGTTTTCAAACTGGCAAAAGTGGTGACCAAGAACAAAACCCAGCTATATTTGACTACTTAAATGTTAAAAACATTTATGTAATGTTAGGTTCAAAAAAATATCCGTTATATGATTATGATATAAATTTTGCTACTTATCAAATTAGTAGAATATATAGTGAAGCTGCTTTGTTTAGAAAAAAGTTTTTTAACATGGATGAATTAGTGTCAAACCCTAATATTACTCCTTCAGATTATAAAAATCTTTTTCCTTTGTTTGTGTTTGACGTATCAAAGCAGAGTGAAAAGTTAAAGTATTCTGTAACTGATATTCATATTAAAACAACATTTACTGCAAATCCTCCTGCGGGTACCGAAGCATTTGCGGTTTTACTTAGTGATAGGTTAATTAACTTCCAGAGTGATGGTAACAAGATGAGTGTAGTGTATTAAGTAATTTTTTATGTTATATAAAAATGCTAAAGATTGAAGATATTAAAAAAATATTAAAAGAAAATAATATTAAGTTTTACTCTTACTGGAACAAGAAAAAGTTTATTGATGTGTTAAAAGAGCATGGATTGTATCCTAAAGCGAAAGATAAAAAACATTTTAAAAAAATTCCTAATTATGATAGATTAAAAAATATTGCTAGTAATCCAAAACAAGTTACCTTAAAGGATGTTGAAACTGAAGAAGTAACATTTCCATCAATTTACAAAGCAAGTAAATTTATTGACCGTTGCCCTCAAACGATTGAAAAATGGAATGGTAGGGTTTGGAATTGTAAATATAGAATTGACATTCTTTAATTTTATTATTTTTTAGTAAATAATAAAATTTGACTTAAGGTAAGCTTTTAATATAAGATATAATTTCATATAAAAAATGGAAAAAATTGATTTTAATTCTTATACAGTTGCAGGATTAAGAAATATAGCTAGAAGAAGAGGTTTAAGAGGTTATTCACGTTTAAGAAGAGCAGATTTAATTCAATTTTTAATTAATCAAGGTTCACCTCTATTAGATACAAGAGTAAGAAATATAAACGCACCAATATTACAACCAACATTAGTTCAATCTTTACCTTCATCATCAAATACGTTACCTGTCACTCAACAAACTACTTCAGTTAATGATTTGTTACAAACTTTAGAAAATGTTAAAGTGGTACCTCCTAGTATTTCTCCTGAATTTAATGCTTTAAAAAAGAAGATAAAAGATATATATAGTAAAGTTGACAAAATAGTTGTAATCAAGGATAAATCTGCTTTAAAAAATTATGCTGAAGAATATAAAATACCTGGTATCCCTGTTTCTTCTCCTCAAGAGTTTTTAGAGCTGTCTCAACCATCAATAAAAAAGATTTTAAGTAGTAATCAGGGAACAAAAGTAAAAATGAATCTACAATGTATTATGAAAAGAAGAGAGGGGGATTATGAACAAAGAGTAAAAGCTAATTTTTCTTCTGATGTAAATGAGGTTAATTTAAGAGGAACTAATTTAGAAGAATTATACTATACTATGATGGATAGAATTTTAGAAAATTACGTTAAATATTTAAGAATTGGTAGCGGATGGGCATTTCATAGTGTGGTTCATTTAAAGTTACATAGTGTTGTTTATGAACCATTAAATGCAGGTGGGTATATACCATTACCTGACTGGATTAAAAACAAAAAAGCATGTATCAATATACAAAACGAATGTAATTGGTGCTTTCCTTTAAGTATTTATAGACATCTTTATCCAGTAGATAAAAATGCTGAAAGAGTTGATACAAAATTAAAAGAACAAATAAAAGAATTAAATATGAAAGGAACTGAGTATCCTGTTTCAATAAATGATATTGATAAGTTTGAAAAACAAAATCCAGACATTGGTGTAAATGTTTTCGAGTATGATAGTAAAAAACAAGTTAGGTGTGTTAGAGCTACAAAAAGTTTAAGAAGACATATGGTTAATCTTCTTTATATTGATAATGGTGAAAAAACACATTATGTTTTAATAAAACACAATAAATTAAATGCTTTACTAATAAATCAAGTAAGTGACCATAGTAGTGTTGAGTTTTGTCCTCTTTGTATGAACCATTTTTATGATACAAAAAAATTAGAAAAACATATGAAAGATTGTGGAGAACATGACCCTGTTAATTTAACATTACCTAAACCGGGAACCATATTACATTTTGAAAATTATGCTAGAAAAATTAAGTTACCTTTTGTGGCTACCGGTGATTGTGAATGTGTATTAAAACCAACAGAACCAATAGAACCAAGGCAACCAAGTAATAAAGAAAGTTATACTATAAAAACACAAGAGCATATTCCTTGTAGTTTTAACTATACTATTAAATGTTTTGATGACAACTTATGCCCACCAATAGAAAGAAAATATACTGGTGAAAAACCAGAAGAAGTTTTTGTTGATTATATAATAAAAGATATTAAAGAAATCTATCAAAAATATTATGAAAAACCTGTTCAAAATAAGATAACAGAAGATGAAGAAAAAAAACATAAAAGAGAAACATGTTGTTGGTTATGTAAAGAAGAATTTGATCATGAAAATTATAAAGTAAGAGATCATTGTTATTTTACTGGTAAGTATAGAGGAGCCGTGTGTTTTACTTGTAAACAAGAAATAAAGGTTCCAACGTTTACACCTGTTTTCTTTCATAATTTAAGTAACTATGATGCTCATCTTTTTATTAAGATTCTTGGTAAAAAAAGTGGAAGAATTAGTTGTATACCAAACACTGAAGAAAAATATGTAAGTTTTACTAAATTTATTAAGATAGGAATACACACACATCAAATTAGGTTTCTTGATAGTTTTAAGTTTTTAGCTGCAAGTTTGGATAAGTTTTCAAGTAATTTAAGTGAAGAACAGTTAAAAATTTTATCAAAACATTTTACAAAAGAAGAAATAAAAATAATTTTAAGAAAAGATGAAAAGTTAAAAGAAAAAAGAAAAGGAGTTTTTCCTTATGAATATTTAGATAGTTTTGAAAGGTTAGAAGAAACACAACTACCACCAAAAGATGCATTTTATTCAAGTTTAAACAAGGAACATATTAGTGATGAAGATTATGAACATGCTAAAAAAGTTTGGGAGACTTTTAACATGAAGACACTTAAGGATTATTTAGAGCTTTACAATAAAATAGATGTTTTACTTTTGGCTGATATAATAGATAACTTTAGAGAAACTTGTCTTGAAAATTATGGATTAGACCCAGCTTGGTATTATACCTTACCAGGTTATGGTTATGATGTAATGTTAAAAACAACAAAAATAAAACTAGAACTTATATCAGAAGGAAAATAAGATACTCTTCTTTTTTTTGAAAAAAGTAAAAGAGGAGGTGTATCAATGTGCAGTAAAAGATATGCAAAAGCTAACAACAAATATATGGGTAAAATGTATAACAAAAATAAACCTTCAATTTATTTATTATATGTTGATGCAAATAGTTTGTATCCTTGGGCTATAAGTTGGTTGTTACCTGTTGGTGGTTTTGAAGAAATGACAAATGAAGAATTAAAAAATTGGAGAGAGATACCATGCTTTTTAGAGGTTGATTTAGAGTATCCTGAAAAGTTGCATGATTCACATAGTGATTTACCTTTAGCACCAGAAAAATTAAAAGTAGATAAGGTAGAAAAATTAATACCTAACTTAAATGATAAAGAAGAATATGTTTTGCATCATGAAGTTTTAAAAACATACTTGGAGTTGGGGTTAAAAATTAAAAAAATACATCGCGGGATTAAGTTTAAAGAAGCATATGCTATTAAGGATTATATATATTTAAATGTTGAGTTAAAAAAAAATGCAAAAAATGATTTTGAAAAAGAATTATTTAAGTTAATGATGAATGCAGTTTTTGGTAAAACAATGGAAAATAGAAGAAATAGAGTTAATATAGAATTAGTTAATGGAGAAAAAAATTGTCGTTTAAAAAAACTTACCGCTAAACCAAACTATCATCATACAACAATATTCGATGAAAATTTAGTAGCGGTTCATTCAAAAAAGACAGATTTATTTTATGATATACCTGTTTATTTAGGTGTAAGCATATTAGATATTAGTAAAATTTTAATGTTTAATACATACTATAAATATTTGAAGCAAAATATGGAGATAAAGTAAGGATGTGTTATACTGATACAGATAGTTTAATTCTTGAAATAGAAACAAAAGATTTATATGAAGATTTAGCTGAAGATGAGGATATGTATGATATGAGTGATTACCCAAAAGAACATCCATTGTTTAATTTAAAAAATAAAAAGGTGATAGGTAAGTTTAAAGACGAATTAAAAGGTGATATTATGACTGAGTTTGTTGGAACAGGAGCAAAAACATATGCTTATAAAACTTTACCTATATTAAGAGAAGAAAAAACAGATGAAAATCTCCACCGCCGGTTCCAGATAAAAATGGAAAATTGCAATGGGAGGGTTATGATGAAGGAAAAAGATGTAAGGGAATAGAAAAATCTGTTATTGAAAATGAAATAAAATTTAAAAATTATAAAGATTGTATAGAAACAGGAAAAGATTTTTATAGAATCATGGGTAATATAAGAAGTAATGGACATAAACTAAACACAGAAATAATAAACAAAAAAGCATTAAGTTTTGATGATGATAAAAGATATATTCTACCTGACGGTATCAATACTTTAGCTCATGGGCATCATGGGATTAAAAAATTAAATGAAGAAAAAAATAAAGAATTAACTGAAGAAGAAAGAAAAAAGTATGAACAACAAGGGGCTAGACCAAAAACATATTAAAATATTTAACCTGGTAAAAAGGTTAAATATTTATAATTTTTTATTTTTTTAATTTTTTTTATAAAATCTTAAGGCACACAGACACGCGTAAGTCGGTTAGCTCGCTAATTGATGCGTGAGTTAATTGATGCGTGAGTTAATTGATGCGCGAGTTAATTGATGCGTGAGTTAATTGTTTTGCTCAGGGGGTAATACATAGGTTAGCTGTTTTATCGTTTTTTATGGTAGTGGTTAGCCTGGTAATTTTGGAAAAAACAAAAAATTTTTTAAAAAAATAAAAATTGATTTAAAGTTAAAACATTGTAAAGGATAGATTTAGTCACATGTTGATTTAACCTTATGTGATTGGTTAGGCGATGCATCTTGTTGCCTTATGATTGATGCGTTACCCCCACACAACACCGGTTAGCCTGATGTATTGGTTAGCCTGATGCGTTGATTAGCCTGATGATAAAATTTTATAAGCAGTTGTGTTTATGAAATTACTTAAGGGTTATCTGTTGTGTTAAGCAGCGAGGTAAAACTTAAGGGTGGAGGGGTTGGTTAATGGTGTAACAGTAACTTAAGCGTTGGTTGATTGGTTAAGCGTGGAGGGATTCGTTAATGGGGTATCAGTAAGTTAAGCGTGGTGTGATAACATAAATGCATTGGGTAAGCATAAGCGTGGTTGGATTGGTTAAGCGCTAGCTATAATCTTAATTATTCGTTTAACTTAAAATAGGCTGGCTCACTTAACCACACATTATTTTTTTAAGCGCACGCACATTGCTTAAGGGGGGGAAGGGGGGATGAGCCAGAATGGGCATTTATTCAGTAACTGTTGCTTTTAGAAATAGACGGTTTTTCATGGAAAATCTTAAGTTGAAAAGGGAGCATAACTGTGTCAACAATGTTTTGATGGTTACCTACCCTTGTTGTATGGGTTCCCCTTTTGATAGTTAATTTTCAGTGAAAACTTTATGTTGAAAAAGGGGCATAACTGTGTCAAAAATGTTTTGATGGTTACCAACCCTTGTTGCATGGGTTCCCTATTTGATGGTTAACAACTATTCCGAATCTAAAGTAAATATTTACAGAAATGACAGAGATATTATAAAATGCCAGTCTTTGCATGGTGAATCAGGCGACGACACAGATGACAACAGGGTCTTATTTCTAGTCTGAAAATGTTTGTTGCATGTATTTGGCTCCCTGAAGGTTATTACATATTTTCACATACCAAGTTATGAGGGATGTTTAAACCAAACATACACTTATGTTATCAAAAGCCTGTTGGTCAACAAAGAGGCAAATAAAATACATGAGCCATGCTCTGTGAAAAGGGGCTTTAATGTGTTTCCAAACAAATAAACCAAGGTCAGCCTGTGCAGTCCATGCAGGCCGACATGAATCGAAACTTTTTGCTTATGGTCAATTTTTTAGTGACCAGTGTACCTCATTATTCAGTACATTTTTATACCAAACAGATTTTAGGAATGTATAATTCTGTGATGACTTGCTTAATATAATGCATCACAGATATGCATTAAGCTCCCTTTTCACAGAGCATGGCTCAAACCATTTTGCTTTAAAAATCATATGTAATTACAGAAAGTGATTTTTTTACCCATTATATTGATACTATATGCACAAGGGACATTTATTTTTGCATGGTAATGGGCACCCATGAGCGTGGACTGCGCAGGCTGACCTGGGTCAATACTTTTCACAGATGTATTAAGCCCCATTTTCACAGAGCATGGCTCATATAAATCAGGCAAACAAACCAGGCCACAAGTTCTAGCAACAGAACAGATTGTATTGGAAATGGTGCACTTATCAAATTCTTCCAAGATCTTGATAAGTTGATGTCGTGTAAAACAATTTGACGTGCCAAAAGTTCATGGTAATGATTCTCTTTAAGAGACTATAACTTGGCGCAAAGTCATCAGAATTCTACCAAATACCCAGTTTTAACAATCCTGAGGAAGAGAACTTTTGAAAACATTGTGGGAAAAGGAGAAAAAGCTGGTAACCAGCATTTTCTCCTTTTCCCACAATGTTTTCTACCCTTCCCAAAATAAATTTCAATGTTTTAGTCACATTTACTTTGTCATCTGAAAATGCTTTCAATTTGGACAAGTCTGGAACATTGTCAGTCAAGAGTTGAGAAAACCAATGTTTTTCTGAAAACCCCTCGTATAGCCCTGGAAATCTTCACAGTATAACTGTTTAGTAGATGATCAAAATTTAGACTTGTCCAAATAGAAAGAGTTTGCAGACAACTAATCAAATGTCGCTCAAATGTTTGGATTTGCCTCTAAAAGATTGAAAAGAATTGTGGGAAAGGGGGAAATGTTTGTAACCATTATTTTCTCCTTTTCCAACAATGTTTTCTGAAGCCTACTCCCTTAAGGTTGTTAAAACTTTAGATAATACATATGGGCTATGATCTGCAAAAACGGGGATTAATGCATGTGCGGACAGTATCGACCCAGGAAAGCCTGTGCAGTCAGCGCAGGCTGACCTGGACCAAACTTTTCCCTATTGGTCAATTTTCTGTATGTCCAAGGACCAGTTTACCTCATGATTCAGTTGGTTGTTAGACAAAATGGATTTTATGGATCCGCTGTTATGTGATGACTTGCTTGGTACTATGCATAACAGAGATGCAGTTAATCCCCTTTTACCAGAGTATGGCTCATAAATATGTGTTAAAGCGCAAACAGAAAAGAAATACCGGTACACAATGACACGGTGCATTCCTCAGGGAATGAATAGAAAAGAAATAATAGCTAGCTTTAAATCTTTTTAATTTATCAAGGAAGGAAAAATTGAGGGCTGTACTAATCAATAATTCTAAATACATTCAGAGTTCTGTTTCTAAATTCCAAACCTAGCATTGATGCTAGTCATTGTGACAGGATTCATTCCTCTCTCACCCCTGACCATTGTTTCTGTGGTGGATATGTGGAAAAGCAGCAAGTAGCCTGGAAAGCATATTGTGCTTAGTATGGTAAAAGAAACTCCAGGACTGCATGGATAGGTGCACTGGCCGCCACGATATAAATGAAATAATGTTTGAAACAGCGTTAAACACCATACAATCAGTCAAAGAAACCTAGCAATCTGATTGGGTGAAACATTCTGTCTATAAGACCTATAATTAAGCTTGTAAACAATATACGCTGAACGTTTGTTCATGTCATACATCCCCAGCCTCTGATGATCCGAGTAACAAAGATGTTGGAACTTGTACTGTATTAGATCCTTTTTATGACTTGCCTGTGATGATTTTAGTACACCGCCAATGAAATCTTGCACAGAATCTCAGTCTTATTGAGACCTGAACAAAACATCAATCATGATGACTTCTACATACCACCAACTTTCTTAACGTGGTCGGCAATTCCTTCGCTTGGAATATCTGTCTTGCATCTTTCAGTCACAGAAATTGATATCCACTTATTCATCCTAGTTGTATTAGATCCAAACCTGTGCAAGTTGATTCCACGAAATTAATGCTATTTTTCAGTGATATTTCTTGAGCTCTTTACCAAACTATAAAAATTTTAGACTTATCCAAATTGGAAGCATTTGCAGACAACAAATTAAATACCACTGCCATGATTGAATCTGCTTTTTTAAAATGGAAAAAAACATCGTGGGAAAAGGAGAAAACGCTGGTTACCAAAATATCATATCTGGCATGAAAACATTTGCTAGCAAAGTTGACAAAACCTTTTCCAAATGACAAAATTGTGGACTAGACAAAATTGAAAACATTTGCAAATGACAAATTAACTGTAACTCAAATAATTATTTCTGTTTTTGATAGTGTAGAAAACATTTTGGGAAAAAGAGAAAATGCTGGTAACCTGCATTTTCTTCTTTCCCCACAATGTTTTCAAAAGCCTTCTTTTTTATGGTTGTTAAAAGTCAGGTTTGTGTTGTAAAGAGTTAAATATCACAACAATGACAAAATGCAATCACAAAGACAATGTTGTTGCTTGTACTACTTTCAACAAGTTTGTTGTCCCAAAACGTCTTTTCCAACAATGTCTTCAAAAGCCTTCTTTCTTAAGGTCGTTAAAAGTCAGGTTTGTGTGATAAAGAGTTAAATATCACAACAATGACAAAATGCAATCACAAAGACAATGTTGTTGCTCGTGCTACTTTCAACAAGTTCATAGTCCCAGAACTTTTTATATGAACTGTCCATCTTCAATCGATTTCTGCATGTTGATACCCTGGAAATACATCAAAATCAAAATTTTGCCATCCCTCTAGCACCAACAGATACAGAATTCTACAGTAAATTAAAAAAAAAAAAAAAGAGTTGTCATAACTGAAAACATTTGGAGGCAACAATTTAAATAGGGCTGGAATTATGAGATTTGGGTGTAAAAGAGAAGAAAACAATGTGGGAAAAAGGAGGAAATGCTGGTTAACAGCATTTTCTCTTTTTCTCACGTTTTAAAAAGCATTCTTCCTCAGGGTCATTAAAACTCTGCATAGTGTGGTACAGGATTAAATGCAGTGAAATGGCACATCTAACAGCTTTTTTAGTCACAGCAACAGCTCACTTTTTCTTGTTTTTTCCTGGGTTATATCTGTACTAGACTTGATTTCTGCAGTGCCTTGCCTACGGACACACCATGATCTGCACTATCAGTGGTAATCAAACAGGATGACACATCCAAAATCTTTACAACTGAGCTTGAGCTGAGGGATCAATGAATTACTGTAAAACAGTGTATATTCGTAAAAGAGTAAATTTTTCATTCTAATTTGACCTTAACCAGACAACAAAATTTTAGACTGGTTGAAACTTTTGCAGATGACATATTAAATGTGGTTGAAGTCTTTACGACAAGACAAAAGCAATTGCAGACGACAAATTAAAGGTTGTCTAAGTGATGGAATTTGTTCTTTGGTAGGGTAGAAAACATTGTGGGAAAAGGAGAAAATGCTGGTTATTGGCATTTTCTCCTTTTCCCACAATGTTTTCAAAAGGCTTCTTTCTAAGAGTTGTTAAAACCCAGGACCTGTGCCACAATGGGTTAAATGATGGACATTGTTTCTGAAAGCAATTCTCCTTTTTCCATAATATTTTCTACTTTTTAAATATAAATCTTATGATTTTAGCACATTTGATCTGTCATCTGCAAATGCTTGGACAAGTTAAATGTTTTGTTGAATGTTAACCCTTTATCACAAGACAAAAATGAACTTGTCCAAATTCAAAGCATTTGCAGATGACAATTTAATTATGGCTGAACTGATGGAATTTCTCTTTGATTGGGTGGAAACATTGTTGGAAAAGGAGAGTATGCTGGTCACCAGCATTTTCTCCTTTTCCCACAATGTTTTCAACAGGCTTCTTCCTCAGGGTCATTTAAACTCGGAATTATGTGGTAAAGGGTTTCTACATGACAGATACTCACAGTTTCTATATATAGACCAAGCAACATGTACACCACATCCTATGTTGAGACATTACCACTGGCCCCTTTGGGATAGGGACAGCAACCAAGCCCCACTATAGAACTGTCCACCACATTCACCCCCATCTGAAAATGGATAACAAACTTGAAAATAATATTCTACTTAACTCTTTACAAAACCATAAAATTTTTGGCTTGTCTAAATTGAAAGCATTTACAGACGACAAATTGAATGTGGCTCAATTGATGGATGACAAGCTTTTGAAAACATTGTGGGGAAAGGTGAAAATGCTGGTAACCATCATTTTCTCCTCCTCCCACAATGTTTTCTACCCTTTCAAAGACAAATTTCATAATCTGAGCCCCCTTTAATTTGCCGTCTGCGAGCGCATCCAATTTGAACCAGTTTGAAAATTTGTTCCCTGGTTAAAGGTTAACACTTTAATACTCTTAAGCGAGTTGGCTTTTGATTACACTGTGGGTAAAGGAGAAAATATTCTTTTCCCAGCCATGTTTGTCATCTGCAAATGCTTTCAATCTGGACTAATCTAAAATTATATTGTGTGGTTAAGATTAACCCTTTCCCAAACAAGCCCTAGTTTTCACATGTCTCCAGCACAAGTCTTTTGAAAACACTGTGGGAAAAGGAGAAATTGCTCATAACGAGCAATTCCTCCTTTTCCCACAGTGTTTTCTACCCATTTTGAGACCTTTCTGCCATTTTCATCAAATTCAAAATTGTTGTCTGGAAGTGCTTTCAATTTGGTCCCAGTCTAAAATTTCCTCGTCTGGTACCCAGTTGAAGACCTAAAGAAAAAGGGTATAGAAAAAATTGTTGGAAGAGGAAAAATATATTTTAACCTTCCACAGATAAGTTGCATCATTTGAAGCCCATTTTATGTGTCGTCTGCAGATGCTTTCAATTTGGATAGGTCAAAAATACTACCATCTGGTAAAGAGTTAAATGACAAAATATAAAACAGAAACGTAATATTTCATTATCACAGTGACACACACACACACACACACACACACACACACACACACCATGCTCTGGCAAAAGAGGGCTTAATGCATATCTGTGATGCATTGTACCAAGAAAGACATCACATAATTATGGATCCATGAAATCCAGTCTGTCCAACATGCAACTGAATCACAAGGTAGACTGGTCCTTTGACATGAAGAAAATTGCCCAACAGCAAAAAGTTTCAATCCCAGTCAGCCTGTGTGGACTGATACTTTTTTTCCCTGGATGAATTAAGCCCCCTTTTCACAGAGCAAGGCTCCATGTCATGCTCTATGAAAAGGGGGTTCAATGCATCTTTGTAATGTGTTATGGCAAGCAAGTTTTTGCATAAAATAAACTCCATTTTACCTTACCACCAGCTGGACCATAAGGTAGATTGAGGTAGAATGGCCCTTTAATGGACCTGTCAAACCTAAATGATTTGCAGAATGTACGCTGATGTATTAGAAATTTATCAAAATTCTCTAAAATGTTGCCATATGTTGACCTATAAAAGGTTTTTCCAAGTTCTGGTGCGTACATACCATGTTCATAACAAGCTTGAACACATTCATAGCGCATTAGATACATATCTAGAACAAAACAATAACTTACAGATACCATATACCAATATATAAACGTGTATAATTATGTAAACATATATGAAGTGTTCCAAACAATGACAGACCTTTCTGAGTGTGTTTCTAACTTACAACTGACTGATAATGGCATATTGGCAGCATATTGGGGAATTGGTATATAAATAGGGGTCACAAGAGGAACCGTTCAATAGTTCATGTCATCAGAGAGATTGAGGATCTGGCAAGGTTGATGAGACAGTATAAGTTGTCCTCCAGCACCAGTTTGACCTGATCAAGTTAGCCATGAACCACCTGCCTGATAGAGCCAGGTGAAGTTGAGGTATAGGGAGAAGAATGAAATGGGTGAGATCATGGATCGGAGGATGGTGCCAAATTGGCATGTATGATTAACTTACGATGGAGCTCCGAAACAAAGTTTATGCATCTTTCACCAACTTCCTGTGGGTGCCACCAGCAATATTAGACGAGTTGCTAGCCAGAGTGTGTCCAAAGATAACTAACAAGAGGGCCATGATGGCCCTGTATCGCTCCACTGGCTTATAAATATAAACCATAAATACTAAACATTTCAATTCTGAGCCAAATGGTTTCAAAATGAAGACTTACAAAGTTTTCTCTTTAAAAGCCCATGTGAAAGTTGAGACCCGCAGGGCAAAGCCATTTTTGATCCCAGAGCGATAATTATTTGAACCCTGGTAGAGGTCCACAAGATAAAGCCACATGCCAAAATGATACAAGTCTATGCTGTATGGTTATAAATAAGGTGATTTTCAAGTTTCCTCCATCATTATGAAAGCCTCTGTAAAACATAAGACCCCTGATGCAAGGCTAATTTCAAAAAAAAAATCAAAAGTGATCCAGATTTGGTAGCCCTTGGGTTTGCGATTAGGAGCAAAAGAATTTTTTGAATTTTCACCCTATAAGCACATGTTTATGACCAAATTTGGGAGTTCTTGTCCTTATGGCTAGTAACAAGACGGTTTCTGAAGGTTTCACTCCATAAACCCACGTAAAACTTGTGACCCCTGGTGCAGGACCGAACTTGATCCTAGGGTTGTAACTTGGGCCCTCTTAGTAGTTGTCCACTAGATAGTGCTATAATTATGCAAAATTGCTATGTACACCAAGATTTAAAAGTTTTCCCTATATAAGCCCATGTAAATCTTGTGAACCTCCCCCGCGACCCCCCAGCATGAGGCCAACTTGACCCCAGGACTGTAATTTGGGCACTTTTGGTAGACCCCCACTAGATCAAGCTAAATGCAAAATTTGGTAGCTCTAGGCCTTATGGCTAGGTACTGGAAGATTTCTTAAGTTGTCACTATGTAAGCCCATGTAAAACTTGTGACCCCTGCAGCGGGGCCAATTTTGACCCCAGGGCTAAAATTTTGGCCCGCTTGGTAGAGGCCCACTAGATATAGCTACATGCAAAATTTAGTAGCTCTAGGCCTTATGGCTAGGTACAGGAAGATTTTTAAAGTTTTCTCTATATACGCCTATGTAAAACTTGTGACCCCTGGGGCAGAGGCAATTTTGACCTCAGGGCTATAATCTGAAGAACTTGATAGAGGTCTACTACATAAAGCTACATGCCAAATTTGGTAGCCATACGCCTTATGGTTTCAGACAAGAAGATTTTTAAAGATTTCCAATATTTTTCAGTTTTGTTGCCATGGCAACCAGAGTTTTTGAAGGAATCAAATTCTTTCAAGAAATTCTGAAGAGGACCATGGCAGGATCATTTCTGTGAAGTTTCATGAAAATTGGACGGGTAGTTTCAGAGAAGAAGATGTTTGAAATAAAAGTTAACGCACGGACGGACGGACGCACGACGGACACCGGGCCATGACATAAGCCCGCTAGCCTTTGGCCAGTGGAGCTAAAAAGCATACCTTACAGTACTAAAAGTTTGCATCACGTTGCCTCTGGGAATACATAGTTTGTCTTAGTGCTAACTTACAAGTAACACATGTGAGTGTTCATATAACTGTCCTACAACATACAAAGCTTACACAGAACCTAATGACCATATGTCTGCAAATGTCAAAAAATTTTGTGCATGCACAAAACATTTTGACATACTCACCATACCACAACGTATGCCTGTGTACGCCAGCGTATACCAGTATTCTGTTAACTTATACAAAACAAACACATAATTTATCTGACATACACCAACATATTAAATAAGCAAATTATATTTCGTACACTGGCACACACTAGCTAAAATCTTAAATTGTGTCAGCCCCTTAACATTCAGAAAGTTTACAGATAGCAAAAAGTTTTGACAAAGGTCAGCCTGCACAGTCTGCCCAGACTGATGTGGTTTGATACTTTTTGCAAATGCATTAACCCTTTACCAAACAATCCTTACTTTTAAGAACCCAAGCAAAAAGGCCTTTGAAAACATTGTGCGAAAAGGAGAAAATGCTGGTAACTGGCATTTTCTCCTTTTCCAACAATGTTTTTCACCCTCCCTAAAACAATGTTCAATTTTTGAGTCACATTAATTTTGTCATCTGCAAATGCTTTCGATTTTGACTTGTCTAAAATTTTGTCATTTGGTTAAGCATTAAAAGCCCTTTTCACAAGGCATGACTCAAATAGCTTGGCCTTGTTGTGAATCTGTATCGCTTTACATATCAATGTAACAAAAGGTCAGGTAAATCACTCCAGTCCACATCTGGTAATGTTCTCCGAAAAGAGAAATTCCCATTATCCTTAAAGTGCTGAATAACAAAAAACTCTATTTTGAATCTCTAGATGCCAAGCTTGGTAGCATACATGACTTTATTCTCCATTCCTGGAAGCAAAGCTTGATAGCATACATGACTTTAGACCCAGACCTATATTTCTTTTGCAAATGCTTTCTATTTTGACCAGTGTAAAATTCAGTTGTCTGTCGACTCTTTACCACACAACACAATTTTGGACTTGTCCAAATCTAAAGCATTCACAGAGGACATATCAACTATGGTTAACCCTTTACCAGATAGAATTTTAGCCTTCTCCAAAATTGAAAGCATTTGCAGACCACAATTTCAATGATGCTCAAATGGTGCAATATCTCTTTGATAGGGCAGAAAACATTGTAGGAAAAGGAGAAAACGCTTGTTACTAGGATTTTCCCCTTTTCAAAGAATGTTTCAACAAAAACCTTCTTCCTCAAGGTCATTGAAACCCAGAATTGTGTGGTATAGAATGAAAGATTCAAGCTGTTCAAGAGTAACTTAATGTGCTTTTGTCGACATTTTGTGGCATAGAGTTTCCTGTCTAATCTTGGATAGACGCTGTCCAATATGGCAAGACCTTTACAAGCATTTTCCTATCTCCAACAATGTTTTCAAAAGTCTTCTTCCTCAAGGTCTTTAAAACTCAGGATTGAGTGGTAAAAGGTTAAAAATTTAAGCTGTTCAAGAGCAACTTAATCTGCTTTTGTGGACATTTCATGGTACAGAGTTTGGGGTCTAATCTTGGATGTACCCTGTCCAATATGGCAAGACCTTTACCTCCTAAAAACACAGTATCTGCTAAGAAATTAAGAATATCTTAACCCTTTAACCAACAATCCAGTGTTTCACCAACCCAGGGGAAAAGGCCTTTCAAAATCATTGTGGGAAAAGGGGAAAATGCTGGTAACCAGCATTTTCTTCTTTTATGACAATGTTTTCTACCCCCTCAAAGAACTTTAATTTCCTTGTGGCACATTTGGTTTTGTCGTCTGCAGATGCTGTCAATTTGGAAGAGTCTAAAATTCATTGCTTGGGAAAGGGTTAAACAATACTAGTTGGTGTAGCAGTAGATGTAAAACAAAGTTCTGATCTTGATCTACACTATCCACAAAATCAGATCACACCATGCTCAGGTTGATTGATTGATCGTATGGTGTTTAATGCCATTTTCAACATTATTTTATTTATCGTTGCTGCAAGTGCACCTCTGGATACTTTCCTAGAGTTTCTTTTGCCAGTACTTAGCACAATAGTCTTCCTGAGCCATCCGCTGCTTTCCAACATAATCATCATTGAAACAATGGTCAGCACAGCGAGGAAAAAAAACTGCCACAATGACTGTCATTGATCCTCAGATTAAACTTCACTGAACTGGGGATACGAACCTGTGACCACATTCTTGTCCTCTACCCTGCCGACTGCACTACAGGAGCTCTGCCACCTTGCTAAGGACTCAAGGAGTAAAGATTAACTCTTTACCAACCAATAAAATTTTTGGAGTAGCCAAACTATAGGAAATGCATTTGAAGAAAACTAAATAAATGATTATTTCTCGGTAAGGTAGAAAACATTACCAGCATTTTCTCCTTTTCCCACAATGTTTTCAAAAGCTCTCTTCTTCAGGGTCATTAAAACATGGGATTGTGAGGTAAAGGGTTAAGGTATTAGAATACAACACATAAAGCTCATCTTTACCTGTAAAGCACCCAGAATGTTTGCCAAAGCTTGACCATATGTATCATGACAATGTACTGCCAGTTTCTCTGCAGTCATCGCCTCAGATAACATTTTTCTCATGGCCCCAAGGGGTTCTGTAACATCCCATTTCCTATATAGATTTTGTAATCTGGAATGTATACTTAGCATTTAAGTATTAACTCTTTACCAAATGACAGAATTTTTTAAATATCCAAATTGACAGCATTTGCAGATGACAACAATGTGTAACACTGTAATATTTTATTATGAAAGGGTAGAAAACATTGTAGAAAAAGGAGAAAATGCCGGTTACCTGCATTTTCTCTTTTTCCCACAATGTTTACAAAAGGTTTCCCTGAAAATATCTTGTAACATCCTGTATCATACATAGATTTTGTGACCTTGCATAGCATTTAAGTATTAAGTACTAGTCCCATGACAGATTTATTTTTGAAATGGTCTCTTTTATTTGTAATATTTTACCAATCAACCAGGAGTTTAACAACCTTGAGTCAAAACGCTTTTGAAAATACGTGGGAATAGAAGAAAATGCTGGTGAATGGCATTTTCACCTTCTCCTTCTCCTACAATGTTTTCTACCTACAGTGTTGTTGCTAGGATATTCAAAACTGGGGCCCTGGGCCCCCTTCACTTCTCAGAAAGGGGCCCTTACTCCCCAAATAGGGTCGCTTTTTTCCCCCACTGGCTTTTAGTAAATATAGGACTGGCATTATTTTAGAACCCTCTCAGATGTATGTTTTGTTTTTGACCCTACTCCTTTTGTTACTTTTTGTTGAATTTTTAAAACTAATAAGAGAGATGAATTCCAGCAAGTACAAACAAATTTATACCTGTTAATGTCCTGTACCTCTTAACCCTTTACCAAATGACAAAATTTTAGACTTGTCCAAATTGAAAGCATTTGCAGACGACAAAATCAATGTGAATGAAAAATTAAACTTTGTTTTGCAAAGGATAGAATACACTGTGAGAAAAGGAGAAAATGCTGGTTACCAGCATTTTCTCCTTTTCCCACAATGTTTTCAAAAGATTTCTTTCTCAGGGTCGTTAAAAGTCGGGCTTGTGTGGTAAAGAGTTAAACACTTGTTCCTGTGCTTACACTGTAAGACAAGGTGGCCTAATCCTAATCCTACCACCCTGCCTTATTTGTAGGTTGTTCAATATTTTCATTTCTTAAAACTTTTCCTCATAATAAGACAGAGATGTTAGAACCCAATTATTGTTTTACACAGATATTTGTGTAAATTTTCTGCTTATAGTCATTATTCAAGCTGAAAAGACAGTCTAAAGTGCCTCTATTTCGACAATTTCAAACTGACATTTTGTTGTGTCATGGGTTTTTGCATTTTTTGCAGCAATCTGTCATTCATGACAGGTAATTTTTGGAAGAATATTTCCATGTGATCCATATGGGCAACTGGTGGCAACAATAAATAAACAAAAATCAACCCATTAAAATCATGAAAACTTTACATTTTATCATTCCTGATACAAAACCTACCTCAGTCACTTTCTCTGGGGATACTTCTCCTTCATTGGGGCAACCGAGCACACAGGAAACTCAACTGTAAAATGTACTTGTTCATTTGTTACCCTCTCACTGATCTGCCATAAAACAGTACAACACATATATATGAGCCCTGTTCTAGCAAAAGGGGGTTTTATGTGTCTCTGTGATACATATTACTAAACAGGTCATCACATAATTATGGATCTATAAAATCCATTTGTCCAACACTCAACTGGATCTGGAGGTAGAATGGTCCTTTGACATGCAAAAAATTGAACAATAGCAAATATATTCGACCCATGTCTGCCCTGATTGTTACCTTTTGCATTAAACCCCCTTTTCACAGAGTGTGGCTCTTATATTGTTGCCCTTTCCTCTCTATGTAGTTGACAACTTTTAACTCTTAAGCTACTAAATAAATGAAATGAAAATTTGCACTCATTAGCGAAAACTCAAATATTGCAATTTTAAAGTAGATTTCAACAGGAAAAAAATACCGTAGTTGACAATGTAGATCCAAGATCAGACTTCTTGTTCTGTGCTATCTGATCTTGATCTGCACTGTCTGCAAAAGTATCCAGAGTTGTGTTTGGCAACCTATCGATTAACGCTATACCAAACAACAAAGTTTTGGACTTGTTCAAATTGAAAGCATTTGTAGAACAAAAAATATATGCGACTCAAAAAAATGAAATTTGTATTCGGAAGGGTAGAAAACATTAAGAATTCAAGACTTTCAGCTTGAAGAGTCCTCTGACTGGAATTTCAGCATTCTTTGCTGCAGATATGACTCTCTGGAATCTCTGTAGACTTTCTTCTATTGAACGATTTATGTTCTTCCTGAAATGACACAACTTGTCAACCTGACTCTTTTACCAAGTAATGTGGATTTTTTAAAGCTCCAAGAAAGCTTTTAACCCTTAGAGAGCCGAATAAACCTATCAGACATTTTCAGTCTAGAAATATGACCCAAGTATTAGCTCTTCCATAGTGGCTTTTGTCTACAATGTTTCATCAAAGCAGAGAGTGTAGATCAATGATCAGGCTGCACATTTTGTGCAGCCTGATCTTGATCTACACTGACCGCAAAGGCAATTATAATTGTGAAAGGCACTCTAAGGGTTAAAATATGCAGAAAAGAGGCAAAGACCCTGGTAACCAGCATTTTATCCTTTTCCCTTTTCTTCCCCTTTTGATCTCTATAGACTTTCTTCTATTGAACAGTTTATGTTCTCCCTGAAATGATACAACTTCTCAATTTTATGCATTTACCAAGGTACCATGTACTCTAATAATTTTGAGGAAGCTTTTGAAAAGATTGAGGGAAGAGGAGGAAATGCTGTTAACCCGTTGCTGCACAATGACGCCTTTTGACGCCCCAGGGAAAGAAGCCTGTTGAAAACATTGTGGGAAAAGGAGAAAATGCTGGTAACCAGCATTTTCTCCTTTTCCCACAATGTTTTCTACCCTATCAAAGAAAAGTTGCACCAACTGAGCCACACTGAAATTGTCGTCTGCAAATGCTTTCAATTCGGACACGGGTAAAATTTTGTCGTCTGGTAATGGGTTAACCAACAGTTTCCTTTTTTACCCACAATGTCTTCCACTCCTTTTAAAGACAATCACAATAATTTAGGATTTCAATTTGACAAATCTAAAATTTTGTCATCATTATCGTTTAGCTATACCTAAAGTAGCTTTTTCAGTGGCATTTCCTAAATGAGCTACAGTAAGTGGCCATAACTATTTCATCAAATTCCGAATTTCCATTGACTTGCATGCATTTTCAAGTGCAAGAAAATTAATTACACGGCCTCTGATCATTGGACCATATGGAAAACAATACAGATAGAAATCAAGGTTATTGGAACTATTTACACATAAATGCTATTTGTATTCCTGGCCTGACATCAAAGATTTAGCTCTCTAAAACATAGTGGTGTTATTCTTCTGCTAAATTTTGGTGAACCAACATTGACGTCAATTTAAAAAAATGTTTTCCTAAAATTTTATCCATTTTTAACAGCTGCTTTTATATCATGTTGCATTTTATCGAGTCAAAAAATATCCATTTCATAGCAAAATTCTATTTTCTTTATCTTTATAAAAGTTTCATAACTACATGTATAGCTTCACCTATTACGCCACAATAAATCAAGAAGTAAAGTTGGAAATACAGGTGTAAGCCAATGGGGATTCGGACCCTGATGAAATATTATGGCCATGACTGCACTCAACCTCCTAACTCTTTACCAAATGACAAATTTCAGACCTGTCCAAGATGAAAGCATTTGCAGGTAAAAAATTAAATATGGGTCAAACAATGACTTTGTCTCTGACAGGGCAGAAAATATTGTGGGAAAGGTAGAAAATGCTGGTTTACTACATTTTCTCCTTTTCTCACATTTTCTTAAAAAGCCTTCTCTTTAGGGTCATTAAAACCAGATTGTGACAGAATTTCACAAAGGTTTCTGGGATCGTAGTATGATCAGACTGAAGATGTGGCCTCTAAAATGCACACAAGGTTTTTCTAAAGATTTGTCCCACTGACCTACTTTTTGACCTGATGTGACCAAATTTCAAAGTTATTACAGATATTATGATGACAAACATTCTGACCATGTTTTATGAGTATCAGACTGAAAATGTGGCCTCTAGTGTGCACAGACAGTTTTTTCCGAGATTAGTCTGCATGACCCAGTTTTTTTTATCTCAATGACCCAATTTCGAACTTGTCCAAGATATAATAAAGACAAAATATTCTGAATAATTTTCATGATTATTGGAATAAAAATATGGCCTCTAGCGTGCACACAAGGTTTTCTAATATTTGTCTCAATTACCTACTTTTTGACCCCATATGACCCAATTTCATACTCGTCATCAAGACAAACATTCTGACCAAGTTTCATGAGTATCTGACTGAAAATGTGGCTTTTTGAGTGCATACAAGGTAATTGTTGATGCCTAAACCAAACGACAGCAAATTAATAAGGCCCTTCAGTATACAAATGCTTTCAAGAGAATTTGGTAAAGAGATCTGGTAAAGAGATAACCCTTGACCACAAAATCCTGGGTTTTAATGACTCTGAGAAAGAGGGCTTTTGGAAACAATAGTGGAAAAGGAGAGAATGTTGGTAACCAGCATTTTCTCTTTCTTTTCTATCCTTTCAAAGACAAAATTCTTCATTTGATCCAAATATCATTTGTAGACTAGTCTAAATTTCATCATGTGGTAAACAGTTCAACCACAAGCTGCTAAAATGAATGAAACAAAACTTTCAAGCCGGTAGTAAAAACTAGGAATGGGAACGAATATGAATACTGGTATTCGAAAGTTCGGTGTTTAGTATTTGAATATACATGTATTCCAATATCTGATTATAAAATTTTAGAATTATATGTTTCTGTGCCCGAAATTGAAATGGCCGAACAATGGTATACTTTTAGCCACACCTTGATACATGTATGTATATATATAATAAAATCAAATTAACTATGCGCATCGGATACTTTCACTGGCTAGTTTTCTAACCTCTAAAGAGAAAGGTCATCAGTGAACGCGAATAAGTCAGATGCATAAATTACTTTTCTTGTACAGAGCTCCAGATAGAGGGTGTGATTTTGATTTCAAAATTGAAAATATTAATCACTCTCCACTAAACCCTATGTTATGGGTACTCATTTGAATCGTCTCATCGAGGCGATTCAAATGGGTACCCACAACATGGGGTTTGGTAGAGAAATAATGGATTTAGAATACTATCACCCCCCTCTTTTCCTCCTGCCTGGCAGTATCAAAATGAAAGCATGACATCAAAGTATGCCGAGTATCACAAGTTCAGCCGTCTCACATCTATTGCAATATAAGCCTCTATGGTTAAGTGACAGAGTGCGGGATCATATCTTTGTTTGAGACCATGTTTTATTCCTTTGACCAACAATTTATTAGGCATTGTAAAATTGAGCAAAAACAAATATTCATCTGTGAAATTTCTATTCCAACATTTGGCCGTTTTTCGGTATAGCTGAATGTGCTTGATTTTGACCTACTACTTGGTACTGATAAAGAATGAATATATGGTAATTTGCAATTGGTCCGAAATGTGCATGTTTATTCAGCGGGCCTTTGCTGGCATACTTGCTCACACATTTATGAAACTACTAGTAACAAGCATTGCTGCTATTAATCGATACCCTGCGGCCTTGATTCATACCACAGCGACGTAACATAGTAGAGAATGATTCTTTCCTTGTGCTATGTGGAAATTTAATATTTTCGTAGGCGTTACCCAATAACCCAATACTCCTTTTCAACAAAATGAAAACAGTGAGGAAAAAGCCAATTGCTCATGCGGTTATTTTTCATTATTTCATTTCATATTGAGCCACAAAAGAGTTTCAATATTCATATACCAGTATCCCTAATCCTGTCTATCTATTTGAAAGATATTTTTTGTTAGAATATTGGACTATTTGGTCCCATCCCTACCCATTACCAAACAATCCCATGTTTTGAAGACACTTAGGAAGAAGGCTTTTGAAATATAGTGGGAAAGGTAGAAAATGCTGGTTTCCAGTATTTACTCCTTTTCCCATGATGTTTTCTATCCTTTCAAAGACAGGAATCATCATCTAAGCTATGTACTACTGTTATGCCCCCAAGAATGTGTGGGTCATTATAAGTTGCTTTTCAAATGGAAGTCTGTTGATATCTTCAAAAATTGGTTGTTTTCTAGTTTCCATCATGTTTTCATGTTAATTACTTCATCTGCTACTGTTTTTGTTGTGAGGCAAAATGCAAAAGACTGAAAACTGAACTATGACAATTCTGTTTTAGTAACTTCAGTCGGAAGGGTTGCTCCGATGTTATTTTGTTATTCGGTCTCCGCACCCCTTCATATCAGCCATTCTTTTATGGCTAATGGAAATTTCAAAATCTTTCCGGTCATCTTTCAGTTTGCATAATGTGTCTTAAATCTGCTTGTCAGCTATAAAATGGCCAAGAATCAATAGATTAGTGATTTAACTTCGCACTGACAACAAGTGAAGAGCACAGTTATCATCAGTCTTTTTGTAATTTATCTTTTGTTTGACATTAATACATCTGGTCAATTTGTAAACAAACACTCATTATAAATTTGTTAACTGCGCATGGGCAGTCATTGTTGTTTGAAAAAATGACATCGTGTGATCGGCAATTTAAGTGATAATTATGACTCCTCATAAATGAAATAATACATCCAGTATGTTTTAGCTTTCCTTTCAAAGCCCAAGCTGATGAAACAGAAAAGCCGATAAATTGTGAAAAAAATGAAAAAAAAAAAACTTTACTGTACCGGATAGGACTCCTGAAACATGCGCAGTAAATGTAAAGCCTAGTTACAATTTCCTTGAAAGTAGGTCAATGGATATTTACACTTCCAAAACATGGAATTAGGAGGAGGTAACAGTTACATTTTTAATAAATTTGGCATTTTTGTAAAGATTAATCATTTATCTAACGATCCGTGCCCATATTATTGGCGGTCAACAGTAATTTCACCACATAGCGCTGTTAGAAGAGATGGTGGTATGATCAACTAAATCCAAAATAGAACTATCAGTGGCTGATATGAAGGTCAGCAGAGAAACAGTCACAAAAATAACTCCAGATTCCAAAGATTGAAGGTAATGTTTTAGGTACCTGATTCCCCCTTAAGTAACATTTATATCTATCTGTCTCTTGATGTTATGATGATAAAGCTAGCATAAGCATTTATATGTGCAGCTGACTGAGTGAATATTACATGCCAGCATACACATAAATGCGATCAAGCTCGCTAATTTTAGTCGTATCCTACAAATTCTGTTGATCTGGATATTTGCTTGTGTTCTACATCGCAACTGCATTACGTTAATTTTCCCTCGTTTCGCTTCAAATTCGTTTTGGCACATAAATTTACTTCGTCAATGTATCACACTTGTTGATTACTTCGTATCTGAGCCGTTGTCATGATTGTTTATGGTTGTTATTACTCGAAAATCGGCATTATTTCTTCTACAAACGTGAGCTGTTATGGAGGCAGCCATATTGGTTGTTGTTGTTGTTGCAAGTCTACATTTTTGCCATAAACTCTACCACATGGCAAAATTTTAGACTTGGCCCAAATTTTAGACTTGGCCCAAACACAAAAAATTGTCCATGGATGGGTAGGAATTTTGTTGTTTGGTGGGGGAGTTAAATGTTAAAGGCCCTCTTATACCTTGTTTTGGACAGCAATGTAATGCTACAATAGAAATAAACCGTCGGCCTTTTATAAACATTATGTGGATGTGAAGCCAGTGTGGATCCCATGTCCTGTACTGTCTCATCTAAGGTTTAAGAGGACTGCTTCTATAACTGTTTACCAGACCACAATATTTCAGCCTTGTCCAAACTGAAGGCATTTGCAGACGACAAATTAACTGTTACTCAATACATAAAATTTGTCTTTCATAGGGTAGAAAACATTGTGAAAAAAGAAAAAAATGGTGACTACCAGCATTTTCTCCTTTTCCCACAAAGTTTTCAAAGGCTGTCTTTTTCAAGGTGCTTGAAAATCAGCATTGGTTTGAAAGTTTCATTTCTTTTATTTAGCAGGATAAGGGTTAATGCCATTTTAACAGTTAGGGTCATATAATGGGGGTCAGTGCATCTACACATGTGTTTCTTGACTTTCTTACACCAATACTGACACAACATTTTTTCCAAGCCACTGACTACTTTTCTCACATGCATCAAAGGTGAAAGAAGAAAAACTGCTGGAAAGGAAGTTTGCCTCAACCAGGTATAAAACTTGCAACCATCAGATCATAAGTCAGATACACTAATCCTTGAGCTACCGGCCAGGGATCTACACTGACCACCATAAGCATTTCCAATTGTTAAAGCACCCTTACTGTTTACCAAACCACAAAATTTTAGACTAGTCCAAATTGAAAGCATTTGTAGACAACAACATAAATGGGACTCTAAATTTGAAATTTTATTTTGGTAGGGTAGAAAACATTATGGAAAAAGGAGAAAAAGTAACCAGCATATTCTCTTTTTCCCAAAATATTTCCTGCTCTTTCACCACCAAATTCTAGCATTTTAGCCACATTAAATTTTTGTGTGCAAAGCCTTTGAATTTGGACGAGTCCAAAGTTTTGTCCTTCAATAATGGGTTTAATTACCTCTTCACTAAACGTCAAAATCATTGACTTGTCCAAACTGAAAGCATTTGCAGACAATTTAAATGTGGATAAAATGACTGGGATTTTTCTATACACAGAAAACATTGTGGGAAAAGAAGAAAATGCTGGTAACCAGCATTTTCTGCTTTTCCCACAATGTTTTAAAAACCTTCCTCACAAAGGTTGTTAAAACTCAGGATTGTATGGTAAAGGATTAACACTTTATCACATAACCCAGTTTTAGACTTTTCCATCTCAAAGCAATTGTAGTCAATAAATGAACTCTACCAAACAACAAATTTCTTGACTATGCAAAATTCAAAGCATTTGCACAGGACAAAATAAATGTAGCTGAAATTATAATTTTGTCTTTGAAATGGTAGGAAAAAATGTGGGAAAAGGAGAAAATGCTGGTTACCAGCATCTTCTCTTTTTCTCGTAATATTTATTTTCAAATGCCTTCTTCTTCAGGGTCATTAAAACACAGGATTGTGTTGCAAAGAGTTAAATGTAGATCAAATGATAGGGTGTGTCTTTTGGAAGGATGAAAACATGCGGAAAAGGGTAAATGCTGATTACCAACATTTTCCCCTTTTTCCACATTGTTGTCAAAAGTCTTGCTTCATCAGACTTGTCAGAACAGATTTTAATCATTTCATCAAATGTAAACTGAGTTCCAGATTGAGGGAGTGATTTTGATTTCAAAATTGAATATATTAATTATTCTCCACTAACCCTATGTATGGGTACTCATTAGAATCCTCTCATCAAGGCAATTCTGATGAGTACACACAACATAGGGTTTGGAAGAGAAATAAGGGATTTAGAATGCCATCACTCCCTCTTATCAGAGCTCTCTATTTTTCGCCTGAAAATACAGGTCTTTGAAATAGCAAAATCTTGGTTTTGTAACATCGCCTTGAAAGTTGCAGCAGGATATAGGTTAAAAGGTTTTATTCTGACTGACTTGCACGCGGGGGCGACAGTACTAATTGACTACACGGGGGGGGGGGGGGGGGGTCCTAAGGTCTTGAACATGAGCTTATGTAACCGTGGTAAAACTTGGACCACTGCACCAACATTGCCTCTGTCACTGTCCCACAATCTTTGTGTTGGAGATTCGCACTGTTTAAAAAGCTTAGGTCATATCATGAAGGTCAGTGCACCTACCCATGAGTTTCCTAGCTTTCTCAAATCAGTACTGACACCACTTTCTCCAAAAAAACCAATGACTACTTTTCCAACATGCGTCAGAGGTGAGAGGCGAAAAATCATCAGTAAGAAAAATGTCTCGACCAGGTATAGAACCTCCAACCACCAGGTCACGAGTCAGATGCGCTAATCACTGAGCTATACCGCCAGGCTCCAAAATTTTACTGTCTCTAAGCTTGTATACCAAGCGTTTGCAGATGGTGACTTTGCTGTAAAGTTTGACATGCTTTATCGAGAGAGCCCTATGGGCAGTTCTATGTCCACTTTGCGAGCCCGGCCGGGTAGCTCAGCGTATCCGACTTATATCTCACGATTCAGCTGGTTGTTATACACAACAGAAAGCAAGGATCCATAATTATGTAATGCTTGCTTGGTATCATGGATCATGCAGATGCCAGAACGTGCCTCATATTCTCTTTGTCAAAGTCATACTCAAAGAGCTACGTAAGCCGCGGGTGTAAACCTATGTTCAACCTTAACCCTTTACTTCACTATTCCGATTTTTAACGATCTTGAGAAAGGAGGCTTTTGAAAACGTTGTAGAAAAAAGGAGAAAATGCTGCATACCAGCATTTTCTCCTTTTTCCACGCTGTTATGTGCCCTCTTAGAGACAAATCTCATTTCAACAACATTTATTTTGTCGTCTGCAACTGGTTTGAATTAAGACGAGTCTAAAATTTTGTCGCTTGGTAAAATATTAACCCCGTCTACGTATTACTATATTTAGTTTGTCCGTTAACCCTTCGGCTGCTAATCGCGACCCACTGACCTTTTTGCGCACGGCGTAGATCAAAATCAGACTGCACAGAACGTGCAGTCTGATCTTGGATCTACACTGTCCGATAAGGAGATATCTTTCCTCCAAATATACCTTTAAAATAGAAAAAAAAGTTTGGTTTTACTATCGGCTTGATAGTTAAATTTCTTTTATTTAGCAAGATAAGGGTTAAAAGCTCAACACATGTCTGGAGCCGTGCAGCTGAAATTGATACCTGTTTCGGCAAGGTCTTCCGTAAGTTAAGGCCCGGTCCCACTGGCCGATGGACACAAAACGTATGCAAAAAGGACACAGCGGACGAGCAAAATTTCGGGGGTGGCTCCATCCGTTTTCATCCGCTCCAGAAATGGACAAATATGGCGAAAATTTGCGAAAACAGAACGGAAAAAACGGACGTTGGTAGTATGTAGCGGGGATGTTAAACGGATGTTCATCGGAAGCCTAGCGGATGAAGCGGATGCACCACGTACTCCTAACGGAAACAAAGGGGATGCCGCGCTGATGTATATCGGATGCAAACCATTCACTGCGCATGCGTGGGGTATGAATTGCGTCCGCTCCGCGGATAGAACGGGATGCAGCACGCACGCAGTCAGCATAAAGCGTAAAGACGTGCTGGCGGCTACATCGATACATCTCTACTACATCTTCTCACGATCCATCCTCGGACCCAAACAGCTCTTGGACGTCTCCTTCCTTGATAACTTGATACAGTCTGAACAGGTTGTGGTTCTGCTGTTGAATGAGTGCAGCTATAATATGGACTCTTTGATCATCCCTGGTGGAGAACAATTGATGATGTTGAAGAACAAGACCAAGGGTGGTGAGGTCTGTACACCGCGGCTGCTCGACTACTACTGAGATCCAGATGATTTTCTCTTCCTTTTTATACAAGGGCTTTGTCCGTTTTGAATATTTTATATACATGTACGTGATGCGTACGCTTACATCCTTTCTATTTCCATGCTACTTACGATGTATAGACGTTACATGTACCTTATCTTTCCCCCCTCTTTCCGTTTACAGCTGCAGCGGATGTGAGTTGCGAGGATGCCCAGATGATGCAGAGAGGATACAGCGGACGTTTAACGGATGATAACGGACATAGAACGTTTGTTGCTCGTATATGTCGCGGATTTACATCGTACACGGCGGAAAGTTCATCCGTTCTAAAAGTTTTGTGCAGCTCGAAACTTTTTGCGCGGATGAAATCACAGTGGACGGATGCTCGGTGGAAAGAGCGTATGAAACACGTATGCAATGAGTACACAACGGATGCATAGCGTTTTCCAACGGATGGCAAGATTTTTTTTACGTTTTACATCCTCTTTGCATCCGTAAGTGCAGTGGGACCGGGCCATTAACCCTTGTCCTGATAGATACAACAAATGAAACTTTCAAGCCTATAGAAAAAACCCAAATTTTCATATTTCAAATGTATTTTGGAGGAGATATCTCCTTTTCGGACAGTGTAGATTCAAGATCAGACTGCACGTTCTGTGCAGTCTGAACTTGATCTACGCTGTCCGCAAAATGTCGGTGCGTCGCGCTAAGCCGCGAGGGTAAACTAGACAACTTCAACCCTAAACCTGTTCAATGAATTGAATGAAAGGTACAAGTCTATGGTAAAAACCGAGCATTTTGCTATTTCAAAGGTATTTTTGAGGGTTAAAGAATCTCCTTGTCGGACAGTGTAAATCCAAGATCAGACTGCACGTTCTGTGCAGTCTGATCTTGATCTACACTGTCCGCTAAAGGTCATTGAGTTATACTTAGCAGCATAAGGGTTAACTCTTGTCTCCATTTTACTGTTGTTTTGTTCGTAAGTAGGTCAACACATTCTACCCGAAAACGATCGATCGATTCATTGCCTGAGGATGGTGACGTCACCTTCTACGTGTGTACTCATGCGCTTTTGCCACCTGGTACTACAAGGGTCGTGCTCTGGCAAAAGGGGGCTTTATACATCTCCCTGTTGCATAATACCAAGCAAGTCTTCACATACTTATGAATCCATAAAATCCATTTTGTTTACCGATTGACTGAATTTTGAGGAAGACTAGTCCTTGAACATGGAGGAAATGGACAAATAGCACAACGTTTCGACCTTGGTCTACGCAGGCTGAATCGAGTAGATGCTATTTGCAGATGCATTAAACCCCCCCCCCCCTCCTTTTCACAGGTCAAGACTCAAATGTGGTATCTCCTCCCATAAATATCTCATTGGCTCAAGTTTGTTGGTGTCAGATGAGGTCAACCACTTTTGCTCTGATGTTATTTTTGACAAAGTTGACCAAACGACAAAAGTTAGGCTTGTCCAAATTCAAAGCTGTCGCAGACGACAAATCAACATGTGTCTCAATTGATGAATTTCGTTTCCATCATACACAAAAATCTGTGAAAAAAAAAGGTAAGTTTTCACGGCTTGTAACGAGCATATGCGCCTTTTCCCACAATGTTTCGAAAATCTATCCGCAGCATGGCCGTTAGAAACACAAACAGGCTTATTTAACCCCTTATTCAGCTGAATAAATTAAATGATAAATCTACCTTCAAATCAATAGTAAAAACCAAAATATTATAGACTGCTAGATTATTTCAAGGTTATTTTTTAGATTTTTTTAAAGGTTATTTCCTTATCGGACAGTGTAGATCCAAGATTAGACTGCTCATTCTGTATAAAACAGTGATTTCAACAACATTCTTTGATAAAAGGGTTGCCTACGTAGAACTTTGTAAGACTTGCATACCGGTATCATATATAGGATTTGAAACAACGCAATATTGGCCTTTGCTGGAAAGATTACATATGCAGACCTCATAATTCTTGTGTGTTGGGGTGTGTTGCTGCCGCTCTACCCTATCTGACGTTGTCTAAAGCCTCAAAAGCTGCCAAAAGTAAAACATGCAGGCGTTAAAATGCGGCTGAATTTAATTCCTATCTTAAGAGTATGGAAAATATTGTGAAGATGACAACCTGTTATTGTACGGTTGGTCCTACTGTTAGTCACTGGTCAAAAAATGAATTAAAAAACTGGAAAAAATGTTAAATCTACCACGTTGCTTTGTATTCTGTTTAGTTTTTACCTGGTTTTAACGACCCTGACGGAGAAGACTTTTTGAAAACATTGTGAGAGAAGGATAAAGTGCTGGTTACAACAATGGTTTCTTTCCTATCAGACAAATTTCGTAATTCCAGCTATCTTTAATTTTTCGTCTGCAGATGTTCTCAATTTGAGCTAGTCTAAATTTTTTTCGTTACGAGGTAAAGAGTTAAACCTATGAACATTGTCACGCGTCTGCCAACATCACGGCGAAGTTCCAGTAGCCAGCAAAACTTATATTGTTTTACAGCATTTTGTCGCCATGAATATCTCATCCCGTAAGTCCGAACCCTCGTTGATTAACATTCGCATTTCTTATTTATTTTGGTTTAACCCTTAGAGCGCCAAATAAACCCAAGAGACATTTTCAGTCGAAAAATAAGGCCCAAAAAATTGCAGAAGCATGGTTGCTTTTATCAATAAAGATTTAGCAAAGCGGACAGTGTAGATCAAAGATCATATCAGACTGCACGTTTTGTGCAGTCTAATCTTGATCTACACTGGCCGCAAAGGCAACTATAGTTGTGGAAGGCGCTTTAGGAGTTAAAAATTTAAGCTTTAGTTCTGGAAATAAAGCAAACATAAATTCTATAAAAGCAGCATAAATTTTATGAAATATAGACTAGTCTATATTTTCAGAATCGATACAATGTAATATGATATGAATAGAATCCAGATCTAGATCTACAACTGTTTAAAACGTGACCAATATTTTTCGATATTTCGAAAAAACGTTTTACACATTACCGTCAGTGGCGACGTAAGCCAAATTTCGCGGCAAAATGAAGGCACTGCCAGTTTGGGTTTTACCGTTAAGCTATGCAGCTTTTGCAGACAGTGTAGATTAAGATCCGACTACACAGAACATGCACTTTGGTTTGTATTAGATCTGTAATTTTGACGCCGAATAGTTTATTTTTGGCCGGCTAATGTGCCTTTTAATTATGTGTAATCACTCCGCCCGCAATCTTGTGTGTATTGGTAGACAGCACGCACCGCAGCTTTTGGCGGGAAAAAAAATTTGCATAGAACACGCCTTGCATTAAGAAATGCTGCGTCATGTTTGGCTGTGTCACAGCGTTCCAGAGTTGAAAATGAAGGAATACCCACAGTTGCTGTGTTGGAAATTAGTGATTCATCGGCAAATATGATTCTTCCAAGAAAAGTGAAAGGGACAAGCGTGATTAGAAAGTGATTAGATCTGTTTTTTTTTTTTCAAGTGGAAATTACAATCAGACGATAAAAGGTAAATATTTTGTATTGCCTGAACAGACATTCCAGCAAACAGCCCAGAATACATCCTTTGGGAATGGAAATACCGTTCTACCCACATGGCGAAATTTTAAGACTTGTCCAAATTGAAAGCATTTGCAGACGACAAAATAACTGTAAATAAAAAAAAAAAAGAATTTTGGTACTTGAGGGGTAAGAAACAATGTGGGAAAAGCAGAAAATGCAGGTTACCAACATTTTCTCCTTTTTCAACAATGCTTTCTAGAGGCATAATATTCAAGGTCGTTTGATCTCGGGATTGTGTGGTAAAGGGTTAAAGGGGCATAATTATATTTTCTGTTGTCATTTTTAGTAAAAACACAGAAAGATCTTGTGAAACAATTTTCTGGGGAAAAGGTGTAATTTCAGTATTTAACCCTACACCAAATGACAAAATTTAAGACTGGTCCAAATTCAAAGCATTTGCAGACAAAAATTTAAATGTGGTTCTAATGATAGAATTTGTGTTTGATGGGGGTAGAAAACATTGAGGGAAAGGAGGAAATGTTGGTTGCCAGCATTTTCTGCTTTACCTTCTGTTTTGAAAAGGCTTCTTCAGGTTGTTAAAAATATGGATTTTGTGGTCTAACCACACGACAAAAATCACATTAAATTAACTCTTTACTAAACAACAAAATTCTAGATCTAAACTGAAAGCTGTAGCAGACAAAAATCTTAAGTGTTACTCAAAAATTGAAATTGGGAAGATTAGAAAACATTTCGGGAAAAAAGAAAATGCTGGTTACCAGCGTTTTCTCTTTTTCTCACAATGTTTTCAAAAGGATTTTTCCTCAGGGTCGTTAAAAGTTGGGATTGTGTGGAAAAGGGTTAAAAGCAGTTGCAGATGACAGTTGCAAATTAGAGTATTTGTCCTTTAAAATTTTTACCACACAATCTCTACTTTCTACAACAATGAGAAAGAAACCTCTTTCACCCTTTCAGCGCCATAGGCGAAAACGGGGACTTTTGTGGAAGGCATAGATCTTTGATCTATACCCTCCGCTTGTTTGGTCAAGCCTATATGATAAATCTTCCGGAGACTCAGTGGATTCCATTTACAGCCTTCAAAAGAAGCCAAGTTTGTTTATTTGGCGCCGAAAGAGTTAAAATTTTAACACTGGGACAAAAGGAGAACACCAGTTGGTAAGCAGCAATGGCATTTCCAAAAATGTTTCCTACCCATTCTAGAGAGAATTTCAATCTCTGAGTCACATAAACTTTGTTTGCTGCAAAGGCTTTCAGTTTGGACTTTTCTAAAATATGTTTATACCCCCGCAAACGAAGTTTGTGGGGGGTATACTGGAATCAGCCTGTCGGTCGGTCGGTCGGTCGGTCATGCGGTCGGTCTGTCCGCAAAATCTTGTCCGGACAACTCCTCCTACAGTTTCTGTCTGATTCACTTTGAACTTGGCAGAAGTGTTCATTAGGAGCTGTAGATGTGCAAGACACACATTTTGTAAAAATTCCATCAAGAATTATTGAGTTATTGCCCCTGATTTGACTTAAAAATGCTTGTCCGGACAACTCCTCCTACAGTTTCTCTCTGATTCACTTTAAACTTGGCAGAAATGTTCATTAGGAACTGTAGATGTGCAAGACACATATTTTGTAAAAATTCCATCAAGAATTAATGAGTTATTGCCCCTGATTTGACTTAAAAATGCTTGTCCGGACAACTCCTCCTAAAGTTTCTCTCTGATTCACTTTAAACTTGGCAGAAGTGTTCATTAGGAGCTGTAGATGTGCAAGACACACATTTTGTAAAAATTCCATCAAGAATTACCGAGTTATTGCCCCTGATTTGACTTAAAAATGGTTGTCCGGACAACTCCTCCTACAGTTTCTGTCTGATTCACTTTAAACTTGGCAGAAGTGTTCATTAGGAGTTGTAGATGTGCAAGACGCAACTTTCGTGAAAATTCTATGAAGAATTAATGAGTTATTGCCCCTGATTCACATTTAAAATGTTTGTCTGGACAACTCCTCCTACAATTTCAGTCCGATTTGCTTTATACTTGGCAGAAGTGTCCATTTGGAGTTGTAGATGTGCAAGACACACATTTTGTAAAAATTCCATCAAGAATTACCGAGTTATTGCCCCTGATTTGACTTAAAAATGCTTGTCCGGACAACTCCTCCTACAGTTTCTGTCTGATTCACTTTAAACTTGGCATAAGTGTTCATTAGGAGTTATAGATGTGCAAGACGCAACTTTCGTGAAAATTCTATGAAGAATTAATGAGTTATTGCCCCTGATTCACATTTAAAATGCTTGTCCGGACAACTCCTCCTACAATTTCAGTCCGATTCGCTTTATACTTGGCAGAAGTGTCCATTTGGAGTTGTAGATGTGCAAGACACACATTTTGTAAAAATTCCATCAAGAATTACTGAGTTATTGCCCCTGATTTGACTTAAAAATGCTTGTCCGGACAACTCCTCCTACAGTTTCTGTCTGATTCACTTTAAACTTGGCAGAAGTGTTCATTAGGAGCTGTAGATGTGCAAGAAACACATTTTGTAAAAATTCCATCACAAATTACTGAGTTATTGCCCCTGATTTGACTTAAAAATGGTTGTCCGGACAACTCCTCCTACAGTTTCTGTCTGATTCACTTTAAACTTGGCATAAGTGTTCATTAGGAGTTGTAGATGTGCAAGACGCAACTTTCGTGAAAATTCTATGAAGAATTAATGAGTTATTGCCCCTGATTCACATTTAAAATGCTTGTCCGGACAACTCCTCCTACAATTTCAGTCCGATTCGCTTTATACTTGGCAGAAGTGTCCATTTGGAGTTGTAGATGTGCAAGACACACATTTTGTTAAAATTCCATCAAGAATTACTGAGTTATTGCCCCTGATTTGACTTAAAAATGCTTGTCCGGACAACTCCTACAGCTTCTGTCTGATTCACTTTAAGGAGGTCTTTTCTGTCATATGTATAGTTGGCCAACATTATGCGAAAAGGCACCTTTGGACATTTGCAACAAGTGTGGATCCAGACCAGCCGCTGTGTCTCAGACATATTGTCAGATCATGGTCTACACTTTTTTACACTCATTTAGTTTGGTGTCCAATTAAATTGATACTTTGCATAAATATTCACCAGGAGCAGTAGAGGTTCAAGATGCATTTTTCTCAAATGTTTGCCAAATTAATTACCCCTGAATTTACTCAAAACTTCTTGTCCAGAGAACTATTCCTTCAGTTTAAGTCTTATTCACTTGATATTTGTCATGATATTCACCAGGACCAGTAGATGTGCAAAGCACAAATTTCATGAGTGTTGGCCTAATGATTACGGAGTTATTGCCCCTAAATTGACATTGCAGAGTTATTGCCCCTGTGACATGAAATATAGGGGCGGGGGTATTTATCACCTTTAGTGATAGTTATTCTAGTTTGTACAACTCTGTAAGGGAAAAAATAATTGTGGAAAAAAAAAAGAAATGTTGCTGATCTTTTTTCATTTGTCAGGGTGGTCTGAAATTGCTTTTTTGTGTTAGATCTGTAGGATTATCTCTTTACCAAACTCCAAATTTGAAAATGCAACTTCTGGTTAGCTAAACCATTTGGTTAAGCCAGTCAGGAATTGTGTTACATTCTACGAGGGACACTTTTTAAGTTCGTAGAGTAGGGCGGTCTTTTTAAAACCGCTTGAAATATCAAAATTTTATTTATCTAAGACCTTCGAAATATGCCCCGTCTGCCTCCACGCACATTTTACACCGATCTACCCATTTCCGGAATGCCGCCTGGTAGTCCTCTTTAGGATATGTTGCAGACATTGGTAGACCGCACTGCCTATACCACAACGGGATTCAAAACGGTGCCCTGCCAGCATTTCCTTTAGTCTTGGGAACAACCAAAAGTCACAGGGGGACAGGTCAGGGCTGTATAGGGGATGATCTAAGACATCGAGCCCAGATTCTTTCAGATATTCCTGTACCGTAGCGGATTTATGGGCTGGTGCATTATCATGGAGTAATTTGATGCCGCGGACACCGGTGCGCGGTCTGCGTTTCTGATAGAAATCAACAAGTTGAGTAAGAACACTTTCTCTGTAAAACTTTCCAGTGACAGAACTACCTTTCGGGACTGGAATTTGAAGGACTGGACCTTTCGAATCAAAGAATATTGTATACAACATGCGATTTGATGTTTTGCAACGGCGCGCAATGACAGGTCTGTCGCCCTCAGATGAAACCCAAACCTTATTTTTAGCCTTAGAATCAGGTTGAAAATGATAGATCCAGGTTTCATCACCTGTAACTATCTCTTCCAAACGACGTGGGTCACATTTATCATATTTTTCTATAACTTGCGATGCAAGTCTAACCCGACTTTGTTTCTGCTCGTCAGTGAGCAAATGGGACACCCAGCGCACGCAGATCTTACGTAGCCCAAGTCGTTCACGTAAGATCTTCAAAACACTTGATGAATGAATGCCACTTAATTCTTCTATCTCTTGCACGGTATAACGTGCGTCTTCCTCAATTAACGTTTTCACAGTAGCAACGTTCTTTTCCGTCAAAACGGAAACTGGCCTACCCACCCGAGGGTCATTTTCAATTGACTCCCGACCATCATTAAAACGACGTACCCACTTGCAAACTGTAGCATATTTTAAAGCACCATTCCCATAAACTTTTTGCAAATCAGCATGAATTTCTGTTGGCGGAAACCCGAGCTGTGCTCGAATCTTACAATATACCCTCTGTTCAGAGATTTTTCCGTCCATATTGAACGCTATATTTTACTATAGTGTATAAAACCACGTGTTGAAAATACCCAGCGCAGCGCGCACGTGGACCTCGTGCGCCGCATACCGTGACACCGTTTGAGAGAGGAATGATTACGCAAGTTCTGTGTAAAAAATCGTGCAACTTCATAATGGTGTTAAAAAGTTATAGGCTTACTCTATGAACTTAAAAGTGTCCCTCGTATTTTTTAAAAGGTTCAAATTAAAAGTTTTTGATACACGGTTGAGGCAAATTTCTTTTTGGTGATTTTTTGTCTCTCACCTCTGATCCATGTTATAAAACCAGTGGCTTGGAAAGAAAGTTGTGTCATTACTGTTGTGAGAAAGCCAGGAAACAAATGTGACGGTGATTCATTGATTGATTGTATGGTGTTTAACTCCTTTTTTTCAGTTATATCACGGCGGCCAGTGCACCTATCCATGCTTTCCTGGAGTTTCTTTTACTAGTACTCCGCAAAATATTCTTTCCAAGCCACTGGCTGTTTTCCTACATAACCATCATCGAAACAATGGTCAGCGGTGAGAGAGGAATGAATCCTGCGGCGATTGCTATCAACAATCCTCGGAAAGAGATTGGCCAAGCCTGGGATCGAACCAGCGACCTCTTGGTCTCAAGTCCTGTACCCTACTGACTGAGCTACGGGGACTTGGCATGTGAAGGTGAACTGACCTCTGAGATAAAGCCTAAGCTGTTAAAAGAGTGTTAACCCTTTACCGCACAATGCAGACTTTTAACGCCCCTGGGAAATAAGCCTCTTAAAAACATTGTGGGAACTGGAGAAAATGCTGGTAACCAGCATTTTCTCCTTTTCCCACAATGCTTTCTATCATATCAAAGAAAAATTGCACCATTTGAGCCACATTGAAATTGTCGCCTGTAAATGCTTTCAATTTGGATAAGGCTAAAATTTTGTCGTCTAGTAAGGGGTTAAACTGCAATACAAACAAAAAACAAATTAACCCTTTACCATGTAATCCTGACTTTTAACAACCCCAAGGAAGAAGGCTTGTTGAAAACATTGTGGGAAAAGGAGAAAATGCTGGTAGCAAGCACTTTCTTCTTTTCCCAAAATGTTTTTTCTACCAAATGAAAGACAAATTTCATGTTTAGGGTACCATTTATTTTGTCGTCTTCAAATGCTTTCAATTTGGACAAGGCAAACATTTTGTCATATGGTAAGGAGCTCAGCCTGAAAGTGCCTTTCACTATTCCACCTGCATTAGCAGCTGGTGTAGATCAATATCAGACTGAACAAAACATGCAGTCTGATCTATGATTTATACTGCCCATTTTGTTGAAAGACGAACGACCCTGGAGAAAAACCCTTTTGAAAACATTGTGGAAAGAGGAGAAAATACTGGTAACCAGCATTTTTAGCTCATCTGAGCACAACGTGCTCAAGGGGAGCTTTTAGGATCACCCGGTGTCCGTCGTCCGTCGTTCGTCTCGCGTCATGCGTCTGTGCGTCGTTTGTCGTCATCAATTCTTTAAACATCATCTCCTCCTAAACCACTGGGCCAATTTGGACCAAACTTGGCAGGAATGTTCCTTGGGAGGTCCTCTTTATAACTTGTTCACAAAATTTGATTCCATCAAAAACTCTGGTTGCCACGGCAACGAAATGGAATTTTCTAAGAAATTCTTTAAAAATCTTCTCCTCTGAAACCTCTGGTCAGATTTTGAAATAATTTCACAGGAATGTTCCTTGGGTGACCCTTTTCAAAAACTGTTCGCGAAATTTTGATCTGTCAAAAAACATGGCTATGGTGATTGGGGGCTACTTGCACTATACAGATATGAAGAAATTCTTAAAAATTCTTCTTCTCTGAAACCGCTTGTCAGATTTTAAAATAATTTCACAGAGATGTTCCTTGGGTGACCCTTTTCAAAAGTTGTTCGCAAAATTTTGATCCGTCAAGAAACATGGCTCTGGTGAATGGGGGCTACTTGCACTATGCGGAAATGAAGAAATTCTTAAAAATTCTTCTTCTCTGAAACAGCTGGTCAGATTTTGAAATAATTTCACAGAGATCTTCCTTGGGTGACCCTTTTCAAAACCTGTTTGCGAAATTTTGATCCGTCAAGAAACATGGCTCTGGTGAATGGGGGCTACTTGCACTATACGGCCATGAAGAAATTCTTAAAAATTCTTCTTCTCTGGAACTGCTGGTCAGATTTTGAAATAATTTCACAGAAATGTTCCTTGGGTGACCCTTTTCAAAAATTGTTCGCGAAATTTTGATTTGTCGAAAAACATGGCTCTGGTGAATGGGGGCTTCTTGCTCTATACGGAAATGAAAGAAATTCTTAAAAATTCTTCTTCTCTGAAGTGGCTGGTCAGATTCTGAAATAATTTCACAGAGATGTTCCTTGGGTGACCCTTTTCAAAAAGTGTTCGTGAAATTTTGATTTGTCGAAAAACATGGCTCTGGTGAATGGGGGCTACTTGCACTATACGGAAATGAAGAGGAATTTCTTAATTCTTCTTCTCTGGAATGGCTGCTCAGATTTTGAAATAATTTCACAGAAATGTGCGTAGGGTGACCTTTTTGAAAAATTGTTAGGGTTATTTTCATCCGTCGAAAAACAACAGCCAATTGTTGGCACCTGCATGTGGTGCTCTTTTTTGACTTCTGTTTTTTAGCTCACTTGAGCACAAAGTGCTCATGGTGAGCTATTGTGATCATGCTGTGTCTCCTTTCCCCACATTGTTTTCTACCCTTCCAAAAATAAATTTCAATTTTTATATCACTTACATTTTATCTTTAAATGCTTTTAATATGGGCTAAACTTTCGTCGTGTGGTAAAGAGTTTACCCTTTGCCATACAATCTTATTTGTTTTACAGCGTTCTGCCAAGGTTTTGACCTTGAGGGGCCACTGGCCCACCCAAGCTTAAAAAGTGGGGGCCATCTTGATGCTACATGGGGCCAAGTCAGTCAGTGCAACAGCTATTTATTTCAAAAACATTTTGTAGAGTTTTTGCTTGAGGGCCAGACTTAACTGTTAAGGTTTCTGGGTGTTCCGAGTCTGCATGATATTAGTCAGTATTCGGCCAATTGGTAGGCTCCATCTGAATAAATGTTTTAGCTTTTTTGACTCATATTAGCCAAAATATAACTGAGGGTGGATCTAGTTATTTGCATTGGCTTCTTTTCAATCACTGTAGACTGTGATCAAGTGGTGCAGAACATACTCGAAATCGCATACCGCATACTTGGGACAAAGATATCTATTGGTCAAAATTAGGGAAATCCCTGGTTATGAAAGAAACTTATCAAATGAAAAATACCGATAAAAACAACAGAATGGTTCCAAGCATTTTTAACTCACCTGAGCACAAAGTACTTAAGGTTAGCTTTTGTGATCGTGCTTTGTCCGGTGTCCGTCATCTGTCATCCGTCCTCCGTCGTGTGTCATTCAGGCGTCAACAGTTACCTTGTGTGCATTCTATAGGCTACATTTTCAGTCATACGCTATAAAACTCAGAATGTTTGTCTAGATAATATCTCGGACAAGTTCGAAAGTGGGTCATGTGGGGTCAAAAAGTAGGTCACTGGGCTAAGAAAAACACGGTGTACACTCTAGGAACCATATTTTCACCCTGATACTCTGGAATCTTGGTCAGACTGTTTGTCTGGATAATATCTTGGACAAGTTTGAAATTGGGTCATGTGGGGTCAAAAAATAGGTCACTCAGCCAAATCAAAGAAAAACCCTGTGTACACTCTAGAGGCCACATTTTCAACTTCAAACCTATGAAACTCAGTCAGAATGGCTGTCTTAATAATATCTTGGACAAGTTAAAAAAAATGGGTGATGTTGGGTCAAAAAGTAGGTCATTGGGCTAAATCTAAGAAAAACGTTGAGAGCACTCTGGAGGCCACATTTTCAGCCTGAAACACATGAAAGTAGGTCTGAATGTTTGTCTTGAAAATATCTGGGACAAGTTAAAAATTGGGTCATGTCTGGTCAAAAAGTAGGTCACTGGGCTAAATCTTACAAAAACCTTGTGCGCACTCTAGAGGCCACATTTTCAGCCTTATACTGATAAAGATTGGTCAGAATGTTTATCTTGTTGATATCTTAGATAAGTTTGAAAGTGGGTCATGTCGGGGCAAAAACTAGATCACATGGTCAAATCTTAGATAAACCAGAGGCCACATTTCTGAAAATGATTCACCTGATTCGCATGAAACTTGGTCAGAAAGTTTGCCTTCATGATATCTTGGATAAGTTTCAAACTGGGTCACATTCAAAAAGTAGGTCACAGGACCAAATCTTAGAAAAACCTTGTGTGCACTGTAGAGGCGACATTTTCAGTCTTACATTCATAAAACTTGGTCAGAATGTTTGTTTTAATGATATCTTGGACAAGTTTGGAATTTAGTCACATTGGTTAAAAAAGCAGGTCACTTACACTCATGTGCTTTACATCATTTAAACAAGGATTTCTTTAGCTTTATTATTGTAAATGACTTTACTCAGGTTGAGCGCTTTAGGGCCAATGGCCCTCTTGTTGTTTATTCTGACAACAAAAATTAAGCGAAAGCCACTCTCTACCAGTTGATTTGCCCCACATATTTTTCATACCTATGGCAGCAGTGGTGTATTGTTGACTTGCACGCTGGCCCATTAGACATATTTTTGATGCACTGTGTGTAATTTTTAGCGCCAATCCTGCAATCAACAATATAATAGAGGGCTTCTCAAAATTTTTTGCATAAAGATGGAATGCTGGTACTAACTTTTGCTCCTTTTGCCACAATGTTGTTTACATTCTTCACAAATCAGTTAATAACTATTTAAGCCATATGTAGTTTCTGCAAATGTTTTCAATTGCGATATTCTACAACTTTGATATTTCATAAAAAAGTTAACCCTTGACTCTTTACTAAATATCAAACTTGAAGAATAGTCCAAATTGAAAGCATTGCAGATGACAAATAATATGTGACTAAAGTGCTGAGATTGGTCTTTGAAGGGGTAGAAAGCATCGTTGGAAAAGGTTACCAGCGTTTTCTCCTCATCCAATTATGTTTTCATGGGTATGGAAATACTTTGACCAACCCTGGAAAATTCAGCACCGCACAAGGTGAGCTTTTGTGATTGTGCTGTGTCTGTCATTCGTCGTGCATTGTTTGTCATCTGTCAAGCAGTCGTCAACATTTACCTTGTGTGCACTCTAAAATCTACATTTTCAGCCAGATCCTCATGAAACTTGGTCAGAATGTTTATCTGGATTAAATCTTGGACAAGTATGAAATTGGGTCATGTCAAGTCAAAAAGTAGGTCATGGGGCTAAATCTTGGAAAAAGGTCTGCACTAGAGGCCATATTTTTAGCCTGATACTCATAAAACTTCATCAGAGTGTTTCTCTGGATAAAATCTGGCACATGTTTGAAATTGGGTCATGTTTGGTCTAAAAGGAGGTCACTAGGTCAAATCTTAGAAAAACCTTGGGTGCACTCTAGAGGCTACATTTCAGTCTGTTTGTCTTGATAAATTCTGGACACAGTTGAAATTGGGTCAAATCAGGTCAAAAAGTAGGTTACGGGGACAGGGTTTTCCCTTGGCAACAATAATAGGGGGTCATTGTGACGCCCTAGTCATAAATAATGGGGGTCATTCTGGACTTTGTGGGGGTCACAACAAAATGTAATTAGGTTAAACATTAAAGACTACTATTTATGAAACAATGTGTGTTTTTCTGTTTCTTATTCACCCCAAAGCTTTATATAACTCATTTATGTATTATTGTATGATGTAAGATACATTGTAACACCAGGGATTCTCTATATAGAAGGGCTCACAGTCTAGATGGCATCTTTTTTCATAGAGCATCTTGAGTATGCTTTATAAAAAGCCTGTCCGTAACAGGCAAAAATGCTCTGGCTGCAGACAAGATGTCACTTATTTGCGTAATTTCAATCTTTCAAGGGCATCGACGTGACCGCTAGTGTTTTGGTGACGCACATAAGGGTTGAATTGCGCAAGTTTGTGCAGCCACTCTCTGTGGTAACAGGGTTATTGTGTTGTTTTTATCACGAGAATCAACCCTTTAATTAATACAAACAGCTTGTTGTCGGCCGGATTTGATAACCTCTCTTTGGTGTGTGTTTTTTTTTTTTTTATACAGAGTATCCATCCGACAACAAACTGTTTTCACCACTTTTAAATGGCCGATTCTCGTGTTTTGATATGTGGGTCGCATTCATGCCGCCGTTTTCATAATTTATGTCTTCGGCGAATTTTCAGTAAACTCTCGGGGCTTTGAAATGTTTTCGGTGCTCGTACCAGGCGATCATTGTCCGATCGTTGTTCAAGGTCTCTCTTCCTTGCAGACAGCAAGAATGACGTAAATTTTGACAGGAGCTATATTGTTTTCACTAGAGATTGACTGGTTTACTTTACATGAGTTTAAACACCGACGGTTTTCTCGTAAAATCGATACACAGTCTAGTGTTTCGTCCCATTTTCTTCTTGTACTTCAGCTTTTTTTATGTACCCGCGATGTAACATTGTCGGTAGCAAACAGGGTCGTAAGTAACCTTTATTGTATTTTTGCGTCCACAGTGATGCACTACTGAAAAAAATACGGGCCATTTTTCTTGAAAATGCATCAAAATGCACAAAATCGTGCGTCAAGGAAAACCCTGCGGGGCCAAATCTGAGTAGAAGCTTTGTGCACTCTAGAGGCCACATTTTCAGCCTTATACTCATGAAACTTAATCAGAATGTTTGTCTGGAAATAATCTTGGACAAGCTTAAATTGGGCCATTTCGGGTCAAAAAGTAGGTCACTAGGTCAAATCTAAGAAAAACCTTGTGTACACTCTAGCTTGAAATTAGGCCTTGTTGGGTCAAAAAGTAGGTCACTAGGTCAAATCTTAGAAAAACCTTGTGTACACTCTAGAGGCTAAATTTTCAGTCTGATACTTATAAAACTTGATCAGAATATTTGTCTTGATAAAGACACATTTGAAATTGGGTCACATTGGGTCAAAAAATAGGTCACTGGGCCAAATCTTAGAAGAAGCTTGTGTGCACTCTAGAGGCTTGGATTTTAGTCCTTGGGCAAGACACTTCAGAGCCATAGCCTTGTACTGGTGAAACCAGGAAATGCATGAATATGCGAGTTGTCGCCCTGATATGACTGAAATAATGTTGAAAGCGGTTTAAAACACCAATCAATCGGTCAATCAGCCATGAAACTTGGTGAGAATGTTTGTATGAAATCACAAACAAGGTTGAAATTGGGTCATGTCAGGTCAAAAAGTAGGTCACTTTGCCAAAATCTTATTTGCATTCTTAAGGCCACATTTTCAATCTGATACTAATGAAACATTGTCACAATGTTTGTTTCGATGATATCTGGGGAAAAGTTTGATATGAGTCATGTTTGGTAAAAAAGTAGGTCAGTGGGCCAAATCGTAGAAAAACCTTGCGTGCACTGTAGAGACCAAATTTTCAGCCAGATTCAAAATTAAAAAAATAGGTCAAGTTGGTCAAAAGTAGATCCCTTTTTTTTCATGTATTTTACATCATTGTGACCAAGATCTTTTCACCTTTATCAAACTTAGATGACCTTACCCAGGTGGGCGCTTTAGGGCCAGTGGCCCTCTTGTTAGGTAAAAGCTTCCTATTCAGTCTGTAAAAAAACTTATAAAGTCTCTCTGGAAAGGATATTTATACTGTCTGCAATTATCTGAAAATCATTTTTGGCCCTTGGACCCCTAGACATGGGGATACTGCCCCATGATCCACAGACCCCGCTTCTACTTTAAGGAATCACCCTGCTACTCTTAATGAAACCCCTGGAATGTGTATCTTGATATCTGGGACAAGTTCAAAATTGTCTCATGTCAGGTCAAAAGGTAGGTCACAGTGAGGAATCACAGATAAACCTTGTGTGAACTGTAGAAGCCATACTTTCCGTCTGATACATCATGAAAATTAGCTAGGAATGTTTGTCTTCATGATATCTGGGTCGGCTTCAAAATTGGGTCCTTATAGGTCATAAAGTAGGTCATAGGGACAAATCTAAGAAAAACTTTGTTCACATTCTAGAGGCGATATTTTCAGTCTGATACTCATGAAATTTGATCAGGATGTTTGTCTTGATAATATCTTAAAAATAAACCTGGATACATTACATAAAAAAGTAGGTCACAAACACTCATGTGTTTACATCATCACAACCAGGATGTCTTAAACTTTATCAATCCTGACTTAACTCAGGTGGGAGCTTATGGGCCAATGGCCCTTATTTTAGCTCACCTGAGCACAAAGTGCTCAAGGTGAGCTTTTGTGATTGCCCAATGTCCATCGTCCGTCGTGAGTCGTCCGTCGTCCACAATTTCTTTAAACATCTTCTCCTCCTAAACCACTGGGACAATCTTGATGAAACTTGGCAGGGATGTTTCTCAGGTGAAGCTCTACCAAAGTTGTTCAAGAGATTGAATTCCACCCATAACTCTGGTTGCCATGGCAACCAAAGGAAAAACATAGCAAAATCTTTAAAAATCTTCTTCTCTGAAACTAGAAGGCGTAGAGCTTTGATATTTGGTCTGTAGCATCTCCTAGTAGACCTCTACCAAGTTTGTTCATATGATGTCCCTGGGGTCAAAACTGGCCCCACCCCGGGAATCACAATTTCAAACATAGGAACAAAGAAGGATAACTTTAAAATTCTTCTTCTCTGAAACTGGAAGGCGTGGAGCTTTGATATTTGGCATGTAGCATCTCCTAGTGAACCTCTACCAAATTTGTTCATATGACGCCTCTGGGGTCAAAACTGGCCCCGTCCCGGGGGTCACAAGTTTCAAACATAGGAACAAAGACCCCACAAATTAAAGAAATACCTTGTGGGCACTTTAGAGGCCACGTTCATTGCTCAAATGACCTGAAATTTGGTCAGAATGTTTGTCTTGATAAAATCTTAGATGAGTCTGAATTTTGGTCAACTTGGATCATAAACTAGGTCACTAGGTCAAATTAAAGAAATACCTTTTGGGCACGCTAGAGGCCACATTTTGTGCTCAAATGACTTGAAAATTGTTCAGAATGTTTGTTTTGATAAATTTTCAGATCAGTTAAAACTGTTTTAAATTGGGTCATGTGGAGTCATAAACTATGTCACTAGGTCAAATTAAAGAAATACCTTGTGGGCTCTCTAGAGGCCACATTTATTGTTCAATTGATTTGAAAATTGCTTAAAGTCCCAATAAAGTCCAAATGTAAACAATGCTGGGTAAAAAATGAAGTTAAATTTTAATCATATCATTTAAAACTATGTAAATTAATATAACGATGACACTCTCTTAATGTGCGATTGGTCAAAGTTCCGTTCGCTGGCAGAAGAATTACTTTCAAAACTGCAAGAAATACTACCAGGTATCTCTAACTTTTGTTTACATCAATAACGATGACGTAGGTACACCACGTGATACCTTGGAGCTAAGGTAAACGAAAAACAAAATGGAGGATGGTGTGACGGTGTGAGAATCATATTCGACAGAAAACCAAGTTCGTTTACCGAATTTGCCGAAGAGCGACACAGAAAGAACAAACGGGCGTCTATTTTAGGATTTGTTTCTTTTGTTTTGAACAAGAAGCTCCGTGTAAATATACAGAATGAGAGAACTGTCTGAAAACAGATGCTGATTTAAGTTCGCATTCTTGAATCGGTAAGTCGCCTTACGTTCATCTTGTATTTTTTGTGTTAAAAACAGATTTATCGCTATATATCTGTATTGATTTCCCCATTTACTGTTGGAACAGGATACGTAAGCACTTTCTGATTAATGAATATCGGCTAGTAAGATGAAACACAGGTGAACGGCGAGCGACAGTATAATTCATATATTACACACTAATTTACTATTACTTAGCATGTAATACATGAATTATACTGTCGCTCGCCGTTTACCTGTGAGATGAAAGTGATCTTTCATTTTTGCGCAGCACCCGATTGGCCCATTTTCTTTGCAGAGAATGCAGATAATGATTAAATGTGCATGAATGTAGTCTGAACCTCGGATATACGCGACGCATATTTATTCGGAGATTGGCCATTTACCTAGCAATCCCTAGTTTTTAGATATTGAAAAAATGCTTTTGAAAACATGGTGGAAATATGAGAAAAAGTTGGTAGCAGACATTTTCTCCTATTTCCACAATATTTTTCTTGTATGACAGACAAATTTCATTGTTTGAGAAATATTTGTTTTTCCGCAAATGCCTTAGTGTTGGACAAGGCTAAGTATTTGGTGTGTGTGTAACACTTTAGAAATGCAATTGAAACTCAATGTGTTGAATTAAATCTGCACCATTTAAAAAAAAAAAAATGGCTGACTTTCTTGGGTGACACAAATTTCAACGTAGAAACCAATTATCTTTCCCTAATCTGGTCAGTGCACATATCAATGGAATCTTGGTGTTTTTTTTTTTTTTAGCAGATGACAAAATTTTGGACTTGTCTAGATTGAAGCCATTTGCAGACGACATAGCTTGTATTGGATCTACATGATTTGTATTTGAAACAGGAGATACAATTGTTGAATTAAAGGTAAATACTAGTCACCAGCAGCATTTTCTCCTTTTCCTACAATGTTCTGAAAAGGTTTATGCCTCTGGGTCATTACAGCACTGGATTGTATGTTAACCCTTTACTACACAATCCCGAGTTTTTACGACCCTGAGAAATAAGCCTTTTGAAAACATTGTAGGAAAGGAGAAAATGTTGGTAACCAGCATTTTCTCCTTTTCCCACAATATTTTCTCCCCTATCATTTGGCCCACATTAAACTGTCGTCTGCAAATGCTTTCAATTTGGACAAGTCTAAATTTGTGTCGTTTGGTAAAGAGTAAAAGATGAATTTGCACATTATTAGGTCTGGGGTTCAATCTGCTGGTTTTTTCATGGGAGTGTCTTTGGGCAAGACACTTCAGAGCCCTAGCCTAGTACTGGTGAATCCCAGGAAATACATGAATTTGTGTGATGCTGCCATGATATGACTGAAATACTGTTGAAAGCGGAGTAAAATACCATTAAATTTCTAGCACAGAATGTTAAATGATATGTAAATGATATTCCAGAGTATGGAGATAATTACTTTACACATCTCTGGCCAATGTGAATGGATCCTCCTACATGATGATACACATACTGAATTATACTGACTGTGCAGATGCAGATGAGCCTTGGTTTCTGACTGTTATGATTGTAATTCCATCCCAGTAGATTCAGAATTTGGCAACCACTTTTCAGGTACTTATGTCTTAATCAGATAAAACAAATTTTATTTTCAGTAGCCAAATTCACAAAATTTACATGACTGGTAAAGTAATGAAAATTCAAAACAATGTTCATGTATTGCAGTTTCAGGGATTCACCTCAACCCACCACATGGGCTATACCTTTAAAGAAGCAGTGTAGATTCAAGATTACTGGTATACTGCAAGAAGTTTTTGCTGTCTCATTTTGCTAGATCTTGAATGAAACCCTTATTATAGGCCAGGATGAAAATGGAGCAGAATTCTTGAAAATATGCTGTTGGACAAAATACCGGTAGACAGCTGATTAAGCTACTACTGCGCTTATGCGACTGAATTTTGTTTTGTCACTTAGGGCTTCACAGTTCTCCTATATTACTTGAGCTGACCCTTGTGATACTAGTAATGCCACAAGTTTTATTCAACTGAACAGCTGTAAAGGGCTCAAAGATTACTTCATGTCTCAGTGGTAAATGCATAATATAAGTAATCCATGACTCAGATTCAATTCTCACTGGGTTTCGTTGGGATGTCCATGGGCAAGTTACTTCAGATATTGTTAAAACTCAGGAAACATATGAATAAATGACCTGTCAAAATGGTATGACTGATATAATGTTGAAAGCTACACATATGTATCACTCAGTCAATCAAACTGGGCTTCATTTGCAAAAGTGCTGATTACTGAGTAAAAGATACTGCATTACACTGTTCTAGAATTTACATGTATCATACATGTAAACAGAATGATTGTCAGAAATTGAAAGGCTAAAGACTACATTCATTTGTTTGATGTATAGCCCATACCCATGATTGTATGTGCTACTGTTTAAAGGCCCAGCAGCCACCAAAAGTAAACAAAGTGGGTGTTAAAATGCATTTTGATTTAAGTCATACCTTTTGAAAGTACGAAATTGTTGGGAAGATGACAATCTGTTGTTGTACAGTCAATCCAAGTGGAAGTCAATGGCAAAAAAAAAAATTGAAATCAAGTAAAAGGTTAACAAAAGATAGAGCAGCATAGAACTGCTGACCTACTTTTTGTGTACTTTTTTGCTACTATTCGGGCTTTGAGACATATGCCATACTAGAGTAAAGAACATGTGAAGAAAATTAGTAAAAGGTTGGAAATGCAGCAGCAGTCAATTTTGATCCATATGGAAAAGTAACATTGTGGAAGATGGATCACATGATTCTTCCCTACAAATGATAAGTAATTATCAATGCTGTTTCGAAACAGGTTTGTTAAAAGCTGTATTTGTACAGTTATGACTTCATACATGTACAGTTTTCAACATTATTTAAGTTCAACCACATGCTGGACAAATGCTGCAATCAATTCTGTTATCAAATGGAATGAAGTTGGAGTAAACCTACACCTATTACTATACTGCTGTCTTTTTTTTTTACAGTTTCAGATTGAGATAGATTAAAAAAGAGAATACGTCTTTTTTTTAATTTTTAGATAGACAGCAGAATAATCAGATTTCCAAAGACATATTCTGTGGTATTGCTGAAGAATATGTAGCATGTACTCCGTACTACGATATAAAACCGTACTACGATATAAAACTGGCTGGTTCAGATCACAGCTCTTACAAAGACAGATATGTTTCATGCAACAATCAAGGCAATATAGTGTAATATTATTTTATTATTTTAAATACATGTACATCACAATAGTCCTACAAGAAGAATTTGTGGACAAAAAATAAAAAAATATATTCATACATACAGAACAGTGTTAGAAGCTATTGCTTGCCCTCAGCCCTTAACTCTTTACCAAACAACAATATTTTGGACATTTCCAAAATGAAAGCATTTGCAGACGACAAAATAAATGGGACTCAAAAACTGAAATTTGTTTTGGGAAAGGTAGAAAACATTGTGGGAAAAGGAGAAAATGCTGGTTACCAGCATTTTCTCCTTTTCACACAATGTTTTCAAAAGGCTTCTTTCCCAGGGTCTTTAAAAGTTGGGATTGTGTGGTAAAGGGTTAACCAAAACATCCAAGTTATTATGTAAAGCACTATTTAATCATTTTAACAAAGAAAAATGCTTTTGAGACATTATGGAAATAGCAGAATTGCTGGTTACCAGTATTTTTTCCTTTTCCCATAATGTTTACTATTCTTCTTGAAGCAAATCTTTTCATTTGAGCTACGTCAAATTTTTCATCTGCAATTGTTTCCAATTTGAACAATTGAACTAAAATTTTACCAACTGGTAAAGGGTTGCGCACCTGCTTGGAAAGTAAGAAAATGGTAGCGGTCTTGCTTTATTTTGACAAAACTTGTTTCATAGTAGCAGAAAGTATAGATCTTAAATCAGACTACATGTTATGTGCAGTCTGATCTTTGTCTACACTATCTGCAAAAACAACTTTTGTCTGCAAACAACTTTTGTCTGCAAAAACAACTTAAGTTGGTTCCAGGGCTTTAAGCCGCACCCTGTAGCTCAGTCTGTTCGATTCCTGGCTCGGCCAATTTCTTTCCGCTGATTGATGATAGTCATTGCGACAGGATTCATTCCTCTCTCACCGCTGACCATTGTTTTGACAATGGCTATGTGGAAAAAGCAGCCAGTGGCTTGGAAAGAATACTGTGCGAAGCATTGCTAAAAGAAACGCTAGGAAAGCATGGATAGGTGCACTGGCCACCACGATATAACTGAAATAATGTTGAAAATGGCATTAAACACCATAGAATCAATCAATCCAGGGCTTTAAGGGTTAAGGAGTGTCCTTAGGCAAGACATTGCAGAGCCCCAGCTTTGTGCTGGTGAAATACAGAAAAGACAGTAATGAGTTGTCACACTGACATGAATAAATATCTGAAATAATGTTCAAAGTGGTGCAAAATGCTCCAACAAATAAACAACAAATCTATACAAGAGAAGAACATTTTAGTCTCGTCTAACTTGAAACTATTTGCAGATGAAAAAGTACATGTAACTCAACACAATAAATGTCTCTCTGGAAGGGTAGAAAACAGTGTGGGGAAAAAAGAAAAAATGCAAGCTACCAACATTTTCTGCTTTTTCTACAGGCTATATTGTACCAAAATTTTCTCTTTATCCCACAATATTTGGAGAGGCTGTCTTACTAAGAGTTGTTAAAACTTGGATTGTATGAAAAAGGTTTAAATTTAATAATGCGCCTTTTACCTCTATTTCATATATTAGTAATTCTCAGCAAATTCTCTAAAATTCACTGGCTGTTTCCCCCATGAGCAAACCCAAATCATGTTCAGGAGTTTGAGAGGATCAAATCCTGTTGCAATGACACTTAACTCTTTACCACACAGCAATATTTTAGATTGGTCCAAATTGAAAGCATTTACAGACGACAAAATAAATGTGACTCAAAATTTAAATTTGTTTCTGGTAGGGTAGAAAAGACAGTGGGAAAAGGAGAAAATGCTGGTAATGAGCATTTTCTCCTTTTCTTGGAATGTTTTCAGAAGGCATCTTCCATAGGTTCGTTTAAACCCGGAACTGTGTGGTTAAGGGTTAATAAACAAGGACGTGAAGATGCTTGCAAGCCCACCATGGCCTTTTGGTTGATATGATTTGTAAAATATGTGTTCAAAATTCAACTGTAGCTGGAGCTTGATAGGTAGTTTCCTACAAAAAGTAACCTCCCCCAGCTTTATTGCCAGTAATATCTCTTCACCAAACAACAAAATTTTAGACTGGTCCAAATTGAAAGCAGTTGCAGACGACAAAATAAATGTGACTGAAAAATTGAAATTTGTTTTGGGAAGGGTAGAAAACAGTGTGGGAAAAGGAGAAAATGCTGGTTACCAGCATTTCCTCCTTTTCTCACAATGTTTTCAAAAGGCTTCTTTCTCAGGGTCGTTAAAAGTCGGGATTGTGTGGTAAAGGGATATCAGTTATTGACCCAGTGAACATGAGTAAGTGTACAGCTACTGCTATACAGTTGAAATACTGTTGAAAACAGATTTATTGCATTGTGACATATATCAGTCAAATACATTTACTTGTTTCTGTTTCTCTTCCTACCTTAGGTGCTCTATGATGGAAAGTTTTACGTGAACAGTATTTTTGCCCAAGATACAGATAGCCAGTATTAAGTTTTTACAACAGTCATGAAGAATATTGAATTAAGATTACCAAAATGATTAACTCTTTACCAAATGACAAAATTTTAGACTGGTCCAAATTGAAAGCACTTGCAGACGACAAAATAAATGTGATTGAAAAATTGAAATTTGTTTTGGGAAGGATAGAAAACATTGTGGGAAAAGGAGAAAATGCTGGTTACCAGCATTTTCTCCTTTTCCCACAATGTTTTCAAAAGCCCTCTTCTTCAGGGTCATTAAAACCCGGGTTTGTGTGGTAAAGAGTTGAGTGTGATATTTTTGTGACCATTGTTTTTTATTACTAAAAGGAAAATTATTAAAAGATACTAAACTCTATTTCCAGTTTAAGCCTTTACCACACACCCACGGTTTTTAACAGCCCTGAGAGAGAAGCCCTTTGAAAACATTGTAAGAAAAGGAGAAAATGCTGGTAATCAGCATTTTCTCCTTTCCCCACAGTGTTTTCTTCCCTTCCGAAAAAGAATCTTAATTTTAGAGTCACAATTATTTTGTCAACTGCAAATGCTTTCAATATGGACTAGCATAAAATTTTGTCATTTGGGAAAGGGTTACAGTTTTAATTCATGTTTATGAATTTTAAAACAAAACCATATCTTACAAAGTTCGAGACCAATAAAAAGTACATTTGAGCAAACTGCAATTGTTTTCACTATCTACATATTTTCAAGCTTTTAAATCAAGTATACAATGGTCCTTTAGCAAACAATCTCGTCTTTTAATGACCCCCAGGAGATAGCTTTAGAAATTTCGTGGGTGAAGGAGAAAATGTTGGTAACCAGCATTTTCTTCTATTCCCTCAATGATTTCTACCATTTCAATGACAAATCTAATCCTTTCCGCCACACTGAATTACAGTAGTTGTCAAAAAACACTTCCAATTTGGACTTGTCCAAAGTCTGTCATCTGGTAAACGGTTAACCCATTTCTGCACAGAGTTTTTAACTCTTGACAAACAACAAAATTTTAGACTTGAAAGTATTTGCAGATGATAAATGGGACTCAAGTATTAAAATTTGCTTTTGAAAGGGTAGAAAATATTATGGGAAAATGAAAAAAAAATGCTGGTAACCAGAGAATTTCATCAGTGTTTTCAAAAGTCTTCATCTCTAGGGTCGTGAAAACTCAAGATTGTTTAGTAAAGGGTTAAACCGACAAAAACCCTTTTTAATGTACCTCACACAATAATATTTCCAAGCCACTGGCTGCTTTCCCACATGTCTCAATGGATATCATCAATTCTAAGAAATTGGAAAAGCCAGGAATCAAACAACTGATCCCTGTTCTCAAGTCCTTGACTGAGCTACCTGGGCTTTGTCCTGTTCATAAGTAAATACCTGTGTATAGTAACATGAACCAGGCTATGGCAAAAGGGGCTTAAGGCACCTCTGTGATGCATGATACCTAGCAAGTCATAACATGATCATGGATCCAGAGTTCATTTTTTTCTAACAACTGACTGAATCATGAGGTGGAATGGTCCTATTACATACAGAAAATTGTCCAATAGTGAAAAGTTTCGTCTCGGGTCAGGCTGTGCAGTCCGCACAGGCTGACCTGGGTCGATACTTTTCACAGATGCATTAAACCCCTTTATTACAGAGCATAGCTCATAAGCAAAATCAGTCATCTTATACCCATTATCTATTCCAGCACTCAGAAAGCAATAGCTTGTAACTGTATCTGTCCAAACTTGTTTTCTAGCTTTATTGTCTGTAGATGATGTGTATAGGTATATGTATAGGTAGAGTTCTTATTTTGAATTTTACGCACTCAAATTGTTCCAAAAGAAACCTCCAAAATCCACAATTTTGATCCAAAATTCTAAAATTTCAATCACCAATCACTGCAGAAGTCCATTCCGATGTTACTGGTATATTGTTAAGTTAGTAGATGCACTAATATTGTCCATATTTGTCTATAAACTGTGACCGATTTTTTCCCTGTCCACACTGTTCAAATGTCACGTCACTCTGTCCAAAATGAGACACTGAAATGACAAGAACATAAATTTCTTTTTAACTCTTTACCACACAATCCCGAATTTTAACAACCCTGAAAGAAAAGGCTTTTGAAAACATTGTGGGAAAAGGAGAAAATGCTGGTAACCAGCATTTTCTCCTTTTCCCACAATGTTCACTACCCTATCAAAAAGAGAAATCATCAATTTAGCAACACTTAATTTGTCGTCTGCAAAATTAATGCTTTCAATTTGGTTCAGTCTAAAATTTTGTCGTTTGGTAAAGATTTAAATAATGCAAAGTATGTATGGGCCATGCTTGGGCAAAAGGGGGCTTAATGCATCTCCAGGTGTTTTGAAAACATTGTGAGAAAAGGAGAAAATGCAGGTAACCAGCATTTTCTTGATTCCACACTATGTTTCCTACCCTATTAAAAACAAATTCCATCATTTGAGCCACAGTTAAATTTTTGGCTGCAAATACTTTGAATTTGGACTAGTCCAAAATTTTGTTGTTTGGTAGAGTTAAATGAAATCCTAAAGAAGCCATTTAACAACTATGTCCTTGTATCTTACACTGTCATTGAGACTGCATTCGCATTTTGAGTCTGAAATACAAATTTATATAGGGTCTCCCTGGCTCAGTGGTAAAGTGTAGCACTCATAATGTGAAGGTCCGAGCTTTGAGCCTCACTGGAAGCAATGGCTTTTTCATAAGAGTGTCCTTGGGCATGACACTACAGAGCCATAGCCTTGCACCATTAAAACCCAGGGTATACATGAACAAGCAAACTGACGCAATGAAATGACTGATATAATGCTGAATGCCGCATTAAACGCCATTCAATCAATCAAGTAAATTTAGATTCAAAAACACATGTATTTTTAATCTACTAGTCTCAGATTGTATCTCTAGAACTATTTTACAAGATATGTTCATTTCTTTATACAGTAAACCCTGCCCTTGTGGCCACCTTTATACTAATTCTTTTCAAGCCGATAAAATTTCTAACTTGTCCAAATTGAAAGCATTTGTGGACAACAAATTGAATGTGGCTCAAATGACGGAACTTTTCTAAAAAGGTAAAATCACTTTTGGAAATAGAAAATGTTGGTTTTCACCTTTTTTCATTATGTTTCAAAAGCCTTCTTCTTCAAGGTAAAAAAAAAAACCACAATTTGAGTCTCTTTGGTGCTGGCTTAATACAAAGCAGCTTTTGAGTGTACCATTTGTGCTTGCTTACTAAAAGTTGGACTTTGTTTTAGCCACAAGGCATGCCTTTTTCTCTCTCAAGAGTACATTACTTTTATGAAATACTACTGCAGAGCCCTAGTGGTGCAGCTAGTCGCATAAAGGACTTGAGATTGGGGGATTGCTGCTTCAAATCCCTAGCTCAGCCAATTTCTTTCCCAGGATTGATGATAGTCATTGCAACAGGATACATTCCCCTCTCAATGCTAATCAGTGTATTGATAATGATTACGTGGAAAAGCAGCCAGTGGGATATTATGCAAAGTACTGGAAACAGAAACTCTTGATAAGCATGGACAGGTGCACTGTCTGCCTTGATAAAACTGAAATAATGTTGAAAATGGCATTAAACAATCGACAACTGGGGAATATTCACAAAAAAAAAATCAACTAAATGGAGAAATGTGAGAAAGGAGCAGTTGCTTGTAGCAAACAATTGCTCCTTTCAAAAATTTATGGCAAGGGTGTAAAAAAGTTGTATTTGATCAATCATCCCTTCAGCAGCTGATCCTTTCTAACCTTAAAATATAAAAGACTTCAAAGTTCTAACATTAATGTGTAATTGATGTAGATCTAAATATCATTTAAATACCTGTTGACATGGACTGTGCTAAAATCTGTGAAAAAAAAATCCTTGTACAGCAGAGATATAACACCAGACTGGGATATCTATTTGTCGGTTAACAAACATCTTGGTCTCTCTGTATCACACCCTAAAAAGATACACTGTTTTTAGATTGGAAAGAAAAGAGATCAGTAAAAAATGACATAAAAAATATTTTTCTTAATCACAATGTGGCAGATAAATATTACTTGAGTACTAGTAAACTTCTACCTTTGTCTTCATTTGTCTTGCACTCCAACAACTTGAAGTACATGTATTTATCAGCTTTGGAATATGTATCTATAATTTTGAAAAGTATGGTTCATCTGCATGCAATAACCTGACTGATGAAGTAACATCAACTCTGTCTTCAAAAACTAGCAGTAAAAATATCTATAAGCAATGTGTTTTACTAAACTCTTGAAAGTTGAGAAATATCCTTTGTTGACAGCATAGATCGAGATCAGATTGCACCTAGTAAGAGGTCTGACCTTTGATATAAAACGTTCACCACCTGATGCTAAACTCAGGTCAAAATTCGCTAGTAATTACAGACCAAAAAAAAACCCACAAAGTTCTTAACTTTTTCATTACCTACGAAGATCAAGATCAGATCGCACATAATGTAAAGTCTGATCTTCGTTATAAAACGTCCACATTTTGTTTGACTTATTCTCCATGGCTCATATTACAAACCTTTATACCCTGTGTAGACATTCGATTCTGTATGCGCCGAATTTCTTACTAGTCGAAATTGTAATAGGCCGAAAGTGTTATAGGCCGAGATGTCATTTGATGTTTGGACGACTCTTGACAAGAAGAAATAGGCATATCATGATCGAAATAAATATAACGCAACTCCGATTTACCAATCAAATGCATACAAATAAATTAGATACGATGAGCGAAGGTAATTTAACGAAAATTAAAGACTTACCGAAGTTTCGCAACATTTTCTAAGGAGAGAAAGCACATCGTCTGTGTAATACGTCATCGGTCACATGGTGTCTACAAATAGGACACCAGAATGATTCTGAATAGTGCGTGGCAACGTCACTTGGGAGAATTGATAAAAAAAATAGGATTTTTTGTATAGTTCTATGACATGAACCGATGCTGCAATGAACGCCCCTATCCCCTTGGCGACAAAATAAGAGTAAATCTAACAGATTCGTGCCTTTTTTCAAGCATAAAAAAATTCTAGTTTTGGACTTTATTGGGGCTTTAAAATGTTTGTCTTGATAAAATCTAGGGTGAGTTCAAAATTGGGTCCCCTGGGCTCATAATCTAGGTCACTAGGCCTAATTAAAGAAATACCTTTAGGGCACTCTAGAGGTCACATTTCATGCACAGTTGACTTGAAAATTGGTCAGAATGTTTGTCTTGATGAAATATTGGGTGAGTTTGAAATTGGGTCAGCTGGGGTCATAAACTAGGTTACTGGGTCAAATTTAAGAAACACTTTGTGGGCACTCTAGAGGCCACATTTATTGCTCAATTAACTTGAAAACTGTTCAGAGTGTTTGTCTTGATCAATTTTTTGATGAGTTTTAAATTGGGTCACGTGGGGTGATAAATTAGGTCACTAGGTCAACTTACGGAAATTCCTTGTGGACGCTCTTGAGGCCACATTTTAAGCTCAATTGACCTTACAATTGGTCAGAAATTGGATTATGCACGTTTAGTGAATTTCACGTATTGACTCAGGTGAGCGACCCAGGGCCAAAGTGCTAAGGTGAGGTATTGTGATCGGTCATTGTCTGGCGTCCGTCTGTCCAACTGTCCGTCTGTCTGTCCACAATTCCTTTAAACATCTTCTCTTCCTAAACCGCTGGGCCAGTCATGATGAAACTTGGCAGGGATGTTCCTTGGGTGAAGTTCTACAAAATTTGTTCAAGAGATTAAATTCCACCCATAACTCTGGTTGCCATAACAAGAGAAAGGAAAACAATAGCAAAATCTTTGAAAATCTTCTTCTCTGATTCTAGAAGGCGTAGTGCTTTGATATTTGGTATGTAGCATCTCCCAGTGGACCTCTACCAAATTTGTTCATATGATGCCCCTGGGGTCAAAGCTGGCTCCGCCCCGGGGGTCACAAGTTCGAACATAGGAACAAAGAAGGAGAACTTTAAAATTCTTCTTCTCTGAAACTGGAAGGCGTGGAGCTTTGATATTTGGCATCTAGCATCTCCTAGTTGACCTCTACCAAGTTTGTTCATATGATGCCCCTGGGGTCAAAACTGGCCCCACCCCGGGGGTCACAAGTTTCGAACATAGGATCAAAGAAGGAAAACTTTAAAATTCTTCTTCTCTGAAACTGGAGGGCGTAGAGCTTTGATACTTGGTATGTAGCATCTCCTAGCGGACCTCTACCAAGTTTGTTCATATGATGCCCCTGGGGTCAAAACTGGCCCCACCCGGGGGATCACAAGTTTCGAATATAGGAACTAAGAAGGAAAACTTTAAAATTCTTCTTCTCTGAAACTGGAAGGCGTAGAGCTTTAATATTTGGCATCTAGCATCTCCTAGTGGACCTCTAACAAATTTGTTCATATGATCCCCCTGGGGTCAAAACTGGCCCTGTCCCGGGGGTCACAAGTTCGAACATAGGAACTAAGAAGGAAAACTTTAAAAATCTTCTTCTCTGAAACTGGAAGGCGTAGAGCTTTGATATTTGGTATGTAGCATCTCCTAGCGAACCTCTACCAAGTTTTTTCATACGATACCCCTGGGATCAAAACTGGCCCCGCCCCGGGGGTCACAAGTTTGGAACATAGGAACAAAGAAGGAAAACTTTAAAATTCTTCTTCTATAAAACTGGAAGGCGTAGAGCTTTGATATTTGGCATCTAGCATCTCCTAGTAGACCTCCCCCTGGGGTCAAAACTGGCCTTGCCCCGGCGGTCACAAATGCTTACATAGGAACAAAGAAGGAAAACTTTGAAATTCTTCTTTTGTAAACCTTGAAGGCATAGAGCTTTGTTATTTGGTATGTAGTGAACCTGTTCTAAGTTTGTTAGCCCACCTGAGCACAACATGTTCAGTCAGTTGTAATTGGGTCACCTGGGGTCATAATCTAGGTCACTAGGTCAAATTAAAGAAATACCTTGTGGGCACTCTAGAGGGCACATTTATTGCTCAAATGACCTGAAATTTGGTCAGAATGTTTGTCTTGATAAAATCTCGGATGAGTTTGGATTTGGGTCACCTGGGATCATAAACTAGGTCGCTCATTCAAATTAAAGTAATACCTTGTGGGCACTCTAGAGGCCATATTTTTTGCTCAATTGACCTGAAATTTGGTAAGAATGTTTGTCCTGATAAAATCTCGAATGGGTTTGGGTTTGGGTCACCTGGGATCTTAAACTAGGTCACTAGGTCGAATTAAAGAAATACCTTTTAGCCACTCTAGAGGCCAAATTTTATGCTCAATTGACTTGAATATTGGTCAGAATGTTTGTCTTGATAAAATCTCACATGAGTCCGAATTTGGGTCAACTGGAATCATAAACTAGGTCAATAGGTCAAACTAAAGAAATACCTTGTTGGCACTCTAGAGGCCACATTTTTTGCTCAATTGACTTTAAAATTGTTTAGAATGCTTGTCTTGATAAAATCTCTTGAAAAAATCTAGGATAAGTTTAAATTTGGGTCACCTGGGTCATAATCTTGGTCACTAGGTCAAATTAAAGAAATACCTTGTGGTCACTCTTGAGGCCACCTATCTTGCTCAACTGACTTGAAAATTGGTCAGAATGCTTGTCTTGATGAAATCTAACATGAGTCCGAATTTGGGTCAACTGGAATCATAAACTAGGTCAATAGGTCAAACTGAAGAAATACCTTATGGGCACTCTAGAGGCCACATTTTTTGCTCAATTGACTTTAAAATTGTTTAGAATGCTTGTCTTGATAAAATCTCTTGAAAAAATCTAGGATAAGTTTAAACTTTGGTCATCTGGGTCATAATCTTGGTCACTAGGTCAAATTAAAGAAATACCTTGTGGTCACTCTCGAGGCCACATATCTCGCTCAACTGACTTGAAAATTGGTCAGAATGCTTGTCTTGATGAAATATCGGATGAGTTTGAAATTGGGTCACCTGGGGTCATAAACTAGGTCACTTGGTCAAAATAAAGAAATACCTTATGGGCACTCTAAAGGCCACATTTATTTGTCAATTGACTTGAAAATTTGTCAGAATGTTTGTCTTGATTTAACCCTACATGAGTCTGAATTTGGGTCATGTGGGTCTTAAACTAGGTCACTCGGTCAAATTAAAGAAATACCTTGTGGGCACTCTAGAGGCCAAGTTTATTGCTCAAATGACTTGAAAATATTCAGAATGTTTGTCTTGATAAACTTTCAGATAATTTCTAAATTGGGTCAACTGGAGTCATAATATAGGTCACTAGGTCAAATTAAAGAAATACCTTTAAGGCACTATAGAGGCCACAGTTTTTGTTCAGTTGACATGAAAATTGGTCAGAATGTTTGTATTGATGAAATCTCACAGGAGTTTTGGTCAACTGGGGTCATAAACTAGGTCACTAGGTCAAATTAAAAAAATACCTTTTGGGCACTCTAGAGGCCACATTTTGTGCTCAAATGACTTGAAAATTGTTCATAATGTTTGTTGTTGTAAGTTTTCAGATCAGTTAAAACTGTTTTAAATTGGGTCATGTGGAGTCTTAAACTAGATCACTAGGTCAAATTAAAGAAATACCTTGTGGGCACATTTATTGTTCAACTGATTTGAAAATTGGTTAAAATGTTTGTCTTTATGAAATCTGGGATGAATTCAAAATTGGGTCACCTGGGCTCACAATCTAGGTCACTAGGTCTAATTAAAGAAATACCTGTAGGGCATTCTAGAGGTCACATTTCTTGCTCAATTGACTTGAAAGTTGGTCAGAATGTTTGTCTTGATGAAATAGTGGGTGAGTTTGAAATTGGGTCAGCTGGGGTCATAAACTAGGTTACTGGGCCAAATTTAAGAAACACTTTGTGGGCACTTATTGCTCAATTAACTCAAAAACTGTTCAGAATATTTGTCTTGATAAATTTTTTGATGAGTTCGAAATTGGGTCATGTGGGGTGATAAATTAGGTCACTATGTCAACTTACGGAAATTCCTTGTGAACGTTCTACAGTCCACATTTTAAGCTCAATCTCAGGTGAGCGATCCAGGGCCATCATGGCCCTCTTGTTTAAATAAACTTCTTCTAAAATTTATCTACAGGTAAAGGCACAGTGGTGGGATCCAGGACTGTCCTTCCCTCATGTTTTGAATTTCTGCAACAATGATGCTTTGAAGCATGCATTATTTTCTGGACATTCCATGTAAATTCAGGATGTGTATATCTGGAAAGAAAAGGCAACCTACCTGCACAGACATTAATCTCTTTACCAATTAATTCCGTGTTTTAACGATCCTGATGAAGGAGCCTATTGTAAATCTTATGGGAAAAGGAGAAAATGCTGGTAACCAGTATGTTTTTCACCCTGTCAGAGAAGTTTTGTTCATTTGTACCATTTTTGAATTTGTATTCGTATGTGTTCAATTTGGAAGAGCCTAAAATCTCTTGTTTGGGAAAGGTTTTAACCCTTTACCACACAATCCCAAGTTTTAACGACCCTGACGAAAAAGCCTTTTGAAAACTTCAAAATGCATTTTCTCTTTTTCTGCCAATGTTTTCTACCGTTCTCAAATCAAATTTCAATTTTTGTGTCACATGTATTTTGTAATCTGCAAATGCGTTGAATTTGGGAGAGCCTAAAATTTTGCCATGTGCTGAAGATTTAAACAAAAAATCTGGCAAAAACAGATGAACCAACAATGTTTTATGACCCATTAATGCTTTTCTGTTTCAGCTACCCTCTTCAAAGAGGATATGTTTCAACAAAATGAAGAATTTCAAGGAAAACTTCTGCTTTTGAAGTAACGTGAGTTACCTTAAATATCTTGGATTTCCTCAAGATTTGTGCATATGATAGAAGATTATTTGTAATTTTTGTCATATTGGAAAAAAATGGAATCTGTCAAAGGTATGCAGAGGCCTGAGGATTTGACAAAGATGCCATGACCTGTTCTGGCCATGTGGTGTTTTGTTACCAGAATTGTGTCATCTAATGGGTTTCAAGACAACATCATCAACAGTGATGTTGCATTCTAACTTTTCAAATTGATGTATAATAATTATAGAATGACGTATCATATATATACTAAAGTATACAAATATACTGAAGATCTGCACAAAACTTTTATTTCTAAATTGATTAACATTTTTTTTCTTTTAATCAAAGTGTGGAAGTGAAAGCAATCATTCCAATTTTACAGTTTTTACTTTCCTCAAATCACATGTTTCTCATGTGAAGGTTGCAAGTCGGTTGAAGTTCTGATGTGATGGTTGTGCCTATCGACCCTTTAGCAGATGACAAAATTGTGGACTCGTCCATATCAGAAACATTCACAGACAGCAAAACAATATGCTTTAACAGATAATGTTTGCCTTTGAAAGAGTAACTAACATCATGAGAAAAGGAAAAAACAAATGCTTGTTATCAGCATTTTTTTTTTCCATTTTCCTCACAATGTTTTCATAAGCCATCTATTTCTAGGTCATGAATCCTTTACATCAAAATTGAAAGCATTTTGCAGATGACAAATTATTTGTGACCCAATGTCAGAATTTGTCTTGGAAAGGTTAAAAAACATGCTGTTTACCAGCATTTTTGCCTTTGCCAACAATGTTTTCAAAGACCTTCTTTCCTTGGGTTGTTAATGGTTGAGCTCAGAGCAGGGTTGGACAGCATGTTGCATTTTTTTAAAAAAAAAAAATGCAGTTTCATGGATTGGGTTGCACTTTGCTATCATGAACTAAGTAGACTCTCAGGGACATTTGTAAATGGCAAAAGATTTCTATGGCTAATAAAAAAGTTACTGCTCTTTCTTTACACCTAGGTACTAGAGTCTGCAGACTATATACATCATTAATAAAAAAAATGTTCAAACTGAAGACAAATTCACTGTTTAAGGACTTTGAACTGGATTGAATAATGAAACATGATGACACAAACCTGATGGAATGTATCAATCTAAAGAATTTTAAGCAATGTTAAAAATCTGAGGGCTAGATACTGCACCTCATTTGCCATTATATTGTGTCAAGTCTGTCACATACATATATGTGTAGTGCAGCATAGCTAGTCACAAAAAGAATACATGTGCAGTGTTCAGTCTTGAGCATGCCATTGTGCACAAGGCCCCCTAAAGTCCCAGATGGTGCAATTCAAAACCAACCTCAGGCCTGTCGGGCACATTCTATTGTAAAAGAACTATTCTGCGAATTACGGTCCTTTTCATCCGTTTAGGCTTTTTCTGCTCAATAAACATGATACTGAGCTTCCCCGAGAGAATTTAACCGGACGGATGTTATGGTTAACATTAAACTGGTAGCCTGTTATTGATCTTTGTATTGGATGGTTTTTGGGCGATACAATGGATACCAGAAGTTACAATTCCTTGAGCTTCCACTGATCATTCAATGAAGCAATTTTCTGCATATTTTGGAAGTATCAGTGGGGCGAAAAAGGCAAAACCTGTTGAAAGTATTACCTCGGAAAGCACAATCGGGCCAGTCCCTACCCCTAGTTCAAGCGTCAAAAATAAAACTCCACATTAACTCAAGTTTCAACTAAAATGGCTCCCAGACTATCAGATCAGAGATAATTCGTTTATGACGAGAAAATGAACTGTTATTTGACTGATCGATGGGAAAGTTAAATCCCTTTGTGATGGATTATCAGAATTTGGAAAGTCTACCATTGACAAACATATTTCGTCATTCTTTAGGTTAAAATTAATGGCGGAAATAAGATTGCATCATTTAACAGTGAAAATTTCTGCATTGTTGAATTTTTGTTAGCATGATATACATAGATACATGAATGGGAATACACTTGTTACCTAAAAAGGCAACACTTGTTAAACTAAAGGGTTAACATACCAGTAATGAAATATTTTTTGTGTATGGCCCCCCTGTTTTCCAACATGGCCCTCCATTTCAGTGTCTGTGGCCTGATAGGCCCTCTTACAAGCAAAACTAGATTGAATACTTCATGAGCACATTCACTGATTATCTTGAAATAGAAAATTAAAAAAAAAAAAAAAAAAATTCTGATTAAAAAAAAAAACTGTCTTTGTAAGTACACTGGAACCCTGTCGGGACTAACTTTGCTAAAAGGCTAACCCTATTATAACGCGGGTGTCCTATAGCTCCCAAATTTTTGGAGTCTGATCCAAATCCACTGTTATGCTGATGAGAATACTCAATGGAAAAAAAAAACTTCCTATCAACCAAATACTGATGTAAAATCGATGCTCTGCACATATTATTTAATGGGACAAAAATTCACACCTTCACCTTGTTGATTACTTCTATCAACTAAGGCTCTGCACAGTTGCTTTGTTTGACAAATACTAGTGCAGTTGATTGCAAAAGGAGTTCAGCCTATAACTGTCTGCATGTAAAATACACAGTCTTACTTTAGACAGACTTTACATCAATATACTTCTGTCTGTATATTGTTAACAGTGGTATCGTTGTCTGCGCATGTCATATTCTTTGAAGATTTGTATTTGAAAAATGCTACCTTGTGGAAGATAATGCAGCGATATCGAATGTACCACAATTTTGCCAATGTGTTCGGATAACGTAAACTTTTGGACACATTGAATTAGTGTCAAAAATAATTTATGTTTAGTCCTAACTCTGGACAGTCCAAAAATTTTGTTTTCCTATAAATTTGGACAGGCTGAAAAGTATATTTTCAAAAACTTTGGACATTTAATTAATTTTTAGAAAAAAATTCAGATAGGATGATCAGCAGTATAATGAATGCAGAACTTGTACAATGTTATAAACATGAATCCTTCAAGAGCTAAAGTAATTTTCAGTCGTGATAGTACTCCAAAAAATTGAAATAATAAGTTTTTTTTTGCTAGAAATGCCTCTTCAAAGCAAACAGTGTAGATTAAGATCAGAAATCAGACAAAACAATAAATCTAGTCTGATTTTGATCTACAGAGGCCACAAAAACAACTTAAGTTCTAAAGCATTGTTGAATACAAAACTTTGTTTCTTGTTATTCACTGGTTATTAATCCATTTAACAGATGCATTGGTTTTTAGCTCTACTGGCTGTAAGCCAGCAGAGCTTATGTCATGGTATGGTTTCCGTCGTCCGTCTGTCCATGGGTCTGTTAGGCTTTCTCTTGTTTACGTGATGAAGTCTGCATTTGTGGTCGGATTTTCGTGAAACTTGCACAGTTTGTTTATCTGATCAATAGCTTGAAGCTTATTGAGTTTGAAAAAAATCTTACAATCAGTGCTGGAAGAGTAGCCATTAAAATTTCAAAATTTCAATTTCTTGTTTACGCGATAAAGTCTGCATTTGAGGTCAGATTTTCATGAAACTTGCACAGTTTGTTTATCTCATCAATGGCTTGAATCCTATTGATTTTGAAAAAAATCTGACAATCAGTGTGGGAAAAGTAGCCACTTAAAGTTCAAAATGTCAATTCTTGTTTACACGATAAGAGTCTTCTTTTTTGGCTGGATTTTCGTAAAACTTGCAGAGTTTGTTTATCTTATAAATAGCTTAAATCCTATTGAGTTTGAAAAAAATCTGACAATCAGTGTGTAGGAAAAGTAGCCATTTAAAGTTCAACATGTCAATTTCTTGATTTCAGGATAAAGTCTGCATTTGTGGTCAGTTTTTCTTGAAATTTGCACAGTTTGTTTATCTGAATAATAGCTAGAATCCTATTGATTTTGAAAAAAATCTGACCGTCAGTGGGGGAAAAGTAGCCATGTAAAGTTTAAAATTTAAATTTCATGTTTGCACGATTTAGTCTGCATTTGTGGTCAGATTTCTGTGAAACTTGCACTGTTTGTTTATCTCATCAATAGCTTGAACCCTATTTATTTTGAAAAAATCTGACAATCAGTGTAGGAAAAGTAGCCATTTGAAGTTCAAAATTTCGATTTCTTGTTTACACGATAAGGGCTCCATTTCTAGTCAGATTTTCAAGAAACTTGTGCAGTTGCTTTGTTTCATGCACAGCTTTAACCCTATTGATTTTGAAAAATATTCAATAATCGGTATGGGAAATGTAGCCAATTAAATTTTAAAATTTGCAATTCTTGATTACGCAATAACGTAGGCAGTTGTGGTTGAATTTTCATGAAACTTGCACCGTTGCTTTATATTATGAATTCTATTGATTTTGAAAAAAAAAAAAAGGTATGGAGAAAGGACCATTTAAATTTGATAATTTACATTTCTTTTTTACGCAATTAAGTCACATTTTTGATTAAATTCTTTTGAAAGTTGCAAAGATTACTTGTATCATCAAGGGATTGAACTCTATTGAAAAATGAAGAAAATCTAGCAATTAATTTAGGAAAAGCAGCCATTTGATGACTTAGCATTGTTTACACAACACAGTCCACATTATTAGTCACATTTCTTTGAAACTTGAAGGGATTGTTTAAAACAATGAGTACGGATACCCTATCAAATTCGCCTGGATTCCATACAATTGGTTTTGAGAAATTGTACTTCATTTTTTTTTTCACTATTTGTTTGATTCACCATGCCTACTTACGCCGTCTTATTGCGTTCAAGCCCAGTTGCAACAACACCTCCCCTTCAGTTTTTTTGTATGTTTCCTTTTTTCCTTTTGGCATCATGAATTCATTATGTATACTAGAAAAAAAGCAAAATCAATGCCAGTAGAGCAATTCAGGCCCTCAAGGGCCACTAGTTTCTTTTTCATCATGACCACAACAAAGTTTTCAGAAAATAATCGTATGACTTATTTTTCTGCTGACTACACAATACATGTGACACGACTGCCAAGTTGTTCAAGAATTTATCATTACAATACACAAAAAGGCAATATCAGCTCATGTAAAGCAGGCAAGATATTGGCTTATTGCTTGACCGTTTTGATTGGAGGTCAGCCCATAACAAGTGGTAAATTCTTTGGGCGAAACAGTTGTAAGTGGGTATGAGAAACGCTTGCAGTACAACCCTCGCGCTTCGAATTATTGGCACATAATGTCATACCCCTAATCCCTAATGCAAATTTTACTGCAAACATTTGACACATGACTGGTGTGAAATCTTGGTTGGTAGCTATTTTTGGTCGTATTTACTCGTACACTGCAGGATGGCAATTTTTACAAAACTACAATATTTCAGACATGTCAAAATTGAAAGCATTTGCATACAACAACATAAATGTGACTCAGAATTTGAAATTTCTTCAAGGAACGGTAGAAACATTGTGATGGAAGGAGAAAATACTGGTTTCCAGAATTTTCTCCAATTTTTCACAGGTTTTTCAGAAGCTTTCTCAGGGTCGGTAAAATTCGGGATTGCGTGGTAAAACGTTAAAGCCTTTACGGACAGTGTAGATAAACATCAGACTTCAAAGAATGTGCAATCCCATCTTGGATCTATACTTAGTGCAGCAGCTGCTGAACTATGACAAAACTCATATTCATAAAAGGTTACTTCTATCTTGCCTGAAAAAGGTAAGAACATACTTAAGAAAAGTGTATTTCAAGATTGGTAACTTGGTAACCTGCCCAAACTAGATCTGTATTACAGTTTTGACCCCTCCAACATAGTCTTATTTTTAAGCCCTAACATACGTTGTTTTTCATTTTGACTTTTATCACATACGTCTAGAGCTGGGACGAGTACTCGATACCCGGGTATCGGGTAGGGTACTGCCGGTACCCGGGTACTAAATCATTACCTGGGTACCCGATAATTATATAGTGACTTATAAAGTAAAGCTATAATTCTGAAGTTCCAGTGAAATAATTTGATCTTAATTTAAATACAAGCAAAACCATGTTACCCACTCCCGTACATGAACCGGAAGTAGATAATCGAAATAGCTTGAAATAAAGCTCTACCGCTTATATCCCCTGCAACGCATAACTCGTCAGTAATGGGTAAATGTTGTTAGTTGTTTACATGTACACACACATATATAATGCAAGTGCCAGGATGCATAACGATAGACAACTATTGGTGTTTTTAATCGGAAGTAGAAACATCGGGTACCCGAGGGTAATACGGCCAAGGGTACCCGGGTACAAAATTTCTACCTGTCCCAGCTGTACATATGTCGCACCTTGTCTTATTTGATTATCGAAACAGATTTTGTTAGTAATAGTTGATTGGGGTTTGTTATGCAACTGTCTGTATGAATGAAAAAAATAGTGGTGGCACCATCTGCAATCCAACATGATAGTGTTTTGAATGATTTCTGAATGAACCTGGCTATCATTCAGCAAAACCGCGGCTGAATATTTTGTAATAAATATGGTCCTAAAAGTAAATGAAATTCTTTTACCTCAGATTAGTATTTTTTATGTGAGCTCCAATATCGGATGTGGACTTTGGTCAAAGAAGGGCCATCTCAATGTTAAGGCGCTGTCACACTCTAGCGTATAGAGCCAGCGTATGAGGAACGTATGGACTTTTTGGGCATACGCTGACATACGCTGAAACACACTAGGGGTACGCTGGAATACGTTTCTAGTACGCCGGGGTACGTCGGTGTACGCTGATGTACGTTGACGGCCAAAAAATTTTTTGAACATGCACAAAAATTTTCAGCGTATGCCGACGTATGAATTTTACGCTCATCATACGTTCCTCATACGCTGAACACGCTAGAGGTACGCTGAAGGTACGTTACTCATACGTCGAGTACGCTTCTCATACGTTGAAATTGAATGGGTCAGGAAACCTAGCGTTAGAGGAGCGTATAATGAACGTGTGTCTGACGTGTGTCTAACGAATGGCTAACGTTATAATGGTAGTTTTAACGACAGTCTAACGTACTCAACTGATGCCTAACGTGTTTTGAGTGTACAGCCAACTTATCCCATGCGTATTACATGCGTATTTCCAGCGTATTGGGGGGGTATATAAAGTCTCACATTTCCAAATCTGTATCAGTTTGTACCAGCAGTTCAGAGATTGAGGTTGCTGTGCTGCAACATCACCAAGATTTGTTACAGCTGGCAGTTGAATATGCTAGACACAGAAGAAGAAGGCGTAGAATGAGACGTGCAATCTGGGTGAAACCTTGGATTGGAAGGCGGCATCAATTTGGTCTTTATGATCAGTCAATTTCACATTCCAGAGAATAGGATTATCTCTGATAAAGTCCAACATCTGGTCCTCCTCAGCAAAATTCAAACTGAATTCACTCTTTGGCCCTCTGCTTCTTCTTTTTGTGTTTGGAGGATGTGGAGGAAACCCTGGGGAAATGTGAGGATGCTTGAGAAGATTCCCTGGAGTCCTCCCGGGGAACTGGAGAGACTGACACTGCATCTGAGGTATCACCACCAGTATCTTCTGAATGACCAGCTTGCTGAGGAGGAGGACGGATGACATCTGGCTCAGGATCAGGATCAGCAGCAGCAGGAGCAGGTGCAGGTGCTTGTGCAGGCCCAGGTGCAGGTGGAGAGGGAGGAGGAACATCAGCTGGCTTGACTTTCTGGGCACGGCGTTTTGGCATCTTGACAGCTTGAAGTCTACTGGCGGAATGAATAAATTCGCGTGCTGCCACCTTTTATACCCCCTGCTGTGTACGCTCCTCATACGTTAGGCTGACGTTCCGCATACGTTTCTCATACGTCGGAGGTATGCTGATATACGTTACTCATACGTCGGTATACGTCCAACTCAAAAACATATCACATCACATACGCTGACATACGCTATGTGTACGCTACTCATACGCTGACGGTACGCTAGGACTGCGTTTTTCTAACGGTCATTAACCGAAAATCGACCTCATACGCTGAAAAGTTGCGCGTATAAACAATTTTTCGAAATATTTGATACGTTCCTCATACGCTGGCTCTATACACTAGAGTGTGACAGCGCCTTTAGTTAGTTTTATTTACCTGAGAAGTTCAGACAAAGCTTATTAACAAAGTAACAATTATTATCAGGTTTATTCAAACATAGCAAATCATTTCTAATTACTTAATATGCTGGAAAAACTTCGACTCTTCACCAGACAAGTAAATATCTTTTGACGACATATTAAAGGCTGTTAAACTAGTGGGATCTATCTTTTAAAGGGGAAAACAATTGTTTGTAAAAGAATAAAATACTGGTTTCCAATTAGGTTTTCAAAAGCATTATTCCTCCTGATCGTAAAGTTGTTTGGTAAAGGGATAAATGACTTAAAGGGCAAATCAACAGGTTTCAGAAAATGTTAATTTTCAAAACTACTTTTATCAGTTGGTACTTTGGTAATGTTGTAACTGGGAAAAAAAAAATCATTATAAGGACTTTATTCCAATTTATATTTCTGCTTAATACTTTTTACGACATCACTTATTTCCTTTAGTTGTTTGTTGCATCAGGTTGCATCCCTTGATTTATGATGTCATAGGCGTAGTTGTTTCAAAATGGACATTGTTTACCATAGGGACTTGAGCGATATTGAAGTCGAGAAATAGACGATTTTGGTCCAGTAAGAACATACATGGTTAAACCAGTGTGTAAAAATAATACACCTTTTGAGGATGAGAGTGTCGATGACAATAATTTTTCGTCTGTTGATGACCATGAAAATGACCATGTGGTGTTGGATGTTTCAACATGGCGAGTATCGTGCGTTGGAAAATACGACAAGATGGATATTGCTTACTGAAGAATTGATTTATAAATGGTAGAGTTATATATGTTGTGTAAAATTTCATTTGAAGCAGTTTCGGTCGATCGATGGGCAAAATTAAATTAAAAAAAAGGGGCGGAATTGCTACACTTTCACATTTTGTGGATTGTTTATTGAAAAGCTTTTCGAACATTGGAAAAAGCTTTATACCTTTATCCACAATATTTTCTGTCTGTTAAAAAACAAATTGCAATCCATATTTTTTTTTTTGTGAGATTCAAATGCTTTTGATTTGGACAATTCTAAAATCTTATAGTTTGGTAAAGGGTTAACCCTTTACTCCCTGTACTAAATAGCAGAATTTTAGACTTGTCCACACTGAAAGTATTTGAAGACAACAGGAAAGATCTGACAAGGGATAGAAAGCATCGTAGGAAAAGGAAAAGATGCTGGTTTCGAGGAATTTCTCTTTTTCCAACCATGTTCTCAAAAGCCATCTCCGTAAGCATGGTTAAAAGTCTGGACTGTGAGGTAAAGTGTAAAAGCATTAATTTGTAAAGCTGGTCAGGAACATTCTGATTCATATTAACTTTTTTCCTTTTTACAAAATCTAAATTGTCCAGATTAAAAGCAGTTGCAAACAACAAATGATGAAGTTCGTCTTGAAAAGGGTGGAAACATCGTGAGAAAAAGAGAAAATGCTGGTTACCATCATTGTCTCTTCTTCCCACAATGTTTTTCAGGGTTTTCTTTCTTAGGGTTGTTAAAACTCAGGATTGTGTGATGAGATGTGATTTCAGCAAAATGCAGATCTGTATTTTTTTTTTCTATTTGCACACTTCTTTCTGATTACCAGAGAGCATGACTTGCATCAAAAGTTCAAATTTCACAATTTTCATACTGACACATGAACTAAAAAGATTGATCTCAATAGTTTGGAAGATATCATATGGATGCAAACAAGGGAATACTTTGCAAAAACTAGGATCACATACAGAGGTTGTTTAAAAAAGATGTTACAAATCAATTTTCAACCAACGTGAAGAGGGTGACACTGTCACAAACAAACATAACGGTGTAAATGGGTGAGATATGCAAATGTTATGTAACAATTTCCTGCATTGTTTTAACTGGTTGGTGATAACAGGGATCATACAATATACATCCCTGGTGATAATCAACATTTATGACCGTGACTGAGGAAGCAAGGGTCTGAGTTCACCCTTTACCAAGCAAACCTAGTTTTGACTACACGTGCCCTGAAAAAGAAAGTGTTTGAAAATCATTGTGGGGAGAAAAAGATACCAAATGTGCAGGATTTTCCCTTCGTTGTTTAATATGGACTTTATTGGCCTACTTTCAAATGAATAAAAGAAGGCAAACATTTGAATTTTGGGAGGTCATTAAGAAAATTTGGAGGTTCAAATTCAAGGAACCGGGGGGAGGCAAAAGCCCTTCAAGCATTTGCTGCTTTTCCAACAATGAATGTTATCTTCTCAAGATAGTTAACCCCTTACCACACACTTTTAATGGCTCTGAGGAATTTTGCCTTTGAAAACATTGTGGGAAATCGAGAAAATGTTGGTAACCAGCATTTTCTTTTTTCCCAATGTTTTCTATACATCCAAAAACAAAAACCATCATTTTAATCACTTTCAATTTGTCGTCTACAAATGCTTTCAATTTAGGCAAGTCTAATATTTTGTTGTTTGGTAAAGAGTTACCATAAATCAGATGATCAATATTGAATTTGTTGTATGTAAAATTTTGAATTCAGATTAATCTAAAATTTCATTTTCTGGTAAGGAGTTATGCTTTACCACATGACCCAACCCCCGAGATTAAACCTTGAGGAATGATGCTTTTGAAAACGGGTCACTCTAAAATATGCCACAACATAAATTTGAAGACATTTCAGAAAAAAAGCAGCTAGTTAGGAGCATTTTCTCCTTTTCCCACAATGAAGAGATAATTCAGAATATGATAAATGAGTACAAATTACAGTTCAAAATATCTTCATTTCAAGAAAAAAGATTTTTACATCATGCTGAAGTTTCTTTTTTTTGCGGAGTGTCTGGGTTTTTCCTCTCTCTTTCCTCTGGAGTTTTGAATAATGTTGGCACAGCGTCAGGTTTCAATCGTAGCCTAAAACTGCTATAACCAACTGTCTTTGCTAGATTTGGAATTATTAAAAACTGACCGACCTCAAAGTGTTTCAGACCTGGGACCATATATAACTGTAATTTACGATCCCTGTTCAAACACAGTTTAGAATTATTCCTTGGCACAAAATCTGTCGTTACTGTCTGACCCCCGGTTTGAACCTTGAATCCATAGCTTTCTCCTTTTTAATACTCTTGGAAATTTGCACATCTATGAATTCCCGAATCGACGCTGCAGCCATAGTCTGCGCAAGTTGTCATATTTTTGGCTTAAATTTCCATTTCACACCTGGATAACCATGTCCGAATATCAGCATCCCTATGTAAAGGAAGAAGACTAATTGCCTCTGTGACGTCACACAAGGACTGGAAGTAAGCAAATCAGGGGAAGTAAGCGATGCACTATTTTAGGGCCGTAAATCATCGTGACAATTGAATCGTGGTTTATGGTATGTTACTGGGTAGTTACTGCAGAAAATGATGCACAGATATTTTACTGACATTATTTACAGATGATTGAAGGGCAAAAAAAGCCGAGTCAAAAAATTTTCGGATTTGCCCTTTAATATGTCCCCCAAGAACAACTTGAACAGCCGTTATAAAACAGTTGTGATCAGCATGAATTTTGGCCTGATACATTAATATACTTAAAAGTGTTGTGACAAGGGAGACCTTGCTTTTCATGAGCAGTTTTTCCTTTAGTAAGTTTTCTGTCAAAAGTGCTCAGAAAGCCACTGCAAGTAGTGACTTCTATCGCGTCTGACTCACTGGAGTCAGTATTGTCTGGGAGTTCTCTTAATCTTCAAGCACAAAATCCCACCTTTTAATGACCCTGTCCCAGCCGGGTAGCTCAGTGGTTAGCGTATCTGACTCGTGACCTGGTGGTTGTGCATTCAGTACCAGGTTGAAGCAAACTTTCTTTTCGGCGATTTTTCACCTCTCACCTCTGATGCATGTGAGAAGAGTGGTCAGTGACTTGGAAAAAAAGTTGTGTCAGTATTGGTGTGAGAAAGCTAGGAAACACATGCTTAGGTGCACTGACTGTGGTTATATAATCTACGCTGTTAAAATAGTGTTAAAATTCAACACAAACAAATTTAACGACCCTGGGAAAGAAAACTTTTGAAAACAGTGGGAAAAAAGGGAAAATGTTTAAAACTAGCATATTCTCCATTTCCCACAATTTTATACATGCTATCCATAAGAAATTGCAATTTTTGAGTCACAAATGCTTTCAATTTGGACTAGTGGTAGATTTTGGTAAAGAGTTCAAGGAGCACCCACCTGGGTAGCTAAGTGGTTAGGGTATCTGACTGAAAACCCGGGCGTTGCAAGTTCGATACCTGGTTGAGGCAAACTTCTTTCAATTGATTTTTCACCTCCCACCTCTGATGCATGTGAGAGAAGTAGTCAGTGACTTGGAAAGAAAGTACTGGTGTGAGAAAGCCAGGAAACACATGTGTAGGTGCACTGCCTGCTGTGATACGACCTAAGCTGTTAAAATGGCGTTAAACTCCAATACAATCAATACAAGATACATGTTTGTGTTGTTTCACCTCGATTCCATAAATTTTCAGTTTATCGATCAGCACACATTGGACATTTCGACAAGAAAAAGAAGACTGAACTGAACAAAAAAAACCTTCGCTAAGTTTGCATGTAGAATTTTTATACCTTGCAATTTGCAGGTAGAAACTATTCTTTTTACACCTTGCGATAGATTCAGCTGAAAACTTCTCTTTTTTTTGTAAAAGAATGTTATGTGAATCTTTTGATATCGGCATATTAGGCCGAAAGTATCAATTTGTTTGATTTGAATTAAAACAACCAAGGGGTCAATTTCAAAAGTCAACAATCAGTAGCATGGGTGACAACCATGCGCAATGCTGACAGTGACATCATATTAAGAGCACAAACTTGTTTATGTCAACCTGTGGGATGTTATTTCATTCTTCATGAAGTGCTGCTCGTAAGTTGTTGACGTTGTTTGGTGGGTTTGGAAGTCAATGTATGCATTGATCAAAGTTATCCCACAGATGTATCATTGGGTTTAAATCTGGGCTCTTTGAGCACCAGTTGTCGGTGAAATCTGTATAGTGATAAGAGTAACATGGGGTCTGGCATTATCCTGTTGTAATGTCATTTTGACGTATGGGTTTGAAGCAGAGGGACAACATGAGGGCCTAGAATATTTTCTATATATTTTGGGCATTTAAATTTCCCTCAATAACAATGAGAGGGGTAAGATACCCATAAGCAATACCCCCACCCCCACACCTTAACTGACCCCAAGCCAAAAATGTTTGCTTTGCAGTTCGTAACAGTTGGTATAATGTCCATTCCTGTGTCGGAACAAAGGTACACGGCCATCAGATCGAGACAATACAGAGCTCGACTTGTCAGTAAAAAGCATCGTCCACAACGCTGTCTTGTACAGTTTATGTGTCCCAGGGCCTATTGTTCTCTTGCTGCGATGGCAGCATGTCAAAACCGAGCCCACGTATGGGCGACATCCTTGCAAAACCGTTATAAGCTTTACTATTCTGCACTGTCTGTGTAGAAATCCGGTTATTGCGAGTACTGGGGATAACAGAAGCTGTAGCTATTGCTATTCAAATGTGATTTCGTAGGAGCTGGTTCAGGAAATAGTGGTCGTGGGCTCGAGTTGTGACATGCCGGTCAGCACAGATCACTGCTGAAGGCTCCTGGCTGCTTGGACAGATGCACAAACACAAGCTGCATCCTCTGCTGTAAGCAGCCTAGCCTCCAGCATACCTACGGCCCTTTCTTATAACTTGAGTTCTTGGCGTTGAAATGTCTTAGGATTTTTTTTAAAGCGTTTTTGAATTTTTTTCAGTAGGTGTACAACTATAGCAGTATCTTGGTATAGACAAATATCCAACACGTTGGACTGACTGAATTTGCAATCTTAAACAGTTTTAGAAATTACCACATGTTGTTTATTATATATGTACATCTCAAAGGTAACCTTGAAAATTTTTAAGTTTTTGGCTCACTGTGTATACATTTACAAAATTGTACTTGTAAAATTGCTTTCACTCCAAATAACAGTATAATTTTTATTGCAAACGATTTTAGACTCACTCCATTCCATGCAGATATGGAATCAACAGTAAAATTATCAAATATAAAAAAAAAAATTTTCATTGCCACTTTACCAGGATTTGGGAGGCCCCCACCTGATGTTTTTAAATACTCTGGTTTAGTTCGTTTTCAGAATTTTTAGTCATCTGATCCTTACTGCCAATGACCAATACATCTATTCTGTGAAAGGTGTTTTAACCCTTTCCCAAACAAGCCCTGGTTTTCACGTGTCTGCAGAACAAGTCTTGAAAACACTGGGAAAAGGAGAAATTGCTTGTAATGAGCAATTTCTCCTTTTCCCACAGTGTTTTCTACCCTTTTTGATAACTTTCTGCCATTTTCATCAAATTTAAAATTGTCGTCTGCAAACTCTTTCAATTTGGACCAGTCCAAAATTTGTCGTTTGGGAAAGGGTTAAAGGAGACTGCAAACAATCATGTTTGTTTTAATGAACTTGCGAGAGAGACACCAGAAATGTTTCTAAAGCTAGTCCATGAGTTTGGGGTCCTGCGTGGCACAGTGGTTAAGTCTAGGACATGTAGCATGAAACCACAGTGTTGGAGCCTCACTTGTAGCATGGCATGTTCATTGTAGTGTTCTTTGGCAAGACACTTCAGAGTCCTAGCCTACTGCTAACAAAATCAACTTTGTAAATAAATAAGCAAGCTGTGGCCGTGATTTGACTGAAATAATATTGAAAGTGGCGTAAAACACCATTCAATTACAGTAAGTAAATGTGTTAGGTGTATTTGTGTACTGGAGTAGACACTAAGTGTCCCAAACCAAGTACTACTTGTGTTGATTTGGTTGCATGCCTATTCTATGTAGTGTACTTTATCAGGTATGTTCTGTATCGGGGAAAAAAATACAGTAAAAATGAAATTAAAACTCGGCAAACATTGAGAGATATTTAAGCAGCTATGTTTAGTGGATTACAAGTAATGAGTAGTAGGAACAATGAGGCAACTGCAAGGACATCGAAACAGTAGTTTGCTGCTTGATGGAACAAGTCCTAAAATATATCTGCCATGTTTCGAACCAAAGTACTATTCCTAGCATTGATATTCCCAGGCCATCCACAAGCAGATTGTAGTAGATACAAAAGGAATTATGTGTATAAGGCAAATACTGAGCCAGTTTCCTGACATCAAACATGATGCCCAACAATTCATGTTGATGAATGAAATTGTGAAGACCTTCTGTTTCCAAAAGATCCTTTTTTTTCTTCTTTTGCAGGACAAAATTTACCTGATTGGTAATTCCATTTTAACACTATGTATGGAACAACAAATCGTAAGAGAACTATGTATTATGAGAGAAAAAAATTGTGCAATGACATCGTTACATTTGTCCCAACCTACAGGAGATATCAAAATTTTGTGCTTCCCTTTTGCTATTGTGAATTAAACTGGGTATTATATTGTGAGAAAGTAGTAATCAAAACCGTCTTTACACCCCTTTAGTGAAGTCTAAATACTTTCTTTTCCTAGAGTGTTCCTTTGCACTACTCAGGTAATGAAAATTAATTTTGAGATGCCCTCTCGATTTAACTGTAGTCCACATCTGATATCAGAACTCCACATGAATAATACAAGTCTATTACTGGTGTTAAACCCTTTACCAAACAATTCCAACTTTTAACAACCCTGAGGAAGAAGCCTTTTGAAAACATTGTAGGAAAAGAAGAAAATGCTGGTAACCAGCATTTTCTCCTTTTCCCACAATTTTTTCTACTCTAACGAGGACAAATGTCGTCATTCAAGCCACCTTTAATTTGTTGTCTGCAAATGCTTTCAGTTTTGACCAGTCTAAATTTTTGTCGTATGGTTAAGAGTCAAGAGACCGGATTTGGTAAGAGAACTAAATGGGACCCATTTTAATGTTATGTTCAAACAAAAACTAAACTCTGAAATGTCCGATAAATAAATGTTGAAACGTTAAGAGGCATTTCTATGTCTTAAGTATTAGGACTAGATCTAGATCCACCGCTATAGTGCATAAATTTGTAAGATTTTACCCTTATCATTTGGGATGCACTTCCCAAACAAATTAATGCATATTGTTTCAGCTACTCTGTATTGCTCAAAATGTTAATTTCCAGAATAATCGGAAAATTGCAAATTAATTTTTGTCCGAATATATTGCTGAATAACAGTGATTAAGTAATGCCATAGTTCTGGCACTGGCCGCTGAATCGGTCGCGAGGGGGGGGGGGGGGCAGCGTTATATTTTCAAATCTTTTCAACGCTGAACATAATGCTGGCGTCAATCGTTGCTCCCAACTACATTGTTATAGCGGGGTTCCAGTGTATTCTTATCAAATGTATGCTTCAAAAAGTCTACGGACTGTACAAACTCCATACTGTTGTAGAAGTTCAGTGTTAGAGTAAGCTAATTCTTATGGAATTTAATTTTATGTACATTTAGATAAGAGTGCATTAAAGAAATGTGCCACTTTGTACTGTATAATTATATCTTCCCAGAGAAAACTGTGATAAGTGTTTGAAATTTTCCAAATACCGAGTCTTTCTTACATACAAAAAATATTAAGCATGAAATTATTTTTCATACCATAGTGTTTTAGTCACGATTTACCAAAACCAGTCACCAAAATGTAAAATATGCACAAAGTTTTATGAACAAACCTGTCAAACTATTCATTTAAACACTACCCTGGTATATGGACTATGCATTCAATGAAGGAAAGCCTTTGAAAAAAATGTGGTTAGCCTAACTTGTTTAACCCTTAAAGCCCTGGAACCAACTTCAGTTGTTCTTGCAGACTGTGAAGATCAAGATCAGACTGCACAGTATGCTGCTATGTTACATATTCTAAGGTATACAGCCTTGAAATAGCAAAATTTTAGCAGCACAAGGTGAGCTTTTGTGATCATGCTGTTTCTGTCATGCAGCGTGCTGTGTGCATCGTCCGTGTCCAGATGTCAACAATTACCTTGTGTGCACTCAAGAGGCCTTTGACATTTTCGGTCCAATACTTATGAAACCTGGTCAGAATGTTTGTCTTGATGAAATGTCAGACAAGTTCGAAATTGGGTCATGCCAGATCAAAAAGTAGCTCAACAGATCAAATTTTAGAAAAACCTTGTGTGCACTCAAGAGGCCATATTTTTAGTATAATACTTATGAAACTTGGTCAGAATACTTGTCCTGATGAGGTCTCTGACAAGTTTGATACTGGGTCATGTTGGGTCAAAAAGTAGGTCATTGGGACAAATCATGGAAAAACCTTGTGTGCACGCCAGAGGCCACATTTCCAGCCAGAATGTTTGTCTGGTTAAATCTTGGACAAGTATGTAATTGGGTCAAAAAGTAGGTCACATGGCCAAATCTTTGAAAAACTTTGTGTGCACCCTAGCGGCGATAATCATGAAACTTGGTCAGAATGTTTGAATGGATGAAATCTCGGACAAGTTAACATTGAGTCACACTGGGTCAAAAAGTGGGGCACTGGGCCAGATTTTAGAGAAACGTTGTGTGCAGTCCAGAGGCCACATTTTCTGCCTGATACTCATGAAACTTAGTCAAAATTTTTGTCTGGATAAAAATCTTGGTCAAATTGAAATTGTGTCACATCAGGTCAAATTGGGATCATGGGCCAAAATCTTAAAAAAACCTTATGTGCCCACTACAGTCCACATTTTCAGCTTGGTACTCATGAAACTTGATCAGAATTTTTGTCTGGATAAAATCTTGGAACAAGTGGAAAATTGGGTCATGTTAAATAAAAAAGTAGGTCAGGACCAAATCTTAGAAAAACTTTGTTGCCACATTTTTTGGCTCACACTCATGAAACTTGGTCAGAATGTCTGGATGAAATCTCAGACAAGTTTGAAATTGGGTCGCATTGTGTCCAAAAGTAGGTCACATAGCCTAATCTTAAAAAAAACTTTGTGCGCAGCCAGATACCCATGAAACCTTGTCAGAATTTTTGTCTGGATAAAATCTTGGACAAGTTTAAAATTTGGTCACCTGGCCAAATCTTAGAAAAACCTTGTGTGCAGTCTAGAGGCTACATTTTCAGCTTGATACTCATGAAACTTGGTCAGAATGTTTGTCTGGATAAAATCAGACAAGACTGAAATTGTGTCACATCAGGTCAAAAAGTAGGTCACAGGGCCAAATCTTAGAAATAGGTTATGTGCACTCTAGAGGCCAGATTTTGAGCCAGATTCAAAATTTAAAAATAACCATAGGTCAAATCGGTGAAAAAGTAGATCACTTACACTCATGTATTTTACATCACCCCAACCAGGACCTTTTCAGCCTTATCAGTCCTAGATGACTTTACTCAGGTGAGCGCTTGAGGGCCAGTGGCCCTCTTGTTCCTTATTTACAAGGTAGAAATCATTTATTCAGTGCTTTAAGGGTTAAAAGCATTTAATCCTATAACTGCACAACAAGTACTTTCTAAAATGCAAGAAAATATTATCTATGAAGATACATGTACCTGGCATCTTCAATTTCACAAAAAGAAATAATCTGAAGAAAAAAGAAATGGTTTCATGAATTAAAGAAAAGATTGGCTGAGTGTGGGTTTCCCGGCTATCCTGAGATGTTAAACCCTACCGAGTAGAGAGTGTGTAGTTGGTAGATCCAATAAGATTCTCGTTGGCGCCTGAAAGTGGTGCTCTTGGTTGACTTGGGGTCGGTGCGGATTATTTCAATTATTTGATAGTTAACATCCTCGAGTGTGTGAGAATCTAAATTGAAATGGTTGGCCACTGGAGTGTCTTTGTTTAGGTGTATGTCCCTGAGGTGTTCTTTAATCCTGATTTGGAACTCATGTTTGGTTTCTCCCACATATTGTTTGAAACACTTATTGCACGTTAAGAGATAGACAATGTTCCTGGTTGTGCAGTGTCCCCTCAGTTTGCAGTGATATTTGAGCGATGTGTGCTTTGAAAGACTTTGCTTTTGTTCATATGACTGCAAAAGTTGCAGTTGAGGACTGTGCAGTCTTCAACAAAGTTGCATATGCCGACACCAGATTTTGAAGGAATTTTGTTTGAATATCTGGCGCAGGTGATGAAGTACTGTATTTTAGGGCCTATTTGGTTAGCAAATGTAGGGTAGACGGGGAAAATCTCAGGGAGAGTAATGTTGATTAGTGGCCAGAATATCGCATGTTTGATAAAGGAGTTATCCATGTCAAATGTTAAGACAACTGGCAAAGCTTCCTTTTTTGGTTGTTGTGTTGGGGGTGAGAGGAGTGACTTCCTATCTACAACTAGGACTTTGGTGTAGCTATTATTGAGGGCTCTTACAGGGTAGCCTCTGTTTTTGAAGTATTCTAACATGTCTTTTGCATGTTTAACGAAGTCAGAGTGGCGACTGCAAATTCTTTTTATGCGTAGAAGTTCACTGTATGGTGTGGATTGTTTTATGTGATCTGGATGGTTAGAACTGTATTGTAGATAACAGTGTTTATCTGTGGGTATACAGTATAAGTCAAACAGGATTTGGCCTTTGTGCGTTCTGATGGTCACTGTGTCTAGGAAAGTGATTCGTTTATCAGAATACTCCATTGTGAACTTAATTGTTCTGTGGAAGTGTAGTGCAGTGGTTGACAAACCTGTGTAGTTGGTCAAGGCCTGCAGTCCATATCATATAGATATCATCTATGTATCTGAAATATACAAAGGGTATACACCGGCACAGCTCAATATATATATCGGTTATCCCACTCTATCCAGCAACTTTCAAGTAGCTAACCCTAGCTTCTTTATACCTCTGAAGAGTTATAATAAAAGAACGAAACCGGTCAGGGATAGAATGTCCAGTGCAAAAAGCATCTCCAAGCAGATCAACAGAAACATAAGCATGTCTTCTTCAGAAGACATGATTCCTGTTGACATGCCCCTACACAACGCAGACAGAAGCATGTCTCCTGGGCCCCAAGTTGTCACAAATACAGACATGCCTGGAAGCATGTCCCCACATATAAGCAAGGCAAACAGCTTGACTCCTGAAGGAGACTTGCTTCCTTGCTTGACAGTGAGACCCGTCACAAGCATCCAGTCAAGCAACAGGCAAGGCCCACTCTGTCTCTCTCCAGCCAACTTTTTCTGGTTTCATGAATTAACTCCAAGACTTGAAACAGTGAGCTTAAAACTTCTTGATGGAAAAGGTAACTCATCACAAAAACACTTACAAGAGTATCTTAGGATGCCTTTGCTGTAAATCAAATTTTTCTATAAAACATTGAAAAAAACCTGCAACACATGTCCGAAACTGTAAAAAATTTGATAGCTACATTCAGCAAAAAGTTGCAATTTCAAGGTTTAAATACCAGGATGATCATGATGCCATCAGTAACACTCTCTAACTGTATGAGATGGAATATGCAGTCATCAAGCATGTTTGCAAACAATACCACATAATATGCTATTGATCATGTGACATTCCCACAAATCATTACAAAATACTGGTGCAAAATGTGAAAATATCGTATCGCCCCAATAGCGGCCAGAAGTTACCATTGCAGTGTTAAAATGCATCTTAATTTAAATCCTACCTTTTAAAGGATGGAAATTGTTGCAAAGATGATAATCTCCTTATTTGTTATTGTACAGTCGGTCCAAGTGTTAGTCGCTGGTAGTAAAATGAATCTTAAAACCATGTAAAAACTAAACAAAAGATAGAGTGACCTGGCAACTTTTGACCTGCAGGCAGTCCAGAAAGTAACTTAACACTTTTTACATATATGTCTTAATTTCAGATGAAAAGATATAAAAAAAAAAAAAATATATATATATGCATGTACGTAAAATATGGAAGTTTTTTGTGGGATAGTTTTCTTTCAATTTTCATAATATTATGCATTTTTACAAGGGCTGTTTGATAAATTCGTGGACTTTTGTTGTAAAAATAAAACTAGGTGACCAATCAAGATCATTTATTGCATATGTATCAAACAATCTATACCTCCACATTTCATGCAAATTCATAGGGAAATACATTTTCAACAGAGTATTACAAAACACATGTTGATGTACATTGCCGGGCTCTGGATGTCAAAAACAAAAAAGTCAGTGTTATTAGAATTCAAGAGATCTATGTACTTTTTAGCTCACCTGAGCACGAAGTGCTAAGGTGAGGTATTGTGATGGGTCATTGTCCGGCGTCCATCTGCCCGTCTGTCCATCTGTCCATCTGTCCACAATTCCTTTAAACATCCCCTCCTAAACCTCTGGGCCAATCTTGATGAAACTTGGCAGGGATGTTCCTTGGGTGAAGCTCTACCAAAGTTGTTCAAGAGATTGAATTCCACCTACATAACTGTGGTTGCCATGGCAACAGAAAGGAAAAAAAATAGCAAAATCTTGGAAAATCTTCTCTGATTCTAGAAGGCGTAGAGCTTTGATATTTGGTATGTAGCATCTCCTAGTGGACCTCTACCAAGTTTGTTTATATGATGCCCCTTGGGTCAAAACTGGCCCCGCCCCAGGGGTCACAAGTTAGAACATAGGAACATAGATGGAAAACTTTAAAATTCTTCTTCTCTGAAACAGGAAGGCGTGGAGCTTTGATATTTGGCATCTAGCATCTCCTAGTGGACCTCTACCAAGTTTGTTCATATGATGCCCCTGGGGTCAAAACTGGCCCTGGGGGGGGGTCACAAGTTCGAACATAGGAACAAAGAAGGAAAACTTCAAAATTCTTCTTCTCTGAAACTGGAAGCGTAGAGCTTTGATATTTGGCATCTAGCATCTCCTAGTGGACCTCTACCAAATTTGTTCATATGATCCCCCTGGATCAAAACTGGCCCTGCTGGGGGGGGGGGGGGGAAACAAATTCGAACATAGGAACAAAGAAGGAAAACTTCAAAATTATTCTTCTCTGAAACTGGAAGGCGTGGAGCTTTGATATTTGGCATCTAGCATCTCCTAGCAAACCTCTACCGAGTTTGTTTATACGATGCCCCTGAGGTCAAAACTGGCCCTGCTCCGGGGGTCACAAGTTCTAACATAGGAACAAAGAAGGAAAATTTTAAGATTCTTCTTTTCTAAAACTGGAAAGTTTAGAGCTTTGATATTTGGTATGTAGCATATCCTAGTAGACCTCTACCAAATTTGTTCAAATGATGCCACTGGGGTCAAAACTGGCCCTGCCCCAGGGGTCAGAAGTTCGAACAAAGGAACAAAGAAGGAAAATTTTAAAATTCTTCTTTCCTAAACCTGGTAGGCATAGAGCTTTGTTATTTGGTATGTAGTGAACCTGTTCTAAGTTTGTTAGGCCACCTGAGCACAACGTGTTCAGTCAGTTCGAAATTGGGTCACCTGGGATCATAAACTAGGTCACTAGGTCATACAGTAATACCTTGTGGGCACTCTAGAGGCCACATTTATTGCTCAAATGACCTGAAATTTGGTCAGAATGTTTATCCTGATAAAATCTCACGTGAGTTTGAATTTGGGTCATTTGGGGTCTTATATTAGGTCATGAGATCAAATTAAAGAAATATCTTGTGTGCACTCTAGAGGCCACATTTATTGTTCAATTGATTTGAAAATTGGGTAAAATATTTGTCTTGATGAAATCTAGGATGAGTTCAAAACTGGGTCATAATCTAGGTCACTAGGTCAAATTAAAGAAATACTTTGAGGGCACTCTAGAGGCTACATTTCTTGCTTAATTGACTTGAAAATTGGTCAGAATGTTTGTCTTGATAACATCTCAGATGAGTCCGAATTTGGGTCAACTGGGATCATAAACTAGGTCAATAGGTCAAATTAAAGAAATACCTTGTGGGCACTCTAGAGGCCATATTTTTTGCTCAATTGACTTGAAGATTGTTCAGAATGCTTGTCTTCATAAAATCCCTTGAAAAAATCTAGGATGAGTTTAAAATTGGGTCACCTGGATCATAATCCAGGTGACTAGGTCAAATTAAAGAAATACCTTGTGGTCACTCTTGAGGCCACATGTCTTGCTCAATTGACTTGAAAATTGGTCAGAATGTTTGTCTTGATAAAATATTGGATGAGTTTGAAATTGGGCCTAACATCGTATTTAATTGGCATGTAGTGCTTTCAATTATGACCTTGGAGTGAAATTTCGCCTATTGACTCAGGTGAGCAAACCAGGGCCATCATGGCCCTCTTGTTTTAAATAGAGAGTATCCATCCAACAACAAACTATTTTCACCCATCAAACGTCCAATTCCTGTATTTTGATGTGCCGCCGTTTTCGACAAATAATTAAGCACTTGTCTTTAGCCAATTTTCAGTAAACCCTTGGGGCCTTGAAATGTTTTTCTCTTTACTCGAACCAGGCAATCATCATCCGATCATTGTTCAAGGTCTCTTTTCCTTGCAGACGGCAAGAATGATGCCAGTTTTGAACGAGCCATATTGTTTTCATTAGAGATCGACTTGTTTAGTTTAGACGAGTTTAAAGACTGACGGTATTCTCATAAAATCGATACACAGTCTAGTGTTTTGTCCCATTTTCTTCTCATACTTTAGCTTTCTTATGTACTGGTGATGTAACATTGTCGGTAATAAAGAAGATCGTGAGTAACCTTTATAGTTTTTGTGCGTCCACAGTGACGCACTGTTGAAAAAAATATGGGTCATTTCCCTTAAAAATGCATCAAAATGCACAAAATCGTGCGTCAAGGAAAACCCTGCATTTTATATACATGTATATACTTTTTTTTATCTCTTTATCTGAAATAACAAACCGTAATATAATTGTACAAAAGTGTTACCTTACTTTCCTAATACCCTGTAATTTTTAAATTCTTTTTTCTTCGAGCAACCAATGTTTGGACGGATCATAGTACAATAATAAGTTTGCCATCTTACAGTAATTTCCATACTTTTAAATGTATCATTAGAATTTAAATATGTTTTAAAACCCACATTGTTTAGTTTTGGCCACTATTAGGGCATTAAGTCTGTGTACATACCTTAAGATGCTTTGTAGCCTAATAACTCTCCCTGCCAATTTTGACAGCATAGATCAAGATCAGACTGCACAGAACCTGCAGCCTGATTTTGAATCTACATTTCCTGGTTCCTGATAGTAAATTATAACCAAACCAGTATTCTATATACAGTTAACCCTTTCCCAAACCAGCCCAAGTTTTCTGCAGTACAAGTCTTTTGAAAACACTGTGGGAAAAGGAGAAATTGCTCATAAACTGAATACAAAAATAAAAAGAAAATGATACATTGTCAAATTTGTTTTCTTGCTAAATGCCTGTTTCCATGGTAACAGTATACCCCAAAATTCTAAAAGTTATGACTTTTGCTTAAAAATGATTATAACATTGTTAGACTATATTAATTTTATAATTTATATAAAATCAGTGCTAAATATTTGTATAGTCTGATCTAACATTCAGAAAATTTGAATTCCATTCACATTTTTTTCAGAAAGGGCAATTTTTTAGCAATTTTGTATTCACAAAAATGCCGAAAAAAGTTCTGCAGGTAAAACTGGGTTATCAAAAATACCCTTCCATAGATTTTGTCCATTTTTTCTGTATAGAATCCTTGAAGTATCTTCTTTTCAAATTCAACAAAAAAAGAATAGGTCATTGAGTTCAGATTTTCACAAAATTACAGTTTCCATGGCAACCATAAAGTAGTTTTATACAAAAATTCTCAGTTTTACTTTAAGCCTTTTTTTCTTGCAAACATACAAGCATAGTCATGTGTTAGTAAAAACAATAAAGCATTTGATATGTCAAATTTAACTGAGAGATTACCTTTTATCAAAGACCACCCAGAGATGCAGATTGGTTCGGGGTAACAATGGAAAATTTTCAAATTTATTTTGAATTGGGCTCCAAAAATCTTTGAAGTATGTAAGCTGGTTATAATATGCATTACTTAATATCAGGTTAGTACGAGTATAACCCTGGATAAAAAAAAAACTTTATCCTTTCTGTGCCATAGGCATAAACAGGGGCTTTAGGGGATGGCATAGATTAAGATCAGACTACAGTACACTCCTCGCGTTTTTTGCTCAAGTCCGCGAGCCGCGACGGACCAATTTGTCCGCGGCAAATCTGCTGTACAGGTATCGGCCGCGGAAACGCGGCGGACATGTCACCGCGGCCTCAGAAAATATCGGGCAACTTCACAGCAGGAGGTAAACGCCGTGGATCGCGGCGACTGTGCGAGGGATCGCGGGGGAAAATTCGCCAGGATGACTGTAAATTTTTATACATAAATATCTGTAATTTTCCCCACTGTTTTGGGAACCAGAAACTAATTCTTCCATTACGACCGCAACATTTTCGTACCTTTAAATGCGGATATAAGCTTTGCCAACAGGGATTACTTAAGTTAGGATGCCACGAAACGTTATATATCATTATAATCAGCTATTCGCTAAGTTACAAATTTGTAGGCCTATCCCATATTTAGTGTTAGCGATATGAAATTTCGAATTTCGGATTAAAAGTGCAATTTCATGCTGGATTCCAAAAACCGAAAACCAAAGTTACTACTTCTTGATTGTTTGTGACTCACAAGCGTGTACTTTAAAAGAGGAAAAACTCCGACTGGAATCCCAATTAATAACTTAACCCATAGAGCGCCGAAAATCCATAACATAATCTACAATTTAATTTGAAAAAAAAAAGAAACCCAAGAACCAGCATTTTTTCCATGTTGTTTTCGTCCTACAAGAGCGCAAGGTGTACATCCAAAATCAGACTGCACATTTCGTGCAGCCTGAACTTAATTTATGTAAGTTGCAAAGGCAATTATTGTTGTGAATGCCGTTTAATGGGTTAAAGAGCAAAAACGTGTTTACAATGTAGCATTCACGAAAATTTACCACTACACTCGCGGTCTGAAACTGCACACTAGGAAAAAAAAAGCACTATTTTAAAGTTCGTGTACAACAGGCTCCAGGTATATTTTCGTCACACATTCTTTCTTACCCTTCATTAAATGAAACAGATAGAGCAGTTATTAGCCATTCCTTTTTTTTATTCTGATGATAATTAAAAACTTAAACACAACTTAAAAATTATATACTACCCTGTACATGTATATTATCACACTGTTTATCGTCATTTTCTCAGTCTCTGGGTGTAAGGAAACCAAAGGGTAACAAATAAAACTGTACATATTATATTTAGCTTTTTCAAAATGCAGGCTGGATCGTCAGAAAAACAAAACATCGGTCCACATTTTGAACTAAAATGATCCTCTTGTTCTCTTAAATAAAAACCCGCTCTTTTCATTGCCTTCTAACCCTTTACCAAAACATTCCCTGATTTTTTTTAAAACACTGAGGTAGAAGCATTTTGAAAACATTGTGGGCTAAGGAGAAAATGCTGGTAACCAGAATTTTCTCATGTTCCCACAATGTTTTCTACTCTGCTAGAAACAAATTTCAATTTTTGAGTAACATTTATTTTGTCCGTCTGCAAGTGCATTCAATTTTGACCTGTCTAAACTTTTGTTGTTTGGTAAAGGGTAAAATAACATATGCAAACTTAACACAAAAGAGAGACAAGGGTTAACTCGGTATTTCTTTGATGTTGGGTATAGCACTCCGGCAGTGTGAAGTACTGTCCCAGTTGTTAGTTCCATATGCACGTGTCATACTAAACCGACTGACACTTTTTTATACGACCTTATCTAACCCTTCTTAAATATTTACGACTTAGATTCCGATGATGGATTTATACCAGTCCATTTGGTAAGTCAAAATAACTATAGATCTGTTTAATTTTCTGTAAGAAATTAAAAAATATTCGAATAGCAGCGAATGTCTAGAAATATGTCGCTTAAAATGTCCGAAATATTTTCTCCTTTTTTTTTTCACCAAAGTTATTTTTAAACCGAAAAAACGGATACATTTCCCTCTCGTCATTTTGCTGCCATTAGGCCTAGATATTGGCGGATCCCATCCTATCAACTTCGCTGAACATAGTGTTATCTTTTGGACTTGAAGGTTATCCCGGCTAGAATATCTCGCCATATCGCAACAGATTTAGCTCATTACCAAATGACAAAATTTGAGGTTTGTCCAAATCGAAAGCATTTGCAGACGACAAAATAAAAGTGGCAGAAAATTTGAAATTTGTTTTGTGAAGGGTAGAAAACATTGTGGGAAGAGGAGAAAATGCCGGTTACCAGCATTTTCTCCTTTTCCCACAATGTTTTCTAAAGGCTTCTTTCTCGGGGGCGTCAAAAGTAGGGATTGTGTGGTAATGGGGTTTAACTTTCGGCACTTTGGTAGTTTTCGAAAACGAGACTGGGGTTCTCTTCAGCATCTCAAACCTTTCAGCATAAAGCTGCTTTTGCAGAGAAGACCAAGATCAGAAAACGTAATGCGTTCACATCTTGGAACTTAACTGTCTGAGAATATGAAAGACTTTTTATTATATTCAAGTTCCCAGAAGGCAGATTCGAGAAAGATTGACTTGTTTCTCAATCGATTTAAAATAAATATGTTTAAACTAACAGGCAATTAAAGAAGAAGGAAATGGATTAAAATGTCTACTAAAAGGAGTGAACTCAATTGGATACACAATATTATTTCTATTTCATCATCGTTTTGGGAAAAAAACCTATATATGAAATAATATGTCAATAGAAATTGTTACAACAAAAAACAAAATCACCATTGCACTAAATAAAGCCATTTCCCTTCAAACTGGTAATCGGATGACCTACGAAAACAACCATACAGTGAGTTATTTTCTGGTTGAGTGCAAATTGAAATGAGCCATACTCTGTGAAAAATGGTTCTAATGCATATCCTCGACGCACCAAGCAAGCCATCACAAAACATGGATCCATTTCATTTAACAACCGACCGAGTCATGAGGTAGATACATGTATGTATCGATGAAAAATGTATATTCTTCATTCGAATTTTAGAGGTACATGTACATGTGCATGTATTTAAAGTGCATCTTTAACAAGAGTGTTTACTCAATAACACCCACATCATTTCCGTATCGTTGGAAAAAAAATGTTATTTTGGTGTTGAATATCATGTAAATCTACCGTACTAAAGAAGCGATAGTTCGCGAATCTGAATTTCTTCATCTATGGTTCAGTTTCAAGCACGTGGATTGACTTTTCATATTTATTGATCCGAAATGTTATGGTACATGTAGTAATAATACCAAACAATTCTACTTTTTAACACAACTTTCAAATCTTTGATATAGAAGGCTTAGATCCAAGTCACCCGCCATGTATTACCAATTTAAACCAACAAAATAATGCTTATTTCAGGTACTTTAAGTATTCTTTGAAGGCACTATAAATCTATTAGCGGCCTAAAGAGTTGAAAAACGTGCACGTCGTTATGCAAGCAGACGAGATTAGCCGAAGCTAGGTTTGGACAATAGTTCAAGCGTGTAATATATGATGATAGTTCACCTATTTCAGACACACGACCCTACCTCCAAACTCTGAAGAACAGTTTATCTAGTACTACATAAACATTTGACAAATACTGGGATTGTGGTTTAATTAATAAAAATAAATACTGTGAATAAAAAAAGCTATATGTTTAAAGCCTAATCGCCTGGAAATGGTGCAGGTGTGAAAATAACTGAGCTTCTCATAAGATCTTGTTCATGGGAGAAAATTTCGAAATACCCAGCGACATGTGCACGTTAAAATAAAAACACATTAATTTCGTTTGTCCTTTAAAACCTTAGAAAAAAATCATCACACTCACGACCCTAAAAAAGCGGGTTATAAAAATATCTTGGACACGGAGAGTATAGTGGTAAACTTCTCTATACTTGAGCTAAGTTTTCAATTTACGTTTCTACAGAATAAACAGCGATTCAAAACTCGAGAGTTCCGCGCAAATAATTAACCTTAACCGCAATGTGCCGAGATAAAACATGAGACATTTTCAGGCAACAAAGAAGACCGAAATAATTCCAACTTAATGGTTACTTTTGTCTTAAGTGCTGCAGCAAATTCGACTGTGTAGATCAAAGATAAGATTGCAAGTTTTGAGCAGTCTGATCTGAAACTGCATTCCCCACAACGACAACAATGTTGTGGTAGACTCTTTAAGGGTAATCATAAGCCCACCCAACTCCCCTTCTGACTTGAAAGACATCTGCCCACTGTAATATATGGACACGCGATTTACCGTAGTGTCGGCTTTATCCATAAGCGGCGGTCAATTGAAAAATAAAGTATGCGTTACCCTTAGTACACGCTGTTCATAAAAACTGTGCTCCAGTATCAAAATCGAAATACAGTTGTTATGTGTTATAAATACTATCTTTTTTTATTTCCTTTGCATGTATACAAATACAAATTCATGTAAATGTGAAGTGAAAAAAGGTAATATGTCTTGTTTAAATTAAATGTAGCTAAAAAATTGAGAATTGAGAATTGTTTCCAGCAGTGTAGGAAATATTTTGAGGAAAGGAGAAAATTTTGTTTACCAGCATTTTCTCCTTTTTCAACAGTGTTTTCAAAAGGCTTGTATGTCAGGATCGTATAAACCAGGGATTGTTTGGAAAAGGGTTAAGCTATTATCGGTATGCTATACTACCAAAAAGTTTTGCGGGATAAAAACACGTTTTTGCGATTTTTTTTAGAATGAACGAAACGTAGTATGAATACCTTTAAACCCCCCCCCCCCCCCATTTTGTTATTTCTTGCATCCCAAAACTTGTTAAAACCAGGGATTGTGTGGCAAGGGTTTAATTTCGTATCAGAAATTTTCTCGTCTTACCAATTCTGTCGAGTGAATACAATTTTTTTTGTCAGGAAGTATTTGCAGAGGGGAAAAGAATATGAAAGAAATATCGGCTTCTGTTATCACAATGTTTTCGAATCCCTTTTAATCAAAACCGCTAAGACAACTTCATACAAAATATGATTAGTTGCGTACTTTATCAATCCAATATGGGCCTGCTTGCATTTTTGCCTTCCACTCCCCATGTACCATAAAATTAATCATTCAAAATAGATAACTGATAACAAAGGGGGTCGTGTGTGGCTCAGTGGTAAAGTGCAGGACTCGTGATCTAGAGGTCCCAGGTTCGAGCCTCACTGGGTTTTTACACTGGAGTGTCCTTGGGCAAGACACTTCAGAGCCTAGCCTAGTACTGGTGAAACCCAGGAAACATGAATAGGTGAACTGTCGCCGTGATATGACTAAAATAACGTTGAAAGCGGCGTAAAACACCATTCACACACACACTGATAACAAAGACTTTTAATAAAACAATGCTCCTCCCCCTTTATACAAACATTGGTTGGACATGCGCAGAATTGAACGAATTGCCGACGCACGATTCAACCCTTTACCAAGTTATCACAGCTCTGCTAGAACCTTCGAAGAAAGCCGTGTGAGAATTTTGTAAGAAAAGAAAATAATGCTGTTAATAGCAGTTTTCTTCTCTTAGGCCTACAGTGTTTCTTTCTAAGAGAAATAAAATTCGATGTCTCCATCTTCTATACAAACCGTCTGCGAATGCTTTCAACTTGTGCATGCCTTAAACTATTTCGTCTGTAAAAGAGTAAAGGGTAAGATTACTTACCAAGTTACTAAGATTTTGTGGAGGTGATAAATTGTCATTCTTAACCCATTACCACACAGTTCCTACTTTTGACGCCCCTGAGAAAGAAGCCTTTGAAAACACTTTTCCCTACCCTTCCCAGAACAAATTTCAATTTTTAAGTCACCTTTATTTTGTCATCTGCAAATGCTTTCAATTTGGACGATTCTAAAATTTTGTCGTTTGGTAAAGAGTTAACAGAAGTTGGTTTTTGAAAGAAAAATCATGAGAACAATGACTGGCCCCATCATAGCAAGATAATATTACAGTGTATTCGAACGGCAACCGGAAAGAACGTATAAATGGAAAGAATCGGAAAAAAGTATCAATTTTTGCAAGAAAAACAAGCATTGCGAAAAAAGATTCGGTTTTTGTCAAAGCTGTTTCTTTCAAACAATTATTGTAAATGATATGATTAAACTTTTTTTAAGTGTGAGATGGAAACAATTTGTTTCTCTTATCACGTTTTTAAGGACTTTCTACGTTCTCAAGTTGTTAAAAATGTAATTTTGTAAGAGTTGGGAATATTGTAAGAAAAGCGATAGTTTAAGATAATTTCAGAAATGTAATTAAAAGGATGATTAAAGACAGTATATCATTAACAGTTTGGCAATATCATTGACTTTAAAAATTAAAGTGAACACTATTAGACCTCAATTAGGATTATACAGTTTGCACAATTCTTCCATATCTCAGGTCACAAAAAGTAAAAAAATAACATTTCTTGAACAAAGTCAATTTAACTTATCAACTAACGCTAAAATTTCAAGTCACATACATGTGCTTTAATAAGATTAGTCTCTTTGTCAACCGATACTTTTTCCCCTGCTACTTTTTTCCGGTTTTTCCTGCAGTCTATTCAAACACCCATTCAGCATGCTAGTAGAACTTAATAGTCGTTCAAGTCTTCCAAGGGTTGTAGAGAAAAGTTATGGCAAATAAAACTTTACAAAATCAGTAAGATTCCATCGTAGAAACCGAGACAAAGAGAAGGAGCGAGAAAGCGATACGGAATAAATAACAAAAATATGTAAGAGGGAAAGAGAGAAATTTTATAAAGAAGGGAATAAATGGAAGAAGGGAAAACAAAACTCGGCGTTTGATGCCCATTTGGAGAAAATTGTTCATTGCTTTTGGATATCGAGGCGAGAGGGAAGGTCGCAAACTCTTTACTAAAGTTTCAGAATTTACGTGAAATAAAAGAATCTTGCATACCACTGAAAAGACAAAAGTGATCTGCAGGTTTTGTGGACCAAAAATGAACATGTACGTTATGTGTGCTCTGACCTTTATCATCGTTGGTAGTCTTCACGAGCAAAACCCCACACACAAATAGACAGGGAGGTTGACAGGCTTACAAACTGTCGAATTCGTTTGTGACAGGGTAGAAAACATAGTAGTAAAGTATATTGAGAAAATGCTGGTAATCAACACTTTCTCCTTTTCTACTTTATTTTCAAAAGTACCTCAGGGTAGTTAAAACCCGAGATATATGGTAAAAGGTTTAAATGTTTTAATTCTATAGCCGATAAATCGCTTTGCAGTGCTGAATATTATCTGTTGTCTTTTAAAAACTCTTAACGATTCTGACGAAAATACATAAAATTACTTTTTAAAAGAGTAAACTTATACGGTATTTGGGTTAATTCTGGAGTAATTTGCTAACCGAACTAAAAAAATTTACCTGTCTGATCGCGGCGGTATCATCGCGGTCGAATTTATTGCGTAATCAGACCGCCGCGGTCCGCCAGGGATCGCCGCGTTTAACATCGGTCCGGGTTAGTCCGTGTTCACCTATGGTCTAAAATCGCCGCGTTGGGTCCGCGCTAAATACATCGCGGACAGCGAAAATAGCAAAATCCGCGAGGAGTGTACTGTACATGGATTGTGCAGTTGGATTTTGGATCTATACAAACTGCTTGTTAAGTCAAGTCTGTATCCTATTAATTCGACGCAGGCTACTAATTCAACGACCACTTTCCCATGGCTCGTTCGAGAATTATGATATCTCATTGCGAGAATACATTTCTGTACACTTTTCATTAGAAGAATTGGGTGAGGGACTGACAGTGACCTTCGTTTCTTCTGCCTCACTAGTTGCATACAGTCGGCATTTCTTGTTGTATCATTTATTTGAATTGCAGACTGAACCTTTGAAATACGGTCTAACAAAGATTTCCTTGCAAAATGTCCTGTAACTCTTTACCAAACAAAAAATTGTAGCCATGTCCAAATTGAAAGCATTTGCAGACGACAATTTCAGTGTGGCTCAAATGGTGCAATTTTTGTTTGACAAGGTAGAAAACATTGTGGGAAAAGGAGAAAATGCTGGTTACCAGCATTTTCTCCCTTTCCCGCAATGTTTTCAAAAAGCCTCTTTCTCAGGGTCGTTAAAAAGGCAGCATTGTGCGGTAAAGAGTTAAAGCGAAACATGTTTAGGCTGTTTATGATTTAGCGCCGTACAGTGAAACTATCCAAGGGTCGTTAAAAGGCAGCATTGTGCTGTAAAGAGCTAAAGCGAAACATGTTTGGGCTGTTTATAATTTAGCGCTGTACAGTGAAACTCTCCAAGTACTGCTGTTTTCCTTCATGAGGGGTCCAGTATCGTCTTTTATACTAATATGCCTTCTTAATGCTCAAAATTCAATTTTAAAAGGAATTAGATCATTCAAAAGGACGAACATGCCTGGATGAGCGAGCCCGGACGGACAAGCTCGGGCAAACAAGCCTGGGGACAAGAGAGCTCGTTTCCATGCGCACTAGATTGCGCAAAAAAACTCTCAAAAATGTCCTTAAGTGGGATCAGTCCTAACAAATTCTCTATCCAGTTCAGTACCAAGGTGCTGCTAGTTATTCCCTCCCTGCTTTGAGGTCACCTGTTAAAACTCGAGGTTGTTTGGAAAAGGATTAAAACTCAGGGTTGATTTGGAAAGGGTTAATTCAGTGATAAAGTTGGATTTGCAACAAGGAACTGGAAGCTGTTTCATATGTGAAGGTGTAGGTCGTTGTAAACTCTAGTGCTAGTGTTGTGCTTATAATTCGGTGATCAATTTGGATTTATTACAAGAAACTGACGGCTGAGACCCTACATTACCATGCAGCACCGGTGAGTAGAGCTAACTTTTATATATATATTTTATATGAGCTATGCTCTGTGAAAAGGGGGCGCAATGTATCTACAAAAAGTATCAACCCAGGTCAGACTGCGCAGTCCACAGTCTGACCTGGGCTAAAACTCTTTGCTATTGGTCAATTTTCTGTATGTCAAAGGACCAGTCAAATTCATGAATCAGTCAGTTGTTAGACACAATGGATTTTGTGGATCCATGATTAAGTCATGACTTGCCAGATATAATGTATCATGGAGATGCATTAAGCCCCCTTTTGCCAGAGTGTGCCTTATATGTACCTAACAGAAGTAAATATGAAGCATTAACCAAATTGGTGCTGAATTCAGATTAGCCTGCATTATGCATGCATTGTTTATCAGTATCTGACTGCACAGAATATGCAATCTGATTTTGTACCTGGGATGTCGGCAAGCCTGTTATTCTGATAAAAACAGGCTTGAAATATCAATATCTACATCAACATATTCTAACAAATAAGGCATGTTTCTTTCATTTAGCACGTAATGTTCTGCCAAGGATTATCCAGAGAAGGGGGTCACTTATCCCATAGACTTGCAGAAGTAGGGGAGACTCTCAAAATTAGTGAGCAGATGCATGTAATAGTATTTCTCAAAGCAATTTTAAAGAGACAAAGTGAAGATTATGATGGGACATTTATCTAGTTCAGTTTGGAATCCTCCTCCCCTTCTCCCCATTCCTTGGCAGAGCAGTGAGCAAATAAGCATTCATGAGCCCTTTCTCCAATAAAAATTTTGGTTTTACTGAATGCAATTGCAGAAAACTTACCGGAAATTAGTGTGAATGAGCTTAACCCTTTGCTGAATGACAAAATCTTTTACTGGTCCAATTTGAAAGCAATCACAGATGACAAATTAGATATGACTTAATCAATTGGCTTTGTCTGATTAAAGGATAGAAAACATTGTGGGAAAAGGAGAAAATGCTGGTTACCAGCATTTTCTTCGTTTCCCACAATGTTTTCAAAGGCTCTCCTCTTCAGGGTTGTTAAACCTAAAGGGTTAAATTCTCTGATAAGATTTTTGAGGTGGGATGTGAAGCATCCCAGCTCAGATTTACCATGTGGGAAATTGAACCTAAAAAATCTGATTCCGACATTGCAAAATCATTTCCTGGAAAAATAGCACTATTAAGAAAGCATTTTATTCACTTTGGCATCAAGGCAGGACTAAAACATTAACAATAGGGCAATTTGCACGACTTGGACGATAAATATGTAAACAAGGAGACCATTACCGTAACACAGTTATAAAAAAAAGAGTGTTAGAACAGACTACCATGAGGCATGCGTAGGTATACGCATTTATCTATCAGTTCTACCAAAGGGTGTCAAGAAGCGTCAACAAGTTCCATGGAAAACATAGAAGCATCACGAGAGCTCCTCTGGTAATTTCTTTCTTTTTTTAGCTCACCTGAGCACGAAGTGCTAAGGTGAGGTATTGTGATCAGTCATTGTCCGGCGTCTGTCTGTCCACAATTCCTTTAAACACCTTCTCCTCCTAAACCTGTGGGCCAATCATGTTGGAACTTAGTAGGCATGTTCCTTGGGTGAAGCTCTACCAAAGTTGTTAAAAGAATTGAATTAATCCATTAACTCTGGTTGCCACGGCAACAAAAAAGGGGAAATTTACAACATCTTTAAAAATCTTCTTGTCTGAAACCAGAAAGCCCAGAGCTTTGATATTTGGTATGTAGTATCTTCAAGTTTGTTCAAATGATGCCCCTGGGGTCAAAATTGGCCAGGCCCCAGGGGTCACAAATTTGGGCAAGATCATATATAGTGCAGACTTTGAAAATCTTCTTGTCTGAAACTAGAAGGCCTAGAGTTTTGATAATTTATATGGATCATCTCCTGGTGAACCTCTACCAAGTTTGTTTAAATGATGCCCCTGGTGTCAGAATCAGCCCTGCCCCAGGGGTCACAAAGTAGGACATAAAGGTATATAGAGTGAACTTTTGTTTTGACTCCTATCTTGAAAACTATACAGGGTTTTCACATCGAACTTGCAACATCTATCAACCACCATTAGGAAATGCAGGACAACAAGTTTCACCCAGATTGACCATGCAACACCACAGTTATATACCTTTTTTTTTTTTTCTTTTTTCATTGCTGCATCACGGAAAAAGGGGGCTTGATGTATATTTTCATTGTGGACCAATATCTCTTTAACTACAGGACAAAATATCATGAAACTTCATCTTTATATTGTTTATTACAAGCCACAGACAATAGTTGTTTGTTTTTATTAGCTATTGTGATCGTGATGTGTCCGTCGTGCGTCGTGCGTCGTCCATCGTCAACTTTTTACCTTGTGTACGCTCTAGAAGCCACATTTTCAGTCCAATCTTCATGAAACTTGGTCAGAATGTTTGTCTTGATAAAATCTCAGACGAGTTTGAAATTGGGTTATGTGGGGTCAAAAACTAGGTCACTAGGTCAAATCTTAGAAAAACCTTGTGTACGCTCTAGAGGCCACATTTTCAGTCCGATCTTCATGAAACTTGGTCAGAATTTTTGTCTTGATAAAATCTCGGACGGTGTTTGAAATTGGGTCATGTGGGGTCAAAAACTGAGTCAAATCTTAGAAAATCCTTGTGTACACTCTAGAGGCCACATTTTCAGTCCGATCCTCATGAAACTTGGTCAGAATTTTTGTCTTGATAAAACCTCAGACAAGTATAAAATTGGGTCATGTGGGGTCAAAAACTAGGTCACTAGGTCAAATCTTAGAAAAACCTTGTGTACGCTCTAGAGGCCACATTTTCAGTCTGATCCTCATGAAACTTGGTCAGAATGTTTGTCTTGATAAAACCTCGGACAAGTATGAAATTGGGTCATGTGGGGTCAAAAACTAGGTCACTAGGTCAAATCTTAGAAAAACCTTGTGTATGCTCTAGAGGCCACATTGTCAGTCAGATACTTGTGAAATTTGGTCAAAATGTTTGTCTTGATAAAATTTCGGACGAGTTTGAAATTTGGTCATGTGGGGTCAAAAACTAGGTCAGTAGGTAAAATCATAGAAAAAACTTGTGTGCGCTCCAGAGGCCACATTTTCAGTCCGATCTTCATGAAACTTGGTCAGAATGTTTGTCTTGATAAAATTCGGACATGTTTGAAATTGGATCATGTGGGGGCAAAAACTAGGTCACTAGGTCAAATTACAGAAATGCCTTATGGGTACTCTAGAGGCCACATTTTTCGCTCAGTTGACTTGAAAATTGGTCAGAATGTTTTTCTTAATTAAATCTCAGAAAACTTGAAATTGGGTCACTCAGGGTCATAAAGTAGGTCACTAGGTCAAATTAAAGAAATACCTTGTGGACACTCTAGAGGCCACATTTTTCGCTCAATTGACTTGAAAATTGGTCAAAACGTTTGTATTAATTAAATCTTAGATGAGTTTGAAATTTGGTCACCTGGGGTCATTTTGCCTAGGTGAGCGAACCAGGGCCATCATGACCCTCTTGTTTCATGAAATACCATGTCATGAAAAAAGGGGGGGCTAAATGTCTAATTTCATCATGGACCAATGACCATCTGTTTGTCTGTCTTTCAGGACAAATATCTTCTAAAATCCTTGACAAAAACACATAGAAATTCAAACAGGTGTTCCTAATGATGTCCGCCGATATTTATTTTTTTCTTTATGAACCAGCAGCTTTCCCGTGCTATGAAATACCAACGAAATGAGCATTAGAAACTGCAATATTGGATTTATAAAAAGAAACAATGCAATTAGTATTATATTTGTGCACATTTGTTGTCTCTGATATTGACAGATTAAGGTATGAAATAAAGCATTTTTTTGTTTTTGCAGTTTCAAAAGTGTGATTAGGTTTTTTGTTTTCATACCTCCATGAAAACAAAAAAGATTTCTTCATTCCTTAAGTGAAGATGTGAAAGTTGAATGTTTAACATTAATTTTCTACTTTTGATCATTTTGAATCTTTGTAAGAAATATTCAGATGTTGTAGACAATTTTGTTAGTGTAAGGGGTCTGCAAAATCATTGCAAATTGCATGCCAGGAGCCTGCTATGTCTCTTTTTTTTTCTGTAAAATTCAAATTGGAGGGGAAGAGGAATGAAGTTAGATCATCTCCACCCTGGAACATTTTGAAAATAATTTTGCTTAGGGGTGTTGGTGTGCCTTCTGATAACAATCTAACACGCTACAGTACAGCCATCCTGTTGATACTATTGAACATGATGTGCAAATCCCCTGCAGCCATGCAAGAATTTATAGAGAAGAGTGCAAGGGAATTTGTTGGTTTTGCGAGAAATGTTCGGACACTTTGAGATTATCTTGTTACTAATCAATATGTTGCATTGCATGGCTAGCACAAGTGAATCACCACTCTTTGCTAAATATACACCATATAATGTCAGTTAGAGATATGTGACAGGTACACACTATATAATGCAGAATCAAGGCGTGCCTATAGAAATTATGGGCGGTAAGTAAATCTCCTACGCAGTTCCTAATTGGTTCGAAAGATTCATTGTTTTTGTACACCTTTGAATGAAAGTCCCATGTTATGGCAGTAGGGATGGAAAACGCCCAAAAGAATGTTCATGCTGTAGAATGCAAGTCTTGATTATAAAAGTAGGGAAAGAAAACAACCAAAAAAATGTGCACACAAAAGAATGCATGTATAGGATTCTGCAAAAAGACATTTAACCCTTAGGCTGCTAAGTGCGACTAAAGTACTTTTTGCAGATAATGTAGATCAAGATCAGTCTGCAAAGAACATGCAGTCTTATCTTGGATCTACGCTGTCCGTTAAGGAGATACAGAGGATTTTCGCCCTTTCCTGCGGGGCCGAATTTCGGCCCCATTCCCAATCCAAAAAAGTATACTTTTTTCCCAATTCAGCGATTTTTTTTTCCCAATTGGACACTATAAAAAAGAAATGGCCACGGACATCTTATTTCACCCTTTTATCCCAATACACCAAATAAACTCGCCTCTGACTCCTTATATATCGGTTATTTATTTCGTCTGCAAACATGTGTAGTAAAATATAAAAAATCAATACTGGTTCCCATACTAACCGCTCGATAGTCGGCTGGTAGAAATTGTAAACATGGAGCCGGGCCCAAGGTGATGCGTGCGTTTTGTAAAAAAAAAAACTTGGTTCGTCTGACTTGTTCAGTTTGGTTCGATCATTCGAATTGTATGGGGTCGCTGACGTCACGTTTGTTGTCATATTGCGAAAATGTTGCACTCGAAATCGCACAACAGTAAATATTATGCCAAAAAGCTGCGACAGAAGGACAGTGGTTCTTGTATGAAGCTTGCCTCTTCTGGTTTCACGTCAAGTAAGGTTCAAAACAGCGATAGATTGCCTGGTAATTTTTCAAATATCATAAATACGGAGGATACAAGTGCACCATCGCCGAGCTCTACGGCTATAGACATACATGTAGCGTCCCCAACTGAGTCGCCCAGACCAGAAACAAATGAAAGGCTTCAGTATCATGAATCTGATCTGCACTCCACTCAGAAGCTCTCTTACACAAAACAGTCTACAGTCTCTCATGATCATTAACATTGAAGGCCCTGAGGATCTCAGAGAGTCACCTAACATGCTTGAAGAACTGTGTGAAGAGTTTCGTTTACGAAAACATAGGAAACTAAATATCTAATAGTTTAACCCATTACCACACAATCCCTACTTTTGATGACCCTGAGAAAGAAGCCTTTGGAAAACATTGTGGAAAAAGGAGAAAATGCTGGTAACCAGCATTTTCTCCTTTTCCCACAATGTTTTCTACCCTTCACAAAAAAAAATTCAAATTTTCAGTCACTTTTATTTTGTCGTCTGCAAATGCTTTTGATTTGGACAAGCCTAAAATATTGTCGTTTGGTAATGAGTTAAACCATGCCATACTTACCTCAAACTTTGTTGTAGTAGTGCAAGAAATGCCTCATTAAACGTTCATTATAGTTGAATATGCTTCTAACTTGATATGTTTTGTCAATATTTTTTTCCCAATTTCAACATTTTGTTGACAATTTTTTTTCCCAATTTGGCCAGGGTCCTTTTCCCAAAATGCCTGGATAAAGCCCTGAGATAGCTTTCCCAAAAAAATGCTTTGAAATTACAGAATTTGGGTTTTTACTGCCGGCTTGAGAGTTTCATTTCACTTACTTAGCAGGATAAAGGGTGAACATCGAAAAGAATGGGCATGCCATAGAATGCAGGTCTAAGCTACTTCAGTAGGGTTAGAAATATCCCAAAATGAAGTGTACACCATAGGATGCACGTCTACACTTTGACAGTAAAGACAGAAAATGCAACCAAAAATGTGAATGCCATAGAATGCAGTTACTTTGTAAATGCAGTAGGGGCAGAATATGCAAAAAACTGCCCGCCCTTGAATGCAGGATCGTTTTAAGAAACAGTAGAGACTTAAAATGCTTTCAATGACATGCACACCATACAATGCAGGTCCCAGGTTCTGCAGTAAGGAGAAATAACACCCAAAATAGGTGTAATGTGCACAGCACATAATGCAGGTCCTAGGATGGGACAGTTAGGACAGAAAACACTCTAAATAATGTGCACACAATATAATGCTGGTTGATTGTAAATTTATGCAGAAGGAACGAGAGATGCCAAAAAGTTGCACAAATGCTTTTAGTAATGTGCACATCATACAATGACAGTCCCTTGAAAGTGCAGTAGGGACAGAAAAAGGCCAAAATAATGTGCACGCCATACAATGCAGGTCACATTTATGGAAGTAAGGAGAGAGAGGACTCAAGTAATATGCACACCATATAATGCAGGTTGCTTGTAACTGCAGTGAGGACTGAAAAAGCCAAACGAAAATGCTCACCATATAATGCAGGTCCTGCTTACCGTATTTAGGAGAGAAAGTGCACTGAATAGTATGCACACTGTAGAATGCAGGTCACTGTTATGTCAGTAAAACATAAAGCGCTCTAAATAATGTGCACAAGATATGATACAGATCTCTGGTCATGACAGGAAGGCTAGAAAATGCTGTATATAATTTGCACACCATATAATGCAGGTCCCTTGTAACTGCAGTAGGGACAGAAAATGCCAAACAACTGTGCACACTATATAATGCAGGTCCCTGGTACAATAAGCAGGTATAGGAGAGAAAATGCTCTAAATAACATGCAAACCATATGATGAATGCTCCTGGTTACGGCACCAAGGAGAGAAAACTTCCTGAATTATGTGCAGACCATAGAATGCAGGTCCCGGGTACGATACTTGGGAGAGGAAGCACTCTTAATAATGTGCACACCATATAATGCATGTCCCTTGTTACAGCACCAAGGAGACAGTGTGTGCAATCACGAAAAAATGTATGTGAATCATGTAAATTTTGAACTCATCACATACAACTGAATGCCCTTGTACGTGCCGGAACGTATGCAAAATAGATGTCAAAAATCATTAATTTAAATATCATAAACGATCGATTCAAAAACATAGCGAGTAAGTCAGGTTGCTAAATAGAAACATGGATTTTCCAGAACCAAATATAGAAACATGCCATTAATGGATATCTTTATTTTTACCATAGTATTTGTAAACTGGAAGATTTCGATATGTTCATTTATCAGTTTGAGACTGGAGCTCAGTCTAGATGAATTCAGGTCAGTAATGTTTCATTGTAGATCTATCAGTATGTAGCAAAATGTCTACTGCATAACATTTGGCAAAGCAACAACCATCTTTGTCGACTTTCAACTTTTTCACATGGCCCTCCCACAAAAACAATCAATCTGAAGTTGAGCCAAGCACATAGGCTAAGGACAGTCTGCCTTCATTGCTCGGCACCATTACACCACCAGGAAAAGTATAACATTAACCCTTTCCCAAACAACAAATTTTGGACTAGTCCAAATTGAAAGAGTTTACAGACGACAATTTTAAATTTGATGAAAATGGCAGAAATTTCTCAAAAAGTGTAGAAAACTCTGTGGGAAAAGGAGAAATTGCTCGATACGAGCAATTTCTCCTTTTCCCACAGTGTTTTCAAAAGACCTGTACTGCAGACACGTAAAAACCAGGGCTTGTTTGGGAAAGGGTTAAACAGGACTGCCACTGATGATCGACACTAGCACAAAGTGCAATAATTTAAAAAAAAATCTCAGAAAATGAGGCACTGGCGAATCAACTGGCAAAAAGTAATGCCTTGAGGTGAAAAGATTTATACTCTGACATAAACAATATGTATCAAGTGTTAAGGAAACATGCGTCACTTATCACAGCTAATAAAGTCATCAATGAGAAATTAGATAATGATGTTTATCCGCTGATCTAGTGTACAAATGACAAATTTTGAAGTTACCTCCTACCCTATTGGCAAATTTATGTCAAATCATGTGGAAATACCCTTCCAAAAATTAACTGACACCTTTTTGACGCCCCTGGGAAAGAAGAAAATAGATCACTGCAAAAAAAAAACTGCGAAAACCCATGACACAACAAAAAGGACATTGTCCGATCAGAGACACTTCTTACGTCTTTTCAGCTGTATTAATGTCTTTAACCAATAAATTTGCTTAAATATCAGTATAAAACAAGAAATGGATGTGAAAATATCTGTCTAATAATGAAGAAAAAACTTGGATGATTTTTATGAAATGAAAAAGTTTAACAACCTACGAATCAGACCGAGGAGGGTGGGGATTAGGCCACCTTGTTTTACATTGATAGCACTCAAACACAGTGAAACAAGTGTTGAGAAGAACATATAGAAGGTTCATTTTTCCAAAGAAAATCAACTTGTACATTAATCCTTTACCACACAATCCACAAATTTGATGGTACTAAAAATGTTCAGGGGAAGTCCTGATAGATTCATGAAAGTGACATTTATCGAAAAATAGATCCAACTATTGAAAATTATTATACCCCCATTTCTTTTTATGTACCCCCAACATTGTAACCCAAGAGGTACAAAAATCCCCAGTTGAAAATATCAGTGGACACACTGCAGAGAAAATGCCTTGATTTATGTGCACACCATATAATGCAGGTTGTTGGTGATGTAAGTAGGGACAGAAAACACATGCAATAATGTGCACACCATATAATGCAGATTCATTGCTATGATACTCAAGAGAGAAAACTCCCTTAACCCTATACCAGAAAACACATGCAATAATTTTAGCCTTGTCCAAATTGAAAGCATTTGCAGACGTCAATTTCAGTATGGCTCAAATGGTGCAATTTTTCTTTGATGGGTAGAAAACATGGGAAAAGGAGAAAAGGCTGTTTACCAGCCTTTTCTTCTTTTCCCACAATTGTTTCAAAGGGCTTCTTTCCCAGGGGCGTTAAAAGGTGGCATTGTGCAGTATAGGGTATAATGTGCATCAATACAATGCAGATCACAAGTCAAGTCAGTCAAGACAGAAAACACTTTAAATAATGTGCATACAAAGTATTCTGAGGTCACTGGTTACCCCAGTAGAGACAGAAAATGCTCTGAATAATGTACACACCATATAATGCAGGTCCATGGATATGGCAGGCGAGAAAATGCCCTTAATTTTTGTGCACACCATAGAATGCAGATCCCCTATAACTGCATTAGGGACAGAAAACTCCCTGAATTATGTGCACACCATATAATGCAGGTCACTACTCAAGTCAGTGGAGACAGAAATCGCTGTGAATAATGTGTACACCATATAATGTAGATCCCTGGTTATGATAGGAAGGAGAGAAAACTCCTTTAATAATGTGCACACCACACAATGCAGGTCACTAGTAGTCAGTAGAGACAGAAATGCTTTGAATAATGTGCATACCATAGGATGCAGGTCTAAGCTGCTTCAGTAGGTTCGGAAACATTGCAAATAAAGTGCACACCATTGAATGCTGATCTAGGTTCCTGCGGTCAAGGCAGAGAATGCCCCAATACTGTGCACACCATAGAATGCATGCCTATATTATGCTGTAAAGGCAAAAAACACCCAAAAGACTGTGCACACCATAGAATGCAGTGCCCCAGTAACAGCACTAGGGGGGGAAAAGCCCTAAATTATGTGCACACCATACAATGCAGGTCCCTTGTCAATGTAGTAGGGATAGAACATGCCAAAAAACTGCACACCGTAGAATGTAGGTTCCTGGTAATGTCAGAATAGACAGATAATGCTCTGTGTAATGTGCACACGGTATAATGCAGGTCCCTTTTAAGAACAGTAGGGAAAGAAAACGCTCAAAGTATTCTGCACACCATGTAATGCAAGTCCCTGTAACACTTTACCAAACGACAAAATTTCAGACTTGTCCAAATTGAAAGAATTTGCAGCCGACAAGATAAATGTTATTGAAAAATTGAAATTTGTTTTTGGAAGGGTAAAAAACATTGTGGGAAAAGGAGAAAATGCTGGTTACTAGGATCGTTAAAAGTCGGGATTGAGTGGTAAAGAGTTAAAGTGTAATATGGACAGGAAATGGCAAAAAGCTGTGCACATCATAAAATACAGGTCTGTCATTATGTCAGTAGAGACAGAAAAATGCTCAAAATGATGTGCACACCATAGAATGCAGGTCCCTGGTTACAGCACTAGGGAGAGAAAACTCCCTAAATAATATGCACTGCATAGAATCCAGGTCCCTCTTAACTCTTTACCAAATGACAAAATTTTAGACTCCAGATTCAAAGCGTTTGCAGACAACAATTTAACCCTTTACCGCACAACAAAATTTTGGACTATACCAGATTGAGAGCATTTGCAGACAACAAATTGAGAGTACCTCAAATGATTTCTGTCTCTGATATGGTAGAAAACGTTGTGGGAAAAGGAGAAAATGCTGGTTACCAGCATTTTCTCCTTTTCCCACAATGTTTTCAAAAGGCTTTTTCTTCAGGGTCGTTAAAACATGGGATTGTGTGGTAAAGAGTTAAATGTAGCTCAGATGATGAATTTCTGTCTTTGATAAGGTAGCTGTAACATGGATTATGATGATACGTTGTTTTCAAATTTGATGTAACAAGGTCCAATAACACCTACCCATACAATCCTAACTATTGTGGAAAAGAAGGTTGCTGGTTACCAGTATTTTTTCATTTTCCCACAATGTTTTCCAATCTTTGAAAAGCAAATGTCAATTTCTGAACTACAATTATTTTGTCATCTGCAAATTCATTTATTTTGGACTGGTCCAAAATTTGTTGTTTGGTACAGAGAATAAAACCCTTTACCACACAGTCGCAAGTTTAAATGACCCTGAGAAATAGGCACCCACATGGGTAGCTCAGTGGTAAGTGTAACTGACTCATGACCTGGTGGTTGTGAGTTTGATACCTGGTTGAGGAAAACTTCCTTTCCAGGGATTTTTTGCCTCTCACCTCTGATGCATGTTGGAGAAGAAATCGGTGATTTTGAAAGAAAGTCATGTCAGTACTGCTGTGAGAAAGCCAGGAAACACATGTGTATGTGCACTGACTGCCATGATATGACCTAAGCTGTTAAAACGGCTTTAAACTCCAATACAACTAACCAACCAGTGAGAAATAGGCCTTTTGAAAACATTGAGGGAAGAGGAGAAAATGCTGGTAACCAGCATTTTCTCCGTTTTCCAGTTTTCAACAATATCAAAAAAGTAGAAATTGTCTTTTGGAACACATTTGCTTTGTCGTCTGCAAATGCTTTAAATTTAGTCGAGTCCAAAAGTTTGCCGTATGATAAAAGTTAATGGGAGGAACAATATCCATTGATAAACCCTTTGCAGATTTAAGTGTTTGCTGGTTGATACCACTCTTGACCTTGTTTCAGTAATATCAGCTGTCAGCGCATCTATTCCGTGCATTTCTGTGATATGTGATGCACTCTTCAGGCCACCGGCTGCTGCTTTCTAGCATATATACATTGTACTTAAAAGCGCAGATGGTTGAGTCCTTCTGTAATTACTTCATCAGGTGTTATCTCTTTACTACAGATGTCTAAATTTTGGACTCTTCAAAATTGAAATCATTTTCAGAAGAAAATTCAAGTGTGGCTCAAATGATGGAAGTTGTCCATAAGAGTTGAAAACATTGTGGGAAATGGAGAAACTCCTTTTCCCAGTTTCTTTTAACCTTTGCCACACAACCCGAGTTTTAATGTACCTGAAAGAGAAGGCTTTTGAAAACATTACAGGAAAAGGAGAAAATTGTTGTAACTAGCATCTTCTCCTTTTCTAACAATGTTTTTTTCCCTACCAAAGACAAGAATCATCATTTGAGCTAAATTTGATTTGATGTCTGGAAATGCTTTCAATTTGGATTAGTCTAAAATTTTGACATTTGGTAAAGAATTGTAGCTTTCTTTCTCAGGACCCTTTAAACTTGGGATTGAATGGTATGGGGTTAACCAATTACCACACAATTACAAGTTTAACAAATCTGGGAAATTAGACTTTAGACAACATTATGGGAAAAGGAGAAAATGCTGATAAGCAGCATTTCCTTCTTTTTCAACAATGTTTTCAAACCTTTGAGAAACAAATCCCATCATTTGAAACAAAATTGATTTGTCATCTGCAAATGCTTTGAGTTTGACCCAGTTTTAAGTGTTGTTGTTGGACAAAGAGTTAACAAGAGCTTTAGATAGGAGTAAGACCACCTCAGTGTTGTTCTGTATGCCCTTGTCAGTTCTATAGCTGTCTTGAAGTACTTGTTACTTTACCGGAAAATTTCATGTATTTATGGCCAGAGGAACATGACTGTTGTGATTCTTTTAAAACTTTAACGACTCTTAGGAAGAAGGCTTTTGATAACAAAAAGAGAAAGTGCTGGTAACCAACATTTTCTCCTTTTGTTACCAGCATTTTCTCCTTTTCTCACAATTTTTTCTACGTAATGAAGGAATAATTTTGCCATTTGGTCCACCTTTATCGTCTGCAAATGCCTTTAATTTGGACTTGTCTAAAATTTTGTCATTGGTAAAGACCTAAAAGACAAAAAACCTGGTATTCTGCATTTTTCCCCTTTTTCCCAGGTCCTGTGTGACTTATGGTAAAATGACTTATGAAAGCACCAGGTTTGATCCTCATTGAAGCACTTGCTTTTTAGCTCACCTGAGCACAAAGTGCTAAGGTGAGGTATTGTGATGGTCGTTGTCCGGCGTCCATCTGTCTGTCTGTCCGTCTGTCCACAATGCCTTTAACCCTTTCCCAAACGACAAATTTTGGACTAGTCCAAATTGAAAGAGTTTGCAGACGACAATTTTAAATTTGATGAAAATGGCAGAAAGGTCTCAAAAAGGGTAGAAAACACTGTGGGAAAAGGAGAAATTGCTCATTACGAGCAATTTCTCCTTTTCCCACAGTGTTTTCAAAAGACTTGTACTGCAGACACGTGAAAACCAGGGCTTGTTTGGGAAAGGGTTAAGCATCTTCTCCTCCTAAACAGCTGGGCCAATCTTGATGAAACTTGGCAGGGATGTTCCTTGGGTGAAGCACCATAACTCTGGTTGCCATGGCAACAGAAAGGAAAAAAATAGCAGAATCTTTGAAAATCTTCTGCTCTGATTCTAGAAGGCGTAGAGCTTTTATATTTGGTATGTAGCATCTCCTAGTGGACCTCTACCAAGTTTGTTCATATGATGCCCCTGGGGTCAAAAATGGCCCCGCTCCGGGGGTCACAAGTTCGAACATGGGAACAAAGACGGAAAACTTTAAAATTCTTCTTCTCTGAAACTGGTAGGTGTGGAGCTTTGATAGTTGGCATCTAGCATCTCCTAGTGGACCTCTACCAAGTTTGTTCATACGATACCCCTGGGGTCAAAACTGGCCCAGCCCCAGGGGTGACAAGCTTGAACATAGGAACAAAGAAGGAAAACTTTAAGATTCTTCTTCTCTGAAACTGGAAGGCATGGAGCTTTGATATTTGGCATCTAGCATGTCCTAGTGGACTTCTACTAAGTTTGTTCATACGATGCCCCTGAGGTCAAAACTGGCCCTGCTCCGGGGGTTACAAGTTCTAACATAGGAACAAAGAAGGAAAACTTTAAAATTCTTCTTCTCTAAAACTGGAAGGTGTGGAGCTTTGATATTTGGTATGTAGCATCTCCTAGTAGACCTCTACCAAATTATTTAAATGATGCCGCTGGGGTAAAAACTGGCCCTGCCCCTAGGGTCACAAGTTCGAAAAAAGGAACAAAGAAGGAAAATTTTAAAATTCTTCTTTTCTAAACCTTGAAGGCATAGAGCTTTGTTATTTGGTATGTAGTGAACCTGTTCTAAGTTTGTTAGCCCATCTGAGCACATGTTCAGTCAGTTCAAAATTGGGTCACCTGGGGTCATAAACTAGGTCACTAGGTCAAATTAAAGTAATACCTTGTGGGCACTCTAGAGGCCACATTTATTGCTCAAATGACCTGAAATTTGGTCAGAATGTTTGTCTTGATAAAATCTCACATGAGTTTGAATTTGGGTCATTTGGGGTCTTAAATTAGGTCACAAGGTCAAATTAAAGAAATACCTTGTGTGCACTCTAGAGGCCACATTTATTGTTCAATTGATTTGAAAATTGGTTAAAATGTTAGTCTTGATGAAATCTGGGACGAGTTCAAAATGGGTCAGCTGGGGTCATAATCTAGGTCACTAGGTCAAATTAAAGAAATACCTTGTGGGCACTCTAGAGGCTACATTTCTTGTGTAACTGACTTGAAAATTGGCCAGAATGTTTGTCTTGATAACATCTCAGATGAGTCCGAATTTGGGTCAACTGGGATCATAAACTAGGTCACTAGGTCAAATTAAAGAAATACCTTGTGGGTACTCTAGAGGCTATATTTTTTGCTCAATTGACTTGAAGATTGTTCAGAATGCTTGTCTTCATAAAATCTCTCGAAAAAATGTAGGATGAGTTTAAAATTGGGTCACCTGGGTCATAATTGAGGTCACTAGGTCAAATTAAAGAAATACCTTGTGGTCACTCTTGAGGCCACATGTCTTGCTCAATTGACTTGAAAATTGGTCAGAATGTTTGTCTTGATAAAATATTGGATGAGTTTGAAATTGGACCTAACATCATATTTATTTGGCATGTAGTACTTTCAATTATGACCCTGGAGTGAAATTTTGCCTATTGACCCAGGTGAGCGATCCAGGGCCATCATGGCCCTCTTGTTTTGCTTGTATCCTGGAGAAAGACACTTGAAAGCCCCAGCCTAATACTGATGAAACCCAGAACATGCATAAATATGTGAGCTGTAGTGGTGATATAACTGAAATAATTTTGAAAGTTTTGAATAGGAGAAATTGCTAGTAACCAGCAAAATCCAATCATATGAGCCACATGGAATGATCTATATGGAAGAAATGAAAATTATCTAGGTACAAGTCATAATCTGGAAAAAGGGGTTTAGGGCATCTCTTTGATCATACCAAGCCAGTCATCATATAATTATGGATCCTAGAAATCCATTAGGTTTAACAGCAAAGTGAATCATGAATTAGAATGGTTGAAACATGCAGAAAAAATTAAGATAGCAAAAAGTTTTGACACAGGTCAGCCTATGCAAAATGTGCAGACTGACTTGGTTTGATACTTTTTTTGCAGATGAATTAAACCCTCTTTTCACATAGCATAGCTCATATGAAACTGGTATGGGTTTTTTAAGTAGAAACAATGACAAATAGCAAAAAAGTCTTTTATTACAATCAGGAAAACTTCCAAGTCTAACATCACAATTTGACTCCATGAATCTACAGTCTCTGGCCTTGCATCTGAAAAAAGGAAAAATACTTTTTAATGGACCTGTGAGCTATTTTTCAAACAAACCAGTGCTTTCAAGCCCTTGCGTTATTTGGGAAAGCAGCCAGTGCTTGGGAAGAATATAGTGTGAAGTACAGGTAACAAACTGCATGAAGGCATGGATGGGTGCACTAACTGCTGTGATTGAACTTGAAATAATGTTGAAAAATGGAGATTAACACTGTACAATCAATCAATCAATCAATCAATCAACCCTGAGTAAGAGAAATTTTTAAAATATTTAACCGTTGTTTTCTCCTTTTCTCAGTTTTCTACCACCCTATCTCTAGTTCTGGCAATTGAGCTTTATTATTAGCTCGGTTGTTTTCAAAGTAAATGTCAAGGAAATGTTGTAGCCCTGGTGTCATCAGTATCATCGTGCAAAACCCGAGATTTTAAGATATATCTGTAACCTAGCAATAAATCTAGTATTTTGTTAGATGCAAAATACTAGATCATATTGCGTGTTAAAACTTCCATTTTCTTTGCAAAAATTAATCTCTCTTTAAAACTATAGTTGTCAAGTCAAAAGTTGAAATACAAAATGATTCTGATGTAGTTTGGGGTTGTTTAGCTCACCTGATCACAAAATGCTCAAGGTGAACTTTTGTGATAGTGCTGTATCCATTGTGCATCATCTGTCGTTCATTGTGTGTCATCCAGGAGGAAACATTTACCTTGTGTGCACATTTTCAGTCAAATGCCCATGGAACTTGGTCAGAAAGTTTATCCTCATAACATCTCAGACAACATTGGAATTGGGTCATGTTGGGTCAAAAAGTGGGTCAAATCCTAGAAAAACCTTTGTGCACTCTAGAGGCAACATTTTCAGCCCAATACTCTTCAAATTTAGTTAGAATGTTTGTCTTGATCTCTTGGACAAGGATGAAATTGGGTCATGTGTAGGTCAAAAAGATCACCAGGTCATATTTTAGGAAAATGTTGTGTGCACTCTAGAGGCCACTTTTTTGTCTAATACTCGTAAAAACTTGATCAGATTGTTTGTCTTGATGATGTGTGGGTCTTGGCAACATGTTAATTACACAAAGAAATGTAAAGACTTAGAGTCAGTTCAGCTGAATATTTCCTCACCTAACATAATCAATTGATTTATTCCCAGACACTGCACTCATTTACAGGCCAATGAAACTGATGACACCAAAAGAGGTATGGAACACCCAGCCATAAGCAGTGGTGTTACATGAACCCAGTGATAAACTCTGACCAGGAAGTGTTCATCAAGTGCCCACTCCACACTTCTCGTGTAAACAGTGCCATTGCAAACAGTCACTGAGTATTGGAAAATGGGAGATGATTCTTCTGTTTAAACCATTTGCTTCAGTATTATACAGCACAGAATTTTGTATCCAGTCAGATTACAGCAAAACTGAACACTATTCTCTTTTTCAAAACATTTTAAGAAGAAAGCTACCATTAATATTTGCCTTTTTAGTTTGCCTGAGTACAAAGTGCTCAAGGTGAGCTTATGGGATTGTGCTGTGTCCATTGTCTGTGCGTCAACAATGACCTTGTGTGCACTCTAGAGGCCACATTTTCAACCATATACTCTTGAAAATTAGATTGTCTTGATGAAATCTCAGACAAGTTTGAAATTGGGTAATTTTGAGTCAAAGAGTAGTTCACTGGGCCAAATCTTAGAAAAACCTTGTTTTGCACCATACAGGCCACACATGCAGCCCAATACTCATGAAAGTTGGTCAGAATGTTTGTCTTGGTAAAATCTTGGACAAGTTTGAAACTGTGTCAAGTTGGGTCAGAAAGTAGGTCAATGGGCCAAACCTTAGGAAAAACCTTTTGTGCATGCTACAGGCCACATTTTCAGTGTGATACTCATGCAACTTGGTCAGAATGTTTTGTATTGATAAAATCTTGGACAAGTGTGAAATTCAGTCATGTTGAGTAAAAAAGAAGGGCACTGGGCCAAATCTCAGGAAAACCTTTTGTGCTGTCTAGAGGCCACATGTTCAACCCAATACTATGAAACTCTGTCAAAATGTTTGTCTTGATATTATCTCTGACAAGTTCAAAAATAGGTTGAGTCAGTCAAAAAGTAATAGGTCAAGTCGGTCAAAATGTAAGTTACTTACACTCATGTATTTTACATCATCACAACCAGGATCTTTTCAGCTTTATCAGTCCTAGATGACCTTACTCATGTGAGCATTTTAGGGCCAATGGCCCTCTTGTTTAACTAATAACTTCAAGCACATTCCATCAGGCAAATGAATGGTAGACTGAATATGAAAGAGATGAAAAATGTATGAAAACCTGTCACCTTCCTTGGCAAATCGGAACTCTATGGCCGCATCTATGGAGGTCTGTCTGGACTTGCTTCATCAATAGGTCATCCACTCTAAAAGAAAGACATACCGAAATCAAGAAATTTCTCAATGGAGTGGGGAGGTGGAAAGAAGACCGAGACAGGGTAGTGTGAAAAGGACTGGTAAACATAACTTCAGTAATGCATAGACAGGCCGTTGGGATAATACAAAATTTTAGAATTACCTAAAAAGAAATATTTTGCAGACGACAAAATAATTGTGACTCAAAAATAAAAATTGGCTTTTGGAAGGGTAGAAAACATTGTGGGAAAAGGAAAAAATGCGGGTTACTAGCATTTTCTCCTAGTTACCAGCATTTTCTACCTTTTCCACAATGTTTTCAAGAGGCTTCTTCCAAGGAGTAGTTAAAACTCAGGATTGTGTGGTAAAGGGTTTAACACCAAGAATAACAACGCTAATCTACAGTGTTTCAGGAAGTCGGCAATTCTGCATCTTTGACACAGAAAATGAAAGGCTGACACAACAGAATAAATATATCGGTTCTTCCTTGACACATTATCAGGGTTCCCATTCATGCACATACGTGCGTGATTCACGCAGTGAATTGAATAATCACGCAGAAAAATATAAAGTAAAACGTGCATGCATGCACAGGTTTCAGGGCTCCCATTGTCGATCACCAGTGGCGCCAGTTGGGACAAGTTATCAAGTGTGAAAGTCATTGTTTATCACCGCTAATCAAACTTGGTATCAATCCGCTTTTCTAGTGTAAAATTAAAGATTTTGAAGTTACATGCTATTTTTATTGACAAATCTCTGTCAAATTATGCGGAAATACTACTCCAAAACTTAACAGGCATGAAAAAAAGATCGCTGCAAGAAATGCGAAAACCCATGACACAACAAAAATTGGTTTCACATCGTCCGATCATAGGCATTTCAAACTGTCTATTTAGCATTACCAATTACTTTGAACAGGAAATTTACATAAATATCTCTGTAAAACGGTAAGTGAAAGCTAATTAGTGTCTGAAATTGACAGTGAAATGGAAAATTCTGCTGGCTGTCAGGCTGTAAGTTGTCCTTCTGAAACTGGTCCCGTGAGTAAGGAAATTATAACAAGCATCTTCTTTTTTTAAACTACCCATATTGTTTTCAAGAGCAGGTGACTGCAGAGTTAGACACATCAAAACAAATTTTCAGTGCAACAGACCCTTACTGTCCTCTGTAGATGCTCTAAAATTGTCAGTATTAAGTGCACTACCAGAATTTCTCTTGCACCCTCAAACTTGTATTCCAGGGAGCGCATGCACTCCCAAAAAGAGACGTGAGTGGGAACACTGATCATAAAACGGATTAAAAAGTAACGTAAAGGATTGGTTCAATTAATATGTCTAACAAAATCATCCAAGTTTATGACTGCAAATTCTTATTCAATCCACTTTCTACCACTGAATTATTTGTTTCCAGTTTACAATAAACTGCTGCCCAATAGATACAAAGATCAATAACAGGCTGCTGGTTTAGCAAATTCTGTATCGGTCTAAAAAGTAACATTACCCTGTGCAACATTGCTGTTGTTTCTCTTATATTACTGTAGGGAATACATCCCTTAACAGGGACAAAGACTACCTTTTGTCCTATAGGGGCCAACTGGGTCCCTTACTTAAAAAAACAAGGGGCCCAGCCCAAAATCTTGGGGCCCAACTTACCGAGACGAGAATGAAAAGTCTCCAAATTTTTACCGGCATGCACAGTTATCGAGAACCAGCCAAATGTGAGAAAACACCAAGTATAGATAAGAACAGTCAGAATACCGTAAAGGACAATATTAGGCACAGATATATGCAAATCTGGTCAGATTTGAATAATACACAGAGAGAAACCTGATTTTCGTCACTATTATGTCTGAAAATTTAAAAAAATATGAAAACTTATCCCATTTTGTGGGATCGCCACATGGGCCCCTGACAGGCATTTTCGGCCCACCATGGGCAAGTGCTCATACTTTTCCCTGTGTAAACCTTTTCTTCTTAGGCCCTGGTCACCAACTCGCTTGAGTAATTGGGATGACAGACGACAGTTTCCACGAGCCTCGGAAGTCACTGCTTTCCACTTTGATCTTTAATACCAAACCGACAGATGACCCCCAAAATTCATGAGCTAGCAGAAACACTGAATCTAGGAATCTTTTCTTCCTTACAAACAATGCTTAATTTGTTAATTCTACACTATACAGCTAAACATTCATGCATACCTTTGTTGTTTACGAGTTGCGCCATTGCATGGGCTCTTCGTGGTCATCTTGGCCTCTACTTCTTCACTCTTCTCTGTCTTCTTTTCAGCACCACACTTTGTTCCACAGGGTAGGTTGCGCAATCTAGTACTTGGTTAAGGAATTTTTTTTTCCCCAAACAGCTATTGAAAATAGTTTCAACGATGGTTGTGTCAGAAAGCAGCCAGTGGCTTGAGCAGAATGTTTTGCAAAGTACTGGTAAACCAAATTCCAGGACAGCATGCCACCGCAATATAACAGGGATAATGTTGAAAATGATGTAAACACCACTGAATCTGAAGTTTTAAAACAAGAAAATACAACTACACAGATTTAATACTTGACCTAAGAACCCAACTCATTCGACCTTTCATTCTGTTTTTCTGCACTAGGTCACTTACCAATCCTGACTGACTTGATCCATGGGCTGCATCACTGGGGCAGACACTTAGTACCACATAATCCTACATTCCGAAAAATGCAAAAGAAAGAGCTTAAGGCCCTATATCCCTTCCTTTACTGTTGACCCTTTAAAGCGGACATTATTTCTGACCTATTCCTTGGTATCAACACTGGACGGGGTACGATCATGACTACCATTTGAATGCTATCATGTTTCTAGTGACCAAAGGTTAAACATTGACCCATAGCAAGTTTGTGGTATCGACTTCATTTTTTCTCTTCAGAAAAAAATATGCTTTGAGCAAAGGCATTTGGGTGTGTGGGTCTTGGCAACATGTAAATGACACAAACAAATATAAAGACCTGGAGTAAATCAGTTCAGCTGAATATTTCCTCACCTAACATAATCAATTAATTTATTCCCAGACACTGCACTCATTTACAGGCCAATGAAACTGATGACACCAAAAGAGGTATGGAACACCCAGCCATAAGCAGTGGTGTTATATGAACCCAGTGATAAACTCTGACCAGGAAGTGTTCATCAAAGTGCCCACTCCACACTTCTCGTGTAAACAGTGCCATTGCAAACAATCACTGAGTATTGGAAAACGGCAGATGATTCTTCTATTTAAACCATTTGCTTCAGTATTATACACCACAGAATTTTGTATCCAGTCAGATTACAGCAAAACTAAACACTATTCTCCCTTTCAAAACATTTTAAGAAGAAAGCTACCATTAATATTTGCCTTTTTAGCTCGCCTGAGTACAAAGTGCTCAAGGTGAGCTTTTGGGATTGTGCTGTGTCCATTGTCCGTGCGTCAACAATGACCTTGTGTGCACTCTAGAGGCCACATTTTCAATCATATACCCTTGAAAATTAGTCAGATTGTCTTGATGAAATCTCAGACAAGTTTGAAATTGGGTAATTTTGAGTCAAAGAGTAGTTCACTGGGCCAAATCTGAGAAAAACCTTGTTTTGCACCCTACAGGCCACACATGCAGCCCAATGCTCATGAAAGTTGGTCAGAATGTTTGTCTTGGTAAAATCTTGGACAAGTTTGAAACTGTGTCATGTTGGGTCAAAAAGTAGGTCAATGGGCCAAACCTTAGGAAAAACCTTCTGTGCATGCTACAGGCCAGATTTTCAGCGTGATACTCATGCAACTTGGTCAGAATGTTTGTATTGATAAAATCTTGGACAAGTGTGAAATTCGGTCATGTTGAGTAAAAAAATAGGTCACTGGGCCATATCTCAGGAAAACCTTTTGTGCTCTCTAGAGGCCACATGTTCAACCCAGTACTATGAAACTCTGTCAAAATGTTTGTCTTGATATTATCTCTTACAAGTTCAAAAATAGGTTGAGTCAGTCAAAAAGTAATAGGTCAAGTCGGTCAAAACGTAAGTTACTTACACTCATGTATTTTACATCATCACAACCAGGATCTTTTCAGCTTTATCAGTCCTAGATGACCTTACTCATGTGAGCATTTTAGGGCCAATGGCCCTCTTGTTTAACTAATAACTTCAAGTACATTCCATCAGGCAAATGAATGGTAGACTGAATATGAAAGAGATGAAAAATGTATGAAAACCTGTCACCTTCCTTGGCAAATCGGAACTCTCTGGCCACATCTATGGAGGTCTGTCTGCACTTGCTTCATCAATAGGTCATCCACTCTAAAAGAAACACATACCGAAATCAAGAAATTTCTCAATGGAGTGGGGGGAAGGGGCGGAAAGAAGACTGAGACTGAGTAGTGTGAAAAGGACTGGTAAACATAACTTCAGTAATGCATAGACAGGCCCAATGGGATATTGCAAAACTTTAGAATTACCTAGAAAGAAATATTTTGCAGACGACAAAATAATTGTGACTCAAAAATAAAAATTGTCTTTTGGAAGGGTAGAAAACATTGTGGGAAAAGGAGAAAATGCTGGTTACTAGCATTTTCTCCTGGTTACCAGCATTTTCTAGGAATCTTTTCTTCCTTACAAACAATGCTTAATTTGTTAATTCTACACTATACAGCTAAAAATTCATGCATACCTTTGTTGTTTACGAGTTGCGCCATTGCATGGGCTCTTCGTGGTCATCTTGGCCTCTACTTCTTCACTCTTCTCCGTCTTCTTTTCAGCACCACACTTTGTTCCACAGGGTGGGTTGCGCAATCTAGTACTTGGTTAAGGAATTTTTTTTTCCCCAAACAGCTACTGATAATAGTTTCAACGATGGTTGTGTTGGAAAGCAGCCAGTGGCTTGAGCAGAATGTTTTGCAAAGTACTGGTAAACCAAATTCCAGGACAGCATGCCACCGCAATATAACAGGGATAATGTTGAAAATGATGTAAACACCACTCAATCTGAAGTTTTAAAACAAGAAAATACAACTACACAGATTTAATACTTGACCTAAGAACCCAACTCATTCGACCTTTCATTCTGTTTTTCTGCACTAGTTCACTTACCAATCCTGACTGACTTGATCCATGGGCTGCATCACTGGGGCAGACACTTAGTACCACATAATCCTACATTCCGAAAAATGCAAAAGAAAGAGCTTAAGGCCCTATATCCCTTCCTTTACTGTTGACCCTTTAAAGCGGACATTATTTCTGACCTATTCCTTGGTATCAACACTGGACGGGGTACGATCATGATTACCATTTGAATGCTATCATGTTTCTAGTGACCAAAGGTTAAACATTGACCCATAGCAAGTTTGTGGTATCGACTTCATTTTTTCTCTTCAGAAAAAAATATGCTTTGAGCAAAGGCATTTGGGTGTGTGGGTCTTGGCAACATGTAAATGACACAAACAAATATAAAGACCTGGAGTAAATCAGTTCAGTTGAATATTTCCTCACCTAACATAATCAATTAATTTATTCCCAGACACTGCACTCATTTACAGGCCAATGAAACTGATGACACCAAAAGAGGTATGGAACACCCAGCCATGAGCAGTGGTGTTACATGAACCCAGTGATAAACTCTGACCAGGAAGTGTTCATCAAAGTGCCCACTCCACACTTCTCGTGTAAACAGTGCCATTGCAAACAATCACTGAGTATTGGAAAACGGCAGATGATTCTTCTATTTAAACCATTTGCTTCAGTATTATACACCACAGAATTTTGTATCCAGTCAGATTACAGCAAAACTAAACACTATTCTCCCTTTCAAAACATTTTAAGAAGAAAGCTACCATTAATATTTGCCTTTTTAGCTCGCCTGAGTACAAAGTGCTCAAGGTGAGCTTTTGGGATTGTGCTGTGTCCATTGTCCGTGCGTCAACAATGACCTTGTGTGCACTCTAGAGGCCACATTTTCAATCATATACCCTTGAAAATTAGTCAGATTGTCTTGATGAAATCTCAGACAAGTTTGAAATTGGGTAATTTTGAGTCAAAGAGTAGTTCACTGGGCCAAATCTGAGAAAAACCTTGTTTTGCACCCTACAGGCCACACATGCAGCCCAATGCTCATGAAAGTTGGTCAGAATGTTTGTCTTGGTAAAATCTTGGACAAGTTTGAAACTGTATCATGTTGGGTCAAAAAGTAGGTCAATGGGCCAAACCTTAGGAAAAACCTTCTGTGCATGCTACAGGCCAGATTTTCAGCGTGATACTCATGCAACTTGGTCAGAATGTTTGTATTGATAAAATCTTGGACAAGTGTGAAATTCGGTCATGTTGAGTAAAAAAATAGGTCACTGGGCCATATCTCAGGAAAACCTTTTGTGCTCTCTAGAGGCCACATGTTCAACCCAGTACTATGAAACTCTGTCAAAATGTTTGTCTTGATATTATCTCTGACAAGTTCAAAAATAGGTTGAGTCAGTCAAAAAGTAATAGGTCAAGTCGGTCAAAACGTAAGTTACTTACACTCATGTATTTTACATCATCACAACCAGGATCTTTTCAGCTTTATCAGTCCTAGATGACCTTACTCATGTGAGCATTTTAGGGCCAATGGCCCTCTTGTTTAACTAATAACTTCAAGCACATTCCATCAGGCAAATGAATGGTAGACTGAATATGAAAGAGATGAAAAATGTATGAAAACCTGTCACCTTCCTTGGCAAATCGGAACTCTCTGGCCGCATCTATGGAGGTCTGTCTGCACTTGCTTCATCAATAGGTCATCCACTCTAAAAGAAACACATACAGAAATCAAGAAATTTCCCAATGGAGTGGGGGGGGAGGGGCGGAAAGAAGACTGAGACTGAGTAGTGTGAAAAGGACTGGTAAACATAACTTCAGTAATGCATAGATAGGCCCAATGGGATATTGCAAAACTTTAGAATTACCTAGAAAGAAATATTTTGCAGACGACAAAATAATTGTGACTCAAAAATAAAAATTGTCTTTTGGAAGGGTAGAAAACATTGTGGGAAAAGGAGAAAATGCTGGTTACTAGCATTTTCTCCTGGTTACCAGCATTTTCTAGGAATCTTTTCTTCCTTACAAACAATGCTTAATTTATTAATTCTACACTATACAGCTAAACATTCATGCATACCTTTGTTGTTTACGAGTTGCGCCATTGCATGGGCTCTTCGTGGTCATCTTGGCCTCTACTTCTTCACTCTTCTCCGTCTTCTTTTCAGCACCACACTTTGTTCCACAGGGTAGGTTGCGCAATCTAGTACTTGGTTAAGGAATTTTTTTTTTCCCCAAACAGCTACTGATAATAGTTTCAACGATGGTCGTGTCGGAAAGCAGCCAGTGGCTTGAGCAGAATATTTTGCAAAGTACTGGTAAACCAAATTCCAGGACAGCATGCCACCGCAATATAACAGGGATAATGTTGAAAATGATGTAAACACCACTCAATCTGAAGTTTTAAAACAAGAAAATACAACTACACAGATTTAATACTTGACCTAAGAACCCAACTCATTCGACCTTTCATTCTGTTTTTCTGCACTAGGTCACTTACCAATCCTGACTGACTTGATCCATGGGCTGCATCACTGGGGCAGACACTTAGTACCACATAATCCTACATTCCGAAAAATGCAAAAGAAAGAGCTTAAGGCCCTATATCCCTTCCTTTACTGTTGACCCTTTAAAGGGGACATTATTTCTGACCTATTCCTTGGTATCAACACTGGACGGGGTACGATCATGACTACCATTTGAATGCTATCATGTTTCTAGTGACCAAAGGTTAAACATTGACCCATAGCAAGTTTGTGGTATCGACTTCATTTTTTCTCTTCAGAAAAAAATATGCTTTGAGCAAAGGCATTTGGGTGTGTGGGTCTTGGCAACATGTAAATTACACAAACAAATATAAAGACCTGGAGTAAATCAGTTCAGCTGAATATTTCCTCACCTAACATAATCAATTAATTTATTCCCAGACACTGCACTCATTTACAGGCCAATGAAACTGATGACACCAAAAGAGGTATGGAACACCCAGCCATAAGCAGTGGTGTTACATGAACCCAGTGATAAACTCTGACCAGGAAGTGTTCATCAAAGTGCCCACTCCACACTTCTCGTGTAAACAGTGCCATTGCAAACAATCACTGAGTATTGGAAAACGGCAGATGATTCTTCTATTTAAACCATTTGCTTCAGTATTATACACCACAGAATTTTGTATCCAGTTAAATTACAGCAAAACTAAACACTATTCTCCCTTTCAAAACATTTTAAGAAGAAAGCTACCATTAATATTTGCCTTTTTAGCTCGCCTGAGTACAAAGTGCTCAAGGTGAGCTTTTGGGATTGTGCTGTGTCCATTGTCCGTGCGTCAACAATGACCTTGTGTGCACTCTAGAGGCCACATTTTCAATCATATACCCTTGAAAATTAGTCAGATTGTCTTGATGAAATCTCAGACAAGTTTGAAATTGGGTAATTTTGAGTCAAAGAGTAGTTCACTGGGCCAAATCTGAGAAAAACCTTGTTTTGCACCCTACAGGCCACACATGCAGCCCAATGCTCATGAAAGTTGGTCAGAATGTTTGTCTTGGTAAAATCTTGGACAAGTTTGAAGCTGTGTCATGTTGGGTCAAAAAGTAGGTCAATGGGCCAAACCTTAGGAAAAACCTTCTGTGCATGCTACAGGCCACATTTTCAGCGTGATACTCATGCAACTTGGTCAGAATGTTTGTATAGATAAAATCTTGGACAAGTGTGAAATTCGGTCATGTTGAGGAAAAAAAATAGGTCACTGGGCCATATCTCAGGAAAACCTTTTGTGCTCTCTAGAGGCCACATGTTCAACCCAGTACTATGAAACTCTGTCAAAATGTTTGTCTTGATATTATCTCTTACAAGTTCAAAAATAGGTTGAGTCAGTCAAAAAGTAATAGGTCAAGTCGGTCAAAACGTAAGTTACTTACACTCATGTATTTTACATCATCACAACCAGGATCTTTTCAGCTTTATCAGTCCTAGATGACCTTACTCATGTGAGCATTTTAGGGCCAATGGCCCTCTTGTTTAACTAATAACTTCAAGCACATTCCATCAGGCAAATGAATGGTAGACTGAATATGAAAGAGATGAAAAATGTATGAAAACCTGTCACCTTCCTTGGCAAATCGGAACTCTCTGGCTGCATCTATGGAGGTCTGTCTGCACTTTCTTCATCAATAGGTCATCCACTCTAAAAGAAACACATACCGAAATCAAGAAATTTCCCAATGGAGTGGGGGGGAGGGGCGGAAAGAAGACTGAGACGTGTGAAAAGGACTGGTAAACATAACTTCAGTAATGCATAGACAGGCCCAATGGGATATTGCAAAACTTTAGAATTACCTAGAAAGAAATATTTTGCAGACGACAAAATAATTGTGACTCAAAAATAAAAATTGTCTTTTGGAAGGGTAGAAAACATTGTGGGAAAAGGAGAAAATGCTGGTTACTAGCATTTTCTCCTGGTTACCAGCATTTTCTAGGAATCTTTTCTTCCTTACAAACAATACTTAATTTGTTAATTCTACACTATACAGCTAAACATTCATGCATACCTTTGTTGTTTACGAGTTGCACCATTGCATGGGCTCTTCGTGGTCATCTTGGCCTCTACTTCTTCACTCTTCTCCGTCTTCTTTTCAGCACCACACTTTGTTCCACAGGGTAGGTTGCGCAATCTAGTACTTGGTTAAGGAATTTCTTTTTTCCCCAAACAGCTACTGATAATAGTTTCAACGATGGTTGTGTCGGAAAGCAGCCAGTGGCTTGAGCAGAATGTTTTGCAAAGTACTGGTAAACCAAATTCCAGGACAGCATGCCACCGCAATATAACAGGGATAATGTTGAAAATGATGTAAACACCACTCAATCTGAAGTTTTAAAACAAGAAAATACAACTACACAGATTTAATACTTGACCTAAGAACCCAACTCATTCGACCTTTCATTCTGTTTTTCTGCACTAGGTCACTTACAAATCCTGACTGACTTGATCCATGGGCTGCATCACTGGGGCAGACACTTAGTACCACATAATCCTACATTCCGAAAAATGCAAAAGAAAGAGCTTAAGGCCCTATATCCCTTCCTTTACTGTTGACCCTTTAAAGCGGACATTATTTCTGACCTATTCTTTGGTATCAACACTGGACGGGGTACGATCATGACTACCATTTGAATGCTATCATGTTTCTAGTGACCAAAGGTTAAACATTGACCCATAGCAAGTTTGTGGTATCGACTTCATTTTTTCTCTTCAGAAAAAAATATGCTTTGAGCAAAGGCATTTGGGTGTGTGGGTCTTGGCAACATGTAAATTACACAAACAAATATAAAGACCTGGAGTAAATCAGTTCAGCTGAATATTTCCTCACCTAACATAATCAATTAATTTATTCCCAGACACTGCACTCATTTACAGGCCAATGAAACTGATGACACCAAAAGAGGTATGGAACACCCAGCCATAAGCAGTGGTGTTACATGAACCCAGTGATAAACTCTGACCAGGAAGTGTTCATCAAAGTGCCCACTCCACACTTCTCGTGTAAACAGTGCCATTGCAAACAATCACTGAGTATTGGAAAACGGCAGATGATTCTTCTATTTAAACCATTTGCTTCAGTATTATACACCACAGAATTTTGTATCCAGTCAGATTACAGCAAAACTAAACACTATTCTCCCTTTCAAAACATTTTAAGAAGAAAGCTACCATTAATATTTGCCTTTTTAGCTCGCCTGAGTACAAAGTGCTCAAGGTGAGCTTTTGGGATTGTGCTGTGTCCATTGTCCGTGCGTCAACAATGACCTTGTGTGCACTCTAGAGGCCACATTTTCAATCATATACCCTTGAAAATTAGTCAGATTGTCTTGATGAAATCTCAGACAAGTTTGAAATTGGGTAATTTTGAGTCAAAGAGTAGTTCACTGGGCCAAATCTGAGAAAAACCTTGTTTTGCACCCTACAGGCCACACATGCAGCCCAATGCTCATGAAAGTTGGTCAGAATGTTTGTCTTGGTAAAATCTTGGACAAGTTTGAAACTGTGTCATGTTGGGTCAAAAAGTAGGTCAATGGGCCAAACCTTAGGAAAAACCTTCTGTGCATGCTACAGGCCAGATTTTCAGCGTGATACTCATGCAACTTGGTCAGAATGTTTGTATTGATAAAATCTTGGACAAGTGTGAAATTCGGTCATGTTGAGTAAAAAAATAGGTCACTGGGCCATATCTCAGGAAAACCTTTTGTGCTCTCTAGAGGCCACATATTCAACCCAGTACTATGAAACTCTGTCAAAATGTTTGTCTTGATATTATCTCTTACAAGTTCAAAAATAGGTTGAGTCAGTCAAAAAGTAATAGGTCAAGTCGGTCAAAACGTAAGTTACTTACACTCATGTATTTTACATCATCACAACCAGGATCTTTTCAGCTTTATCAGTCCTAGATGACCTTACTCATGTGAGCATTTTAGGGCCAATGGCCCTCTTGTTTAACTAATAACTTCAAGCACATTCCATCAGGCAAATGAATGGTAGACTGAATATGAAAGAGATGAAAAATGTATGAAAACCTGTCACCTTCCTTGGCAAATCGGAACTCTCTGGCCGCATCTATGGAGGTCTGTCTGCACTTGCTTCATCAATAGGTCATCCACTCTAAAAGAAACACATACGGAAATCAAGAAATTTCCCAATGGAGCGGGGGGGGAGGGGCGGAAAGAAGACTGAGACTGAGACGTGTGAAAAGGACTGGTAAACATAACTTCAGTAATGCATAGACAGGCCCAATGGGATATTGCAAAACTTTAGAATTACCTAGAAAGAAATATTTTGCAGACGACAAAATAATTGTGACTCAAAAATAAAAATTGTCTTTTGGAAGGGTAGAAAACATTGTGGGAAAAGGAGAAAATGCTGGTTACTAGCATTTTCTCCTGGTTACCAGCATTTTCTAGGAATCTTTTCTTCCTTACAAACAATGCTTAATTTGTTAATTCTACACTATACAGCTAAACATTCATGCATACCTTTGTTGTTTACGAGTTGCGCCATTGCATGGGCTCTTCGTGGTCATCTTGGCCTCTACTTCTTCACTCTTCTCCGTCTTCTTTTCAGCACCACACTTTGTTCCACAGGGTAGGTTGCGCAATCTAGTACTTGGTTAAGGAATTTTTTTTTTCCCCAAACAGCTACTGATAATAGTTTCAACGATGGTTGTGTCGGAAAGCAGCCAGTGGCTTGAGCAGAATGTTTTGCAAAGTACTGGTAAACCAAATTCCAGGACAGCATGCCACCGCAATATAACAGGGATAATGTTGAAAATGATGTAAACACCACTCAATCTGAAGTTTTAAAACAAGAAAATACAACTACACAGATTTGATACTTGACCTAAGAACCCAACTTATTCGACCTTTCATTCTGTTTTTCTGCACTAGGTCACTTACCAATCCTGACTGACTTGATCCATGGGCTGCATCACTGGGGCAGACACTTAGTACCACATAATCCTACATTCCGAAAAATGCAAAAGAAAGAGCTTAAGGCCCTATATCCCTTCCTTTACTGTTGACCCTTTAAAGCGGACATTATTTCTGACCTATTCCTTGGTATCAACACTGGACGGGGTACGATCATGACTACCATTTGAATGCTATCATGTTTCTAGTGACCAAAGGTTAAACATTGACCCATAGCAAGTTTGTGGTATCGACTTCATTTTTTCTCTTCAGAAAAAAATATGCTTTGAGCAAAGGCATTTGGGTGTGTGGGTCTTGGCAACATGTAAATTACACAAACAAATATAAAGACCTGGAGTAAATCAGTTCAGCTGAATATTTCCTCACCTAACATAATCAGTTAATTAATTCCCAGACACTGCACTCATTTACAGGCCAATGAAACTGATGACACCAAAAGAGGTATGGAACACCCAGCCATAAGCAGTGGTGTTACATGAACCCAGTGATAAACTCTGACCAGGAAGTGTTCATCAAGTGCCCACTCCACACTTCTCGTGTAAACAGTGCCATTGCAAACAGTCACTGAGTATTGGAAAATGGGAGATGATTCTTCTGTTTAAACCATTTGCTTCAGTATTATACAGCACAGAATTTTGTATCCAGTCAGATTACAGCAAAACTGAACACTATTCTCTTTTTCAAAACATTTTAAGAAGAAAGCTACCATTAATATTTGCCTTTTTAGTTTGCCTGAGTACAAAGTGCTCAAGGTGAGCTTATGGGATTGTGCTGTGTCCATTGTCTGTGCGTCAACAATGACCTTGTGTGCACTCTAGAGGCCACATTTTCAACCATATACTCTTGAAAATTAGATTGTCTTGATGAAATCTCAGACAAGTTTGAAATTGGGTAATTTTGAGTCAAAGAGTAGTTCACTGGGCCAAATCTTAGAAAAACCTTGTTTTGCACCATACAGGCCACACATGCAGCCCAATACTCATGAAAGTTGGTCAGAATGTTTGTCTTGGTAAAATCTTGGACAAGTTTGAAACTGTGTCAAGTTGGGTCAGAAAGTAGGTCAATGGGCCAAACCTTAGGAAAAACCTTTTGTGCATGCTACAGGCCACATTTTCAGTGTGATACTCATGCAACTTGGTCAGAATGTTTTGTATTGATAAAATCTTGGACAAGTGTGAAATTCAGTCATGTTGAGTAAAAAAGAAGGGCACTGGGCCAAATCTCAGGAAAACCTTTTGTGCTGTCTAGAGGCCACATGTTCAACCCAATACTATGAAACTCTGTCAAAATGTTTGTCTTGATATTATCTCTGACAAGTTCAAAAATAGGTTGAGTCAGTCAAAAAGTAATAGGTCAAGTCGGTCAAAATGTAAGTTACTTACACTCATGTATTTTACATCATCACAACCAGGATCTTTTCAGCTTTATCAGTCCTAGATGACCTTACTCATGTGAGCATTTTAGGGCCAATGGCGCTCTTGTTTAACTAATAACTTCAAGCACATTCCATCAGGCAAATGAATGGTAGACTGAATATGAAAGAGATGAAAAATGTATGAAAACCTGTCACCTTCCTTGGCAAATCGGAACTCTATGGCCGCATCTACGGAGGTCTGTCTGGACTTGCTTCATCAATAGGTCATCCACTCTAAAAGAAAGACATACCGAAATCAAGAAATTTCTCAATGGAGTGGGGAGGTGGAAAGAAGACCGAGACAGGGTAGTGTGAAAAGGACTGGTAAACATAACTTCAGTAATGCATAGACAGGCCGTTGGGATAATACAAAATTTTAGAATTACCTAAAAAGAAATATTTTGCAGACGACAAAATAATTGTGACTCAAAAATAAAAATTGGCTTTTGGAAGGGTAGAAAACATTGTGGGAAAAGGAAAAAATGCGGGTTACTAGCATTTTCTCCTAGTTACCAGCATTTTCTACCTTTTCCACAATGTTTTCAAGAGGCTTCTTCCAAGGAGTAGTTAAAACTCAGGATTGTGTGGTAAAGGGTTTAACACCAAGAATAACAACGCTAATCTACAGTGTTTCAGGAAGTCGGCAATTCTGCATCTTTGACACAGAAAATGAAAGGCTGACACAACAGAATAAATATATCGGTTCTTCCTTGACACATTATCAGGGTTCCCATTCATGCACATACGTGCGTGATTCACGCAGTGAATTGAATAATCACGCAGAAAAATATAAAGTAAAACGTGCATGCATGCACAGGTTTCAGGGCTCCCATTGTCGATCACCAGTGGCGCCAGTTGGGACAAGTTATCAAGTGTGAAAGTCATTGTTTATCACCGCTAATCAAACTTGGTATCAATCCGCTTTTCTAGTGTAAAATTAAAGATTTTGAAGTTACATGCTATTTTTATTGACAAATCTCTGTCAAATTATGCGGAAATACTACTCCAAAACTTAACAGGCATGAAAAAAAGATCGCTGCAAGAAATGCGAAAACCCATGACACAACAAAAATTGGTTTCACATCGTCCGATCATAGGCATTTCAAACTGTCTATTTAGCATTACCAATTACTTTGAACAGGAAATTTACATAAATATCTCTGTAAAACGGTAAGTGAAAGCTAATTAGTGTCTGAAATTGACAGTGAAATGGAAAATTCTGCTGGCTGTCAGGCTGTAAGTTGTCCTTCTGAAACTGGTCCCGTGAGTAAGGAAATTATAACAAGCATCTTCTTTTTTTAAACTACCCATATTGTTTTCAAGAGCAGGTGACTGCAGAGTTAGACACATCAAAACAAATTTTCAGTGCAACAGACCCTTACTGTCCTCTGTAGATGCTCTAAAATTGTCAGTATTAAGTGCACTACCAGAATTTCTCTTGCACCCTCAAACTTGTATTCCAGGGAGCGCATGCACTCCCAAAAAGAGACGTGAGTGGGAACACTGATCATAAAACGGATTAAAAAGTAACGTAAAGGATTGGTTCAATTAATATGTCTAACAAAATCATCCAAGTTTATGACTGCAAATTCTTATTCAATCCACTTTCTACCACTGAATTATTTGTTTCCAGTTTACAATAAACTGCTGCCCAATAGATACAAAGATCAATAACAGGCTGCTGGTTTAGCAAATTCTGTATCGGTCTAAAAAGTAACATTACCCTGTGCAACATTGCTGTTGTTTCTCTTATATTACTGTAGGGAATACATCCCTTAACAGGGACAAAGACTACCTTTTGTCCTATAGGGGCCAACTGGGTCCCTTACTTAAAAAAACAAGGGGCCCAGCCCAAAATCTTGGGGCCCAACTTACCGAGACGAGAATGAAAAGTCTCCAAATTTTTACCGGCATGCACAGTTATCGAGAACCAGCCAAATGTGAGAAAACACCAAGTATAGATAAGAACAGTCAGAATACCGTAAAGGACAATATTAGGCACAGATATATGCAAATCTGGTCAGATTTGAATAATACACAGAGAGAAACCTGATTTTCGTCACTATTATGTCTGAAAATTTAAAAAAATATGAAAACTTATCCCATTTTGTGGGATCGCCACATGGGCCCCTGACAGGCATTTTCGGCCCACCATGGGCAAGTGCTCATACTTTTCCCTGTGTAAACCTTTTCTTCTTAGGCCCTGGTCACCAACTCGCTTGAGTAATTGGGATGACAGACGACAGTTTCCACGAGCCTCGGAAGTCACTGCTTTCCACTTTGATCTTTAATACCAAACCGACAGATGACCCCCAAAATTCATGAGCTAGCAGAAACACTGAATCTAGGAATCTTTTCTTCCTTACAAACAATGCTTAATTTGTTAATTCTACACTATACAGCTAAACATTCATGCATACCTTTGTTGTTTACGAGTTGCGCCATTGCATGGGCTCTTCGTGGTCATCTTGGCCTCTACTTCTTCACTCTTCTCTGTCTTCTTTTCAGCACCACACTTTGTTCCACAGGGTAGGTTGCGCAATCTAGTACTTGGTTAAGGAATTTTTTTTTCCCCAAACAGCTATTGAAAATAGTTTCAACGATGGTTGTGTCAGAAAGCAGCCAGTGGCTTGAGCAGAATGTTTTGCAAAGTACTGGTAAACCAAATTCCAGGACAGCATGCCACCGCAATATAACAGGGATAATGTTGAAAATGATGTAAACACCACTGAATCTGAAGTTTTAAAACAAGAAAATACAACTACACAGATTTAATACTTGACCTAAGAACCCAACTCATTCGACCTTTCATTCTGTTTTTCTGCACTAGGTCACTTACAAATCCTGACTGACTTGATCCATGGGCTGCATCACTGGGGCAGACACTTAGTACCACATAATCCTACATTCCGAAAAATGCAAAAGAAAGAGCTTAAGGCCCTATATCCCTTCCTTTACTGTTGACCCTTTAAAGCGGACATTATTTCTGACCTATTCCTTGGTATCAACACTGGACGGGGTACGATCATGACTACCATTTGAATGCTATCATGTTTCTAGTGACCAAAGGTTAAACATTGACCCATAGCAAGTTTGTGGTATCGACTTCATTTTTTCTCTTCAGAAAAAAAAATGCTTTGAGCAAAGGCATTTGGGTGTGTGGGTCTTGGCAACATGTAAATTACACAAACAAATATAAAGACCTGGAGTAAATCAGTTCAGCTGAATATTTCCTCACCTAACATAATCAATTAATTTATTCCCAGACACTGCACTCATTTACAGGCCAATGAAACTGATGACACCAAAAGAGGTATGGAACACCCAGCCATAAGCAGTGGTGTTATATGAACCCAGTGATAAACTCTGACCAGGAAGTGTTCATCAAAGTGCCCACTCCACACTTCTCGTGTAAACAGTGCCATTGCAAACAATCACTGAGTATTGGAAAACGGCAGATGATTCTTCTATTTAAACCATTTGCTTCAGTATTATACACCACAGAATTTTGTATCCAGTCAGATTACAGCAAAACTAAACACTATTCTCCCTTTCAAAACATTTTAAGAAGAAAGCTACCATTAATATTTGCCTTTTTAGCTCGCCTGAGTACAAAGTGCTCAAGGTGAGCTTTTGGGATTGTGCTGTGTCCATTGTCCGTGCGTCAACAATGACCTTGTGTGCACTCTAGAGGCCACATTTTCAATCATATACCCTTGAAAATTAGTCAGATTGTCTTGATGAAATCTCAGACAAGTTTGAAATTGGGTAATTTTGAGTCAAAGAGTAGTTCACTGGGCCAAATCTGAGAAAAACCTTGTTTTGCACCCTACAGGCCACACATGCAGCCCAATGCTCATGAAAGTTGGTCAGAATGTTTGTCTTGGTAAAATCTTGGACAAGTTTGAAACTGTGTCATGTTGGGTCAAAAAGTAGGTCAATGGGCCAAACCTTAGGAAAAACCTTCTGTGCATGCTACAGGCCACATTTTCAGCGTGATACTCATGCAACTTGGTCAGAATGTTTGTATTGATAAAATCTTGGACAAGTGTGAAATTCGGTCATGTTGAGTAAAAAAATAGGTCACTGGGCCATATCTCAGGAAAACCTTTTGTGCTCTCTAGAGGCCACATGTTCAACCCAGTACTATGAAACTCTGTCAAAATGTTTGTCTTGATATTATCTCTTACAAGTTCAAAAATAGGTTGAGTCAGTCAAAAAGTAATAGGTCAAGTCGGTCAAAACGTAAGTTACTTACACTCATGTATTTTACATCATCACAACCAGGATCTTTTCAGCTTTATCAGTCCTAGATGACCTTACTCATGTGAGCATTTTAGGGCCAATGGCCCTCTTGTTTAACTAATAACTTCAAGTACATTCCATCAGGCAAATGAATGGTAGACTGAATATGAAAGAGATGAAAAATGTATGAAAACCTGTCACCTTCCTTGGCAAATCGGAACTCTCTGGCCACATCTATGGAGGTCTGTCTGCACTTGCTTCATCAATAGGTCATCCACTCTAAAAGAAACACATACCGAAATCAAGAAATTTCTCAATGGAGTGGGGGGAAGGGGCGGAAAGAAGACTGAGACTGAGTAGTGTGAAAAGGACTGGTAAACATAACTTCAGTAATGCATAGACAGGCCCAATGGGATATTGCAAAACTTTAGAATTACCTAGAAAGAAATATTTTGCAGACGACAAAATAATTGTGACTCAAAAATAAAAATTGTCTTTTGGAAGGGTAGAAAACATTGTGGGAAAAGGAGAAAATGCTGGTTACTAGCATTTTCTCCTGGTTACCAGCATTTTCTAGGAATCTTTTCTTCCTTACAAACAATGCTTAATTTGTTAATTCTACACTATACAGCTAAAAATTCATGCATACCTTTGTTGTTTACGAGTTGCGCCATTGCATGGGCTCTTCGTGGTCATCTTGGCCTCTACTTCTTCACTCTTCTCCGTCTTCTTTTCAGCACCACACTTTGTTCCACAGGGTGGGTTGCGCAATCTAGTACTTGGTTAAGGAATTTTTTTTTCCCCAAACAGCTACTGATAATAGTTTCAACGATGGTTGTGTTGGAAAGCAGCCAGTGGCTTGAGCAGAATGTTTTGCAAAGTACTGGTAAACCAAATTCCAGGACAGCATGCCACCGCAATATAACAGGGATAATGTTGAAAATGATGTAAACACCACTCAATCTGAAGTTTTAAAACAAGAAAATACAACTACACAGATTTAATACTTGACCTAAGAACCCAATTCATTCGACCTTTCATTCTGTTTTTCTGCACTAGTTCACTTACCAATCCTGACTGACTTGATCCATGGGCTGCATCACTGGGGCAGACACTTAGTACCACATAATCCTACATTCCGAAAAATGCAAAAGAAAGAGCTTAAGGCCCTATATCCCTTCCTTTACTGTTGACCCTTTAAAGCGGACATTATTTCTGACCTATTCCTTGGTATCAACACTGGACGGGGTACGATCATGATTACCATTTGAATGCTATCATGTTTCTAGTGACCAAAGGTTAAACATTGACCCATAGCAAGTTTGTGGTATCGACTTCATTTTTTCTCTTCAGAAAAAAATATGCTTTGAGCAAAGGCATTTGGGTGTGTGGGTCTTGGCAACATGTAAATGACACAAACAAATATAAAGACCTGGAGTAAATCAGTTCAGTTGAATATTTCCTCACCTAACATAATCAATTAATTTATTCCCAGACACTGCACTCATTTACAGGCCAATGAAACTGATGACACCAAAAGAGGTATGGAACACCCAGCCATGAGCAGTGGTGTTACATGAACCCAGTGATAAACTCTGACCAGGAAGTGTTCATCAAAGTGCCCACTCCACACTTCTCGTGTAAACAGTGCCATTGCAAACAATCACTGAGTATTGGAAAACGGCAGATGATTCTTCTATTTAAACCATTTGCTTCAGTATTATACACCACAGAATTTTGTATCCAGTCAGATTACAGCAAAACTAAACACTATTCTCCCTTTCAAAACATTTTAAGAAGAAAGCTACCATTAATATTTGCCTTTTTAGCTCGCCTGAGTACAAAGTGCTCAAGGTGAGCTTTTGGGATTGTGCTGTGTCCATTGTCCGTGCGTCAACAATGACCTTGTGTGCACTCTAGAGGCCACATTTTCAATCATATACCCTTGAAAATTAGTCAGATTGTCTTGATGAAATCTCAGACAAGTTTGAAATTGGGTAATTTTGAGTCAAAGAGTAGTTCACTGGGCCAAATCTGAGAAAAACCTTGTTTTGCACCCTACAGGCCACACATGCAGCCCAATGCTCATGAAAGTTGGTCAGAATGTTTGTCTTGGTAAAATCTTGGACAAGTTTGAAACTGTATCATGTTGGGTCAAAAAGTAGGTCAATGGGCCAAACCTTAGGAAAAACCTTCTGTGCATGCTACAGGCCAGATTTTCAGCGTGATACTCATGCAACTTGGTCAGAATGTTTGTATTGATAAAATCTTGGACAAGTGTGAAATTCGGTCATGTTGAGTAAAAAAATAGGTCACTGGGCCATATCTCAGGAAAACCTTTTGTGCTCTCTAGAGGCCACATGTTCAACCCAGTACTATGAAACTCTGTCAAAATGTTTGTCTTGATATTATCTCTGACAAGTTCAAAAATAGGTTGAGTCAGTCAAAAAGTAATAGGTCAAGTCGGTCAAAACGTAAGTTACTTACACTCATGTATTTTACATCATCACAACCAGGATCTTTTCAGCTTTATCAGTCCTAGATGACCTTACTCATGTGAGCATTTTAGGGCCAATGGCCCTCTTGTTTAACTAATAACTTCAAGCACATTCCATCAGGCAAATGAATGGTAGACTGAATATGAAAGAGATGAAAAATGTATGAAAACCTGTCACCTTCCTTGGCAAATCGGAACTCTCTGGCCGCATCTATGGAGGTCTGTCTGCACTTGCTTCATCAATAGGTCATCCACTCTAAAAGAAACACATACAGAAATCAAGAAATTTCCCAATGGAGTGGGGGGGAGGGGCGGAAAGAAGACTGAGACTGAGTAGTGTGAAAAGGACTGGTAAACATAACTTCAGTAATGCATAGATAGGCCCAATGGGATATTGCAAAACTTTAGAATTACCTAGAAAGAAATATTTTGCAGACGACAAAATAATTGTGACTCAAAAATAAAAATTGTCTTTTGGAAGGGTAGAAAACATTGTGGGAAAAGGAGAAAATGCTGGTTACTAGCATTTTCTCCTGGTTACCAGCATTTTCTAGGAATCTTTTCTTCCTTACAAACAATGCTTAATTTATTAATTCTACACTATACAGCTAAACATTCATGCATGCCTTTGTTGTTTACGAGTTGCGCCATTGCATGGGCTCTTCGTGGTCATCTTGGCCTCTACTTCTTCACTCTTCTCCGTCTTCTTTTCAGCACCACACTTTGTTCCACAGGGTAGGTTGCGCAATCTAGTACTTGGTTAAGGAATTTTTTTTTTCCCCAAACAGCTACTGATAATAGTTTCAACGATGGTCGTGTCGGAAAGCAGCCAGTGGCTTGAGCAGAATATTTTGCAAAGTACTGGTAAACCAAATTCCAGGACAGCATGCCACCGCAATATAACAGGGATAATGTTGAAAATGATGTAAACACCACTCAATCTGAAGTTTTAAAACAAGAAAATACAACTACACAGATTTAATACTTGACCTAAGAACCCAACTCATTTGACCTTTCATTCTGTTTTTCTGCACTAGGTCACTTACCAATCCTGACTGACTTGATCCATGGGCTGCATCACTGGGGCAGACACTTAGTACCACATAATCCTACATTCCGAAAAATGCAAAAGAAAGAGCTTAAGGCCCTATATCCCTTCCTTTACTGTTGACCCTTTAAAGGGGACATTATTTCTGACCTATTCCTTGGTATCAACACTGGACGGGGTACGATCATGACTACCATTTGAATGCTATCATGTTTCTAGTGACCAAAGGTTTAACATTGACCCATAGCAAGTTTGTGGTATCGACTTCATTTTTTCTCTTCAGAAAAAAATATGCTTTGAGCAAAGGCATTTGGGTGTGTGGGTCTTGGCAACATGTAAATTACACAAACAAATATAAAGACCTGGAGTAAATCAGTTCAGCTGAATATTTCCTCACCTAACATAATCAATTAATTTATTCCCAGACACTGCACTCATTTACAGGCCAATGAAACTGATGACACCAAAAGAGGTATGGAACACCCAGCCATAAGCAGTGGTGTTACATGAACCCAGTGATAAACTCTGACCAGGAAGTGTTCATCAAAGTGCCCACTCCACACTTCTCGTGTAAACAGTGCCATTGCAAACAATCACTGAGTATTGGAAAACGGCAGATGATTCTTCTATTTAAACCATTTGCTTCAGTATTATACACCACAGAATTTTGTATCCAGTCAGATTACAGCAAAACTAAACACTATTCTCCCTTTCAAAACATTTTAAGAAGAAAGCTACCATTAATATTTGCCTTTTTAGCTCGCCTGAGTACAAAGTGCTCAAGGTGAGCTTTTGGGATTGTGCTGTGTCCATTGTCCGTGCGTCAACAATGACCTTGTGTGCACTCTAGAGGCCACATTTTCAATCATATACCCTTGAAAATTAGTCAGATTGTCTTGATGAAATCTCAGACAAGTTTGAAATTGGGTAATTTTGAGTCAAAGAGTAGTTCACTGGGCCAAATCTGAGAAAAACCTTGTTTTGCACCCTACAGGCCACACATGCAGCCCAATGCTCATGAAAGTTGGTCAGAATGTTTGTCTTGGTAAAATCTTGGACAAGTTTGAAGCTGTGTCATGTTGGGTCAAAAAGTAGGTCAATGGGCCAAACCTTAGGAAAAACCTTCTGTGCATGCTACAGGCCACATTTTCAGCGTGATACTCATGCAACTTGGTCAGAATGTTTGTATAGATAAAATCTTGGACAAGTGTGAAATTCGGTCATGTTGAGGAAAAAAAATAGGTCACTGGGCCATATCTCAGGAAAACCTTTTGTGCTCTCTAGAGGCCACATGTTCAACCCAGTACTATGAAACTCTGTCAAAATGTTTGTCTTGATATTATCTCTTACAAGTTCAAAAATAGGTTGAGTCAGTCAAAAAGTAATAGGTCAAGTCGGTCAAAACGTAAGTTACTTACACTCATGTATTTTACATCATCACAACAAGGATCTTTTCAGCTTTATCAGTCCTAGATGACCTTACTCATGTGAGCATTTTAGGGCCAATGGCCCTCTTGTTTAACTAATAACTTCAAGCACATTCCATCAGGCAAATGAATGGTAGACTGAATATGAAAGAGATGAAAAATGTATGAAAACCTGTCACCTTCCTTGGCAAATCGGAACTCTCTGGCTGCATCTATGGAGGTCTGTCTGCACTTTCTTCATCAATAGGTCATCCACTCTAAAAGAAACACATACCGAAATCAAGAAATTTCCCAATGGAGTGGGGGGGAGGGGCGGAAAGAAGACTGAGACGTGTGAAAAGGACTGGTAAACATAACTTCAGTAATGCATAGACAGGCCCAATGGGATATTGCAAAACTTTAGAATTACCTAGAAAGAAATATTTTGCAGACGACAAAATAATTGTGACTCAAAAATAAAAATTGTCTTTTGGAAGGGTAGAAAACATTGTGGGAAAAGGAGAAAATGCTGGTTACTAGCATTTTCTCCTGGTTACCAGCATTTTCTAGGAATCTTTTCTTCCTTACAAACAATACTTAATTTGTTAATTCTACACTATACAGCTAAACATTCATGCATACCTTTGTTGTTTACGAGTTGCACCATTGCATGGGCTCTTCGTGGTCATCTTGGCCTCTACTTCTTCACTCTTCTCCGTCTTCTTTTCAGCACCACACTTTGTTCCACAGGGTAGGTTGCGCAATCTAGTACTTGGTTAAGGAATTTCTTTTTTCCCCAAACAGCTACTGATAATAGTTTCAACGATGGTTGTGTCGGAAAGCAGCCAGTGGCTTGAGCAGAATGTTTTGCAAAGTACTGGTAAACCAAATTCCAGGACAGCATGCCACCGCAATATAACAGGGATAATGTTGAAAATGATGTAAACACCACTCAATCTGAAGTTTTAAAACAAGAAAATACAACTACACAGATTTAATACTTGACCTAAGAACCCAACTCATTCGACCTTTCATTCTGTTTTTCTGCACTAGGTCACTTACAAATCCTGACTGACTTGATCCATGGGCTGCATCACTGGGGCAGACACTTAGTACCACATAATCCTACATTCCGAAAAATGCAAAAGAAAGAGCTTAAGGCCCTATATCCCTTCCTTTACTGTTGACCCTTTAAAGCGGACATTATTTCTGACCTATTCTTTGGTATCAACACTGGACGGGGTACGATCATGACTACCATTTGAATGCTATCATGTTTCTAGTGACCAAAGGTTAAACATTGACCCATAGCAAGTTTGTGGTATCGACTTCATTTTTTCTCTTCAGAAAAAAATATGCTTTGAGCAAAGGCATTTGGGTGTGTGGGTCTTGGCAACATGTAAATTACACAAACAAATATAAAGACCTGGAGTAAATCAGTTCAGCTGAATATTTCCTCACCTAACATAATCAATTAATTTATTCCCAGACACTGCACTCATTTACAGGCCAATGAAACTGATGACACCAAAAGAGGTATGGAACACCCAGCCATAAGCAGTGGTGTTACATGAACCCAGTGATAAACTCTGACCAGGAAGTGTTCATCAAAGTGCCCACTCCACACTTCTCGTGTAAACAGTGCCATTGCAAACAATCACTGAGTATTGGAAAACGGCAGATGATTCTTCTATTTAAACCATTTGCTTCAGTATTATACACCACAGAATTTTGTATCCAGTCAGATTACAGCAAAACTAAACACTATTCTCCCTTTCAAAACATTTTAAGAAGAAAGCTACCATTAATATTTGCCTTTTTAGCTCGCCTGAGTACAAAGTGCTCAAGGTGAGCTTTTGGGATTGTGCTGTGTCCATTGTCCGTGCGTCAACAATGACCTTGTGTGCACTCTAGAGGCCACATTTTCAATCATATACCCTTGAAAATTAGTCAGATTGTCTTGATGAAATCTCAGACAAGTTTGAAATTGGGTAATTTTGAGTCAAAGAGTAGTTCACTGGGCCAAATCTGAGAAAAACCTTGTTTTGCACCCTACAGGCCACACATGCAGCCCAATGCTCATGAAAGTTGGTCAGAATGTTTGTCTTGGTAAAATCTTGGACAAGTTTGAAACTGTGTCATGTTGGGTCAAAAAGTAGGTCAATGGGCCAAACCTTAGGAAAAACCTTCTGTGCATGCTACAGGCCAGATTTTCAGCGTGATACTCATGCAACTTGGTCAGAATGTTTGTATTGATAAAATCTTGGACAAGTGTGAAATTCGGTCATGTTGAGTAAAAAAATAGGTCACTGGGCCATATCTCAGGAAAACCTTTTGTGCTCTCTAGAGGCCACATATTCAACCCAGTACTATGAAACTCTGTCAAAATGTTTGTCTTGATATTATCTCTTACAAGTTCAAAAATAGGTTGAGTCAGTCAAAAAGTAATAGGTCAAGTCGGTCAAAACGTAAGTTACTTACACTCATGTATTTTACATCATCACAACCAGGATCTTTTCAGCTTTATCAGTCCTAGATGACCTTACTCATGTGAGCATTTTAGGGCCAATGGCCCTCTTGTTTAACTAATAACTTCAAGCACATTCCATCAGGCAAATGAATGGTAGACTGAATATGAAAGAGATGAAAAATGTATGAAAACCTGTCACCTTCCTTGGCAAATCGGAACTCTCTGGCCGCATCTATGGAGGTCTGTCTGCACTTGCTTCATCAATAGGTCATCCACTCTAAAAGAAACACATACGGAAATCAAGAAATTTCCCAATGGAGCGGGGGGGGAGGGGCGGAAAGAAGACTGAGACTGAGACGTGTGAAAAGGACTGGTAAACATAACTTCAGTAATGCATAGACAGGCCCAATGGGATATTGCAAAACTTTAGAATTACCTAGAAAGAAATATTTTGCAGACGACAAAATAATTGTGACTCAAAAATAAAAATTGTCTTTTGGAAGGGTAGAAAACATTGTGGGAAAAGGAGAAAATGCTGGTTACTAGCATTTTCTCCTGGTTACCAGCATTTTCTAGGAATCTTTTCTTCCTTACAAACAATGCTTAATTTGTTAATTCTACACTATACAGCTAAACATTCATGCATACCTTTGTTGTTTACGAGTTGCGCCATTGCATGGGCTCTTCGTGGTCATCTTGGCCTCTACTTCTTCACTCTTCTCCGTCTTCTTTTCAGCACCACACTTTGTTCCACAGGGTAGGTTGCGCAATCTAGTACTTGGTTAAGGAATTTTTTTTTTCCCCAAACAGCTACTGATAATAGTTTCAACGATGGTTGTGTCGGAAAGCAGCCAGTGGCTTGAGCAGAATGTTTTGCAAAGTACTGGTAAACCAAATTCCAGGACAGCATGCCACCGCAATATAACAGGGATAATGTTGAAAATGATGTAAACACCACTCAATCTGAAGTTTTAAAACAAGAAAATACAACTACACAGATTTGATACTTGACCTAAGAACCCAACTTATTCGACCTTTCATTCTGTTTTTCTGCACTAGGTCACTTACCAATCCTGACTGACTTGATCCATGGGCTGCATCACTGGGGCAGACACTTAGTACCACATAATCCTACATTCCGAAAAATGCAAAAGAAAGAGCTTAAGGCCCTATATCCCTTCCTTTACTGTTGACCCTTTAAAGCGGACATTATTTCTGACCTATTCCTTGGTATCAACACTGGACGGGGTACGATCATGACTACCATTTGAATGCTATCATGTTTCTAGTGACCAAAGGTTAAACATTGACCCATAGCAAGTTTGTGGTATCGACTTCATTTTTTCTCTTCAGAAAAAAATATGCTTTGAGCAAAGGCATTTGGGTGTGTGGGTCTTGGCAACATGTAAATTACACAAACAAATATAAAGACCTGGAGTAAATCAGTTCAGCTGAATATTTCCTCACCTAACATAATCAGTTAATTAATTCCCAGACACTGCACTCATTTACAGGCCAATGAAACTGATGACACCAAAAGAGGTATGGAACACCCAGCCATAAGCAGTGGTGTTACATGAACCCAGTGATAAACTCTGACCAGGAAGTGTTCATCAAAGTGCCCACTCCACACTTCTCGTGTAAACAGTGCCATTGCAAACAATCACTGAGTATTGGAAAACGGCAGATGATTCTTCTATTTAAACCATTTGCTTCAGTATTATACACCACAGAATTTTGTATCCAGTCAGATTACAGCAAAACTAAACACTATTCTCCCTTTCAAAACATTTTAAGAAGAAAGCTACCATTAATATTTGCCTTTTTAGCTCGCCTGAGTACAAAGTGCTCAAGGTGAGCTTTTGGGATTGTGCTGTGTCCATTGTCCGTGCGTCAACAATGACCTTGTGTGCACTCTAGAGGCCACATTTTCAATCATATACCCTTGAAAATTAGTCAGATTGTCTTGATGAAATCTCAGACAAGTTTGAAATTGGGTAATTTTGAGTCAAAGAGTAGTTCACTGGGCCAAATCTGAGAAAAACCTTGTTTTGCACCCTACAGGCCACACATGCAGCCCAATGCTCATGAAAGTTGGTCAGAATGTTTGTCTTGGTAAAATCTTGGACAAGTTTGAAACTGTGTCATGTTGGGTCAAAAAGTAGGTCAATGGGCCAAACCTTAGGAAAAACCTTCTGTGCATGCTACAGGCCACATTTTCAGCGTGATACTCATGCAACTTGGTCAGAATGTTTGTATTGATAAAATCTTGGACAAGTGTGAAATTCGGTCATGTTGAGTAAAAAAATAGGTCACTGGGCCATATCTCAGGAAAACCTTTTGTGCTCTCTAGAGGCCACATGTTCAACCCAGTACTATGAAACTCTGTCAAAATGTTTGTCTTGATATTATCTCTGACAAGTTCAAAAATAGGTTGAGTCAGTCAAAAAGTAATAGGTCAAGTCGGTCAAAACGTAAGTTACTTACACTCATGTATTTTACATCATCACAACCAGGATCTTTTCAGCTTTATCAGTCCTAGATGACCTTACTCATGTGAGCATTTTAGGGCCAATGGCCCTCTTGTTTAACTAATAACTTCAAGCACATTCCATCAGGCAAATGAATGGTAGACTGAATATGAAAGAGATGAAAAATGTATGAAAACCTGTCACCTTCCTTGGCAAATCGGAACTCTCTGGCCGCATCTATGGAGGTCTGTCTGCACTTGCTTCATCAATAGGTCATCCACTCTAAAAGAAACACATACGGAAATCAAGAAATTTCCCAATGGAGTGGGGGGGAGGGGCGGAAAGAAGACTGAGACTGAGTAGTGTGAAAAGGACTGGTAAACATAACTTCAGTAATGCACAGACAGGCCCAATGGGATATTGCAAAACTTTAGAATTACCTAGAAAGAAATATTTTGCAGACGACAAAATAATTGTGACTCAAAAATAAAAATTGTCTTTTGGAAGGGTAGAAAACATTGTGGGAAAAGGAGAAAATGCTGGTTACTAGCATTTTCTCCTGGTTACCAGCATTTTCTAGGAATCTTTTCTTCCTTACAAACAATGCTTAATTTGTTAATTCTACACTATACAGCTAAACATTCATGCATACCTTTGTTGTTTACGAGTTGCGCCATTGCATGGGCTCTTCGTGGTCATCTTGGCCTCTACTTCTTCACTCTTCTCCGTCTTCTTTTCAGCACCACACTTTGTTCCACAGGGTAGGTTGCGCAATCTAGTACTTGGTTAAGGAATTTTTTTTTCCCCAAACAGCTACTGATAATAGTTTCAACGATGGTTGTGTCGGAAAGCAGCCAGTGGCTTGAGCAGAATGTTTTGCAAAGTACTGGTAAACCAAATTCCAGGACAGCATGCCACCGCAATATAACAGGGATAATGTTGAAAATGATGTAAACACCACTCAATCTGAAGTTTTAAAACAAGAAAATACAACTACACAGATTTAATACTTGACCTAAGAACCCAACTTATTCGACCTTTCATTCTGTTTTTCTGCACTAGGTCACTTACCAATCCTGACTGACTTGATCCATGGGCTGCATCACTGGGGCAGACACTTAGTACCGCATAATCCTACATTCCGAAAAATGCAAAAGAAAGAGCTTAAGGCCCTATATCCCTTCCTTTACTGTTGACCCTTTAAAGCGGACATTATTTCTGACCTATTCCTTGGTATCAACACTGGACGGGGTACGATCATGACTACCATTTGAATGCTATCATGTTTCTAGTGACCAAAGGTTAAACATTGACCCATAGCAAGTTTGTGGTATCGACTTCATTTTTTCTCTTCAGAAAAAAATATGCTTTGAGCAAAGGCATTTGGGTGTGTGGGTCTTGGCAACATGTAAATTACACAAACAAATATAAAGACCTGGAGTAAATCAGTTCAGCTGAATATTTCCTCACCTAACATAATCAATTAATTTATTCCCAGACACTGCACTCATTTACAGGCCAATGAAACTGATGACACCAAAAGAGGTATGGAACACCCAGCCATAAGCAGTGGTGTTACATGAACCCAGTGATAAACTCTGACCAGGAAGTGTTCATCAAAGTGCCCACTCCACACTTCTCGTGTAAACAGTGCCATTGCAAACAATCACTGAGTATTGGAAAACGGCAGATGATTCTTCTATTTAAACCATTTGCTTCAGTATTATACACCACAGAATTTTGTATCCAGTCAGATTACAGCAAAACTAAACACTATTCTCCCTTTCAAAACATTTTAAGAAGAAAGCTACCATTAATATTTGCCTTTTTAGCTCGCCTGAGTACAAAGTGCTCAAGGTGAGCTTTTGGGATTGTGCTGTGTCCATTGTCCGTGCGTCAACAATGACCTTGTGTGCACTCTAGAGGCCACATTTTCAATCATATACCCTTGAAAATTAGTCAGATTGTCTTGATGAAATCTCAGACAAGTTTGAAATTGGGTAATTTTGAGTCAAAGAGTAGTTCACTGGGCCAAATCTGAGAAAAACCTTGTTTTGCACCCTACAGGCCACACATGCAGCCCAATGCTCATGAAAGTTGGTCAGAATGTTTGTCTTGGTAAAATCTTGGACAAGTTTGAAACTGTGTCATGTTGGGTCAAAAAGTAGGTCAATGGGCCAAACCTTAGGAAAAACCTTCTGTGCATGCTACAGGCCACATTTTCAGCGTGATACTCATGCAACTTGGTCACAATGTTTGTATTGATAAAATCTTGGACAAGTGTGAAATTCGGTCATGTTGAGTAAAAAAATAGGTCACTGGGCCATATCTCAGGAAAACCTTTTGTGCTCTCTAGAGGCCACATGTTCAACCCAGTACTATGAAACTCTGTCAAAATGTTTGTCTTGATATTATCTCTTACAAGTTCAAAAATAGGTTGAGTCAGTCAAAAAGTAATAGGTCAAGTCGGTCAAAACGTAAGTTACTTACACTCATGTATTTTACATCATCACAACCAGGATCTTTTCAGCTTTATCAGTCCTAGATGACCTTACTCATGTGAGCATTTTAGGGCCAATGGCCCTCTTGTTTAACTAATAACTTCAAGCACATTCCATCAGGCAAATGAATGGTAGACTGAATATGAAAGAGATGAAAAATGTATGAAAACCTGTCACCTTCCTTGGCAAATTGGAACTCTCTGGCCGCATCTATGGAGGTCTGTCTGCACTTGCTTCATCAATAGGTCATCCACTCTAAAAGAAACACATACGGAAATCAAGAAATTTCCCAATGGAGCGGGGGGGGAGGGGCGGAAAGAAGACTGAGACTGAGACGTGTGAAAAGGACTGGTAAACATAACTTCAGTAATGCATAGACAGGCCCAATGGGATATTGCAAAACTTTAGAATTACCTAGAAAGAAATATTTTGCAGACGACAAAATAATTGTGACTCAAAAATAAAAATTGTCTTTTGGAAGGGTAGAAAACATTGTGGGAAAAGGAGAAAATGCTGGTTACTAGCATTTTCTCCTGGTTACCAGCATTTTCTAGGAATCTTTTCTTCCTTACAAACAATGCTTAATTTGTTAATTCTACACTATACAGCTAAACATTCATGCATACCTTTGTTGTTTACGAGTTGCGCCATTGCATGGGCTCTTCGTGGTCATCTTGGCCTCTACTTCTTCACTCTTCTCCGTCTTCTTTTCAGCACCACACTTTGTTCCACAGGGTAGGTTGCGCAATCTAGTACTTGGTTAAGGAATTTTTTTTTCCCCAAACAGCTACTGATAATAGTTTCAACGATGGTTGTGTCGGAAAGCAGCCAGTGGCTTGAGCAGAATGTTTTGCAAAGTACTGGTAAACCAAATTCCAGGACAGCATGCCACCGCAATATAACAGGGATAATGTTGAAAATGATGTAAACACCACTCAATCTGAAGTTTTAAAACAAGAAAATACAACTACACAGATTTAATACTTGACCTAAGAACCCAACTCATTCGACCTTTCATTCTGTTTTTCTGCACTAGGTCACTTACCAATCCTGACTGACTTGATCCATGGGCTGCATCACTGGGGCAGACACTTAGTACCACATAATCCTACATTCCGAAAAATGCAAAAGAAAGAGCTTAAGGCCCTATATCCCTTCCTTTACTGTTGACCCTTTAAAGCGGACATTATTTCTGACCTATTCCTTGGTATCAACACTGGACGGGGTACGATCATGACTACCATTTGAATGCTATCGTGTTTCTAGTGACCAAAGGTTAAACATTGACCCATAGCAAGTTTGTGGTATCGACTTCATTTTTTCTCTTCAGAAAAAAATATGCTTTGAGCAAAGGCATTTGGGTGTGTGGGTCTTGGCAACATGTAAATTACACAAACAAATATAAAGACCTGGAGTAAATCAGTTCAGCTGAATATTTCCTCACCTAACATAATCAATTAATTTATTCCCAGACACTGCACTCATTTACAGGCCAATGAAACTGATGACACCAAAAGAGGTATGGAACACCCAGCCATAAGCAGTGGTGTTACATGAACCCAGTGATAAACTCTGACCAGGAAGTGTTCATCAAAGTGCCCACTCCACACTTCTCGTGTAAACAGTGCCATTGCAAACAATCACTGAGTATTGGAAAACGGCAGATGATTCTTCTATTTAAACCATTTGCTTCAGTATTATACACCACAGAATTTTGTATCCAGTCAGATTACAGCAAAACTAAACACTATTCTCCCTTTCAAAACATTTTAAGAAGAAAGCTACCATTAATATTTGCCTTTTTAGCTCGCCTGAGTACAAAGTGCTCAAGGTGAGCTTTTGGGATTGTGCTGTGTCCATTGTCCGTGCGTCAACAATGACCTTGTGTGCACTCTAGAGGCCACATTTTCAATCATATACCCTTGAAAATTAGTCAGATTGTCTTGATGAAATCTCAGACAAGTTTGAAATTGGGTAATTTTGAGTCAAAGAGTAGTTCACTGGGCCAAATCTGAGAAAAACCTTGTTTTGCACCCTACAGGCCACACATGCAGCCCAATGCTCATGAAAGTTGGTCAGAATGTTTGTCTTGGTAAAATCTTGGACAAGTTTGAAACTGTGTCATGTTGGGTCAAAAAGTAGGTCAATGGGCCAAACCTTAGGAAAAACCTTCTGTGCATGCTACAGGCCACATTTTCAGCGTGATACTCATGCAACTTGGTCAGAATGTTTGTATTGATAAAATCTTGGACAAGTGTGAAATTCGGTCATGTTGAGTAAAAAAATAGGTCACTGGGCCATATCTCAGGAAAACCTTTTGTGCTCTCTAGAGGCCACATGTTCAACCCAGTATTATGAAACTCTGTCAAAATGTTTGTCTTGATATTATCTCTGACAAGTTCAAAAATAGGTTGAGTCAGTCAAAAAGTAATAGGTCAAGTCGGTCAAAACGTAAGTTACTTACACTCATGTATTTTACATCGTCACAACCAGGATCTTTTCAGCTTTATCAGTCCTAGATGACCTTACTCATGTGAGCATTTTAGGGCCAATGGCCCTCTTGTTTAACTAATAACTTCAAGCACATTCCATCAGGCAAATGAATGGTAGACTGAATATGAAAGAGATGAAAAATGTATGAAAACCTGTCACCTTCCTTGGCAAATCGGAACTCTCTGGCCGCATCTATGGAGGTCTGTCTGCACTTGCTTCATCAATAGGTCATCCACTCTAAAAGAAACACATACGGAAATCAAGAAATTTCCCAATGGAGTGGGGGGGAGGGGCGGAAAGAAGACTGAGACTGAGTAGTGTGAAAAGGACTGGTAAACATAACTTCAGTAATGCACAGACAGGCCCAATGGGATATTGCAAAACTTTAGAATTACCTAGAAAGAAATATTTTGCAGACGACAAAATAATTGTGACTCAAAAATAAAAATTGTCTTTTGGAAGGGTAGAAAACATTGTGGGAAAAGGAGAAAATGCTGGTTACTAGCATTTTCTCCTGGTTACCAGCATTTTCTAGGAATCTTTTCTTCCTTACAAACAATGCTTAATTTGTTAATTCTACACTATACAGCTAAACATTCATGCATACCTTTGTTGTTTACGAGTTGCGCCATTGCATGGGCTCTTCGTGGTCATCTTGGCCTCTACTTCTTCACTCTTCTCCGTCTTCTTTTCAGCACCACACTTTGTTCCACAGGGTAGGTTGCGCAATCTAGTACTTGGTTAAGGAATTTTTTTTTTCCCCAAACAGCTACTGATAATAGTTTCAATGATGGTTGTGTCGGAAAGCAGCCAGTGGCTTGAGCAGAATGTTTTGCAAAGTACTGGTAAACCAAATTCCAGGACAGCATGCCACCGCAATATAACAGGGATAATGTTGAAAATGATGTAAACACCACTCAATCTGAAGTTTTAAAACAAGAAAATACAACTACACAGATTTAATACTTGACCTAAGAACCCAACTCATTCGACCTTTCATTCTGTTTTTCTGCACTAGGTCACTTACCAATCCTGACTGACTTGATCCATGGGCTGCATCACTGGGGCAGACACTTAGTACCACATAATCCTACATTCCGAAAAATGCAAAAGAAAGAGCTTAAGGCCCTATATCCCTTCCTTTACTGTTGACCCTTTAAAGCGGACATTATTTCTGACCTATTCCTTGGTATCAACACTGGACGGGGTACGATCATGACTACCATTTGAATGCTATCATGTTTCTAGTGACCAAAGGTTAAACATTGACCCATAGCAAGTTTGTGGTATCGACTTCATTTTTTCTCTTCAGAAAAAAATATGCTTTGAGCAAAGGCATTTGGGTGTGTGGGTCTTGGCAACATGTAAATTACACAAACAAATATAAAGACCTGGAGTAAATCAGTTCAGCTGAATATTTCCTCACCTAACATAATCAATTAATTTATTCCCAGACACTGCACTCATTTACAGGCCAATGAAACTGATGACACCAAAAGAGGTATGGAACACCCAGCCATAAGCAGTGGTGTTACATGAACCCAGTGATAAACTCTGACCAGGAAGTGTTCATCAAAGTGCCCACTCCACACTTCTCGTGTAAACAGTGCCATTGCAAACAATCACTGAGTATTGGAAAACGGCAGATGATTCTTCTATTTAAACCATTTGCTTCAGTATTATACACCACAGAATTTTGTATCCAGTCAGATTACAGCAAAACTAAACACTATTCTCCCTTTCAAAACATTTTAAGAAGAAAGCTACCATTAATATTTGCCTTTTTAGCTCGCCTGAGTACAAAGTGCTCAAGGTGAGCTTTTGGGATTGTGCTGTGTCCATTGTCCGTGCGTCAACAATGACCTTGTGTGCACTCTAGAGGCCACATTTTCAATCATATACCCTTGAAAATTAGTCAGATTGTCTTGATGAAATCTCAGACAAGTTTGAAATTGGGTAATTTTGAGTCAAAGAGTAGTTCACTGGGCCAAATCTGAGAAAAACCTTGTTTTGCACCCTACAGGCCACACATGCAGCCCAATGCTCATGAAAGTTGGTCAGAATGTTTGTCTTGGTAAAATCTTGGACAAGTTTGAAACTGTGTCATGTTGGGTCAAAAAGTAGGTCAATGGGCCAAACCTTAGGAAAAACCTTCTGTGCATGCTACAGGCCACATTTTCAGCGTGATACTCATGCAACTTGGTCAGAATGTTTGTATTGATAAAATCTTGGACAAGTGTGAAATTCGGTCATGTTGAGTAAAAAAATAGGTCACTGGGCCATATCTCAGGAAAACCTTTTGTGCTCTCTAGAGGCCACATGTTCAACCCAGTACTATGAAACTCTGTCAAAATGTTTGTCTTGATATTATCTCTGACAAGTTCAAAAATAGGTTGAGTCAGTCAAAAAGTAATAGGTCAAGTCGGTCAAAACGTAAGTTACTTACACTCATGTATTTTACATCATCACAACCAGGATCTTTTCAGCTTTATCAGTCCTAGATGACCTTACTCATGTGAGCATTTTAGGGCCAATGGCCCTCTTGTTTAACTAATAACTTCAAGCACATTCCATCAGGCAAATGAATGGTAGACTGAATATGAAAGAGATGAAAAATGTATGAAAACCTGTCACCTTCCTTGGCAAATCGGAACTCTCTGGCCGCATCTATGGAGGTCTGTCTGCACTTGCTTCATCAATAGGTCATCCACTCTAAAAGAAACACATACGGAAATCAAGAAATTTCCCAATGGAGTGGGGGGGAGGGGCGGAAAGAAGACTGAGACTGAGTAGTGTGAAAAGGACTGGTAAACATAACTTCAGTAATGCACAGACAGGCCCAATGGGATATTGCAAAACTTTAGAATTACCTAGAAAGAAATATTTTGCAGACGACAAAATAATTGTGACTCAAAAATAAAAATTGTCTTTTGGAAGGGTAGAAAACATTGTGGGAAAAGGAGAAAATGCTGGTTACTAGCATTTTCTCCTGGTTACCAGCATTTTCTAGGAATCTTTTCTTCCTTACAAACAATGCTTAATTTGTTAATTCTACACTATACAGCTAAACATTCATGCATACCTTTGTTGTTTACGAGTTGCGCCATTGCATGGGCTCTTCGTGGTCATCTTGGCCTCTACTTCTTCACTCTTCTCCATCTTCTTTTCAGCACCACACTTTGTTCCACAGGGTAGGTTGCGCAATCTAGTACTTGGTTAAGGAATTTTTTTTTTCCCCAAACAGCTACTGATAATAGTTTCAACGATGGTTGTGTCGGAAAGCAGCCAGTGGCTTGAGCAGAATGTTTTGCAAAGTACTGGTAAACCAAATTCCAGGACAGCATGCCACCGCAATATAACAGGGATAATGTTGAAAATGATGTAAACACCACTCAATCTGAAGTTTTAAAACAAGAAAATACAACTACACAGATTTAATACTTGACCTAAGAACCCAACTCATTCGACCTTTCATTCTGTTTTTCTGCACTAGGTCACTTACCAATCCTGACTGACTTGATCCATGGGCTGCATCACTGGGGCAGACACTTAGTACCACATAATCCTACATTCCGAAAAATGCAAAAGAAAGAGCTTAAGGCCCTATATCCCTTCCTTTACTGTTGACCCTTTAAAGCGGACATTATTTCTGACCTATTCCTTGGTATCAACACTGGACGGGGTACGATCATGACTACCATTTGAATGCTATCGTGTTTCTAGTGACCAAAGGTTAAACATTGACCCATAGCAAGTTTGTGGTATCGACTTCATTTTTTCTCTTCAGAAAAAAATATGCTTTGAGCAAAGGCATTTGGGTGTGTGGGTCTTGGCAACATGTAAATTACACAAACAAATATAAAGACCTGGAGTAAATCAGTTCAGCTGAATATTTCCTCACCTAACATAATCAATTAATTTATTCCCAGACACTGCACTCATTTACAGGCCAATGAAACTGATGACACCAAAAGAGGTATGGAACACCCAGCCATAAGCAGTGGTGTTACATGAACCCAGTGATAAACTCTGACCAGGAAGTGTTCATCAAAGTGCCCACTCCACACTTCTCGTGTAAACAGTGCCATTGCAAACAATCACTGAGTATTGGAAAACGGCAGATGATTCTTCTATTTAAACCATTTGCTTCAGTATTATACACCACAGAATTTTGTATCCAGTCAGATTACAGCAAAACTAAACACTATTCTCCCTTTCAAAACATTTTAAGAAGAAAGCTACCATTAATATTTGCCTTTTTAGCTCGCCTGAGTACAAAGTGCTCAAGGTGAGCTTTTGGGATTGTGCTGTGTCCATTGTCCGTGCGTCAACAATGACCTTGTGTGCACTCTAGAGGCCACATTTTCAATCATATACCCTTGAAAATTAGTCAGATTGTCTTGATGAAATCTCAGACAAGTTTGAAATTGGGTAATTTTGAGTCAAAGAGTAGTTCACTGGGCCAAATCTGAGAAAAACCTTGTTTTGCACCCTACAGGCCACACATGCAGCCCAATGCTCATGAAAGTTGGTCAGAATGTTTGTCTTGGTAAAATCTTGGACAAGTTTGAAACTGTGTCATGTTGGGTCAAAAAGTAGGTCAATGGGCCAAACCTTAGGAAAAACCTTCTGTGCATGCTACAGGCCACATTTTCAGCGTGATACTCATGCAACTTGGTCAGAATGTTTGTATTGATAAAATCTTGGACAAGTGTGAAATTCGGTCATGTTGAGTAAAAAAATAGGTCACTGGGCCATATCTCAGGAAAACCTTTTGTGCTCTCTAGAGGCCACATGTTCAACCCAGTATTATGAAACTCTGTCAAAATGTTTGTCTTGATATTATCTCTGACAAGTTCAAAAATAGGTTGAGTCAGTCAAAAAGTAATAGGTCAAGTCGGTCAAAACGTAAGTTACTTACACTCATGTATTTTACATCGTCACAACCAGGATCTTTTCAGCTTTATCAGTCCTAGATGACCTTACTCATGTGAGCATTTTAGGGCCAATGGCCCTCTTGTTTAACTAATAACTTCAAGCACATTCCATCAGGCAAATGAATGGTAGACTGAATATGAAAGAGATGAAAAATGTATGAAAACCTGTCACCTTCCTTGGCAAATCGGAACTCTCTGGCCGCATCTATGGAGGTCTGTCTGCACTTGCTTCATCAATAGGTCATCCACTCTAAAAGAAACACATACGGAAATCAAGAAATTTCCCAATGGAGTGGGGGGGAGGGGCGGAAAGAAGACTGAGACTGAGTAGTGTGAAAAGGACTGGTAAACATAACTTCAGTAATGCACAGACAGGCCCAATGGGATATTGCAAAACTTTAGAATTACCTAGAAAGAAATATTTTGCAGACGACAAAATAATTGTGACTCAAAAATAAAAATTGTCTTTTGGAAGGGTAGAAAACATTGTGGGAAAAGGAGAAAATGCTGGTTACTAGCATTTTCTCCTGGTTACCAGCATTTTCTAGGAATCTTTTCTTCCTTACAAACAATGCTTAATTTGTTAATTCTACACTATACAGCTAAACATTCATGCATACCTTTGTTGTTTACGAGTTGCGCCATTGCATGGGCTCTTCGTGGTCATCTTGGCCTCTACTTCTTCACTCTTCTCCGTCTTCTTTTCAGCACCACACTTTGTTCCACAGGGTAGGTGGCGCAATCTAGTACTTGGTTAAGGAATTTTTTTTTTCCCCAAACAGCTACTGATAATAGTTTCAACGATGGTTGTGTCGGAAAGCAGCCAGTGGCTTGAGCAGAATGTTTTGCAAAGTACTGGTAAACCAAATTCCAGGACAGCATGCCACCGCAATATAACAGGGATAATGTTGAAAATGATGTAAACACCACTCAATCTGAAGTTTTAAAACAAGAAAATACAACTACACAGATTTAATACTTGACCTAAGAACCCAACTCATTCGACCTTTCATTCTGTTTTTCTGCACTAGGTCACTTACCAATCCTGACTGACTTGATCCATGGGCTGCATCACTGGGGCAGACACTTAGTACCACATAATCCTACATTCCGAAAAATGCAAAAGAAAGAGCTTAAGGCCCTATATCCCTTCCTTTACTGTTGACCCTTTAAAGCGGACATTATTTCTGACCTATTCCTTGGTATCAACACTGGACGGGGTACGATCATGACTACCATTTGAATGCTATCGTGTTTCTAGTGACCAAAGGTTAAACATTGACCCATAGCAAGTTTGTGGTATCGACTTCATTTTTTCTCTTCAGAAAAAAATATGCTTTGAGCAAAGGCATTTGGGTGTGTGGGTCTTGGCAACATGTAAATTACACAAACAAATATAAAGACCTGGAGTAAATCAGTTCAGCTGAATATTTCCTCACCTAACATAATCAATTAATTTATTCCCAGACACTGCACTCATTTACAGGCCAATGAAACTGATGACACCAAAAGAGGTATGGAACACCCAGCCATAAGCAGTGGTGTTACATGAACCCAGTGATAAACTCTGACCAGGAAGTGTTCATCAAAGTGCCCACTCCACACTTCTCGTGTAAACAGTGCCATTGCAAACAATCACTGAGTATTGGAAAACGGCAGATGATTCTTCTATTTAAACCATTTGCTTCAGTATTATACACCACAGAATTTTATATCCAGTCAGATTACAGCAAAACTAAACACTATTCTCCCTTTCAAAACATTTTAAGAAGAAAGCTACCATTAATATTTGCCTTTTTAGCTCGCCTGAGTACAAAGTGCTCAAGGTGAGCTTTTGGGATTGTGCTGTGTCCATTGTCCGTGCGTCAACAATGACCTTGTGTGCACTCTAGAGGCCACATTTTCAATCATATACCCTTGAAAATTAGTCAGATTGTCTTGATGAAATCTCAGACAAGTTTGAAATTGGGTAATTTTGAGTCAAAGAGTAGTTCACTGGGCCAAATCTGAGAAAAACCTTGTTTTGCACCCTACAGGCCACACATGCAGCCCAATGCTCATGAAAGTTGGTCAGAATGTTTGTCTTGGTAAAATCTTGGACAAGTTTGAAACTGTGTCATGTTGGGTCAAAAAGTAGGTCAATGGGCCAAACCTTAGGAAAAACCTTCTGTGCATGCTACAGGCCACATTTTCAGCGTGATACTCATGCAACTTGGTCAGAATGTTTGTATTGATAAAATCTTGGACAAGTGTGAAATTCGGTCATGTTGAGTAAAAAAATAGGTCACTGGGCCATATCTCAGGAAAACCTTTTGTGCTCTCTAGAGGCCACATGTTCAACCCAGTACTATGAAACTCTGTCAAAATGTTTGTCTTGATATTATCTCTTACAAGTTCAAAAATAGGTTGAGTCAGTCAAAAAGTAATAGGTCAAGTCGGTCAAAACGTAAGTTACTTACACTCATGTATTTTACATCATCACAACCAGGATCTTTTCAGCTTTATCAGTCCTAGATGACCTTACTCATGTGAGCATTTTAGGGCCAATGGCCCTCTTGTTTAACTAATAACTTCAAGCACATTCCATCAGGCAAATGAATGGTAGACTGAATATGAAAGAGATGAAAAATGTATGAAAACCTGTCACCTTCCTTGGCAAATCGGAACTCTCTGGCCGCATCTATGGAGGTCTGTCTGCACTTGCTTCATCAATAGGTCATCCACTCTAAAAGAAACACATACGGAAATCAAGAAATTTCCCAATGGAGTGGGGGGGAGGGGCGGAAAGAAGACTGAGACTGAGTAGTGTGAAAAGGACTGGTAAACATAACTTCAGTAATGCACAGACAGGCCCAATGGGATATTGCAAAACTTTAGAATTACCTAGAAAGAAATATTTTGCAGACGACAAAATAATTGTGACTCAAAAATAAAAATTGTCTTTTGGAAGGGTAGAAAACATTGTGGGAAAAGGAGAAAATGCTGGTTACTAGCATTTTCTCCTGGTTACCAGCATTTTCTAGGAATCTTTTCTTCCTTACAAACAGTGCTTAATTTGTTAATTCTACACTATACAGCTAAACATTCATGCATACCTTTGTTGTTTACGAGTTGCGCCATTGCATGGGCTCTTCGTGGTCATCTTGGCCTCTACTTCTTCACTCTTCTCCGTCTTCTTTTCAGCACCACACTTTGTTCCACAGGGTAGGTTGCGCAATCTAGTACTTGGTTAAGGAATTTTTTTTTTCCCCAAACAGCTACTGATAATAGTTTCAACGATGGTTGTGTCGGAAAGCAGCCAGTGGCTTGAGCAGAATGTTTTGCAAAGTACTGGTAAACCAAATTCCAGGACAGCATGCCACCGCAATATAACAGGGATAATGTTGAAAATGATGTAAACACCACTCAATCTGAAGTTTTAAAACAAGAAAATACAACTACACAGATTTAATACTTGACCTAAGAACCCAACTCATTCGACCTTTCATTCTGTTTTTCTGCACTAGGTCACTTACCAATCCTGACTGACTTGATCCATGGGCTGCATCACTGGGGCAGACACTTAGTACCACATAATCCTACATTCCGAAAAATGCAAAAGAAAGAGCTTAAGGCCCTATATCCCTTCCTTTACTGTTGACCCTTTAAAGCGGACATTATTTCTGACCTATTCCTTGGTATCAACACTGGACTGGGTACGATCATGACTACCATTTGAATGCTATCATGTTTCTAGTGACCAAAGGTTAAACATTGACCCATAGCAAGTTTGTGGTATCGACTTCATTTTTTCTCTTCAGAAAAAAATATGCTTTGAGCAAAGGCATTTGGGTGTGTGGGTCTTGGCAACATGTAAATTACACAAACAAATATAAAGACCTGGAGTAAATCAGTTCAGCTGAATATTTCCTCACCTAACATAATCAATTAATTTATTCCCAGACACTGCACTCATTTACAGGCCAATGAAACTGATGACACCAAAAGAGGTATGGAACACCCAGCCATAAGCAGTGGTGTTACATGAACCCAGTGATAAACTCTGACCAGGAAGTGTTCATCAAAGTGCCCACTCCACACTTCTCGTGTAAACAGTGCCATTGCAAACAATCACTGAGTATTGGAAAACGGCAGATGATTCTTCTATTTAAACCATTTGCTTCAGTATTATACACCACAGAATTTTATATCCAGTCAGATTACAGCAAAACTAAACACTGTTCTCCCTTTCAAAACATTTTAAGAAGAAAGCTACCATTAATATTTGCCTTTTTAGCTCGCCTGAGTACAAAGTGCTCAAGGTGAGCTTTTGGGATTGTGCTGTGTCCATTGTCCGTGCGTCAACAATGACCTTGTGTGCACTCTAGAGGCCACATTTTCAATCATATACCCTTGAAAATTAGTCAGATTGTCTTGATGAAATCTCAGACAAGTTTGAAATTGGGTAATTTTGAGTCAAAGAGTAGTTCACTGGGCCAAATCTGAGAAAAACCTTGTTTTGCACCCTACAGGCCACACATGCAGCCCAATGCTCATGAAAGTTGGTCAGAATGTTTGTCTTGGTAAAATCTTGGACAAGTTTGAAACTGTGTCATGTTGGGTCAAAAAGTAGGTCAATGGGCCAAACCTTAGGAAAAACCTTCTGTGCATGCTACAGGCCACATTTTCAGCGTGATACTCATGCAACTTGGTCAGAATGTTTGTATTGATAAAATCTTGGACAAGTGTGAAATTCGGTCATGTTGAGTAAAAAAATAGGTCACTGGGCCATATCTCAGGAAAACCTTTTGTGCTCTCTAGAGGCCACATGTTCAACCCAGTACTATGAAACTCTGTCAAAATGTTTGTCTTGATATTATCTCTTACAAGTTCAAAAATAGGTTGAGTCAGTCAAAAAGTAATAGGTCAAGTCGGTCAAAACGTAAGTTACTTACACTCATGTATTTTACATCATCACAACCAGGATCTTTTCAGCTTTATCAGTCCTAGATGACCTTACTCATGTGAGCATTTTAGGGCCAATGGCCCTCTTGTTTAACTAATAACTTCAAGCACATTCCATCAGGCAAATGAATGGTAGACTGAATATGAAAGAGATGAAAAATGTATGAAAACCTGTCACCTTCCTTGGCAAATCGGAACTCTCTGGCCGCATCTATGGAGGTCTGTCTGCACTTGCTTCATCAATAGGTCATCCACTCTAAAAGAAACACATACGGAAATCAAGAAATTTCCCAATGGAGTGGGGGGGAGGGGCGGAAAGAAGACTGAGACTGAGTAGTGTGAAAAGGACTGGTAAACATAACTTCAGTAATGCACAGACAGGCCCAATGGGATATTGCAAAACTTTAGAATTACCTAGAAAGAAATATTTTGCAGACGACAAAATAATTGTGACTCAAAAATAAAAATTGTCTTTTGGAAGGGTAGAAAACATTGTGGGAAAAGGAGAAAATGCTGGTTACTAGCATTTTCTCCTGGTTACCAGCATTTTCTAGGAATCTTTTCTTCCTTACAAACAGTGCTTAATTTGTTAATTCTACACTATACAGCTAAACATTCATGCATACCTTTGTTGTTTACGAGTTGCGCCATTGCATGGGCTCTTCGTGGTCATCTTGGCCTCTACTTCTTCACTCTTCTCCGTCTTCTTTTCAGCACCACTCTTTGTTCCACAGGGTAGGTTGCGCAATCTAGTACTTGGTTAAGGAATTTTTTTTTTCCCCCAAACAGCTACTGATAATAGTTTCAACGATGGTTGTGTCGGAAAGCAGCCAGTGGCTTGAGCAGAATGTTTTGCAAAGTACTGGTAAACCAAATTCCAGGACAGCATGCCACCGCAATATAACAGGGATAATGTTGAAAATGATGTAAACACCACTCAATCTGAAGTTTTAAAACAAGAAAATACAACTACACAGATTTGATACTTGACCTAAGAACCCAACTTATTCGACCTTTCATTCTGTTTTTCTGCACTAGGTCACTTACCAATCCTGACTGACTTGATCCATGGGCTGCATCACTGGGGCAGACACTTAGTACCACATAATCCTACATTCCGAAAAATGCAAAAGAAAGAGCTTAAGGCCCTATATCCCTTCCTTTACTGTTGACCCTTTAAAGCGGACATTATTTCTGACCTATTCCTTGGTATCAACACTGGACGGGGTACGATCATGACTACCATTTGAATGCTATCATGTTTCTAGTGACCAAAGGTTAAACATTGACCCATAGCAAGTTTGTGGTATCGACTTCATTTTTTCTCTTCAGAAAAAAATATGCTTTGAGCAAAGGCATTTGGGTGTGTGGGTCTTGGCAACATGTAAATTACACAAACAAATATAAAGACCTGGAGTAAATCAGTTCAGCTGAATATTTCCTCACCTAACATAATCAATTAATTTATTCCCAGACACTGCACTCATTTACAGGCCAATGAAACTGATGACACCAAAAGAGGTATGGAACACCCAGCCATAAGCAGTGGTGTTACATGAACCCAGTGATAAACTCTGACCAGGAAGTGTTCATCAAAGTGCCCACTCCACACTTCTCGTGTAAACAGTGCCATTGCAAACAATCACTGAGTATTGGAAAACGGCAGATGATTCTTCTATTTAAACCATTTGCTTCAGTATTATACACCACAGAATTTTGTATCCAGTCAGATTACAGCAAAACTAAACACTATTCTCCCTTTCAAAACATTTTAAGAAGAAAGCTACCATTAATATTTGCCTTTTTAGCTCGCCTGAGTACAAAGTGCTCAAGGTGAGCTTTTGGGATTGTGCTGTGTCCATTGTCCGTGCGTCAACAATGACCTTGTGTGCACTCTAGAGGCCACATTTTCAATCATATACCCTTGAAAATTAGTCAGATTGTCTTGATGAAATCTCAGACAAGTTTGAAATTGGGTAATTTTGAGTCAAAGAGTAGTTCACTGGGCCAAATCTGAGAAAAACCTTGTTTTGCACCCTACAGGCCACACATGCAGCCCAATGCTCATGAAAGTTGGTCAGAATGTTTGTCTTGGTAAAATCTTGGACAAGTTTGAAACTGTGTCATGTTGGGTCAAAAAGTAGGTCAATGGGCCAAACCTTAGGAAAAACCTTCTGTGCATGCTACAGGCCACATTTTCAGCGTGATACTCATGCAACTTGGTCAGAATGTTTGTATTGATAAAATCTTGGACAAGTGTGAAATTCGGTCATGTTGAGTAAAAAAATAGGTCACTGGGCCATATCTCAGGAAAACCTTTTGTGCTCTCTAGAGGCCACATGTTCAACCCAGTACTATGAAACTCTGTCAAAATGTTTGTCTTGATATTATCTCTTACAAGTTCAAAAATAGGTTGAGTCAGTCAAAAAGTAATAGGTCAAGTCGGTCAAAACGTAAGTTACTTACACTCATGTATTTTACATCATCACAACCAGGATCTTTTCAGCTTTATCAGTCCTAGATGACCTTACTCATGTGAGCATTTTAGGGCCAATGGCCCTCTTGTTTAACTAATAACTTCAAGCACATTCCATCAGGCAAATGAATGGTAGACTGAATATGAAAGAGATGAAAAATGTATGAAAACCTGTCACCTTCCTTGGCAAATCGGAACTCTCTGGCCGCATCTATGGAGGTCTGTCTGCACTTGCTTCATCAATAGGTCATCCACTCTAAAAGAAACACATACGGAAATCAAGAAATTTCCCAATGGAGTGGGGGGGAGGGGCGGAAAGAAGACTGAGACTGAGTAGTGTGAAAAGGACTGGTAAACATAACTTCAGTAATGCACAGACAGGCCCAATGGGATATTGCAAAACTTTAGAATTACCTAGAAAGAAATATTTTGCAGACGACAAAATAATTGTGACTCAAAAATAAAAATTGTCTTTTGGAAGGGTAGAAAACATTGTGGGAAAAGGAGAAAATGCTGGTTACTAGCATTTTCTCCTGGTTACCAGCATTTTCTAGGAATCTTTTCTTCCTTACAAACAGTGCTTAATTTGTTAATTCTACACTATACAGCTAAACATTCATGCATACCTTTGTTGTTTACGAGTTGCGCCATTGCATGGGCTCTTCGTGGTCATCTTGGCCTCTACTTCTTCACTCTTCTCCGTCTTCTTTTCAGCACCACTCTTTGTTCCACAGGGTAGGTTGCGCAATCTAGTACTTGGTTAAGGAATTTTTTTTTTTCCCCAAACAGCTACTGATAATAGTTTCAACGATGGTTGTGTCGGAAAGCAGCCAGTGGCTTGAGCAGAATGTTTTGCAAAGTACTGGTAAACCAAATTCCAGGACAGCATGCCACCGCAATATAACAGGGATAATGTTGAAAATGATGTAAACACCACTCAATCTGAAGTTTTAAAACAAGAAAATACAACTACACAGATTTGATACTTGACCTAAGAACCCAACTTATTCGACCTTTCATTCTGTTTTTCTGCACTAGGTCACTTACCAATCCTGACTGACTTGATCCATGGGCTGCATCACTGGGGCAGACACTTAGTACCACATAATCCTACATTCCGAAAAATGCAAAAGAAAGAGCTTAAGGCCCTATATCCCTTCCTTTACTGTTGACCCTTTAAAGCGGACATTATTTCTGACCTATTCCTTGGTATCAACACTGGACGGGGTACGATCATGACTACCATTTGAATGCTATCATGTTTCTAGTGACCAAAGGTTAAACATTGACCCATAGCAAGTTTGTGGTATCGACTTCATTTTTTCTCTTCAGAAAAAAATATGCTTTGAGCAAAGGCATTTGGGTGTGTGGGTCTTGGCAACATGTAAATTACACAAACAAATATAAAGACCTGGAGTAAATCAGTTCAGCTGAATATTTCCTCACCTAACATAATCAATTAATTTATTCCCAGACACTGCACTCATTTACAGGCCAATGAAACTGATGACACCAAAAGAGGTATGGAACACCCAGCCATAAGCAGTGGTGTTACATGAACCCAGTGATAAACTCTGACCAGGAAGTGTTCATCAAAGTGCCCACTCCACACTTCTCGTGTAAACAGTGCCATTGCAAACAATCACTGAGTATTGGAAAACGGCAGATGATTCTTCTATTTAAACCATTTGCTTCAGTATTATACACCACAGAATTTTGTATCCAGTCAGATTACAGCAAAACTAAACACTATTCTCCCTTTCAAAACATTTTAAGAAGAAAGCTACCATTAATATTTGCCTTTTTAGCTCGCCTGAGTACAAAGTGCTCAAGGTGAGCTTTTGGGATTGTGCTGTGTCCATTGTCCGTGCGTCAACAATGACCTTGTGTGCACTCTAGAGGCCACATTTTCAATCATATACCCTTGAAAATTAGTCAGATTGTCTTGATGAAATCTCAGACAAGTTTGAAATTGGGTAATTTTGAGTCAAAGAGTAGTTCACTGGGCCAAATCTGAGAAAAACCTTGTTTTGCACCCTACAGGCCACACATGCAGCCCAATGCTCATGAAAGTTGGTCAGAATGTTTGTCTTGGTAAAATCTTGGACAAGTTTGAAACTGTGTCATGTTGGGTCAAAAAGTAGGTCAATGGGCCAAACCTTAGGAAAAACCTTCTGTGCATGCTACAGGCCACATTTTCAGCGTGATACTCATGCAACTTGGTCAGAATGTTTGTATTGATAAAATCTTGGACAAGTGTGAAATTCGGTCATGTTGAGTAAAAAAATAGGTCACTGGGCCATATCTCAGGAAAACCTTTTGTGCTCTCTAGAGGCCACATGTTCAACCCAGTACTATGAAACTCTGTCAAAATGTTTGTCTTGATATTATCTCTTACAAGTTCAAAAATAGGTTGAGTCAGTCAAAAAGTAATAGGTCAAGTCGGTCAAAACGTAAGTTACTTACACTCATGTATTTTACATCATCACAACCAGGATCTTTTCAGCTTTATCAGTCCTAGATGACCTTACTCATGTGAGCATTTTAGGGCCAATGGCCCTCTTGTTTAACTAATAACTTCAAGCACATTCCATCAGGCAAATGAATGGTAGACTGAATATGAAAGAGATGAAAAATGTATGAAAACCTGTCACCTTCCTTGGCAAATCGGAACTCTCTGGCCGCATCTATGGAGGTCTGTCTGCACTTGCTTCATCAGTAGGTCATCCACTCTAAAAGAAACACATACGGAAATCAAGAAATTTCCCAATGGAGTGGGGGGGAGGGGCGGAAAGAAGACTGAGACTGAGTAGTGTGAAAAGGACTGGTAAACATAACTTCAGTAATGCACAGACAGGCCCAATGGGATATTGCAAAACTTTAGAATTACCTAGAAAGAAATATTTTGCAGACGACAAAATAATTGTGACTCAAAAATAAAAATTGTCTTTTGGAAGGGTAGAAAACATTGTGGGAAAAGGAGAAAATGCTGGTTACTAGCATTTTCTCCTGGTTACCAGCATTTTCTAGGAATCTTTTCTTCCTTACAAACAGTGCTTAATTTGTTAATTCTACACTATACAGCTAAACATTCATGCATACCTTTGTTGTTTACGAGTTGCGCCATTGCATGGGCTCTTCGTGGTCATCTTGGCCTCTACTTCTTCACTCTTCTCCGTCTTCTTTTCAGCACCACACTTTGTTCCACAGGGTAGGTTGCGCAATCTAGTACTTGGTTAAGGAATTTTTTTTTTCCCCAAACAGCTACTGATAATAGTTTCAACGATGGTTGTGTCGGAAAGCAGCCAGTGGCTTGAGCAGAATGTTTTGCAAAGTACTGGTAAACCAAATTCCAGGACAGCATGCCACCGCAATATAACAGGGATAATGTTGAAAATGATGTAAACACCACTCAATCTGAAGTTTTAAAACAAGAAAATACAACTACACAGATTTAATACTTGACCTAAGAACCCAACTCATTCGACCTTTCATTCTGTTTTTCTGCACTAGGTCACTTACCAATCCTGACTGACTTGATCCATGGGCTGCATCACTGGGGCAGACACTTAGTACCACATAATCCTACATTCCGAAAAATGCAAAAGAAAGAGCTTAAGGCCCTATATCCCTTCCTTTACTGTTGACCCTTTAAAGCGGACATTATTTCTGACCTATTCCTTGGTATCAACACTGGACGGGGTACGATCATGACTACCATTTGAATGCTATCATGTTTCTAGTGACCAAAGGTTAAACATTGACCCATAGCAAGTTTGTGGTATCGACTTCATTTTTTCTCTTCAGAAAAAAATATGCTTTGAGCAAAGGCATTTGGGTGTGTGGGTCTTGGCAACATGTAAATTACACAAACAAATATAAAGACCTGGAGTAAATCAGTTCAGCTGAATATTTCCTCACCTAACATAATCAATTAATTTATTCCCAGACACTGCACTCATTTACAGGCCAATGAAACTGATGACACCAAAAGAGGTATGGAACACCCAGCCATAAGCAGTGGTGTTACATGAACCCAGTGATAAACTCTGACCAGGAAGTGTTCATCAAAGTGCCCACTCCACACTTCTCGTGTAAACAGTGCCATTGCAAACAATCACTGAGTATTGGAAAACGGCAGATGATTCTTCTATTTAAACCATTTGCTTCAGTATTATACACCACAGAATTTTGTATCCAGTCAGATTACAGCAAAACTAAACACTATTCTCCCTTTCAAAACATTTTAAGAAGAAAGCTACCATTAATATTTGCCTTTTTAGCTCGCCTGAGTACAAAGTGCTCAAGGTGAGCTTTTGGGATTGTGCTGTGTGCATTGTCCGTGCGTCAACAATGACCTTGTGTGCACTCTAGAGGCCACATTTTCAATCATATACCCTTGAAAATTAGTCAGATTGTCTTGATGAAATCTCACACAAGTTTGAAATTGGGTAATTTTGAGTCAAAGAGTAGTTCACTGGGCCAAATCTGAGAAAAACCTTGTTTTGCACCCTACAGGCCACACATGCAGCCCAATGCTCATGAAAGTTGGTCAGAATGTTTGTCTTGGTAAAATCTTGGACAAGTTTGAAACTGTGTCATGTTGGGTCAAAAAGTAGGTCAATGGGCCAAACCTTAGGAAAAACCTTCTGTGCATGCTACAGGCCACATTTTCAGCGTGATACTCATGCAACTTGGTCAGAATGTTTGTATTGATAAAATCTTGGACAAGTGTGAAATTCGGTCATGTTGAGTGAAAAAATAGGTCACTGGGCCATATCTCAGGAAAACCTTTTGTGCTCTCTAGAGGCCACATGTTCAACCCAGTACTATGAAACTCTGTCAAAATGTTTGTCTTGATATTATCTCTTACAAGTTCAAAAATAGGTTGAGTCAGTCAAAAAGTAATAGGTCAAGTCGGTCAAAACGTAAGTTACTTACACTCATGTATTTTACATCATCACAACCAGGATCTTTTCAGCTTTATCAGTCCTAGATGACCTTACTCATGTGAGCATTTTAGGGCCAATGGCCCTCTTGTTTAACTAATAACTTCAAGCACATTCCATCAGGCAAATGAATGGTAGACTGAATATGAAAGAGATGAAAAATGTATGAAAACCTGTCACCTTCCTTGGCAAATCGGAACTCTCTGGCCGCATCTATGGAGGTCTGTCTGCACTTGCTTCATCAATAGGTCATCCACTCTAAAAGAAACACATACGGAAATCAAGAAATTTCCCAATGGAGTGGGGGGGAGGGGCGGAAAGAAGACTGAGACTGAGTAGTGTGAAAAGGACTGGTAAACATAACTTCAGTAATGCACAGACAGGCCCAATGGGATATTGCAAAACTTTAGAATTACCTAGAAAGAAATATTTTGCAGACGACAAAATAATTGTGACTCAAAAATAAAAATTGTCTTTTGGAAGGGTAGAAAACATTGTGGGAAAAGGAGAAAATGCTGGTTACTAGCATTTTCTCCTGGTTACCAGCATTTTCTAGGAATCTTTTCTTCCTTACAAACAGTGCTTAATTTGTTAATTCTACACTATACAGCTAAACATTCATGCATACCTTTGTTGTTTACGAGTTGCGCCATTGCATGGGCTCTTCGTGGTCATCTTGGCCTCTACTTCTTCACTCTTCTCCGTCTTCTTTTCAGCACCACACTTTGTTCCACAGGGTAGGTTGCGCAATCTAGTACTTGGTTAAGGAATTTTTTTTTTTCCCCAAACAGCTACTGATAATAGTTTCAACGATGGTTGTGTCGGAAAGCAGCCAGTGGCTTGAGCAGAATGTTTTGCAAAGTACTGGTAAACCAAATTCCAGGACAGCATGCCACCGCAATATAACAGGGATAATGTTGAAAATGATGTAAACACCACTCAATCTGAAGTTTTAAAACAAGAAAATACAACTACACAGATTTGATACTTGACCTAAGAACCCAACTTATTCGACCTTTCATTCTGTTTTTCTGCACTAGGTCACTTACCAATCCTGACTGACTTGATCCATGGGCTGCATCACTGGGGCAGACACTTAGTACCACATAATCCTACATTCCGAAAAATGCAAAAGAAAGAGCTTAAGGCCCTATATCCCTTCCTTTACTGTTGACCCTTTAAAGCGGACATTATTTCTGACCTATTCCTTGGTATCAACACTGGACGGGGTACGATCATGACTACCATTTGAATGCTATCATGTTTCTAGTGACCAAAGGTTAAACATTGACCCATAGCAAGTTTGTGGTATCGACTTCATTTTTTGTCTTCAGAAAAAAATATGCTTTGAGCAAAGGCATTTGGGTGTGTGGGTCTTGGCAACATGTAAATCACACAAACAAATATAAAGACCTGGAGTAAATCAGTTCAGCTGAATATTTCCTCACCTAACATAATCAATTAATTTATTCCCAGACACTGCACTCATTTACAGGCCAATGAAACTGATGACACCAAAAGAGGTATGGAACACCCAGCCATAAGCAGTGGTGTTACATGAACCCAGTGATAAACTCTGACCAGGAAGTGTTCATCAAAGTGCCCACTCCACACTTCTCGTGTAAACAGTGCCATTGCAAACAATCACTGAGTATTGGAAAACGGCAGATGATTCTTCTATTTAAACCATTTGCTTCAGTATTATACACCACAGAATTTTATATCCAGTCAGATTACAGCAAAACTAAACACTATTCTCCCTTTCAAAACATTTTAAGAAGAAAGCTACCATTAATATTTGCCTTTTTAGCTCGCCTGAGTACAAAGTGCTCAAGGTGAGCTTTTGGGATTGTGCTGTGTCCATTGTCCGTGCGTCAACAATGACCTTGTGTGCACTCTAGAGGCCACATTTTCAATCATATACCCTTGAAAATTAGTCAGATTGTCTTGATGAAATCTCAGACAAGTTTGAAATTGGGTAATTTTGAGTCAAAGAGTAGTTCACTGGGCCAAATCTGAGAAAAACCTTGTTTTGCACCCTACAGGCCACACATGCAGCCCAATGCTCATGAAAGTTGGTCAGAATGTTTGTCTTGGTAAAATCTTGGACAAGTTTGAAACTGTGTCATGTTGGGTCAAAAAGTAGGTCAATGGGCCAAACCTTAGGAAAAACCTTCTGTGCATGCTACAGGCCACATTTTCAGCGTGATACTCATGCAACTTGGTCAGAATGTTTGTATTGATAAAATCTTGGACAAGTGTGAAATTCGGTCATGTTGAGTAAAAAAATAGGTCACTGGGCCATATCTCAGGAAAACCTTTTGTGCTCTCTAGAGGCCACATGTTCAACCCAGTACTATGAAACTCTGTCAAAATGTTTGTCTTGATATTATCTCTGACAAGTTCAAAAATAGGTTGAGTCAGTCAAAAAGTAATAGGTCAAGTCGGTCAAAACGTAAGTTACTTACACTCATGTATTTTACATCATCACAACCAGGATCTTTTCAGCTTTATCAGTCCTAGATGACCTTACTCATGTGAGCATTTTAGGGCCAATGGCCCTCTTGTTTAACTAATAACTTCAAGCACATTCCATCAGGCAAATGAATGGTAGACTGAATATGAAAGAGATGAAAAATGTATGAAAACCTGTCACCTTCCTTGGCAAATCGGAACTCTCTGGCCGCATCTATGGAGGTCTGTCTGCACTTGCTTCATCAATAGGTCATCCACTCTAAAAGAAACACATACGGAAATCAAGAAATTTCCCAATGGAGTGGGGGGGAGGGGCGGAAAGAAGACTGAGACTGAGTAGTGTGAAAAGGACTGGTAAACATAACTTCAGTAATGCACAGACAGGCCCAATGGGATATTGCAAAACTTTAGAATTACCTAGAAAGAAATATTTTGCAGACGACAAAATAATTGTGACTCAAAAATAAAAATTGTCTTTTGGAAGGGTAGAAAACATTGTGGGAAAAGGAGAAAATGCTGGTTACTAGCATTTTCTCCTGGTTACCAGCATTTTCTAGGAATCTTTTCTTCCTTACAAACAATGCTTAATTTGTTAATTCTACACTATACAGCTAAACATTCATGCATACCTTTGTTGTTTACGAGTTGCGCCATTGCATGGGCTCTTCGTGGTCATCTTGGCCTCTACTTCTTCACTCTTCTCCGTCTTCTTTTCAGCACCACACTTTGTTCCACAGGGTAGGTTGCGCAATCTAGTACTTGGTTAAGGAATTTTTTTTTTCCCCAAACAGCTACTGATAATAGTTTCAACGATGGTTGTGTCGGAAAGCAGCCAGTGGCTTGAGCAGAATGTTTTGCAAAGTACTGGTAAACCAAATTCCAGGACAGCATGCCACCGCAATATAACAGGGATAATGTTGAAAATGATGTAAACACCACTCAATCTGAAGTTTTAAAACAAGAAAATACAACTACACAGATTTGATACTTGACCTAAGAACCCAACTCATTCGACCTTTCATTCTGTTTTTCTGCACTAGGTCACTTACCAATCCTGACTGACTTGATCCATGGGCTGCATCACTGGGGCAGACACTTAGTACCACATAATCCTACATTCCGAAAAATGCAAAAGAAAGAGCTTAAGGCCCTATATCCCTTCCTTTACTGTTGACCCTTTAAAGCGGACATTATTTCTGACCTATTCCTTGGTATCAACACTGGACGGGGTACGATCATGACTACCATTTGAATGCTATCATGTTTCTAGTGACCAAAGGTTAAACATTGACCCATAGCAAGTTTGTGGTATCGACTTCATTTTTTGTCTTCAGAAAAAAATATGCTTTGAGCAAAGGCATTTGGGTGTGTGGGTCTTGGCAACATGTAAATTACACAAACAAATATAAAGACCTGGAGTAAATCAGTTCAGCTGAATATTTCCTCACCTAACATAATCAATTAATTTATTCCCAGACACTGCACTCATTTACAGGCCAATGAAACTGATGACACCAAAAGAGGTATGGAACACCCAGCCATAAGCAGTGGTGTTACATGAACCCAGTGATAAACTCTGACCAGGAAGTGTTCATCAAAGTGCCCACTCCACACTTCTCGTGTAAACAGTGCCATTGCAAACAATCACTGAGTATTGGAAAACGGCAGATGATTCTTCTATTTAAACCATTTGCTTCAGTATTATACACCACAGAATTTTGTATCCAGTCAGATTACAGCAAAACTAAACACTATTCTTCCTTTCAAAACATTTTAAGAAGAAAGCTACCATTAATATTTGCCTTTTTAGCTCGCCTGAGTACAAAGTGCTCAAGGTGAGCTTTTGGGATTGTGCTGTGTCCATTGTCCGTGCGTCAACAATGACCTTGTGTGCACTCTAGAGGCCACATTTTCAATCATATACCCTTGAAAATTAGTCAGATTGTCTTGATGAAATCTCAGACAAGTTTGAAATTGGGTAATTTTGAGTCAAAGAGTAGTTCACTGGGCCAAATCTGAGAAAAACCTTGTTTTGCACCCTACAGGCCACACATGCAGCCCAATGCTCATGAAAGTTGGTCAGAATGTTTGTCTTGGTAAAATCTTGGACAAGTTTGAAACTGTGTCATGTTGGGTCAAAAAGTAGGTCAATGGGCCAAACCTTAGGAAAAACCTTCTGTGCATGCTACAGGCCACATTTTCAGCGTGATACTCATGCAACTTGGTCAGAATGTTTGTATTGATAAAATCTTGGACAAGTGTGAAATTCGGTCATGTTGAGTAAAAAAATAGGTCACTGGGCCATATCTCAGGAAAACCTTTTGTGCTCTCTAGAGGCCACATGTTCAACCCAGTACTATGAAACTCTGTCAAAATGTTTGTCTTGATATTATCTCTTACAAGTTCAAAAATAGGTTGAGTCAGTCAAAAAGTAATAGGTCAAGTCGGTCAAAACGTAAGTTACTTACACTCATGTATTTTACATCATCACAACCAGGATCTTTTCAGCTTTATCAGTCCTAGATGACCTTACTCATGTGAGCATTTTAGGGCCAATGGCCCTCTTGTTTAACTAATAACTTCAAGCACATTCCATCAGGCAAATGAATGGTAGACTGAATATGAAAGAGATGAAAAATGTATGAAAACCTGTCACCTTCCTTGGCAAATCGGAACTCTCTGGCCGCATCTATGGAGGTCTGTCTGCACTTGCTTCATCAATAGGTCATCCACTCTAAAAGAAACACATACGGAAATCAAGAAATTTCCCAATGGAGTGGGGGGGAGGGGCGGAAAGAAGACTGAGACTGAGTAGTGTGAAAAGGACTGGTAAACATAACTTCAGTAATGCACAGACAGGCCCAATGGGATATTGCAAAACTTTAGAATTACCTAGAAAGAAATATTTTGCAGACGACAAAATAATTGTGACTCAAAAATAAAAATTGTCTTTTGGAAGGGTAGAAAACATTGTGGGAAAAGGAGAAAATGCTGGTTACTAGCATTTTCTCCCGGTTACCAGCATTTTCTAGGAATCTTTTCTTCCTTACAAACAGTGCTTAATTTGTTAATTCTACACTATACAGCTAAACATTCATGCATACCTTTGTTGTTTACGAGTTGCGCCATTGCATGGGCTCTTCGTGGTCATCTTGGCCTCTACTTCTTCACTCTTCTCCGTCTTCTTTTCAGCACCACACTTTGTTCCACAGGGTAGGTTGCGCAATCTAGTACTTGGTTAAGGAATTTTTTTTTTTCCCCAAACAGCTACTGATAATAGTTTCAACGATGGTTGTGTCGGAAAGCAGCCAGTGGCTTGAGCAGAATGTTTTGCAAAGTACTGGTAAACCAAATTCCAGGACAGCATGCCACCGCAATATAACAGGGATAATGTTGAAAATGATGTAAACACCACTCAATCTGAAGTTTTAAAACAAGAAAATACAACTACACAGATTTAATACTTGACCTAAGAACCCAACTTATTCGACCTTTCATTCTGTTTTTCTGCACTAGGTCACTTACCAATCCTGACTGACTTGATCCATGGGCTGCATCACTGGGGCAGACACTTAGTACCACATAATCCTACATTCCGAAAAATGCAAAAGAAAGAGCTTAAGGCCCTATATCCCTTCCTTTACTGTTGACCCTTTAAAGCGGACATTATTTCTGACCTATTCCTTGGTATCAACACTGGACGGGGTACGATCATGACTACCATTTGAATGCTATCATGTTTCTAGTGACCAAAGGTTAAACATTGACCCATAGCAAGTTTGTGGTATCGACTTCATTTTTTGTCTTCAGAAAAAAATATGCTTTGAGCAAAGGCATTTGGGTGTGTGGGTCTTGGCAACATGTAAATTACACAAACAAATATAAAGACCTGGAGTAAATCAGTTCAGCTGAATATTTCCTCACCTAACATAATCAATTAATTAATTCCCAGACACTGCACTCATTTACAGGCCAATGAAACTGATGACACCAAAAGAGGTATGGAACACCCAGCCATAAGCAGTGGTGTTACATGAACCCAGTGATAAACTCTGACCAGGAAGTGTTCATCAAAGTGCCCACTCCACACTTCTCGTGTAAACAGTGCCATTGCAAACAATCACTGAGTATTGGAAAACGGCAGATGATTCTTCTATTTAAACCATTTGCTTCAGTATTATACACCACAGAATTTTGTATCCAGTCAGATTACAGCAAAACTAAACACTATTCTCCCTTTCAAAACATTTTAAGAAGAAAGCTACCATTAATATTTGCCTTTTTAGCTCGCCTGAGTACAAAGTGCTCAAGGTGAGCTTTTGGGATTGTGCTGTGTCCATTGTCCGTGCGTCAACAATGACCTTGTGTGCACTCTAGAGGCCACATTTTCAATCATATACCCTTGAAAATTAGTCAGATTGTCTTGATGAAATCTCAGACAAGTTTGAAATTGGGTAATTTTGAGTCAAAGAGTAGTTCACTGGGCCAAATCTGAGAAAAACCTTGTTTTGCACCCTACAGGCCACACATGCAGCCCAATGCTCATGAAAGTTGGTCAGAATGTTTGTCTTGGTAAAATCTTGGACAAGTTTGAAACTGTGTCATGTTGGGTCAAAAAGTAGGTCAATGGGCCAAACCTTAGGAAAAACCTTCTGTGCATGCTACAGGCCACATTTTCAGCGTGATACTCATGCAACTTGGTCAGAATGTTTGTATTGATAAAATCTTGGACAAGTGTGAAATTCGGTCATGTTGAGTGAAAAAATAGGTCACTGGGCCATATCTCAGGAAAACCTTTTGTGCTCTCTAGAGGCCACATGTTCAACCCAGTACTATGAAACTCTGTCAAAATGTTTGTCTTGATATTATCTCTGACAAGTTCAAAAATAGGTTGAGTCAGTCAAAAAGTAATAGGTCAAGTCGGTCAAAACGTAAGTTACTTACACTCATGTATTTTACATCATCACAACCAGGATCTTTTCAGCTTTATCAGTCCTAGATGACCTTACTCATGTGAGCATTTTAGGGCCAATGGCCCTCTTGTTTAACTAATAACTTCAAGCACATTCCATCAGGCAAATGAATGGTAGACTGAATATGAAAGAGATGAAAAATGTATGAAAACCTGTCACCTTCCTTGGCAAATCGGAACTCTCTGGCCGCATCTATGGAGGTCTGTCTGCACTTGCTTCATCAATAGGTCATCCACTCTAAAAGAAACACATACGGAAATCAAGAAATTTCCCAATGGAGTGGGGGGGAGGGGCGGAAAGAAGACTGAGACTGAGTAGTGTGAAAAGGACTGGTAAACATAACTTCAGTAATGCACAGACAGGCCCAATGGGATATTGCAAAACTTTAGAATTACCTAGAAAGAAATATTTTGCAGACGACAAAATAATTGTGACTCAAAAATAAAAATTGTCTTTTGGAAGGGTAGAAAACATTGTGGGAAAAGGAGAAAATGCTGGTTACTAGCATTTTCTCCCGGTTACCAGCATTTTCTAGGAATCTTTTCTTCCTTACAAACAGTGCTTAATTTGTTAATTCTACACTATACAGCTAAACATTCATGCATACCTTTGTTGTTTACGAGTTGCGCCATTGCATGGGCTCTTCGTGGTCATCTTGGCCTCTACTTCTTCACTCTTCTCCGTCTTCTTTTCAGCACCACACTTTGTTCCACAGGGTAGGTTGCGCAATCTAGTACTTGGTTAAGGAATTTTTTTTTTTCCCCAAACAGCTACTGATAATAGTTTCAACGATGGTTGTGTCGGAAAGCAGCCAGTGGCTTGAGCAGAATGTTTTGCAAAGTACTGGTAAACCAAATTCCAGGACAGCATGCCACCGCAATATAACAGGGATAATGTTGAAAATGATGTAAACACCACTCAATCTGAAGTTTTAAAACAAGAAAATACAACTACACAGATTTGATACTTGACCTAAGAACCCAACTTATTCGACCTTTCATTCTGTTTTTCTGCACTAGGTCACTTACCAATCCTGACTGACTTGATCCATGGGCTGCATCACTGGGGCAGACACTTAGTACCACATAATCCTACATTCCGAAAAATGCAAAAGAAAGAGCTTAAGGCCCTATATCCCTTCCTTTACTGTTGACCCTTTAAAGCGGACATTATTTCTGACCTATTCCTTGGTATCAACACTGGACGGGGTACGATCATGACTACCATTTGAATGCTATCATGTTTCTAGTGACCAAAGGTTAAACATTGACCCATAGCAAGTTTGTGGTATCGACTTCATTTTTTCTCTTCAGAAAAAAATATGCTTTGAGCAAAGGCATTTGGGTGTGTGGGTCTTGGCAACATGTAAATTACACAAACAAATATAAAGACCTGGAGTAAATCAGTTCAGCTGAATATTTCCTCACCTAACATAATCAATTAATTAATTCCCAGACACTGCACTCATTTACAGGCCAATGAAACTGATGACACCAAAAGAGGTATGGAACACCCAGCCATAAGCAGTGGTGTTACATGAACCCAGTGATAAACTCTGACCAGGAAGTGTTCATCAAAGTGCCCACTCCACACTTCTCGTGTAAACAGTGCCATTGCAAACAATCACTGAGTATTGGAAAACGGCAGATGATTCTTCTATTTAAACCATTTGCTTCAGTATTATACACCACAGAATTTTGTATCCAGTCAGATTACAGCAAAACTAAACACTATTCTCCCTTTCAAAACATTTTAAGAAGAAAGCTACCATTAATATTTGCCTTTTTAGCTCGCCTGAGTACAAAGTGCTCAAGGTGAGCTTTTGGGATTGTGCTGTGTCCATTGTCCGTGCGTCAACAATGACCTTTTGTGCACTCTAGAGGCCACATTTTCAATCATATACCCTTGAAAATTAGTCAGATTGTCTTGATGAAATCTCAGACAAGTTTGAAATTGGGTAATTTTGAGTCAAAGAGTAGTTCACTGGGCCAAATCTGAGAAAAACCTTGTTTTGCACCCTACAGGCCACACATGCAGCCCAATGCTCATGAAAGTTGGTCAGAATGTTTGTCTTGGTAAAATCTTGGACAAGTTTGAAACTGTGTCATGTTGGGTCAAAAAGTAGGTCAATGGGCCAAACCTTAGGAAAAACCTTCTGTGCATGCTACAGGCCAGATTTTCAGCGTGATACTCATGCAACTTGGTCAGAATGTTTGTATTGATAAAATCTTGGACAAGTGTGAAATTCGGTCATGTTGAGTGAAAAAATAGGTCACTGGGCCATATCTCAGGAAAACCTTTTGTGCTCTCTAGAGGCCACATGTTCAACCCAGTACTATGAAACTCTGTCAAAATGTTTGTCTTGATATTATCTCTTACAAGTTCAAAAATAGGTTGAGTCAGTCAAAAAGTAATAGGTCAAGTCGGTCAAAACGTAAGTTACTTACACTCATGTATTTTACATCATCACAACCAGGATCTTTTCAGCTTTATCAGTCCTAGATGACCTTACTCATGTGAGCATTTTAGGGCCAATGGCCCTCTTGTTTAACTAATAACTTCAAGCACATTCCATCAGGCAAATGAATGGTAGACTGAATATGAAAGAGATGAAAAATGTATGAAAACCTGTCACCTTCCTTCGCAAATCGGAACTCTCTGGCCGCATCTATGGAGGTCTGTCTGCACTTGCTTCATCAATAGGTCATCCACTCTAAAAGAAACACATACGGAAATCAAGAAATTTCCCAATGGAGTGGGGGGGAGGGGCAGAAAGAAGACTGAGACTGAGTAGTGTGAAAAGGACTGGTAAACATAACTTCAGTAATGCACAGACAGGCCCAATGGGATATTGCAAAACTTTAGAATTACCTAGAAAGAAATATTTTGCAGACGACAAAATAATTGTGACTCAAAAATAAAAATTGTCTTTTGGAAGGGTAGAAAACATTGTGGGAAAAGGAGAAAATGCTGGTTACTAGCATTTTCTCCTGGTTACCAGCATTTTCTAGGAATCTTTTCTTCCTTACAAACAGTGCTTAATTTGTTAATTCTACACTATACAGCTAAACATTCATGCATACCTTTGTTGTTTACGAGTTGCGCCATTGCATGGGCTCTTCGTGGTCATCTTGGCCTCTACTTCTTCACTCTTCTCCGTCTTCTTTTCAGCACCACACTTTGTTCCACAGGGTAGGTTGCGCAATCTAGTACTTGGTTAAGGAATTTTTTTTTTCCCCAAACAGCTACTGATAATAGTTTCAACGATGGTTGTGTCGGAAAGCAGCCAGTGGCTTGAGCAGAATGTTTTGCAAAGTACTGGTAAACCAAATTCCAGGACAGCATGCCACCGCAATATAACAGGGATAATGTTGAAAATGATGTAAACACCACTCAATCTGAAGTTTTAAAACAAGAAAATACAACTACACAGATTTGATACTTGACCTAAGAACCCAACTCATTCGACCTTTCATTCTGTTTTTCTGCAGTAGGTCACTTACCAATCCTGACTGACTTGATCCATGGGCTGCATCACTGGGGCAGACACTTAGTACCACATAATCCTACATTCCGAAAAATGCAAAAGAAAGAGCTTAAGGCCCTATATCCCTTCCTTTACTGTTGACCCTTTAAAGCGGACATTATTTCTGACCTATTCCTTGGTATCAACACTGGACGGGGTACGATCATGACTACCATTTGAATGCTATCGTGTTTCTAGTGACCAAAGGTTAAACATTGACCCATAGCAAGTTTGTGGTATCGACTTCATTTTTTGTCTTCAGAAAAAAATATGCTTTGAGCAAAGGCATTTGGGTGTGTGGGTCTTGGCAACATGTAAATTACACAAACAAATATAAAGACCTGGAGTAAATCAGTTCAGCTGAATATTTCCTCACCTAACATAATCAATTAATTTATTCCCAGACACTGCACTCATTTACAGGCCAATGAAACTGATGACACCAAAAGAGGTATGGAACACCCAGCCATAAGCAGTGGTGTTACATGAACCCAGTGATAAACTCTGACCAGGAAGTGTTCATCAAAGTGCCCACTCCACACTTCTCGTGTAAACAGTGCCATTGCAAACAATCACTGAGTATTGGAAAACGGCAGATGATTCTTCTATTTAAACCATTTGCTTCAGTATTATACACCACAGAATTTTGTATCCAGTCAGATTACAGCAAAACTAAACACTATTCTCCCTTTCAAAACATTTTAAGAAGAAAGCTACCATTAATATTTGCCTTTTTAGCTCGCCTGAGTACAAAGTGCTCAAGGTGAGCTTTTGGGATTGTGCTGTGTCCATTGTCCGTGCGTCAACAATGACCTTGTGTGCACTCTAGAGGCCACATTTTCAATCATATACCCTTGAAAATTAGTCAGATTGTCTTGATGAAATCTCAGACAAGTTTGAAATTGGGTAATTTTGAGTCAAAGAGTAGTTCACTGGGCCAAATCTGAGAAAAACCTTGTTTTGCACCCTACAGGCCACACATGCAGCCCAATGCTCATGAAAGTTGGTCAGAATGTTTGTCTTGGTAAAATCTTGGACAAGTTTGAAACTGTGTCATGTTGGGTCAAAAAGTAGGTCAATGGGCCAAACCTTAGGAAAAACCTTCTGTGCATGCTACAGGCCACATTTTCAGCGTGATACTCATGCAACTTGGTCAGAATGTTTGTATTGATAAAATCTTGGACAAATGTGAAATTCGGTCATGTTGAGTAAAAAAATAGGTCACTGGGCCATATCTCAGGAAAACCTTTTGTGCTCTCTAGAGGCCACATGTTCAACCCAGTACTATGAAACTCTGTCAAAATGTTTGTCTTGATATTATCTCTTACAAGTTCAAAAATAGGTTGAGTCAGTCAAAAAGTAATAGGTCAAGTCGGTCAAAACGTAAGTTACTTACACTCATGTATTTTACATCATCACAACCAGGATCTTTTCAGCTTTATCAGTCCTAGATGACCTTACTCATGTGAGCATTTTAGGGCCAATGGCCCTCTTGTTTAACTAATAACTTCAAGCACATTCCATCAGGCAAATGAATGGTAGACTGAATATGAAAGAGATGAAAAATGTATGAAAACCTGTCACCTTCCTTGGCAAATCGGAACTCTCTGGCCGCATCTATGGAGGTCTGTCTGCACTTGCTTCATCAATAGGTCATCCACTCTAAAAGAAACACATACGGAAATCAAGAAATTTCCCAATGGAGTGGGGGGGAGGGGCGGAAAGAAGACTGAGACTGAGTAGTGTGAAAAGGACTGGTAAACATAACTTCAGTAATGCACAGACAGGCCCAATGGGATATTGCAAAACTTTAGAATTACCTAGAAAGAAATATTTTGCAGACGACAAAATAATTGTGACTCAAAAATAAAAATTGTCTTTTGGAAGGGTAGAAAACATTGTGGGAAAAGGAGAAAATGCTGGTTACTAGCATTTTCTCCTGGTTACCAGCATTTTCTAGGAATCTTTTCTTCCTTACAAACAGTGCTTAATTTGTTAATTCTACACTATACAGCTAAACATTCATGCATACCTTTGTTGTTTACGAGTTGCGCCATTGCATGGGCTCTTCGTGGTCATCTTGGCCTCTACTTCTTCACTCTTCTCCGTCTTCTTTTCAGCACCACACTTTGTTCCACAGGGTAGGTTGCACAATCTAGTACTTGGTTAAGGAATTTTTTTTTTCCCCAAACAGCTACTGATAATAGTTTCAACGATGGTTGTGTCGGAAAGCAGCCAGTGGCTTGAGCAGAATGTTTTGCAAAGTACTGGTAAACCAAATTCCAGGACAGCATGCCACCGCAATATAACAGGGATAATGTTGAAAATGATGTAAACACCACTCAATCTGAAGTTTTAAAACAAGAAAATACAACTACACAGATTTAATACTTGACCTAAGAACCCAACTCATTCGACCTTTCATTCTGTTTTTCTGCACTAGGTCACTTACCAATCCTGACTGACTTGATCCATGGGCTGCATCACTGGGGCAGACACTTAGTACCACATAATCCTACATTCCGAAAAATGCAAAAGAAAGAGCTTAAGGCCCTATATCCCTTCCTTTACTGTTGACCCTTTAAAGCGGACATTATTTCTGACCTATTCCTTGGTATCAACACTGGACGGGGTACGATCATGACTACCATTTGAATGCTATCATGTTTCAAGTGACCAAAGGTTAAACATTGACCCATAGCAAGTTTGTGGTATCAACTTCATTTTTTGTCTTCAGAAAAAAATATGCTTTGAGCAAAGGCATTTGGGTGTGTGGGTCTTGGCAACATGTAAATTACACAAACAAATATAAAGACCTGGAGTAAATCAGTTCAGCTGAATATTTCCTCACCTAACATAATCAATTAATTTATTCCCAGACACTGCACTCATTTACAGGCCAATGAAACTGATGACACCAAAAGAGGTATGGAACACCCAGCCATAAGCAGTGGTGTTACATGAACCCAGTGATAAACTCTGACCAGGAAGTGTTCATCAAAGTGCCCACTCCACACTTCTCGTGTAAACAGTGCCATTGCAAACAATCACTGAGTATTGGAAAACGGCAGATGATTCTTCTATTTAAACCATTTGCTTCAGTATTATACACCACAGAATTTTGTATCCAGTCAGATTACAGCAAAACTAAACACTATTCTCCCTTTCAAAACATTTTAAGAAGAAAGCTACCATTAATATTTGCCTTTTTAGCTCACCTGAGTACAAAGTGCTCAAGGTGAGCTTTTGGGATTGTGCTGTGTCCATTGTCCGTGCGTCAACAATGACCTTGTGTGCACTCTAGAGGCCACATTTTCAATCATATACCCTTGAAAATTAGTCAGATTGTCTTGATGAAATCTCAGACAAGTTTGAAATTGGGTAATTTTGAGTCAAAGAGTAGTTCACTGGGCCAAATCTGAGAAAAACCTTGTTTTGCACCCTACAGGCCACACATGCAGCCCAATGCTCATGAAAGTTGGTCAGAATGTTTGTCTTGGTAAAATCTTGGACAAGTTTGAAACTGTGTCATGTTGGGTCAAAAAGTAGGTCAATGGGCCAAACCTTAGGAAAAACCTTCTGTGCATGCTACAGGCCACATTTTCAGCGTGATACTCATGCAACTTGGTCAGAATGTTTGTATTGATAAAATCTTGGACAAGTGTGAAATTCGGTCATGTTGAGTGAAAAAATAGGTCACTGGGCCATATCTCAGGAAAACCTTTTGTGCTCTCTAGAGGCCACATGTTCAACCCAGTACTATGAAACTCTGTCAAAATGTTTGTCTTGATATTATCTCTTACAAGTTCAAAAATAGGTTGAGTCAGTCAAAAAGTAATAGGTCAAGTCTGTCAAAACGTAAGTTACTTACACTCATGTATTTTACATCATCACAACCAGGATCTTTTTTCAGCTTTATCAGTCCTAGATGACCTTACTCATGTGAGCATTTTAGGGCCAATGGCCCTCTTGTTTAACTAATAACTTCAAGCACATTCCATCAGGCAAATGAATGGTAGACTGAATATGAAAGAGATGAAAAATGTATGAAAACCTGTCACCTTCCTTGGCAAATCGGAACTCTCTGGCCGCATCTATGGAGGTCTGTCTGCACTTGCTTCATCAATAGGTCATCCACTCTAAAAGAAACACATACGGAAATCAAGAAATTTCCCAATGGAGTGGGGGGGAGGGGCGGAAAGAAGACTGAGACTGAGTAGTGTGAAAAGGACTGGTAAACATAACTTCAGTAATGCACAGACAGGCCCAATGGGATATTGCAAAACTTTAGGATTACCTAGAAAGAAATATTTTGCAGACGACAAAATAATTGTGACTCAAAAATAAAAATTGTCTTTTGGAAGGGTAGAAAACATTGTGGGAAAAGGAGAAAATGCTGGTTACTAGCATTTTCTCCCGGTTACCAGCATTTTCTAGGAATCTTTTCTTCCTTACAAACAGTGCTTAATTTGTTAATTCTACACTATACAGCTAAACATTCATGCATACCTTTGTTGTTTACGAGTTGCGCCATTGCATGGGCTCTTCGTGGTCATCTTGGCCTCTACTTCTTCACTCTTCTCCGTCTTCTTTTCAGCACCACACTTTGTTCCACAGGGTAGGTTGCGCAATCTAGTACTTGGTTAAGGAATTTTTTTTTTTCCCCAAACAGCTACTGATAATAGTTTCAACGATGGTTGTGTCGGAAAGCAGCCAGTGGCTTGAGCAGAATGTTTTGCAAAGTACTGGTAAACCAAATTCCAGGACAGCATGCCACCGCAATATAACAGGGATAATGTTGAAAATGATGTAAACACCACTCAATCTGAAGTTTTAAAACAAGAAAATACAACTACACAGATTTGATACTTGACCTAAGAACCCAACTCATTCGACCTTTCATTCTGTTTTTCTGCACTAGGTCACTTACCAATCCTGACTGACTTGATCCATGGGCTGCATCACTGGGGCAGACACTTAGTACCACATAATCCTACATTCCGAAAAATGCAAAAGAAAGAGCTTAAGGCCCTATATCCCTTCCTTTACTGTTGACCCTTTAAAGCGGACATTATTTCTGACCTATTCCTTGGTATCAACACTGGACGGGGTACGATCATGACTACCATTTGAATGCTATCATGTTTCTAGTGACCAAAGGTTAAACATTGACCCATAGCAAGTTTGTGGTATCGACTTCATTTTTTGTCTTCAGAAAAAAATATGCTTTGAGCAAAGGCATTTGGGTGTGTGGGTCTTGGCAACATGTAAATTACACAAACAAATATAAAGACCTGGAGTAAATCAGTTCAGCTGAATATTTCCTCACCTAACATAATCAATTAATTAATTCCCAGACACTGCACTCATTTACAGGCCAATGAAACTGATGACACCAAAAGAGGTATGGAACACCCAGCCATAAGCAGTGGTGTTACATGAACCCAGTGATAAACTCTGACCAGGAAGTGTTCATCAAAGTGCCCACTCCACACTTCTCGTGTAAACAGTGCCATTGCAAACAATCACTGAGTATTGGAAAACGGCAGATGATTCTTCTATTTAAACCATTTGCTTCAGTATTATACACCACAGAATTTTGTATCCAGTCAGATTACAGCAAAACTAAACACTATTCTCCCTTTCAAAACATTTTAAGAAGAAAGCTACCATTAATATTTGCCTTTTTAGCTCGCCTGAGTACAAAGTGCTCAAGGTGAGCTTTTGGGATTGTGCTGTGTCCATTGTCCGTGCGTCAACAATGACCTTGTGTGCACTCTAGAGGCCACATTTTCAATCATATACCCTTGAAAATTAGTCAGATTGTCTTGATGAAATCTCAGACAAGTTTGAAATTGGGTAATTTTGAGTCAAAGAGTAGTTCACTGGGCCAAATCTGAGAAAAACCTTGTTTTGCACCCTACAGGCCACACATGCAGCCCAATGCTCATGAAAGTTGGTCAGAATGTTTGTCTTGGTAAAATCTTGGACAAGTTTGAAACTGTGTCATGTTGGGTCAAAAAGTAGGTCAATGGGCCAAACCTTAGGAAAAACCTTCTGTGCATGCTACAGGCCACATTTTCAGCGTGATACTCATGCAACTTGGTCAGAATGTTTGTATTGATAAAATCTTGGACAAGTGTGAAATTCGGTCATGTTGAGTGAAAAAATAGGTCACTGGGCCATATCTCAGGAAAACCTTTTGTGCTCTCTAGAGGCCACATGTTCAACCCAGTACTATGAAACTCTGTCAAAATGTTTGTCTTGATATTATCTCTGACAAGTTCAAAAATAGGTTGAGTCAGTCAAAAAGTAATAGGTCAAGTCGGTCAAAACGTAAGTTACTTACACTCATGTATTTTACATCATCACAACCAGGATCTTTTCAGCTTTATCAGTCCTAGATGACCTTACTCATGTGAGCATTTTAGGGCCAATGGCCCTCTTGTTTAACTAATAACTTCAAGCACATTCCATCAGGCAAATGAATGGTAGACTGAATATGAAAGAGATGAAAAATGTATGAAAACCTGTCACCTTCCTTGGCAAATCGGAACTCTCTGGCCGCATCTATGGAGGTCTGTCTGCACTTGCTTCATCAATAGGTCATCCACTCTAAAAGAAACACATACGGAAATCAAGAAATTTCCCAATGGAGTGGGGGGGAGGGGCGGAAAGAAGACTGAGACTGAGTAGTGTGAAAAGGACTGGTAAACATAACTTCAGTAATGCACAGACAGGCCCAATGGGATATTGCAAAACTTTAGAATTACCTAGAAAGAAATATTTTGCAGACGACAAAATAATTGTGACTCAAAAATAAAAATTGTCTTTTGGAAGGGTAGAAAACATTGTGGGAAAAGGAGAAAATGCTGGTTACTAGCATTTTCTCCTGGTTACCAGCATTTTCTAGGAATCTTTTCTTCCTTACAAACAGTGCTTAATTTGTTAATTCTACACTATACAGCTAAACATTCATGCATACCTTTGTTGTTTACGAGTTGCGCCATTGCATGGGCTCTTCGTGGTCATCTTGGCCTCTACTTCTTCACTCTTCTCCGTCTTCTTTTCAGCACCACACTTTGTTCCACAGGGTAGGTTGCGCAATCTAGTACTTGGTTAAGGAATTTTTTTTTTTCCCCAAACAGCTACTGATAATAGTTTCAACGATGGTTGTGTCGGAAAGCAGCCAGTGGCTTGAGCAGAATGTTTTGCAAAGTACTGGTAAACCAAATTCCAGGACAGCATGCCACCGCAATATAACAGGGATAATGTTGAAAATGATGTAAACACCACTCAATCTGAAGTTTTAAAACAAGAAAATACAACTACACAGATTTGATACTTGACCTAAGAACCCAACTTATTCGACCTTTCATTCTGTTTTTCTGCACTAGGTCACTTACCAATCCTGACTGACTTGATCCATGGGCTGCATCACTGGGGCAGACACTTAGTACCACATAATCCTACATTCCGAAAAATGCAAAAGAAAGAGCTTAAGGCCCTATATCCCTTCCTTTACTGTTGACCCTTTAAAGGGGACATTATTTCTGACCTATTCCTTGGTATCAACACTGGACGGGGTACGATCATGACTACCATTTGAATGCTATCATGTTTCTAGTGACCAAAGGTTAAACATTGACCCATAGCAAGTTTGTGGTATCGACTTCATTTTTTCTCTTCAGAAAAAAATATGCTTTGAGCAAAGGCATTTGGGTGTGTGGGTCTTGGCAACATGTAAATTACACAAACAAATATAAAGACCTGGAGTAAATCAGTTCAGCTGAATATTTCCTCACCTAACATAATCAATTAATTTATTCCCAGACACTGCACTCATTTACAGGCCAATGAAACTGATGACACCAAAAGAGGTATGGAACACCCAGCCATAAGCAGTGGTGTTACATGAACCCAGTGATAAACTCTGACCAGGAAGTGTTCATCAAAGTGCCCACTCCACACTTCTCGTGTAAACAGTGCCATTGCAAACAATCACTGAGTATTGGAAAACGGCAGATGATTCTTCTATTTAAACCATTTGCTTCAGTATTATACACCACAGAATTTTGTATCCAGTCAGATTACAGCAAAACTAAACACTATTCTCCCTTTCAAAACATTTTAAGAAGAAAGCTACCATTAATATTTGCCTTTTTAGCTCGCCTGAGTACAAAGTGCTCAAGGTGAGCTTTTGGGATTGTGCTGTGTCCATTGTCCGTGCGTCAACAATGACCTTGTGTGCACTCTAGAGGCCACATTTTCAATCATATACCCTTGAAAATTAGTCAGATTGTCTTGATGAAATCTCAGACAAGTTTGAAATTGGGTAATTTTGAGTCAAAGAGTAGTTCACTGGGCCAAATCTGAGAAAAACCTTGTTTTGCACCCTACAGGCCACACATGCAGCCCAATGCTCATGAAAGTTGGTCAGAATGTTTGTCTTGGTAAAATCTTGGACAAGTTTGAAACTGTGTCATGTTGGGTCAAAAAGTAGGTCAGTGGGCCAAACCTTAGGAAAAACCTTCTGTGCATGCTACAGGCCACATTTTCAGCGTGATACTCATGCAACTTGGTCAGAATGTTTGTATTGATAAAATCTTGGACAAGTGTGAAATTCGGTCATGTTGAGTAAAAAAATAGGTCACTGGGCCATATCTCAGGAAAACCTTTTGTGCTCTCTAGAGGCCACATGTTCAACCCAGTACTATGAAACTCTGTCAAAATGTTTGTCTTGATATTATCTCTGACAAGTTCAAAAATAGGTTGAGTCAGTCAAAAAGTAATAGGTCAAGTCGGTCAAAACGTAAGTTACTTACACTCATGTATTTTACATCATCACAACCAGGATCTTTTCAGCTTTATCAGTCCTAGATGACCTTACTCATGTGAGCATTTTAGGGCCAATGGCCCTCTTGTTTAACTAATAACTTCAAGCACATTCCATCAGGCAAATGAATGGTAGACTGAATATGAAAGAGATGAAAAATGTATGAAAACCTGTCACCTTCCTTGGCAAATCGGAACTCTCTGGCCGCATCTATGGAGGTCTGTCTGCACTTGCTTCATCAATAGGTCATCCACTCTAAAAGAAACACATACGGAAATCAAGAAATTTCCCAATGGAGTGGGGGGGAGGGGCGGAAAGAAGACTGAGACTGAGTAGTGTGAAAAGGACTGGTAAACATAACTTCAGTAATGCACAGACAGGCCCAATGGGATATTGCAAAACTTTAGAATTACCTAGAAAGAAATATTTTGCAGACGACAAAATAATTGTGACTCAAAAATAAAAATTGTCTTTTGGAAGGGTAGAAAACATTGTGGGAAAAGGAGAAAATGCTGGTTACTAGCATTTTCTCCTGGTTACCAGCATTTTCTAGGAATCTTTTCTTCCTTACAAACAATGCTTAATTTGTTAATTCTACACTATACAGCTAAACATTCATGCATACCTTTGTTGTTTACGAGTTGCGCCATTGCATGGGCTCTTCGTGGTCATCTTGGCCTCTACTTCTTCACTCTTCTCCGTCTTCTTTTCAGCACCACACTTTGTTCCACAGGATAGGTTGCGCAATCTAGTACTTGGTTAAGGAATTTTTTTTTTCCCCAAACAGCTACTGATAATAGTTTCAACGATGGTTGTGTCGGAAAGCAGCCAGTGGCTTGAGCAGAATGTTTTGCAAAGTACTGGTAAACCAAATTCCAGGACAGCATGCCACCGCAATATAACAGGGATAATGTTGAAAATGATGTAAACACCACTCAATCTGAAGTTTTAAAACAAGAAAATACAACTACACAGATTTGATACTTGACCTAAGAACCCAACTCATTCGACCTTTCATTCTGTTTTTCTGCACTAGGTCACTTACCAATCCTGACTGACTTGATCCATGGGCTGCATCACTGGGGCAGACACTTAGTACCACATAATCCTACATTCCGAAAAATGCAAAAGAAAGAGCTTAAGGCCCTATATCCCTTCCTTTACTGTTGACCCTTTAAAGCGGACATTATTTCTGACCTATTCCTTGGTATCAACACTGGACGGGGTACGATCATGACTACCATTTGAATGCTATCATGTTTCTAGTGACCAAAGGTTAAACATTGACCCATAGCAAGTTTGTGGTATCGACTTCATTTTTTCTCTTCAGAAAAAAATATGCTTTGAGCAAAGGCATTTGGGTGTGTGGGTCTTGGCAACATGTAAATTACACAAACAAATATAAAGACCTGGAGTAAATCAGTTCAGCTGAATATTTCCTCACCTAACATAATCAATTAATTTATTCCCAGACACTGCACTCATTTACAGGCCAATGAAACTGATGACACCAAAAGAGGTATGGAACACCCAGCCATAAGCAGTGGTGTTACATGAACCCAGTGATAAACTCTGACCAGGAAGTGTTCATCAAAGTGCCCACTCCACACTTCTCGTGTAAACAGTGCCATTGCAAACAATCACTGAGTATTGGAAAACGGCAGATGATTCTTCTATTTAAACCATTTGCTTCAGTATTATACACCACAGAATTTTGTATCCAGTCAGATTACAGCAAAACTAAACACTATTCTCCCTTTCAAAACATTTTAAGAAGAAAGCTACCATTAATATTTGCCTTTTTAGCTCGCCTGAGTACAAAGTGCTCAAGGTGAGCTTTTGGGATTGTGCTGTGTCCATTGTCCGTGCGTCAACAATGACCTTGTGTGCACTCTAGAGGCCACATTTTCAATCATATACCCTTGAAAATTAGTCAGATTGTCTTGATGAAATCTCAGACAAGTTTGAAATTGGGTAATTTTGAGTCAAAGAGTAGTTCACTGGGCCAAATCTGAGAAAAACCTTGTTTTGCACCCTACAGGACACATGCAGCCCAATGCTCATGAAAGTTGGTCAGAATGTTTGTCTTGGTAAAATCTTGGACAAGTTTGAAACTGTGTCATGTTGGGTCAAAAAGTAGGTCAATGGGCCAAACCTTAGGAAAAACCTTCTGTGCATGCTACAGGCCACATTTTCAGCGTGATACTCATGCAACTTGGTCAGAATGTTTGTATTGATAAAATCTTGGACAAGTGTGAAATTCGGTCATGTTGAGTAAAAAAATAGGTCACTGGGCCATATCTCAGGAAAACCTTTTGTGCTCTCTAGAGGCCACATGTTCAACCCAGTACTATGAAACTCTGTCAAAATGTTTGTCTTGATATTATCTCTGACAAGTTCAAAAATAGGTTGAGTCAGTCAAAAAGTAATAGGTCAAGTCGGTCAAAACGTAAGTTACTTACACTCATGTATTTTACATCATCACAACCAGGATCTTTTCAGCTTTATCAGTCCTAGATGACCTTACTCATGTGAGCATTTTAGGGCCAATGGCCCTCTTGTTTAACTAATAACTTCAAGCACATTCCATCAGGCAAATGAATGGTAGACTGAATATGAAAGAGATGAAAAATGTATGAAAACCTGTCACCTTCCTTGGCAAATCGGAACTCTCTGGCCGCATCTATGGAGGTCTGTCTGCACTTGCTTCATCAATAGGTCATCCACTCTAAAAGAAACACATACGGAAATCAAGAAATTTCCCAATGGAGTGGGGGGGAGGGGCGGAAAGAAGACTGAGACTGAGTAGTGTGAAAAGGACTGGTAAACATAACTTCAGTAATGCACAGACAGGCCCAATGGGATATTGCAAAACTTTAGAATTACCTAGAAAGAAATATTTTGCAGACGACAAAATAATTGTGACTCAAAAATAAAAATTGTCTTTTGGAAGGGTAGAAAACATTGTGGGAAAAGGAGAAAATGCTGGTTACTAGCATTTTCTCCTGGTTACCAGCATTTTCTAGGAATCTTTTCTTCCTTACAAACAGTGCTTAATTTGTTAATTCTACACTATACAGCTAAACATTCATGCATACCTTTGTTGTTTACGAGTTGCGCCATTGCATGGGCTCTTCGTGGTCATCTTGGCCTCTACTTCTTCACTCTTCTCCGTCTTCTTTTCAGCACCACACTTTGTTCCACAGGGTAGGTTGCGCAATCTAGTACTTGGTTAAGGAATTTTTTTTTTCCCCAAACAGCTACTGATAATAGTTTCAACGATGGTTGTGTCGGAAAGCAGCCAGTGGCTTGAGCAGAATGTTTTGCAAAGTACTGGTAAACCAAATTCCAGGACAGCATGCCACCGCAATATAACAGGGATAATGTTGAAAATGATGTAAACACCACTCAATCTGAAGTTTTAAAACAAGAAAATACAACTACACAGATTTAATACTTGACCTAAGAACCCAACTCATTCGACCTTTCATTCTGTTTTTCTGCACTAGGTCACTTACCAGTCCTGACTGACTTGATCCATGGGCTGCATCACTGGGGCAGACACTTAGTACCACATAATCCTACATTCCGAAAAATGCAAAAGAAAGAGCTTAAGGCCCTATATCCCTTCCTTTACTGTTGACCCTTTAAAGCGGACATTATTTCTGACCTATTCCTTGGTATCAACACTGGACGGGGTACGATCATGACTACCATTTGAATGCTATCATGTTTCAAGTGACCAAAGGTTAAACATTGACCCATAGCAAGTTTGTGGTATCGACTTCATTTTTTGTCTTCAGAAAAAAATATGCTTTGAGCAAAGGCATTTGGGTGTGTGGGTCTTGGCAACATGTAAATTACACAAACAAATATAAAGACCTGGAGTAAATCAGTTCAGCTGAATATTTCCTCACCTAACATAATCAATTAATTAATTCCCAGACACTGCACTCATTTACAGGCCAATGAAACTGATGACACCAAAAGAGGTATGGAACACCCAGCCATAAGCAGTGGTGTTACATGAACCCAGTGATAAACTCTGACCAGGAAGTGTTCATCAAAGTGCCCACTCCACACTTCTCGTGTAAACAGTGCCATTGCAAACAATCACTGAGTATTGGAAAACGGCAGATGATTCTTCTATTTAAACCATTTGCTTCAGTATTATACACCACAGAATTTTGTATCCAGTCAGATTACAGCAAAACTAAACACTATTCTCCCTTTCAAAACATTTTAAGAAGAAAGCTACCATTAATATTTGCCTTTTTAGCTCGCCTGAGTACAAAGTGCTCAAGGTGAGCTTTTGGGATTGTGCTGTGTCCATTGTCCGTGCGTCAACAATGACCTTGTGTGCACTCTAGAGGCCACATTTTCAATCATATACCCTTGAAAATTAGTCAGATTGTCTTGATGAAATCTCAGACAAGTTTGAAATTGGGTAATTTTGAGTCAAAGAGTAGTTCACTGGGCCAAATCTGAGAAAAACCTTGTTTTGCACCCTACAGGCCACACATGCAGCCCAATGCTCATGAAAGTTGGTCAGAATGTTTGTCTTGGTAAAATCTTGGACAAGTTTGAAACTGTGTCATGTTGGGTCAAAAAGTAGGTCAATGGGCCAAACCTTAGGAAAAACCTTCTGTGCATGCTACAGGCCACATTTTCAGCGTGATACTCATGCAACTTGGTCAGAATGTTTGTATTGATAAAATCTTGGACAAGTGTGAAATTCGGTCATGTTGAGTGAAAAAATAGGTCACTGGGCCATATCTCAGGAAAACCTTTTGTGCTCTCTAGAGGCCACATGTTCAACCCAGTACTATGAAACTCTGTCAAAATGTTTGTCTTGATATTATCTCTGACAAGTTCAAAAATAGGTTGAGTCAGTCAAAAAGTAATAGGTCAAGTCGGTCAAAACGTAAGTTACTTACACTCATGTATTTTACATCATCACAACCAGGATCTTTTCAGCTTTATCAGTCCTAGATGACCTTACTCATGTGAGCATTTTAGGGCCAATGGCCCTCTTGTTTAACTAATAACTTCAAGCACATTCCATCAGGCAAATGAATGGTAGACTGAATATGAAAGAGATGAAAAATGTATGAAAACCTGTCACCTTCCTTGGCAAATCGGAACTCTCTGGCCGCATCTATGGAGGTCTGTCTGCACTTGCTTCATCAATAGGTCATCCACTCTAAAAGAAACACATACGGAAATCAAGAAATTTCCCAATGGAGTGGGGGGGAGGGGCGGAAAGAAGACTGAGACTGAGTAGTGTGAAAAGGACTGGTAAACATAACTTCAGTAATGCACAGACAGGCCCAATGGGATATTGCAAAACTTTAGAATTACCTAGAAAGAAATATTTTGCAGACGACAAAATAATTGTGACTCAAAAATAAAAATTGTCTTTTGGAAGGGTAGAAAACATTGTGGGAAAAGGAGAAAATGCTGGTTACTAGCATTTTCTCCTGGTTACCAGCATTTTCTAGGAATCTTTTCTTCCTTACAAACAATGCTTAATTTGTTAATTCTACACTATACAGCTAAACATTCATGCATACCTTTGTTGTTTACGAGTTGCGCCATTGCATGGGCTCTTCGTGGTCATCTTGGCCTCTACTTCTTCACTCTTCTCCGTCTTCTTTTCAGCACCACACTTTGTTCCACAGGGTAGGTTGCGCAATCTAGTACTTGGTTAAGGAATTTTTTTTTTCCCCAAACAGCTACTGATAATAGTTTCAACGATGGTTGTGTCGGAAAGCAGCCAGTGGCTTGAGCAGAATGTTTTGCAAAGTACTGGTAAACCAAATTCCAGGACAGCATGCCACCGCAATATAACAGGGATAATGTTGAAAATGATGTAAACACCACTCAATCTGAAGTTTTAAAACAAGAAAATACAACTACACAGATTTGATACTTGACCTAAGAACCCAACTCATTCGACCTTTCATTCTGTTTTTCTGCAGTAGGTCACTTACCAATCCTGACTGACTTGATCCATGGGCTGCATCACTGGGGCAGACACTTAGTACCACATAATCCTACATTCCGAAAAATGCAAAAGAAAGAGCTTAAGGCCCTATATCCCTTCCTTTACTGTTGACCCTTTAAAGCGGACATTATTTCTGACCTATTCCTTGGTATCAACACTGGACGGGGTACGATCATGACTACCATTTGAATGCTATCGTGTTTCTAGTGACCAAAGGTTAAACATTGACCCATAGCAAGTTTGTGGTATCGACTTCATTTTTTCTCTTCAGAAAAAAATATGCTTTGAGCAAAGGCATTTGGGTGTGTGGGTCTTGGCAACATGTAAATTACACAAACAAATATAAAGACCTGGAGTAAATCAGTTCAGCTGAATATTTCCTCACCTAACATAATCAATTAATTTATTCCCAGACACTGCACTCATTTACAGGCCAATGAAACTGATGACACCAAAAGAGGTATGGAACACCCAGCCATAAGCAGTGGTGTTACATGAACCCAGTGATAAACTCTGACCAGGAAGTGTTCATCAAAGTGCCCACTCCACACTTCTCGTGTAAACAGTGCCATTGCAAACAATCACTGAGTATTGGAAAACGGCAGATGATTCTTCTATTTAAACCATTTGCTTCAGTATTATACACCACAGAATTTTGTATCCAGTCAGATTACAGCAAAACTAAACACTATTCTCCCTTTCAAAACATTTTAAGAAGAAAGCTACCATTAATATTTGCCTTTTTAGCTCGCCTGAGTACAAAGTGCTCAAGGTGAGCTTTTGGGATTGTGCTGTGTCCATTGTCCGTGCGTCAACAATGACCTTGTGTGCACTCTAGAGGCCACATTTTCAATCATATACCCTTGAAAATTAGTCAGATTGTCTTGATGAAATCTCAGACAAGTTTGAAATTGGGTAATTTTGAGTCAAAGAGTAGTTCACTGGGCCAAATCTGAGAAAAACCTTGTTTTGCACCCTACAGGCCACACATGCAGCCCAATGCTCATGAAAGTTGGTCAGAATGTTTGTCTTGGTAAAATCTTGGACAAGTTTGAAACTGTGTCATGTTGGGTCAAAAAGTAGGTCAATGGGCCAAACCTTAGGAAAAACCTTCTGTGCATGCTACAGGCCACATTTTCAGCGTGATACTCATGCAACTTGGTCAGAATGTTTGTATTGATAAAATCTTGGACAAGTGTGAAATTCGGTCATGTTGAGTGAAAAAATAGGTCACTGGGCCATATCTCAGGAAAACCTTTTGTGCTCTCTAGAGGCCACATGTTCAACCCAGTACTATGAAACTCTGTCAAAATGTTTGTCTTGATATTATCTCTTACAAGTTCAAAAATAGGTTGAGTCAGTCAAAAAGTAATAGGTCAAGTCGGTCAAAACGAAGTTACTTACACTCATGTATTTTACATCATCACAACCAGGATCTTTTCAGCTTTATCAGTCCTAGATGACCTTACTCATGTGAGCATTTTAGGGCCAATGGCCCTCTTGTTTAACTAATAACTTCAAGCACATTCCATCAGGCAAATGAATGGTAGACTGAATATGAAAGAGATGAAAAATGTATGAAAACCTGTCACCTTCCTTGGCAAATCGGAACTCTCTGGCCACATCTATGGAGGTCTGTCTGCACTTGCTTCATCAATAGGTCATCCACTCTAAAAGAAACACATACGGAAATCAAGAAATTTCCCAATGGAGTGGGGGGGAGGGGCGGAAAGAAGACTGAGACTGAGTAGTGTGAAAAGGACTGGTAAACATAACTTCAGTAATGCACAGACAGGCCCAATGGGATATTGCAAAACTTTAGAATTACCTAGAAAGAAATATTTTGCAGACGACAAAATAATTGTGACTCAAAAATAAAAATTGTCTTTTGGAAGGGTAGAAAACATTGTGGGAAAAGGAGAAAATGCTGGTTACTAGCATTTTCTCCTGGTTACCAGCATTTTTTAGGAATCTTTTCTTCCTTACAAACAGTGCTTAATTTGTTAATTCTACACTATACAGCTAAACATTCATGCATACCTTTGTTGTTTACGAGTTGCGCCATTGCATGGGCTCTTCGTGGTCATCTTGGCCTCTACTTCTTCACTCTTCTCCGTCTTCTTTTCAGCACCACACTTTGTTCCACAGGGTAGGTTGCGCAATCTAGTACTTGGTTAAGGAATTTTTTTTTTTCCCCAAACAGCTACTGATAATAGTTTCAACGATGGTTGTGTCGGAAAGCAGCCAGTGGCTTGAGCAGAATGTTTTGCAAAGTACTGGTAAACCAAATTCCAGGACAGCATGCCACCGCAATATAACAGGGATAATGTTGAAAATGATGTAAACACCACTCAATCTGAAGTTTTAAAACAAGAAAATACAACTACACAGATTTGATACTTGACCTAAGAACCCAACTTATTCGACCTTTCATTCTGTTTTTCTGCACTAGGTCACTTACCAATCCTGACTGACTTGATCCATGGGCTGCATCACTGGGGCAGACACTTAGTACCACATAATCCTACATTCCGAAAAATGCAAAAGAAAGAGCTTAAGGCCCTATATCCCTTCCTTTACTGTTGACCCTTTAAAGGGGACATTATTTCTGACCTATTCCTTGGTATCAACACTGGACGGGGTACGATCATGACTACCATTTGAATGCTATCATGTTTCTAGTGACCAAAGGTTAAACATTGACCCATAGCAAGTTTGTGGTATCGACTTCATTTTTTCTCTTCAGAAAAAAATATGCTTTGAGCAAAGGCATTTGGGTGTGTGGGTCTTGGCAACATATAAATTACACAAACAAATATAAAGACCTGGAGTAAATCAGTTCAGCTGAATATTTCCTCACCTAACATAATCAATTAATTAATTCCCAGACACTGCACTCATTTACAGGCCAATGAAACTGATGACACCAAAAGAGGTATGGAACACCCAGCCATAAGCAGTGGTGTTACATGAACCCAGTGATAAACTCTGACCAGGAAGTGTTCATCAAAGTGCCCACTCCACACTTCTCGTGTAAACAGTGCCATTGCAAACAATCACTGAGTATTGGAAAACGGCAGATGATTCTTCTATTTAAACCATTTGCTTCAGTATTATACACCACAGAATTTTGTATCCAGTCAGATTACAGCAAAACTAAACACTATTCTCCCTTTCAAAACATTTTAAGAAGAAAGCTACCATTAATATTTGCCTTTTTAGCTCGCCTGAGTACAAAGTGCTCAAGGTGAGCTTTTGGGATTGTGCTGTGTCCATTGTCCGTGCGTCAACAATGACCTTGTGTGCACTCTAGAGGCCACATTTTCAATCATATACCCTTGAAAATTAGTCAGATTGTCTTGATGAAATCTCAGACAAGTTTGAAATTGGGTAATTTTGAGTCAAAGAGTAGTTCACTGGGCCAAATCTGAGAAAAACCTTGTTTTGCACCCTACAGGCCACACATGCAGCCCAATGCTCATGAAAGTTGGTCAGAATGTTTGTCTTGGTAAAATCTTGGACAAGTTTGAAACTGTGTCATGTTGGGTCAAAAAGTAGGTCAATGGGCCAAACCTTAGGAAAAACCTTCTGTGCATGCTACAGGCCACATTTTCAGCGTGATACTCATGCAACTTGGTCAGAATGTTTGTATTGATAAAATCTTGGACAAGTGTGAAATTCGGTCATGTTGAATGAAAAAATAGGTCACTGGGCCATATCTCAGGAAAACCTTTTGTGCTCTCTAGAGGCCACATGTTCAACCCAGTACTATGAAACTCTGTCAAAATGTTTGTCTTGATATTATCTCTTACAAGTTCAAAAATAGGTTGAGTCAGTCAAAAAGTAATAGGTCAAGTCGGTCAAAACGTAAGTTACTTACACTCATGTATTTTACATCATCACAACCAGGATCTTTTCAGCTTTATCAGTCCTAGATGACCTTACTCATGTGAGCATTTTAGGGCCAATGGCCCTCTTGTTTAACTAATAACTTCAAGCACATTCCATCAGGCAAATGAATGGTAGACTGAATATGAAAGAGATGAAAAATGTATGAAAACCTGTCACCTTCCTTGGCAAATCGGAACTCTCTGGCCGCATCTATGGAGGTCTGTCTGCACTTGCTTCATCAATAGGTCATCCACTCTAAAAGAAACACATACGGAAATCAAGAAATTTCCCAATGGAGTGGGGGGGAGGGGCAGAAAGAAGACTGAGACTGAGTAGTGTGAAAAGGACTGGTAAACATAACTTCAGTAATGCACAGACAGGCCCAATGGGATATTGCAAAACTTTAGAATTACCTAGAAAGAAATATTTTGCAGACGACAAAATAATTGTGACTCAAAAATAGAAATTGTCTTTTGGAAGGGTAGAAAACATTGTGGGAAAAGGAGAAAATGCTGGTTACTAGCATTTTCTCCTGGTTACCAGCATTTTCTAGGAATCTTTTCTTCCTTACAAACAGTGCTTAATTTGTTAATTCTACACTATACAGCTAAACATTCATGCATACCTTTGTTGTTTACGAGTTGCGCCATTGCATGGGCTCTTCGTGGTCATCTTGGCCTCTACTTCTTCACTCTTCTCCGTCTTCTTTTCAGCACCACACTTTGTTCCACAGGGTAGGTTGCGCAATCTAGTACTTGGTTAAGGAATTTTTTTTTTTCCCCAAACAGCTACTGATAATAGTTTCAACGATGGTTGTGTCGGAAAGCAGCCAGTGGCTTGAGCAGAATGTTTTGCAAAGTACTGGTAAACCAAATTCCAGGACAGCATGCCACCGCAATATAACAGGGATAATGTTGAAAATGATGTAAACACCACTCAATCTGAAGTTTTAAAACAAGAAAATACAACTACACAGATTTGATACTTGACCTAAGAACCCAACTTATTCGACCTTTCATTCTGTTTTTCTGCAGTAGGTCACTTACCAATCCTGACTGACTTGATCCATGGGCTGCATCACTGGGGCAGACACTTAGTACCACATAATCCTACATTCCGAAAAATGCAAAAGAAAGAGCTTAAGGCCCTATATCCCTTCCTTTACTGTTGACCCTTTAAAGCGGACATTATTTCTGACCTATTCCTTGGTATCAACACTGGACGGGGTACGATCATGACTACCATTTGAATGCTATCATGTTTCTAGTGACCAAAGGTTAAACATTGACCCATAGCAAGTTTGTGGTATCGACTTCATTTTTTGTCTTCAGAAAAAAATATGCTTTGAGCAAAGGCATTTGGGTGTGTGGGTCTTGGCAACATGTAAATTACACAAACAAATATAAAGACCTGGAGTAAATCAGTTCAGCTGAATATTTCCTCACCTAACATAATCAATTAATTAATTCCCAGACACTGCACTCATTTACAGGCCAATGAAACTGATGACACCAAAAGAGGTATGGAACACCCAGCCATAAGCAGTGGTGTTACATGAACCCAGTGATAAACTCTGACCAGGAAGTGTTCATCAAAGTGCCCACTCCACACTTCTCGTGTAAACAGTGCCATTGCAAACAATCACTGAGTATTGGAAAACGGCAGATGATTCTTCTATTTAAACCATTTGCTTCAGTATTATACACCACAGAATTTTGTATCCAGTCAGATTACAGCAAAACTAAACACTATTCTCCCTTTCAAAACATTTTAAGAAGAAAGCTACCATTAATATTTGCCTTTTTAGCTCGCCTGAGTACAAGGTGCTCAAGGTGAGCTTTTGGGATTGTGCTGTGTCCATTGTCCGTGCGTCAACAATGACCTTGTGTGCACTCTAGAGGCCACATTTTCAATCATATACCCTTGAAAATTAGTCAGATTGTCTTGATGAAATCTCAGACAAGTTTGAAATTGGGTAATTTTGAGTCAAAGAGTAGTTCACTGGGCCAAATCTGAGAAAAACCTGGTTTTGCACCCTACAGGCCACACATGCAGCCCAATGCTCATGAAAGTTGGTCAGAATGTTTGTCTTGGTAAAATCTTGGACAAGTTTGAAACTGTGTCATGTTGGGTCAAAAAGTAGGTCAATGGGCCAAACCTTAGGAAAAACCTTCTGTGCATGCTACAGGCCAGATTTTCAGCGTGATACTCATGCAACTTGGTCAGAATGTTTGTATTGATAAAATCTTGGACAAGTGTGAAATTCGGTCATGTTGAGTAAAAAAATAGGTCACTGGGCCATATCTCAGGAAAACCTTTTGTGCTCTCTAGAGGCCACATGTTCAACCCAGTACTATGAAACTCTGTCAAAATGTTTGTCTTGATATTATCTCTGACAAGTTCAAAAATAGGTTGAGTCAGTCAAAAAGTAATAGGTCAAGTCGGTCAAAACGTAAGTTACTTACACTCATGTATTTTACATCATCACAACCAGGATCTTTTCAGCTTTATCAGTCCTAGATGACCTTACTCATGTGAGCATTTTAGGGCCAATGGCCCTCTTGTTTAACTAATAACTTCAAGCACATTCCATCAGGCAAATGAATGGTAGACTGAATATGAAAGAGATGAAAAATGTATGAAAACCTGTCACCTTCCTTGGCAAATCGGAACTCTCTGGCCGCATCTATGGAGGTCTGTCTGCACTTGCTTCATCAATAGGTCATCCACTCTAAAAGAAACACATACGGAAATCAAGAAATTTCCCAATGGAGTGGGGGGGAGGGGCGGAAAGAAGACTGAGACTGAGTAGTGTGAAAAGGACTGGTAAACATAACTTCAGTAATGCACAGACAGGCCCAATGGGATATTGCAAAACTTTAGAATTACCTAGAAAGAAATATTTTGCAGACGACAAAATAATTGTGACTCAAAAATAAAAATTGTCTTTTGGAAGGGTAGAAAACATTGTGGGAAAAGGAGAAAATGCTGGTTACTAGCATTTTCTCCTGGTTACCAGCATTTTCTAGGAATCTTTTCTTCCTTACAAACAATGCTTAATTTGTTAATTCTACACTATACAGCTAAACATTCATGTATACCTTTGTTGTTTACGAGTTGCGCCATTGCATGGGCTCTTCGTGGTCATCTTGGCCTCTACTTCTTCACTCTTCTCCGTCTTCTTTTCAGCACCACACTTTGTTCCACAGGGTAGGTTGCGCAATCTAGTACTTGGTTAAGGAATTTTTTTTTTTCCCCAAACAGCTACTGATAATAGTTTCAACGATGGTTGTGTCGGAAAGCAGCCAGTGGCTTGAGCAGAATGTTTTGCAAAGTACTGGTAAACCAAATTCCAGGACAGCATGCCACCGCAATATAACAGGGATAATGTTGAAAATGATGTAAACACCACTCAATCTGAAGTTTTAAAACAAGAAAATACAACTACACAGATTTAATACTTGACCTAAGAACCCAACTCATTCGACCTTTCATTCTGTTTTTCTGCACTAGGTCACTTACCAATCCTGACTGACTTGATCCATGGGCTGCATCACTGGGGCAGACACTTAGTACCACATAATCCTACATTCCGAAAAATGCAAAAGAAAGAGCTTAAGGCCCTATATCCCTTCCTTTACTGTTGACCCTTTAAAGCGGACATTATTTCTGACCTATTCCTTGGTATCAACACTGGACGGGGTACGATCATGACTACCATTTGAATGCTATCATGTTTCTAGTGACCAAAGGTTAAACATTGACCCATAGCAAGTTTGTGGTATCGACTTCATTTTTTCTCTTCAGAAAAAAATATGCTTTGAGCAAAGGCATTTGGGTGTGTGGGTCTTGGCAACATGTAAATTACACAAACAAATATAAAGACCTGGAGTAAATCAGTTCAGCTGAATATTTCCTCACCTAACATAATCAATTAATTAATTCCCAGACACTGCACTCATTTACAGGCCAATGAAACTGATGACACCAAAAGAGGTATGGAACACCCAGCCATAAGCAGTGGTGTTACATGAACCCAGTGATAAACTCTGACCAGGAAGTGTTCATCAAAGTGCCCACTCCACACTTCTCGTGTAAACAGTGCCATTGCAAACAATCACTGAGTATTGGAAAACGGCAGATGATTCTTCTATTTAAACCATTTGCTTCAGTATTATACACCACAGAATTTTGTATCCAGTCAGATTACAGCAAAACTAAACACTATTCTCCCTTTCAAAACATTTTAAGAAGAAAGCTACCATTAATATTTGCCTTTTTAGCTCGCCTGAGTACAAAGTGCTCAAGGTGAGCTTTTGGGATTGTGCTGTGTCCATTGTCCGTGCGTCAACAATGACCTTGTGTGCACTCTAGAGGTCACATTTTCAATCATATACCCTTGAAAATTAGTCAGATTGTCTTGATGAAATCTCAGACAAGTTTGAAATTGGGTAATTTTGAGTCAAAGAGTAGTTCACTGGGCCAAATCTGAGAAAAACCTTGTTTTGCACCCTACAGGCCACACATGCAGCCCAATGCTCATGAAAGTTGGTCAGAATGTTTGTCTTGGTAAAATCTTGGACAAGTTTGAAACTGTGTCATGTTGGGTCAAAAAGTAGGTCAATGGGCCAAACCTTAGGAAAAACCTTCTGTGCATGCTACAGGCCACATTTTCAGCGTGATACTCATGCAACTTGGTCAGAATGTTTGTATTGATAAAATCTTGGACAAGTGTGAAATTCGGTCATGTTGAATGAAAAAATAGGTCACTGGGCCATATCTCAGGAAAACCTTTTGTGCTCTCTAGAGGCCACATGTTCAACCCAGTACTATGAAACTCTGTCAAAATGTTTGTCTTGATATTATCTCTTACAAGTTCAAAAATAGGTTGAGTCAGTCAAAAAGTAATAGGTCAAGTCGGTCAAAACGTAAGTTACTTACACTCATGTATTTTACATCATCACAACCAGGATCTTTTCAGCTTTATCAGTCCTAGATGACCTTACTCATGTGAGCATTTTAGGGCCAATGGCCCTCTTGTTTAACTAATAACTTCAAGCACATTCCATCAGGCAAATGAATGGTAGACTGAATATGAAAGAGATGAAAAATGTATGAAAACCTGTCACCTTCCTTGGCAAATCGGAACTCTCTGGCTGCATCTATGGAGGTCTGTCTGCACTTGCTTCATCAATAGGTCATCCACTCTAAAAGAAACACATACGGAAATCAAGAAATTTCCCAATGGAGTGGGGGGGAGGGGCGGAAAGAAGACTGAGACTGAGTAGTGTGAAAAGGACTGGTAAACATAACTTCAGTAATGCACAGACAGGCCCAATGGGATATTGCAAAACTTTAGAATTACCTAGAAAGAAATATTTTGCAGACGACAAAATAATTGTGACTCAAAAATAAAAATTGTCTTTTGGAAGGGTAGAAAACATTGTGGGAAAAGGAGAAAATGCTGGTTACTAGCATTTTCTCCTGGTTACCAGCATTTTCTAGGAATCTTTTCTTCCTTACAAACAGTGCTTAATTTGTTAATTCTACACTATACAGCTAAACATTCATGCATACCTTTGTTGTTTACGAGTTGCGCCATTGCATGGGCTCTTCGTGGTCATCTTGGCCTCTACTTCTTCACTCTTCTCCGTCTTCTTTTCAGCACCACACTTTGTTCCACAGGGTAGGTTGCGCAATCTAGTACTTGGTTAAGGAATTTTTTTTTTCCCCAAACAGCTACTGATAATAGTTTCAACGATGGTTGTGTCGGAAAGCAGCCAGTGGCTTGAGCAGAATGTTTTGCAAAGTACTGGTAAACCAAATTCCAGGACAGCATGCCACCGCAATATAACAGGGATAATGTTGAAAATGATGTAAACACCACTCAATCTGAAGTTTTAAAACAAGAAAATACAACTACACAGATTTGATACTTGACCTAAGAACCCAACTTATTCGACCTTTCATTCTGTTTTTCTGCACTAGGTCACTTACCAATCCTGACTGACTTGATCCATGGGCTGCATCACTGGGGCAGACACTTAGTACCACATAATCCTACATTCCGAAAAATGCAAAAGAAAGAGCTTAAGGCCCTATATCCCTTCCTTTACTGTTGACCCTTTAAAGCGGACATTATTTCTGACCTATTCCTTGGTATCAACACTGGACGGGGTACGATCATGACTACCATTTGAATGCTATCATGTTTCTAGTGACCAAAGGTTAAACATTGACCCATAGCAAGTTTGTGGTATCGACTTCATTTTTTCTCTTCAGAAAAAAATATGCTTTGAGCAAAGGCATTTGGGTGTGTGGGTCTTGGCAACATGTAAATTACACAAACAAATATAAAGACCTGGAGTAAATCAGTTCAGCTGAATATTTCCTCACCTAACATAATCAGTTAATTAATTCCCAGACACTGCACTCATTTACAGGCCAATGAAACTGATGACACCAAAAGAGGTATGGAACACCCAGCCATAAGCAGTGGTGTTACATGAACCCAGTGATAAACTCTGACCAGGAAGTGTTCATCAAAGTGCCCACTCCACACTTCTCGTGTAAACAGTGCCATTGCAAACAATCACTGAGTATTGGAAAACGGCAGATGATTCTTCTATTTAAACCATTTGCTTCAGTATTATACACCACAGAATTTTGTATCCAGTCAGATTACAGCAAAACTAAACACTATTCTCCCTTTCAAAACATTTTAAGAAGAAAGCTACCATTAATATTTGCCTTTTTAGCTCGCCTGAGTACAAAGTGCTCAAGGTGAGCTTTTGGGATTGTGCTGTGTCCATTGTCCGTGCATCAACAATGACCTTGTGTGCACTCTAGAGGCCACATTTTCAATCATATACCCTTGAAAATTAGTCAGATTGTCTTGATGAAATCTCAGACAAGTTTGAAATTGGGTAATTTTGAGTCAAAGAGTAGTTCACTGGGCCAAATCTGAGAAAAACCTTGTTTTGCACCCTACAGGCCACACATGCAGCCCAATGCTCATGAAAGTTGGTCAGAATGTTTGTCTTGGTAAAATCTTGGACAAGTTTGAAACTGTGTCATGTTGGGTCAAAAAGTAGGTCAATGGGCCAAACCTTAGGAAAAACCTTCTGTGCATGCTACAGGCCAGATTTTCAGCGTGATACTCATGCAACTTGGTCAGAATGTTTGTATTGATAAAATCTTGGACAAGTGTGAAATTCGGTCATGTTGAGTAAAAAAATAGGTCACTGGGCCATATCTCAGGAAAACCTTTTGTGCTCTCTAGAGGCCACATGTTCAACCCAGTACTATGAAACTCTGTCAAAATGTTTGTCTTGATATTATCTCTGACAAGTTCAAAAATAGGTTGAGTCAGTCAAAAAGTAATAGGTCAAGTCGGTCAAAACGTAAGTTACTTACACTCATGTATTTTACATCATCACAACCAGGATCTTTTCAGCTTTATCAGTCCTAGATGACCTTACTCATGTGAGCATTTTAGGGCCAATGGCCCTCTTGTTTAACTAATAACTTCAAGCACATTCCATCAGGCAAATGAATGGTAGACTGAATATGAAAGAGATGAAAAATGTATGAAAACCTGTCACCTTCCTTGGCAAATCGGAACTCTCTGGCCGCATCTATGGAGGTCTGTCTGCACTTGCTTCATCAATAGGTCATCCACTCTAAAAGAAACACATACGGAAATCAAGAAATTTCCCAATGGAGTGGGGGGGAGGGGCGGAAAGAAGACTGAGACTGAGTAGTGTGAAAAGGACTGGTAAACATAACTTCAGTAATGCACAGACAGGCCCAATGGGATATTGCAAAACTTTAGAATTACCTAGAAAGAAATATTTTGCAGACGACAAAATAATTGTGACTCAAAAATAAAAATTGTCTTTTGGAAGGGTAGAAAACATTGTGGGAAAAGGAGAAAATGCTGGTTACTAGCATTTTCTCCTGGTTACCAGCATTTTCTAGGAATCTTTTCTTCCTTACAAACAATGCTTAATTTGTTAATTCTACACTATACAGCTAAACATTCATGCATACCTTTGTTGTTTACGAGTTGCGCCATTGCATGGGCTCTTCGTGGTCATCTTGGCCTCTACTTCTTCACTCTTCTCCGTCTTCTTTTCAGCACCACACTTTGTTCCACAGGGTAGGTTGCGCAATCTAGTACTTGGTTAAGGAATTTTTTTTTTTCCCCAAACAGCTACTGATAATAGTTGCAAGGATGGTTGTGTCGGAAAGCAGCCAGTGGCTTGAGCAGAATGTTTTGCAAAGTACTGGTAAACCAAATTCCAGGACAGCATGCCACCGCAATATAACAGGGATAATGTTGAAAATGATGTAAACACCACTCAATCTGAAGTTTTAAAACAAGAAAATACAACTACACAGATTTGATACTTGACCTAAGAACCCAACTTATTCGACCTTTCATTCTGTTTTTCTGCACTAGGTCACTTACCAATCCTGACTGACTTGATCCATGGGCTGCATCACTGGGGCAGACACTTAGTACCACATAATCCTACATTCCGAAAAATGCAAAAGAAAGAGCTTAAGGCCCTATATCCCTTCCTTTACTGTTGACCCTTTAAAGCGGACATTATTTCTGACCTATTCCTTGGTATCAACACTGGACGGGGTACGATCATGACTACCATTTGAATGCTATCATGTTTCTAGTGACCAAAGGTTAAACATTGACCCATAGCAAGTTTGTGGTATCGACTTCATTTTTTCTCTTCAGAAAAAAATATGCTTTGAGCAAAGGCATTTGGGTGTGTGGGTCTTGGCAACATGTAAATTACACAAACAAATATAAAGACCTGGAGTAAATCAGTTCAGCTGAATATTTCCTCACCTAACATAATCAATTAATTAATTCCCAGACACTGCACTCATTTACAGGCTAATGAAACTGATGACACCAAAAGAGGTATGGAACACCCAGCCATAAGCAGTGGTGTTACATGAACCCAGTGATAAACTCTGACCAGGAAGTGTTCATCAAAGTGCCCACTCCACACTTCTCGTGTAAACAGTGCCATTGCAAACAATCACTGAGTATTGGAAAACGGCAGATGATTCTTCTATTTAAACCATTTGCTTCAGTATTATACACCACAGAATTTTGTATCCAGTCAGATTACAGCAAAACTAAACACTATTCTCCCTTTCAAAACATTTTAAGAAGAAAGCTACCATTAATATTTGCCTTTTTAGCTCGCCTGAGTACAAAGTGCTCAAGGTGAGCTTTTGGGATTGTGCTGTGTCCATTGTCCGTGCGTCAACAATGACCTTGTGTGCACTCTAGAGGCCACATTTTCCATCATATACCCTTGAAAATTAGTCAGATTGTCTTGATGAAATCTCAGACAAGTTTGAAATTGGGTAATTTTGAGTCAAAGAGTAGTTCACTGGGCCAAATCTGAGAAAAACCTGGTTTTGCACCCTACAGGCCACACATGCAGCCCAATGCTCATGAAAGTTGGTCAGAATGTTTGTCTTGGTAAAATCTTGGACAAGTTTGAAACTGTGTCATGTTGGGTCAAAAAGTAGGTCAATGGGCCAAACCTTAGGAAAAACCTTCTGTGCATGCTACAGGCCAGATTTTCAGCGTGATACTCATGCAACTTGGTCAGAATGTTTGTATTGATAAAATCTTGGACAAGTGTGAAATTCGGTCATGTTGAGTAAAAAAATAGGTCACTGGGCCATATCTCAGGAAAACCTTTTGTGCTCTCTAGAGGCCACATGTTCAACCCAGTACTATGAAACTCTGTCAAAATGTTTGTCTTGATATTATCTCTGACAAGTTCAAAAATAGGTTGAGTCAGTCAAAAAGTAATAGGTCAAGTCGGTCAAAACGTAAGTTACTTACACTCATGTATTTTACATCATCACAACCAGGATCTTTTCAGCTTTATCAGTCCTAGATGACCTTACTCATGTGAGCATTTTAGGGCCAATGGCCCTCTTGTTTAACTAATAACTTCAAGCACATTCCATCAGGCAAATGAATGGTAGACTGAATATGAAAGAGATGAAAAATGTATGAAAACCTGTCACCTTCCTTGGCAAATCGGAACTCTCTGGCCGCATCTATGGAGGTCTGTCTGCACTTGCTTCATCAATAGGTCATCCACTCTAAAAGAAACACATACGGAAATCAAGAAATTTCCCAATGGAGTGGGGGGGAGGGGCGGAAAGAAGACTGAGACTGAGTAGTGTGAAAAGGACTGGTAAACATAACTTCAGTAATGCACAGACAGGCCCAATGGGATATTGCAAAACTTTAGAATTACCTAGAAAGAAATATTTTGCAGACGACAAAATAATTGTGACTCAAAAATAAAAATTGTCTTTTGGAAGGGTAGAAAACATTGTGGGAAAAGGAGAAAATGCTGGTTACTAGCATTTTCTCCTGGTTACCAGCATTTTCTAGGAATCTTTTCTTCCTTACAAACAGTGCTTAATTTGTTAATTCTACACTATACAGCTAAACATTCATGCATACCTTTGTTGTTTACGAGTTGCGCCATTGCATGGGCTCTTCGTGGTCATCTTGGCCTCTACTTCTTCACTCTTCTCCGTCTTCTTTTCAGCACCACACTTTGTTCCACAGGGTAGGTTGCGCAATCTAGTACTTGGTTAAGGAATTTTTTTTTTTCCCCAAACAGCTACTGATAATAGTTTCAACGATGGTTGTGTCGGAAAGCAGCCAGTGGCTTGAGCAGAATGTTTTGCAAAGTACTGGTAAACCAAATTCCAGGACAGCATGCCACCGCAATATAACAGGGATAATGTTGAAAATGATGTAAACACCACTCAATCTGAAGTTTTAAAACAAGAAAATACAACTACACAGATTTAATACTTGACCTAAGAACCCAACTCATTCGACCTTTCATTCTGTTTTTCTGCACTAGGTCACTTACCAATCCTGACTGACTTGATCCATGGGCTGCATCACTGGGGCAGACACTTAGTACCACATAATCCTACATTCCGAAAAATGCAAAAGAAAGAGCTTAAGGCCCTATATCCCTTCCTTTACTGTTGACCCTTTAAAGCGGACATTATTTCTGACCTATTCCTTGGTATCAACACTGGACGGGGTACGATCATGACTACCATTTGAATGCTATCATGTTTCTAGTGACCAAAGGTTAAACATTGACCCATAGCAAGTTTGTGGTATCGACTTCATTTTTTCTCTTCAGAAAAAAATATGCTTTGAGCAAAGGCATTTGGGTGTGTGGGTCTTGGCAACATGTAAATTACACAAACAAATATAAAGACCTGGAGTAAATCAGTTCAGCTGAATATTTCCTCACCTAACATAATCAATTAATTAATTCCCAGACACTGCACTCATTTACAGGCCAATGAAACTGATGACACCAAAAGAGGTATGGAACACCCAGCCATAAGCAGTGGTGTTACATGAACCCAGTGATAAACTCTGACCAGGAAGTGTTCATCAAAGTGCCCACTCCACACTTCTCGTGTAAACAGTGCCATTGCAAACAATCACTGAGTATTGGAAAACGGCAGATGATTCTTCTATTTAAACCATTTGCTTCAGTATTATACACCACAGAATTTTGTATCCAGTCAGATTACAGCAAAACTAAACACTATTCTCCCTTTCAAAACATTTTAAGAAGAAAGCTACCATTAATATTTGCCTTTTTAGCTCGCCTGAGTACAAAGTGCTCAAGGTGAGCTTTTGGGATTGTGCTGTGTCCATTGTCCGTGCGTCAACAATGACCTTGTGTGCACTCTAGAGGCCACATTTTCAATCATATACCCTTGAAAATTAGTCAGATTGTCTTGATGAAATCTCAGACAAGTTTGAAATTGGGTAATTTTGAGTCAAAGAGTAGTTCACTGGGCCAAATCTGAGAAAAACCTTGTTTTGCACCCTACAGGCCACACATGCAGCCCAATGCTCATGAAAGTTGGTCAGAATGTTTGTCTTGGTAAAATCTTGGACAAGTTTGAAACTGTGTCATGTTGGGTCAAAAAGTAGGTCAATGGGCCAAACCTTAGGAAAAACCTTCTGTGCATGCTACAGGCCACATTTTCAGCGTGATACTCATGCAACTTGGTCAGAATGTTTGTATTGATAAAATCTTGGACAAGTGTGAAATTCGGTCATGTTGAATGAAAAAATAGGTCACTGGGCCATATCTCAGGAAAACCTTTTGTGCTCTCTAGAGGCCACATGTTCAACCCGGTACTATGAAACTCTGTCAAAATGTTTGTCTTGATATTATCTCTTACAAGTTCAAAAATAGGTTGAGTCAGTCAAAAAGTAATAGGTCAAGTCGGTCAAAACGTAAGTTACTTACACTCATGTATTTTACATCATCACAACCAGGATCTTTTCAGCTTTATCAGTCCTAGATGACCTTACTCATGTGAGCATTTTAGGGCCAATGGCCCTCTTGTTTAACTAATAACTTCAAGCACATTCCATCAGGCAAATGAATGGTAGACTGAATATGAAAGAGATGAAAAATGTATGAAAACCTGTCACCTTCCTTGGCAAATCGGAACTCTCTGGCTGCATCTATGGAGGTCTGTCTGCACTTGCTTCATCAATAGGTCATCCACTCTAAAAGAAACACATACGGAAATCAAGAAATTTCCCAATGGAGTGGGGGGGAGGGGCGGAAAGAAGACTGAGACTGAGTAGTGTGAAAAGGACTGGTAAACATAACTTCAGTAATGCACAGACAGGCCCAATGGGATATTGCAAAACTTTAGAATTACCTAGAAAGAAATATTTTGCAGACGACAAAATAATTGTGACTCAAAAATAAAAATTGTCTTTTGGAAGGGTAGAAAACATTGTGGGAAAAGGAGAAAATGCTGGTTACTAGCATTTTCTCCTGGTTACCAGCATTTTCTAGGAATCTTTTCTTCCTTACAAACAGTGCTTAATTTGTTAATTCTACACTATACAGCTAAACATTCATGCATACCTTTGTTGTTTACGAGTTGCGCCATTGCATGGGCTCTTCGTGGTCATCTTGGCCTCTACTTCTTCACTCTTCTCCGTCTTCTTTTCAGCACCACACTTTGTTCCACAGGGTAGGTTGCGCAATCTAGTACTTGGTTAAGGAATTTTTTTTTTTCCCCAAACAGCTACTGATAATAGTTTCAACGATGGTTGTGTCGGAAAGCAGCCAGTGGCTTGAGCAGAATGTTTTGCAAAGTACTGGTAAACCAAATTCCAGGACAGCATGCCACCGCAATATAACAGGGATAATGTTGAAAATGATGTAAACACCACTCAATCTGAAGTTTTAAAACAAGAAAATACAACTACACAGATTTGATACTTGACCTAAGAACCCAACTTATTCGACCTTTCATTCTGTTTTTCTGCACTAGGTCACTTACCAATCCTGACTGACTTGATCCATGGGCTGCATCACTGGGGCAGACACTTAGTACCACATAATCCTACATTCCGAAAAATGCAAAAGAAAGAGCTTAAGGCCCTATATCCCTTCCTTTACTGTTGACCCTTTAAAGCGGACATTATTTCTGACCTATTCCTTGGTATCAACACTGGACGGGGTACGATCATGACTACCATTTGAATGCTATCATGTTTCTAGTGACCAAAGGTTAAACATTGACCCATAGCAAGTTTGTGGTATCGACTTCATTTTTTCTCTTCAGAAAAAAATATGCTTTGAGCAAAGGCATTTGGGTGTGTGGGTCTTGGCAACATGTAAATTACACAAACAAATATAAAGACCTGGAGTAAATCAGTTCAGCTGAATATTTCCTCACCTAACATAATCAATTAATTAATTCCCAGACACTGCACTCATTTACAGGCTAATGAAACTGATGACACCAAAAGAGGTATGGAACACCCAGCCATAAGCAGTGGTGTTACATGAACCCAGTGATAAACTCTGACCAGGAAGTGTTCATCAAAGTGCCCACTCCACACTTCTCGTGTAAACAGTGCCATTGCAAACAATCACTGAGTATTGGAAAACGGCAGATGATTCTTCTATTTAAACCATTTGCTTCAGTATTATACACCACAGAATTTTGTATCCAGTCAGATTACAGCAAAACTAAACACTATTCTCCCTTTCAAAACATTTTAAGAAGAAAGCTACCATTAATATTTGCCTTTTTAGCTCGCCTGAGTACAAAGTGCTCAAGGTGAGCTTTTGGGATTGTGCTGTGTCCATTGTCCGTGCATCAACAATGACCTTGTGTGCACTCTAGAGGCCACATTTTCAATCATATACCCTTGAAAATTAGTCAGATTGTCTTGATGAAATCTCAGACAAGTTTGAAATTGGGTAATTTTGAGTCAAAGAGTAGTTCACTGGGCCAAATCTGAGAAAAACCTTGTTTTGCACCCTACAGGCCACACATGCAGCCCAATGCTCATGAAAGTTGGTCAGAATGTTTGTCTTGGTAAAATCTTGGACAAGTTTGAAACTGTGTCATGTTGGGTCAAAAAGTAGGTCAATGGGCCAAACCTTAGGAAAAACCTTCTGTGCATGCTACAGGCCACATTTTCAGCGTGATACTCATGCAACTTGGTCAGAATGTTTGTATAGATAAAATCTTGGACAAGTGTGAAATTCGGTCATGTTGAGTAAAAAAATAGGTCACTGGGCCATATCTCAGGAAAACCTTTTGTGCTCTCTAGAGGCCACATGTTCAACCCAGTACTATGAAACTCTGTCAAAATGTTTGTCTTGATATTATCTCTGACAAGTTCAAAAATAGGTTCAGTCAGTCAAAAAATAATAGGTCAAGTCGGTCAAAACGTAAGTTACTTACACTCATGTATTTTACATCATCACAACCAGGATCTTTTCAGCTTTATCAGTCCTAGATGACCTTACTCATGTGAGCATTTTAGGGCCAATGGCCCTCTTGTTTAACTAATAACTTCAAGCACATTCCATCAGGCAAATGAATGGTAGACTGAATATGAAAGAGATGAAAAATGTATGAAAACCTGTCACCTTCCTTGGCAAATCGGAACTCTCTGGCCGCATCTATGGAGGTCTGTCTGCACTTGCTTCATCAATAGGTCATCCACTCTAAAAGAAACACGGAAATCAAGAAATTTCCCAATGGAGTGGGGGGGAGGGGCGGAAAGAAGACTGAGACTGAGTAGTGTGAAAAGGACTGGTAAACATAACTTCAGTAATGCACAGACAGGCCCAATGGGATATTGCAAAACTTTAGAATTACCTAGAAAGAAATATTTTGCAGACGACAAAATAATTGTGACTCAAAAATAAAAATTGTCTTTTGGAAGGGTAGAAAACATTGTGGGAAAAGGAGAAAATGCTGGTTACTAGCATTTTCTCCTGGTTACCAGCATTTTCTAGGAATCTTTTCTTCCTTACAAACAATGCTTAATTTGTTAATTCTACACTATACAGCTAAACATTCATGCATACCTTTGTTGTTTACGAGTTGCGCCATTGCATGGGCTCTTCGTGGTCATCTTGGCCTCTACTTCTTCACTCTTCTCCGTCTTCTTTTCAGCACCACACTTTGTTCCACAGGGTAGGTTGCGCAATCTAGTACTTGGTTAAGGAATTTTTTTTTTCCCCAAACAGCTACTGATAATAGTTTCAACGATGGTTGTGTCGGAAAGCAGCCAGTGGCTTGAGCAGAATGTTTTGCAAAGTACTGGTAAACCAAATTCCAGGACAGCATGCCACCGCAATATAACAGGGATAATGTTGAAAATGATGTAAACACCACTCAATCTGAAGTTTTAAAACAAGAAAATACAACTACACAGATTTAATACTTGACCTAAGAACCCAACTCATTCGACCTTTCATTCTGTTTTTCTGCACTAGGTCACTTACCAATCCTGACTGACTTGATCCATGGGCTGCATCACTGGGGCAGACACTTAGTACCACATAATCCTACATTCCGAAAAATGCAAAAGAAAGAGCTTAAGGCCCTATATCCCTTCCTTTACTGTTGACCCTTTAAAGCGGACATTATTTCTGACCTATTCCTTGGTATCAACACTGGACGGGGTACGATCATGACTACCATTTGAATGCTATCGTGTTTCTAGTGACCAAAGGTTAAACATTGACCCATAGCAAGTTTGTGGTATCGACTTCATTTTTTCTCTTCGGAAAAAAATATGCTTTGAGCAAAGGCATTTGGGTGTGTGGGTCTTGGCAACATGTAAATTACACAAACAAATATAAAGACCTGGAGTAAATCAGTTCAGCTGAATATTTCCTCACCTAACATAATCAATTAATTTATTCCCAGACACTGCACTCATTTACAGGCCAATGAAACTGATGACACCAAAAGAGGTATGGAACACCCAGCCATAAGCAGTGGTGTTACATGAACCCAGTGATAAACTCTGACCAGGAAGTGTTCATCAAAGTGCCCACTCCACACTTCTCGTGTAAACAGTGCCATTGCAAACAATCACTCAGTATTGGAAAACGGCAGATGATTCTTCTATTTAAACCATTTGCTTCAGTATTATACACCACAGAATTTTGTATCCAGTCAGATTACAGCAAAACTAAACACTATTCTCCCTTTCAAAACATTTTAAGAAGAAAGCTACCATTAATATTTGCCTTTTTAGCTCGCCTGAGTACAAAGTGCTCAAGGTGAGCTTTTGGGATTGTGCTGTGTCCATTGTCCGTGCGTCAACAATGACCTTGTGTGCACTCTAGAGGCCACATTTTCAATCATATACCCTTGAAAATTAGTCAGATTGTCTTGATGAAATCTCAGACAAGTTTGAAATTGGGTAATTTTGAGTCAAAGAGTAGTTCACTGGGCCAAATCTGAGAAAAACCTTGTTTTGCACCCTACAGGCCACACATGCAGCCCAATGCTCATGAAAGTTGGTCAGAATGTTTGTCTTGGTAAAATCTTGGACAAGTTTGAAACTGTGTCATGTTGGGTCAAAAAGTAGGTCAATGGGCCAAACCTTAGGAAAAACCTTCTGTGCATGCTACAGGCCAGATTTTCAGCGTGATACTCATGCAACTTGGTCAGAATGTTTGTATTGATAAAATCTTGGACAAGTGTGAAATTCGGTCATGTTGAGTAAAAAAATAGGTCACTGGGCCATATCTCAGGAAAACCTTTTGTGCTTTCTAGAGGCCACATGTTCAACCCAGTACTATGAAACTCTGTCAAAATGTTTGTCTTGATATTATCTCTGACAAGTTCAAAAATAGGTTGAGTCAGTCAAAAAGTAATAGGTCAAGTCGGTCAAAACGTAAGTTACTTACACTCATGTATTTTACATCGTCACAACCAGGATCTTTTCAGCTTTATCAGTCCTAGATGACCTTACTCATGTGAGCATTTTAGGGCCAATGGCCCTCTTGTTTAACTAATAACTTCAAGCACATTCCATCAGGCAAATGAATGGTAGACTGAATATGAAAGAGATGAAAAATGTATGAAAACCTGTCACCTTCCTTGGCAAATCGGAACTCTCTGGCCGCATCTATGGAGGTCTGTCTGCACTTGCTTCATCAATAGGTCATCCACTCTAAAATAAACACATACGGAAATCAAGAAATTTCCCAATGGAGTGGGGGGGAGGGGCGGAAAGAAGACTGAGACTGAGTAGTGTGAAAAGGACTGGTAAACATAACTTCAGTAATGCACAGACAGGCCCAATGGGATATTGCAAAACTTTAGAATTACCTAGAAAGAAATATTTTGCAGACGACAAAATAATTGTGACTCAAAAATAAAAATTGTCTTTTGGAAGGGTAGAAAACATTGTGGGAAAAGGAGAAAATGCTGGTTACTAGCATTTTCTCCTGGTTACCAGAATTTTCTAGGAATCTTTTCTTCCTTACAAACAATGCTTAATTTGTTAATTCTACACTATACAGCTAAACATTCATGCATACCTTTGTTGTTTACGAGTTGCGCCATTGCATGGGCTCTTCGTGGTCATCTTGGCCTCTACTTCTTCACTCTTCTCCGTCTTCTTTTCAGCACCACACTTTGTTCCACAGGGTAGGTTGCGCAATCTAGTACTTGGTTAAGGAATTTTTTTTTTCCCCAAACAGCTACTGATAATAGTTTCAACGATGGTTGTGTCGGAAAGCAGCCAGTGGCTTGAGCAGAATGTTTTGCAAAGTACTGGTAAACCAAATTCCAGGACAGCATGCCACCACAATATAACAGGGATAATGTTGAAAATGATGTAAACACCACTCAATCTGAAGTTTTAAAACAAGAAAATACAACTACACAGATTTGATACTTGACCTAAGAACCCAACTCATTCGACCTTTCATTCTGTTTTTCTGCACTAGGTCACTTACCAATCCTGACTGACTTGATCCATGGGCTGCATCACTGGGGCAGACACTTAGTACCACATAATCCTACATTCCGAAAAATGCAAAAGAAAGAGCTTAAGGCCCTATATCCCTTCCTTTACTGTTGACCCTTTAAAGCGGACATTATTTCTGACCTATTCCTTGGTATCAACACTGGACGGGGTACGATCATGACTACCATTTGAATGCTATCATGTTTCTAGTGACCAAAGGTTAAACATTGACCCATAGCAAGTTTGTGGTATCGACTTCATTTTTTCTCTTCAGAAAAAAATATGCTTTGAGCAAAGGCATTTGGGTGTGTGGGTCTTGGAAACATGTAAATTACACAAACAAATATAAAGACCTGGAGTAAATCAGTTCAGCTGAATATTTCCTCACCTAAGATAATCAATTAATTTATTCCCAGACACTGCACTCATTTACAGGCCAATGAAACTGATGACACCAAAAGAGGTATGGAACACCCAGCCATAAGCAGTGGTGTTACATGAACCCAGTGATAAACTCTGACCAGGAAGTGTTCATCAAAGTGCCCACTCCACACTTCTCGTGTAAACAGTGCCATTGCAAACAATCACTGAGTATTGGAAAACGGCAGATGATTCTTCTATTTAAACCATTTGCTTCAGTATTATACACCACAGAATTTTGTATCCAGTCAGATTACAGCAAAACTAAACACTATTCTCCCTTTCAAAACATTTTAAGAAGAAAGCTACCATTAATATTTGCCTTTTTAGCTCGCCTGAGTACAAAGTGCTCAAGGTGAGCTTTTGGGATTGTGCTGTGTCCATTGTCCGTGCGTCAACAATGACCTTGTGTGCACTCTAGAGGCCACATTTTCAATCATATACCCTTGAAAATTAGTCAGATTGTCTTGATGAAATCTCAGACAAGTTTGAAATTGGGTAATTTTGAGTCAAAGAGTAGTTCACTGGGCCAAATCTGAGAAAAACCTTGTTTTGCACCCTACAGGCTACACATGCAGCCCAATGCTCATGAAAGTTGGTCAGAATGTTTGTCTTGGTAAAATCTTGGACAAGTTTGAAACTGTGTCATGTTGGGTCAAAAAGTAGGTCAATGGGCCAAACCTTAGGAAAAACCTTCTGTGCATGCTACAGGCCAGATTTTCAGCGTGATACTCATGCAACTTGGTCAGAATGTTTGTATTGATAAAATCTTGGACAAGTGTGAAATTCGGTCATGTTGAGTAAAAAAATAGGTCACTGGGCCATATCTCAGGAAAACCTTTTGTGCTCTCTAGAGGCCACATGTTCAACCCAGTACTATGAAACTCTGTCAAAATGTTTGTCTTGATATTATCTCTGACAAGTTCAAAAATAGGTTCAGTCAGTCAAAAAATAATAGGTCAAGTCGGTCAAAACGTAAGTTACTTACACTCATGTATTTTACATCATCACAACCAGGATCTTTTCAGCTTTATCAGTCCTAGATGACCTTACTCATGTGAGCATTTTAGGGCCAATGGCCCTCTTGTTTAACTAATAACTTCAAGCACATTCCATCAGGCAAATGAATGGTAGACTGAATATGAAAGAGATGAAAAATGTATGAAAACCTGTCACCTTCCTTGGCAAATCGGAACTCTCTGGCCGCATCTATGGAGGTCTGTCTGCACTTGCTTCATCAATAGGTCATCCACTCTAAAAGAAACACATACAGAAATCAAGAAATTTCCCAATGGAGTGGGGGGGAGGGGCGGAAAGAAGACTGAGACTGAGACGTGTGAAAAGGACTGGTAAACATAACTTCAGTAATGCATAGACAGGCCCAATGGGATATTGCAAAACTTTAGAATTACCTAGAAAGAAATATTTTGCAGACGACAAAATAATTGTGACTCAAAAATAAAAATTGTCTTTTGGAAGGGTAGAAAACATTGTGGGAAAAGGAGAAAATGCTGGTTACTAGCATTTTCTCCTGGTTACCAGAATTTTCTAGGAATCTTTTCTTCCTTACAAACAATGCTTAATTTGTTAATTCTACACTATACAGCTAAACATTCATGCATACCTTTGTTGTTTACGAGTTGCGCCATTGCATGGGCTCTTCGTGGTCATCTTGGCCTTTACTTCTTCACTCTTCTCTGTCTTCTTTTCAGCACCACACTTTGTTCCACAGGGTAGGTTGCGCAATCTAGTACTTGGTTAAGGAATTTTTTTTACCCCAAACAGCTACTGATAATAGTTTTAACGATGGTTGTGTCAGAAAGCAGCCAGTGGCTTGAGCAGAATGTTTTGCAAAGTACTGGTAAACCAAATTCCAGGACAGCATGCCACCGCAATATAACAGGGATAATGTTGAAAATGATGTAAACACCACTCAATCTGAAGTTTTAAAACAAGAAAATACAACTACACAGATTTAATACTTGACCTAAGAACCCAACTCATTCGACCTTTCATTCTGTTTTTCTGCACTAGGTCACTTACCAATCCTGACTGACTTGATCCATGGGCTGCATCACTGGGGCAGACACTTAGTACCACATAATCCTACATTCCGAAAAATGCAAAAGAAAGAGCTTAAGGCCCTATATCCCTTCCTTTACTGTTGACCCTTTAAAGCGGACATTATTTCTGACCTATTCCTTGGTATCAACACTGGACGGGGTACGATCATGACTACCATTTGAATGCTATCATGTTTCTAGTGACCAAAGGTTAAACATTGACCCATAGCAAGTTTGTGGTATCGACTTCATTTTTTCTCTTCAGAAAAAAATATGCTTTGAGCAAAGGCATTTGGGTGTGTGGGTCTTGGCAACATGTAAATTACACAAACAAATATAAAGACCTGGAGTAAATCAGTTCAGCTGAATATTTCCTCACCTAAGATAATCAATTAATTTATTCCCAGACACTGCACTCATTTACAGGCCAATGAAACTGATGACACCAAAAGAGGTATGGAACACCCAGCCATAAGCAGTGGTGTTACATGAACCCAGTGATAAACTCTGACCAGGAAGTGTTCATCAAAGTGCCCACTCCACACTTCTCGTGTAAACAGTGCCATTGCAAACAATCACTGAGTATTGGAAAACGGCAGATGATTCTTCTATTTAAACCATTTGCTTCAGTATTATACACCACAGAATTTTGTATCCAGTCAGATTACAGCAAAACTAAACACTATTCTCCCTTTCAAAACATTTTAAGAAGAAAGCTACCATTAATATTTGCCTTTTTAGCTCGCCTGAGTACAAAGTGCTCAAGGTGAGCTTTTGGGATTGTGCTGTGTCCATTGTCCGTGCGTCAACAATGACCTTGTGTGCACTCTAGAGGCCACATTTTCAATCATATACCCTTGAAAATTAGTCAGATTGTCTTGATGAAATCTCAGACAAGTTTGAAATTGGGTAATTTTGAGTCAAAGAGTAGTTCACTGGGCCAAATCTGAGAAAAACCTTGTTTTGCACCCTACAGGCTACACATGCAGCCCAATGCTCATGAAAGTTGGTCAGAATGTTTGTCTTGGTAAAATCTTGGACAAGTTTGAAACTGTGTCATGTTGGGTCAAAAAGTAGGTCAATGGGCCAAACCTTAGGAAAAACCTTCTGTGCATGCTACAGGCCAGATTTTCAGCGTGATACTCATGCAACTTGGTCAGAATGTTTGTATTGATAAAATCTTGGACAAGTGTGAAATTCGGTCATGTTGAGTAAAAAAATAGGTCACTGGGCCATATCTCAGGAAAACCTTTTGTGCTCTCTAGAGGCCACATGTTCAACCCAGTACTATGAAACTCTGTCAAAATGTTTGTCTTGATATTATCTCTGACAAGTTCAAAAATAGGTTCAGTCAGTCAAAAAATAATAGGTCAAGTCGGTCAAAACGTAAGTTACTTACACTCATGTATTTTACATCATCACAACCAGGATCTTTTCAGCTTTATCAGTCCTAGATGACCTTACTCATGTGAGCATTTTAGGGCCAATGGCCCTCTTGTTTAACTAATAACTTCAAGCACATTCCATCAGGCAAATGAATGGTAGACTGAATATGAAAGAGATGAAAAATGTATGAAAACCTGTCACCTTCCTTGGCAAATCGGAACTCTCTGGCCGCATCTATGGAGGTCTGTCTGCACTTGCTTCATCAATAGGTCATCCACTCTAAAAGAAACACATACAGAAATCAAGAAATTTCCCAATGGAGTGGGGGGGAGGGGCGGAAAGAAGACTGAGACTGAGATGTGTGAAAAGGACTGGTAAACATAACTTCAGTAATGCATAGACAGGCCCAATGGGATATTGCAAAACTTTAGAATTACCTAGAAAGAAATATTTTGCAGACGACAAAATAATTGTGACTCAAAAATAAAAATTGTCTTTTGGAAGGGTAGAAAACATTGTGGGAAAAGGAGAAAATGCTGGTTACTAGCATTTTCTCCTGGTTACCAGAATTTTCTAGGAATCTTTTCTTCCTTACAAACAATGCTTAATTTGTTAATTCTACACTATACAGCTAAACATTCATGCATACCTTTGTTGTTTACGAGTTGCGCCATTGCATGGGCTCTTCGTGGTCATCTTGGCCTTTACTTCTTCACTCTTCTCTGTCTTCTTTTCAGCACCACACTTTGTTCCACAGGGTAGGTTGCGCAATCTAGTACTTGGTTAAGGAATTTTTTTTACCCCAAACAGCTACTGATAATAGTTTTAACGATGGTTGTGTCAGAAAGCAGCCAGTGGCTTGAGCAGAATGTTTTGCAAAGTACTGGTAAACCAAATTCCAGGACAGCATGCCACCGCAATATAACAGGGATAATGTTGAAAATGATGTAAACACCACTCAATCTGAAGTTTTAAAACAAGAAAATACAACTACACAGATTTAATACTTGACCTAAGAACCCAACTCATTCGACCTTTCATTCTGTTTTTCTGCACTAGGTCACTTACCAATCCTGACTGACTTGATCCATGGGCTGCATCACTGGGGCAGACACTTAGTACCACATAATCCTACATTCCGAAAAATGCAAAAGAAAGAGCTTAAGGCCCTATATCCCTTCCTTTACTGTTGACCCTTTAAAGCGGACATTATTTCTGACCTATTCCTTGGTATCAACACTGGACGGGGTACGATCATGACTACCATTTGAATGCTATCATGTTTCTAGTGACCAAAGGTTAAACATTGACCCATAGCAAGTTTGTGGTATCGACTTCATTTTTTCTCTTCAGAAAAAAATATGCTTTGAGCAAAGGCATTTGGGTGTGTGGGTCTTGGCAACATGTAAATTACACAAACAAATATAAAGACCTGGAGTAAATCAGTTCAGCTGAATATTTCCTCACCTAACATAATCAATTAATTTATTCCCAGACACTGCACTCATTTACAGGCCAATGAAACTGATGACACCAAAAGAGGTATGGAACACCCAGCCATAAGCAGTGGTGTTACATGAACCCAGTGATAAACTCTGACCAGGAAGTGTTCATCAAAGTGCCCACTCCACACTTCTCGTGTAAACAGTGCCATTGCAAACAATCACTGAGTATTGGAAAACGGCAGATGATTCTTCTATTTAAACCATTTGCTTCAGTATTATACACCACAGAATTTTGTATCCAGTCAGATTACAGCAAAACTAAACACTATTCTCCCTTTCAAAACATTTTAAGAAGAAAGCTACCATTAATATTTGCCTTTTTAGCTCGCCTGAGTACAAAGTGCTCAAGGTGAGCTTTTGGGATTGTGCTGTGTCCATTGTCCGTGCGTCAACAATGACCTTGTGTGCACTCTAGAGGCCACATTTTCAATCATATACCCTTGAAAATTAGTCATATTGTCTTGATGAAATCTCAGACAAGTTTGAAATTGGGTAATTTTGAGTCAAAGAGTAGTTCACTGGGCCAAATCTGAGAAAAACCTTGTTTTGCACCCTACAGGCCACACATGCAGCCCAATGCTCATGAAAGTTGGTCAGAATGTTTGTATTGGTAAAATCTTGGACAAGTTTGAAACTGTGTCATGTTGGGTCAAAAAGTAGGTCAATGGGCCAAACCTTAGGAAAAACCTTCTGTGCATGCTACAGGCCACATTTTCAGCGTGATACTCATGCAACTTGGTCAGAATGTTTGTATTGATAAAATCTTGGACAAGTGTGAAATTCGGTCATGTTGAGTAAAAAAATAGGTCACTGGGCCATATCTCAGGAAAACCTTTTGTGCTCTCTAGAGGCCACATGTTCAACCCAGTACTATGAAACTCTGTCAAAATGTTTGTCTTGATATTATCTCTTACAAGTTCAAAAATAGGTTGAGTCAGTCAAAAAGTAATAGGTCAAGTCGGTCAAAACGTAAGTTACTTACACTCATGTATTTTACATCATCACAACCAGGATCTTTTCAGCTTTATCAGTCCTAGATGACCTAACTCATGTGAGCATTTTAGGGCCAATGGCCCTCTTGTTTAACTAATAACTTCAAGCACATTCCATCAGGCAAATGAATGGTAGACTGAATATGAAAGAGATGAAAAATGTATGAAAACCTGTCACCTTCCTTGGCAAATCGGAACTCTCTGGCCGCATCTATGGAGGTCTGTCTGCACTTGCTTCATCAATAGGTCATCCACTCTAAAAGAAACACATACGGAAATCAAGAAATTTCCCAATGGAGTGGGGGGGAGGGGCGGAAAGAAGACTGAGACTGAGTAGTGTGAAAAGGACTGGTAAACATAACTTCAGTAATGCACAGACAGGCCCAATGGGATATTGCAAAACTTTAGAATTACCTAGAAAGAAATATTTTGCAGACGACAAAATAATTGTGACTCAAAAATAAAAATTGTCTCTTGGAAGGGTAGAAAACATTGTGGGAAAAGGAGAAAATGCTGGTTACTAGCATTTTCTCCTGGTTACCAGCATTTTCTAGGAATCTTTTCTTCCTTACAAACAATGCTTAATTTGTTAATTCTACACTATACAGCTAAACATTCATGCATACCTTTGTTGTTTACGAGTTGCGCCATTGCATGGGCTCTTCGTGGTCATCTTGGCCTCTACTTCTTCACTCTTCTCCGTCTTCTTTTCAGCACCACACTTTGTTCCACAGGGTAGGTTGCGCAATCTAGTACTTGGTTAAGGAATTTTTTTTTTCCCCAAACAGCTACTGATAATAGTTTCAACGATGGTTGTGTCGGAAAGCAGCCAGTGGCTTGAGCAGAATGTTTTGCAAAGTACTGGTAAACCAAATTCCAGGACAGCATGCCACCGCAATATAACAGGGATAATGTTGAAAATGATGTAAACACCACTCAATCTGAAGTTTTAAAACAAGAAAATACAACTACACAGATTTAATACTTGACCTAAGAACCCAACTCATTCGACCTTTCATTCTGTTTTTCTGCACAAGGTCACTTACCAATCCTGACTGACTTGATCCATGGGCTGCATCACTGGGGCAGACACTTAGTACCACATAATCCTACATTCCGAAAAATGCAAAAGAAAGAGCTTAAGGCCCTATATCCCTTCCTTTACTGTTGACCCTTTAAAGCGGACATTATTTCTGACCTATTCCTTGGTATCAACACTGGACGGGGTACGATCATGACTACCATTTGAATGCTATCATGTTTCTAGTGACCAAAGGTTAAACATTGACCCATAGCAAGTTTGTGGTATCGACTTCATTTTTTCTCTTCAGAAAAAAATATGCTTTGAGCAAAGGCATTTGGGTGTGTGGGTCTTGGCAACATGTAAATTACACAAACAAATATAAAGACCTGGAGTAAATCAGTTCAGCTGAATATTTCCTCACCTAACATAATCAATTAATTTATTCCCAGACACTGCACTCATTTACAGGCCAATGAAACTGATGACACCAAAAGAGGTATGGAACACCCAGCCATAAGCAGTGGTGTTACATGAAACCAGTGATAAACTCTGACCAGGAAGTGTTCATCAAAGTGCCCACTCCACACTTCTCGTGTAAACAGTGCCATTGCAAACAATCACTGAGTATTGGAAAACGGCAGATGATTCTTCTATTTAAACCATTTGCTTCAGTATTATACACCACAGAATTTTGTATCCAGTCAGATTACAGCAAAACTAAACACTATTCTCCCTTTCAAAACATTTTAAGAAGAAAGCTACCATTAATATTTGCCTTTTTAGCTCGCCTGAGTACAAAGTGCTCAAGGTGAGCTTTTGGGATTGTGCTGTGTCCATTGTCCGTGCTTCAACAATGACCTTGTGTGCACTCTAGAGGCCACATTTTCAATCATATACCCTTGAAAATTAGTCAGATTGTCTTGATGAAATCTCAGACAAGTTTGAAATTGGGTAATTTTGAGTCAAAGAGTAGTTCACTGGGCCAAATCTGAGAAAAACCTTGTTTTGCACCCTACAGGCCACACATGCAGCCCAATGCTCATGAAAGTTGGTCAGAATGTTTGTCTTGGTAAAATCTTGGACAAGTTTGAAACTGTGTCATGTTGGGTCAAAAAGTAGGTCAATGGGCCAAACCTTAGGAAAAACCTTCTGTGCATGCTACAGGCCATATTGTCAGCGTGATACTCATGCAACTTGGTCAGAATGTTTGTATTGATAAAATCTTGGACAAGTGTGAAATTCGGTCATGTTGAGTAAAAAAATAGGTCACTGGGCCATATCTCAGGAAAACCTTTTGTGCTCTCTAGAGGCCACATGTTCAACCCAGTACTATGAAACTCTGTCAAAATGTTTGTCTTGATATTATCTCTTACAAGTTCAAAAATAGGTTGAGTCAGTCAAAAAGTAATAGGTCAAGTCGGTCAAAACGTAAGTTACTTACACTCATGTATTTTACATCGTCACAACCAGGATCTTTTCAGCTTTATCAGTCCTAGATGACCTTACTCATGTGAGCATTTTAGGGCTAATGGCCCTCTTGTTTAACTAATAACTTCAAGCACATTCCATCAGGCAAATGAATGGTAGACTGAATATGAAAGAGATGAAAAATGTATGAAAACCTGTCACCTTCCTTGGCAAATCGGAACTCTCTGGCCGCATCTATGGAGGTCTGTCTGCACTTGCTTCATCAATAGGTCATCCACTCTAAAAGAAACACATACGGAAATCAAGAAATTTCCCAATGGAGTGGGGGGGAGGGGCGGAAAGAAGACTGAGACTGAGTAGTGTGAAAAGGACTGGTAAACATAACTTCAGTAATGCACAGACAGGCCCAATGGGATATTGCAAAACTTTAGAATTACCTAGAAAGAAATATTTTGCAGACGACAAAATAATTGTGACTCAAAAATAAAAATTGTCTTTTGGAAGGGTAGAAAACATTGTGGGAAAAGGAGAAAATGCTGGTTACTAGCATTTTCTCCTGGTTACCAGCATTTTCTAGGAATCTTTTCTTCCTTACAAACAATGCTTAATTTGTTAATTCTACACTATACAGCTAAACATTCATGCATACCTTTGTTGTTTACGAGTTGCGCCATTGCATGGGCTCTTCGTGGTCATCTTGGCCTCTACTTCTTCACTCTTCTCCGTCTTCTTTTCAGCACCACACTTTGTTCCACAGGGTAGGTTGCGCAATCTAGTACTTGGTTAAGGAATTTTTTTTTTCCCCAAACAGCTACTGATAATAGTTTCAACGATGGTTGTGTCGGAAAGCAGCCAGTGGCTTGAGCAGAATGTTTTGCAAAGTACTGGTAAACCAAATTCCAGGACAGCATGCCACCACAATATAACAGGGATAATGTTGAAAATGATGTAAACACCACTCAATCTGAAGTTTTAAAACAAGAAAATACAACTACACAGATTTAATACTTGACCCAAGAACCCAACTCATTCGACCTTTCATTCTGTTTTTCTGCACTAGGTCACTTACCAATCCTGACTGACTTGATCCATGGGCTGCATCACTGGGGCAGACACTTAGTACCACATAATCCTACATTCCGAAAAATGCAAAAGAAAGAGCTTAAGGCCCTATATCCCTTCCTTTACTGTTGACCCTTTAAAGCGGACATTATTTCTGACCTATTCCTTGGTATCAACACTGGACGGGGTACGATCATGACTACCATTTGAATGCTATCATGTTTCTAGTGACCAAAGGTTAAACATTGACCCATAGCAAGTTTGTGGTATCGACTTCATTTTTTCTCTTCAGAAAAAAATATGCTTTGAGCAAAGGCATTTGGGTGTGTGGGTCTTGGCAACATGTAAATTACACAAACAAATATAAAGACCTGGAGTAAATCAGTTCAGCTGAATATTTCCTCACCTAACATAATCAATTAATTTATTCCCAGACACTGCACTCATTTACAGGCCAATGAAACTGATGACACCAAAAGAGGTATGGAACACCCAGCCATAAGCAGTGGTGTTACATGAACCCAGTGATAAACTCTGACCAGGAAGTGTTCATCAAAGTGCCCACTCCACACTTCTCGTGTAAACAGTGCCATTGCAAACAATCACTGAGTATTGGAAAACGGCAGATGATTCTTCTATTTAAACCATTTGCTTCAGTATTATACACCACAGAATTTTGTATCCAGTCAGATTACAGCAAAACTAAACACTATTCTCCCTTTCAAAACATTTTAAGAAGAAAGCTACCATTAATATTTGCCTTTTTAGCTCGCCTGAGTACAAAGTGCTCAAGGTGAGCTTTTGGGATTGTGCTGTGTCCATTGTCCGTGCGTCAACAATGACCTTGTGTGCACTCTAGAGGCCACATTTTCAATCATATACCCTTGAAAATTAGTCAGATTGTCTTGATGAAATCTCAGACAAGTTTGAAATTGGGTAATTTTGAGTCAAAGAGTAGTTCACTGGGCCAAATCTGAGAAAAACCTTGTTTTGCACCCTACAGGCTACACATGCAGCCCAATGCTCATGAAAGTTGGTCAGAATGTTTGTCTTGGTAAAATCTTGGACAAGTTTGAAACTGTGTCATGTTGGGTCAAAAAGTAGGTCAATGGGCCAAACCTTAGGAAAAACCTTCTGTGCATGCTACAGGCCACATTTTCAGCGTGATACTCATGCAACTTGGTCAGAATGTTTGTATTGATAAAATCTTGGACAAGTGTGAAATTCGGTCATGTTGAGTAAAAAAATAGGTCACTGGGCCATATCTCAGGAAAACCTTTTGTGCTCTCTAGAGGCCACATGTTCAACCCAGTACTATGAAACTCTGTCAAAATGTTTGTCTTGATATTATCTCTGACAAGTTCAAAAATAGGTTGAGTCAGTCAAAAAATAATAGGTCAAGTCGGTCAAAACGTAAGTTACTTACACTCATGTATTTTACATCATCACAACCAGGATCTTTTCAGCTTTATCAGTCCTAGATGACCTTACTCATGTGAGCATTTTAGGGCCAATGGCCCTCTTGTTTAACTAATAACTTCAAGCACATTCCATCAGGCAAATGAATGGTAGACTGAATATGAAAGAGATGAAAAATGTATGAAAACCTGTCACCTTCCTTGGCAAATCGGAACTCTCTGGCCGCATCTATGGAGGTCTGTCTGCACTTGCTTCATCAATAGGTCATCCACTCTAAAAGAAACACATACAGAAATCAAGAAATTTCCCAATGGAGTGGGGGGGAGGGGCGGAAAGAAGACTGAGACTGAGACGTGTGAAAAGGACTGGTAAACATAACTTCAGTAATGCATAGACAGGCCCAATGGGATATTGCAAAACTTTAGAATTACCTAGAAAGAAATATTTTGCAGACGACAAAATAATTGTGACTCAAAAATAAAAATTGTCTTTTGGAAGGGTAGAAAACATTGTGGGAAAAGGAGAAAATGCTGGTTACTAGCATTTTCTCCTGGTTACCAGAATTTTCTAGGAATCTTTTCTTCCTTACAAACAATGCTTAATTTGTTAATTCTACACTATACAGCTAAACATTCATGCATACCTTTGTTGTTTACGAGTTGCGCCATTGCATGGGCTCTTCGTGGTCATCTTGGCCTTTACTTCTTCACTCTTCTCTGTCTTCTTTTCAGCACCACACTTTGTTCCACAGGGTAGGTTGCGCAATCTAGTACTTGGTTAAGGAATTTTTTTTACCCCAAACAGCTACTGATAATAGTTTTAACGATGGTTGTGTCAGAAAGCAGCCAGTGGCTTGAGCAGAATGTTTTGCAAAGTACTGGTAAACCAAATTCCAGGACAGCATGCCACCGCAATATAACAGGGATAATGTTGAAAATGATGTAAACACCACTCAATCTGAAGTTTTAAAACAAGAAAATACAACTACACAGATTTAATACTTGACCTAAGAACCCAACTCATTCGACCTTTCATTCTGTTTTTCTGCACTAGGTCACTTACCAATCCTGACTGACTTGATCCATGGGCTGCATCACTGGGGCAGACACTTAGTACCACATAATCCTACATTCCGAAAGATGCAAAAGAAAGAGCTTAAGGCCCTATATCCCTTCCTTTACTGTTGACCCTTTAAAGCGGACATTATTTCTGACCTATTCCTTGGTATCAACACTGGACGGGGTACGATCATGACTACCATTTGAATGCTATCATGTTTCTAGTGACCAAAGGTTAAACATTGACCCATAGCAAGTTTGTGGTATCGACTTCATTTTTTCTCTTCAGAAAAAAATATGCTTTGAGCAAAGGCATTTGGGTGTGTGGGTCTTGGCAACATGTAAATTACACAAACAAATATAAAGACCTGGAGTAAATCAGTTCAGCTGAATATTTCCTCACCTAACATAATCAATTAATTTATTCCCAGACACTGCACTCATTTACAGGCCAATGAAACTGATGACACCAAAAGAGGTATGGAACACCCAGCCATAAGCAGTGGTGTTACATGAACCCAGTGATAAACTCTGACCAGGAAGTGTTCATCAAAGTGCCCACTCCACACTTCTCGTGTAAACAGTGCCATTGCAAACAATCACTGAGTATTGGAAAACGGCAGATGATTCTTCTATTTAAACCATTTGCTTCAGTATTATACACCACAGAATTTTGTATCCAGTCAGATTACAGCAAAACTAAACACTATTCTCCCTTTCAAAACATTTTAAGAAGAAAGCTACCATTAATATTTGCCTTTTTAGCTCGCCTGAGTACAAAGTGCTCAAGGTGAGCTTTTGGGATTGTGCTGTGTCCATTGTCCGTGCATCAACAATGACCTTGTGTGCACTCTAGAGGCCACATTTTCAATCATATACCCTTGAAAATTAGTCATATTGTCTTGATGAAATCTCAGACAAGTTTGAAATTGGGTAATTTTGAGTCAAAGAGTAGTTCACTGGGCCAAATCTGAGAAAAACCTTGTTTTGCACCCTACAGGCCACACATGCAGCCCAATGCTCATGAAAGTTGGTCAGAATGTTTGTATTGGTAAAATCTTGGACAAGTTTGAAACTGTGTCATGTTGGGTCAAAAAGTAGGTCAATGGGCCAAACCTTAGGAAAAACCTTCTGTGCATGCTACAGGCCACATTTTCAGCGTGATACTCATGCAACTTGGTCAGAATGTTTGTATTGATAAAATCTTGGACAAGTGTGAAATTCGGTCATGTTGAGTAAAAAAATAGGTCACTGGGCCATATCTCAGGAAAACCTTTTGTGCTCTCTAGAGGCCACATGTTCAACCCAGTACTATGAAACTCTGTCAAAATGTTTGTCTTGATATTATCTCTTACAAGTTCAAAAATAGGTTGAGTCAGTCAAAAAGTAATAGGTCAAGTCGGTCAAAACGTAAGTTACTTACACTCATGTATTTTACATCATCACAACCAGGATCTTTTCAGCTTTATCAGTCCTAGATGACCTAACTCATGTGAGCATTTTAGGGCCAATGGCCCTCTTGTTTAACTAATAACTTCAAGCACATTCCATCAGGCAAATGAATGGTAGACTGAATATGAAAGAGATGAAAAATGTATGAAAACCTGTCACCTTCCTTGGCAAATCGGAACTCTCTGGCCGCATCTATGGAGGTCTGTCTGCACTTGCTTCATCAATAGGTCATCCACTCTAAAAGAAACACATACGGAAATCAAGAAATTTCCCAATGGAGTGGGGGGGAGGGGCGGAAAGAAGACTGAGACTGAGTAGTGTGAAAAGGACTGGTAAACATAACTTCAGTAATGCATAGGCAGGCCCAATGGGATATTGCAAAACTTTAGAATTACCTAGAAAGAAATATTTTGCAGATGACAAAATAATTGTGACTCAAAAATAAAAATTGTCTTTTGGAAGGGTAGAAAACATTGTGAGAAAAGGAGAAAATGCTGGTTACTAGCATTTTCTCCTGGTTACCAGCATTTTCTAGGAATCTTTTCTTCCTTACAAACAATGCTTAATTTGTTAATTCTACACTATACAGCTAAACATTCATGCATACCTTTGTTGTTTACGAGTTGCGCCATCGCATGGGCTCTTCGTGGTCATCTTGGCCTCTACTTCTTCACTCTTCTCCGTCTTCTTTTCAGCACCACACTTTGTTCCACAGGGTAGGTTGCGCAATCTAGTACTTGGTTAAGGAATTTTTTTTTTCCCCAAACAGCTACTGATAATAGTTTCAACGATGGTTGTGTCGGAAAGCAGCCAGTGGCTTGAGCAGAATGTTTTGCAAAGTACTGGTAAACCAAATTCCAGGACAGCATGCCACCGCAATATAACAGGGATAATGTTGAAAATGATGTAAACACCACTCAATCTGAAGTTTTAAAACAAGAAAATACAACTACACAGATTTAATACTTGACCTAAGAACCCAACTCATTCGACCTTTCATTCTGTTTTTCTGCACTAGGTCACTTACCAATCCTGACTGACTTGATCCATGGGCTGCATCACTGGGGCAGACACTTAGTACCACATAATCCTACATTCCGAAAAATGCAAAAGAAAGAGCTTAAGGCCCTATATCCCTTCCTTTACTGTTGACCCTTTAAAGCGGACATTATTTCTGACCTATTCCTTGGTATCAACACTGGACGGGGTACGATCATGACTACCATTTGAATGCTATCGTGTTTCTAGTGACCAAAGGTTAAACATTGACCCATAGCAAGTTTGTGGTATCGACTTCATTTTTTCTCTTCAGAAAAAAATATGCTTTGAGCAAAGGCATTTGGGTGTGTGGGTCTTGGCAACATGTAAATTACACAAACAAATATAAAGACCTGGAGTAAATCAGTTCAGCTGAATATTTCCTCACCTAACATAATCAATTAATTTATTCCCAGACACTGCACTCATTTACAGGCCAATGAAACTGATGACACCAAAAGAGGTATGGAACACCCAGCCATAAGCAGTGGTGTTACATGAACCCAGTGATAAACTCTGACCAGGAAGTGTTCATCAAAGTGCCCACTCCACACTTCTCGTGTAAACAGTGCCATTGCAAACAATCACTGAGTATTGGAAAACGGCAGATGATTCTTCTATTTAAACCATTTTCTTCAGTATTATACACCACAGAATTTTGTATCCAGTCAGATTACAGCAAAACTAAACACTATTCTCCCTTTCAAAACATTTTAAGAAGAAAGCTACCATTAATATTTGCCGTTTTAGCTCGCCTGAGTACAAAGTGCTCAAGGTGAGCTTTTGGGATTGTGCTGTGTCCATTGTCTGTGCGTCAACAATGACCTTGTGTGCACTCTAGAGGCCACATTTTCAATCATATACCCTTGAAAATTAGTCAGATTGTCTTGATGAAATCTCAGACAAGTTTGAAATTGGGTAATTTTGAGTCAAAGAGTAGTTCACTGGGCCAAATCTGAGAAAAACCTTGTTTTGCACCCTACAGGCCACACATGCAGCCCAATGCTCATGAAAGTTGGTCAGAATGTTTGTCTTGGTAAAATCTTGGACAAGTTTGAAACTGTGTCATGTTGGGTCAAAAAGTAGGTCAATGGGCCAAACCTTAGGAAAAACCTTCTGTGCATGCTACAGGCCACATTTTCAGCGTGATACTCATGCAACTTGGTCAGAATGTTTGTATTGATAAAATCTTGGACAAGTGTGAAATTCGGTCATGTTGAGTAAAAAAATAGGTCACTGGGCCATATCTCAGGAAAACCTTTTGTGCTCTCTAGAGGCCACATGTTCAACCCAGTACTATGAAACTCTGTCAAAATGTTTGTCTTGATATTATCTCTGACAAGTTCAAAAATAGGTTGAGTCAGTCAAAAAGTAATAGGTCAAGTCGGTCAAAACGTAAGTTACTTACACTCATGTATTTTACATCATCACAACCAGGATCTTTTCAGCTTTATCAGTCCTAGATGACCTTACTCATGTGAGCATTTTAGGGCCAATGGCCCTCTTGTTTAACTAATAACTTCAAGCACATTCCATCAGGCAAATGAATGGTAGACTGAATATGAAAGAGATGAAAAATGTATGAAAACCTGTCACCTTCCTTGGCAAATCGGAACTCTCTGGCCGCATCTATGGAGGTCTGTCTGCACTTGCTTCATCAATAGGTCATCCACTCTAAAAGAAACACATACGGAAATCAAGAAATTTCCCAATGGAGTGGGGGGGAGGGGCGGAAAGAAGACTTAGACTGAGTAGTGTGAAAAGGACTGGTAAACATAACTTCAGTAATGCATAGACAGGCCCAATGGGATATTGCAAAACTTTAGAATTACCTAGAAAGAAATATTTTGCAGACGACAAAATAATTGTGACTCAAAAATAAAAATTGTCTTTTGGAAGGGTAGAAAACATTGTGGGAAAAGGAGAAAATGCTGGTTACTAGCATTTTCTCCTGGTTACCAGCATTTTCTAGGAATCTTTTCTTCCTTACAAACAATGCTTAATTTGTTAATTCTACACTATACAGCTAAACATTCATGCATACCTTTGTTGTTTACGAGTTGCGCCATTGCATGGGCTCTTCGTGGTCATCTTGGCCTCTACTTCTTCACTCTTCTCCGTCTTCTTTTCAGCACCACACTTTGTTCCACAGGGTAGGTTGCGCAATCTAGTACTTGGTTAAGGAATTTTTTTTTTCCCCAAACAGCTACTGATAATAGTTTCAACGATGGTTGTGTCGGAAAGCAGCCAGTGGCTTGAGCAGAATGTTTTGCAAAGTACTGGTAAACCAAATTCCAGGACAGCATGCCATCGCAATATAACAGGGATAATGTTGAAAATGATGTAAACACCACTCAATCTGAAGTTTTAAAACAAGAAAATACAACTACACAGATTTAATACTTGACCTAAGAACCCAACTTATTCGACCTTTCATTCTGTTTTTCTGCACTAGGTCACTTACCAATCCTGACTGACTTGATCCATGGGCTGCATCACTGGGGCAGACACTTAGTACCGCATAATCCTACATTCCGAAAAATGCAAAAGAAAGAGCTTAAGGCCCTATATCCCTTCCTTTACTGTTGACCCTTTAAAGCGGACATTATTTCTGACCTATTCCTTGGTATCAACACTGGACGGGGTACGATCATGACTACCATTTGAATGCTATCATGTTTCTAGTGACCAAAGGTTAAACATTGACCCATAGCAAGTTTGTGGTATCGACTTCATTTTTTCTCTTCAGAAAAAAATATGCTTTGAGCAAAGGCATTTGGGTGTGTGGGTCTTGGCAACATGTAAATTACACAAACAAATATAAAGACCTGGAGTAAATCAGTTCAGCTGAATATTTCCTCACCTAACATAATCAATTAATTTATTCCCAGACACTGCACTCATTTACAGGCCAATGAAACTGATGACACCAAAAGAGGTATGGAACACCCAGCCATAAGCAGTGGTGTTACATGAACCCAGTGATAAACTCTGACCAGGAAGTGTTCATCAAAGTGCCCACTCCACACTTCTCGTGTAAACAGTGCCATTGCAAACAATCACTGAGTATTGGAAAACGGCAGATGATTCTTCTATTTAAACCATTTGCTTCAGTATTATACACCACAGAATTTTGTATCCAGTCAGATTACAGCAAAACTAAACACTATTCTCCCTTTCAAAACATTTTAAGAAGAAAGCTACCATTAATATTTGCCTTTTTAGCTCGCCTGAGTACAAAGTGCTCAAGGTGAGCTTTTGGGATTGTGCTGTGTCCATTGTCCGTGCGTCAACAATGACCTTGTGTGCACTCTAGAGGCCACATTTTCCATCATATACCCTTGAAAATTAGTCAGATTGTCTTGATGAAATCTCAGACAAGTTTGAAATTGGGTAATTTTGAGTCAAAGAGTAGTTCACTGGGCCAAATCTGAGAAAAACCTGGTTTTGCACCCTACAGGCCACACATGCAGCCCAATGCTCATGAAAGTTGGTCAGAATGTTTGTCTTGGTAAAACCTTGGACAAGTTTGAAACTGTGTCATGTTGGGTCAAAAAGTAGGTCAATGGGCCAAACCTTAGGAAAAACCTTCTGTGCATGCTACAGGCCACATTTTCAGCGTGATACTCATGCAACTTGGTCAGAATGTTTGTATTGATAAAATCTTGGACAAGTGTGAAATTCGGTCATGTTGAGTAAAAAAATAGGTCACTGGGCCATATCTCAGGAAAACCTTTTGTGCTCTCTAGAGGCCACATGTTCAACCCAGTACTATGAAACTCTGTCAAAATGTTTGTCTTGATATTATCTCTGACAAGTTCAAAAATAGGTTGAGTCAGTCAAAAAGTAATAGGTCAAGTCGGTCAAAACGTAAGTTACTTACACTCATGTATTTTACATCATCACAACCAGGATCTTTTCAGCTTTATCAGTCCTAGATGACCTTACTCATGTGAGCATTTTAGGGCCAATGGCCCTCTTGTTTAACTAATAACTTCAAGCACATTCCATCAGGCAAATGAATGGTAGACTGAATATGAAAGAGATGAAAAATGTATGAAAACCTGTCACCTTCCTTGGCAAATCGGAACTCTCTGGCCGCATCTATGGAGGTCTGTCTGCACTTGCTTCATCAATAGGTCATCCACTCTAAAAGAAACACATACGGAAATCAAGAAATTTCCCAATGGAGTGGGGGGGAGGGGCGGAAAGAAGACTGAGACTGAGTAGTGTGAAAAGGACTGGTAAACATAACTTCAGTAATGCATAGACAGGCCCAATGGGATATTGCAAAACTTTAGAATTACCTAGAAAGAAATATTTTGCAGACGACAAAATAATTGTGACTCAAAAATAAAAATTGTCTTTTGGAAGGGTAGAAAACATTGTGGGAAAAGGAGAAAATGCTGGTTACTAGCATTTTCTCCTGGTTACCAGCATTTTCTAGGAATCTTTTCTTCCTTACAAACAATGCTTAATTTGTTAATTCTACACTATACAGCTAAACATTCATGCATACCTTTGTTGTTTACGAGTTGCGCCATTGCATGGGCTCTTCGTGGTCATCTTGGCCTCTACTTCTTCACTCTTCTCCGTCTTCTTTTCAGCACCACACTTTGTTCCACAGGGTAGGTTGCGCAATCTAGTACTTGGTTAAGGAATTTTTTTTTTCCCCAAACAGCTACTGATAATAGTTTCAACGATGGTTGTGTCGGAAAGCAGCCAGTGGCTTGAGCAGAATGTTTTGCAAAGTACTGGTAAACCAAATTCCAGGACAGCATGCCACCGCAATATAACAGGGATAATGTTGAAAATGATGTAAACACCACTCAATCTGAAGTTTTAAAACAAGAAAATACAACTACACAGATTTGATACTTGACCTAAGAACCCAACTTATTCGACCTTTCATTCTGTTTTTCTGCACTAGGTCACTTACCAATCCTGACTGACTTGATCCATGGGCTGCATCACTGGGGCAGACACTTAGTACCACATAATCCTACATTCCGAAAAATGCAAAAGAAAGAGCTTAAGGCCCTATATCCCTTCCTTTACTGTTGACCCTTTAAAGCGGACATTATTTCTGACCTATTCCTTGGTATCAACACTGGACGGGGTACAATCATGACTACATTTGAATGCTATCATGTTTCTAGTGACCAAAGGTTAAACATTGACCCATAGCAAGTTTGTGGTATCGACTTCATTTTTTCTCTTCAGAAAAAAATATGCTTTGAGCAAAGGCATTTGGGTGTGTGGGTCTTGGCAACATGTAAATTACACAAACAAATATAAAGACCTGGAGTAAATCAGTTCAGCTGAATATTTCCTCACCTAACATAATCAATTAATTTATTCCCAGACACTGCACTCATTTACAGGCCAATGAAACTGATGACACCAAAAGAGGTATGGAACACCCAGCCATAAGCAGTGGTGTTACATGAACCCAGTGATAAACTCTGACCAGGAAGTGTTCATCAAAGTGCCCACTCCACACTTCTCGTGTAAACAGTGCCATTGCAAACAATCACTGAGTATTGGAAAACGGCAGATGATTCTTCTATTTAAACCATTTGCTTCAGTATTATACACCACAGAATTTTGTATCCAGTCAGATTACAGCAAAACTAAACACTATTCTCCCTTTCAAAACATTTTAAGAAGAAAGCTACCATTAATATTTGCCTTTTTAGCTCGCCTGAGTACAAAGTGCTCAAGGTGAGCTTTTGGGATTGTGCTGTGTCCATTGTCCGTGCGTCAACAATGACCTTGTGTGCACTCTAGAGGCCACATTTTCAATCATATACCCTTGAAAATTAGTCAGATTGTCTTGATGAAATCTCAGACAAGTTTGAAATTGGGTAATTTTGAGTCAAAGAGTAGTTCACTGGGCCAAATCTGAGAAAAACCTGGTTTTGCACCCTACAGGCCACATATGCAGCCCAATGCTCATGAAAGTTGGTCAGAATGTTTGTCTTGGTAAAATCTTGGACAAGTTTGAAACTGTGTCATGTTGGGTCAAAAAGTAGGTCAATGGGCCAAACCTTAGGAAAAACCTTCTGTGCATGCTACAGGCCACATTTTCAGCGTGATACTCATGCAACTTGGTCAGAATGTTTGTATTGATAAAATCTTGGACAAGTGTGAAATTCGGTCATGTTGAGTAAAAAAATAGGTCACTGGGCCATATCTCAGGAAAACCTTTTGTGCTCTCTAGAGGCCACATGTTCAACCCAGTACTATGAAACTCTGTCAAAATGTTTGTCATGATATTATCTCTTACAAGTTCAAAAATAGGTTGAGTCAGTCAAAAAGTAATAGGTCAAGTCGGTCAAAACGTAAGTTACTTACACTCATGTATTTTACATCATCACAACCAGGATCTTTTCAGCTTTATCAGTCCTAGATGACCTTACTCATGTGAGCATTTTAGGGCCAATGGCCCTCTTGTTTAACTAATAACTTCAAGCACAGTCCATCAGGCAAATGAATGGTAGACTGAATATGAAAGAGATGAAAAATGTATGAAAACCTGTCACCTTCCTTGGCAAATCGGAACTCTCTGGCTGCATCTATGGAGGTCTGTCTGCACTTGCTTCATCAATAGGTCATCCACTCTAAAAGAAACACATACGGAAATCAAGAAATTTCTCAATGGAGTGGGGGGGAGGGGCGGAAAGAAGACTGAGACGTGTGAAAAGGACTGGTAAACATAACTTCAGTAATGCACAGACAGGCCCAATGGGATATTGCAAAACTTTAGAATTACCTAGAAAGAAATATTTTGCAGACGACAAATAATTGTGACTCAAAAATAAAAATTGTCTTTTGGAAGGGTAGAAAACATTGTGGGAAAAGGAGAAAATGCTGGTTACTAGCATTTTCTCCTGGTTACCAGCATTTTCTAGGAATCTTTTCTTCCTTACAAACAATGCTTAATTTGTTAATTCTACACTATACAGCTAAACATTCATGCATACCTTTGTTGTTTACGAGTTGCGCCATTGCATGGGCTCTTCGTGGTCATCTTGGCCTTTACTTCTTCACTCTTCTCTGTCTTCTTTTCAGCACCACACTTTGTTCCACAGGGTAGGTTGCGCAATCTAGTACTTGGTTAAGGAATTTTTTTTTCCCCAAACAGCTACTGATAATAGTTTTAACGATGGTTGTGTCAGAAAGCAGCCAGTGGCTTGAGCAGAATGTTTTGCAAAGTACTGGTAAACCAAATTCCAGGACAGCATGCCACCGCAATATAACAGGGATAATGTTGAAAATGATGTAAACACCACTCAATCTGAAGTTTTAAAACAAGAAAATACAACTACACAGATTTAATACTTGACCTAAGAACCCAACTCATTCGACCTTTCATTCTGTTTTTCTGCACTAGGTCACTTACCAATCCTGACTGACTTGATCCATGGGCTGCATCACTGGGGCAGACACTTAGTACCACATAATCCTACATTCCGAAAAATGCAAAAGAAAGAGCTTAAGGCCCTATATCCCTTCCTTTACTGTTGACCCTTTAAAGCGGACATTATTTCTGACCTATTCCTTGGTATCAACACTGGACGGGGTACGATCATGACTACCATTTGAATGCTATCATGTTTCTAGTGACCAAAGGTTAAACATTGACCCATAGCAAGTTTGTGGTATCGACTTCATTTTTTCTCTTCAGAAAAAAATATGCTTTGAGCAAAGGCATTTGGGTGTGTGGGTCTTGGCAACATGTAAATTACACAAACAAATATAAAGACCTGGAGTAAATCAGTTCAGCTGAATATTTCCTCACCTAACATAATCAATTAATTTATTCCCAGACACTGCACTCATTTACAGGCCAATGAAACTGATGACACCAAAAGAGGTATGGAACACCCAGCCATAAGCAGTGGTGTTACATGAACCCAGTGATAAACTCTGACCAGGAAGTGTTCATCAAAGTGCCCACTCCACACTTCTCGTGTAAACAGTGCCATTGCAAACAATCACTGAGTATTGGAAAACGGCAGATGATTCTTCTATTTAAACCATTTGCTTCAGTATTATACACCACAGAATTTTGTATCCAGTCAGATTACAGCAAAACTAAACACTATTCTCCCTTTCAAAACATTTTAAGAAGAAAGCTACCATTAATATTTGCCTTTTTAGCTCGCCTGAGTACAAAGTGCTCAAGGTGAGCTTTTGGGATTGTGCTGTGTCCATTGTCCGTGCGTCAACAATGACCTTGTGTGCACTCTAGAGGCCACATTTTCAATCATATACCCTTGAAAATTAGTCAGATTGTCTTGATGAAATCTCAGACAAGTTTGAAATTGGGTAATTTTGAGTCAAAGAGTAGTTCACTGGGCCAAATCTGAGAAAAACCTGGTTTTGCACCCTACAGGCCACATATGCAGCCCAATGCTCATGAAAGTTGGTCAGAATGTTTGTCTTGGTAAAATCTTGGACAAGTTTGAAACTGTGTCATGTTGGGTCAAAAAGTAGGTCAATGGGCCAAACCTTAGGAAAAACCTTCTGTGCATGCTACAGGCCACATTTTCAGCGTGATACTCATGCAACTTGGTCAGAATGTTTGTATTGATAAAATCTTGGACAAGTGTGAAATTCGGTCATGTTGAGTAAAAAAATAGGTCACTGGGCCATATCTCAGGAAAACCTTTTGTGCTCTCTAGAGGCCACATGTTCAACCCAGTACTATGAAACTCTGTCAAAATGTTTGTCATGATATTATCTCTTACAAGTTCAAAAATAGGTTGAGTCAGTCAAAAAGTAATAGGTCAAGTCGGTCAAAACGTAAGTTACTTACACTCATGTATTTTACATCATCACAACCAGGATCTTTTCAGCTTTATCAGTCCTAGATGACCTTACTCATGTGAGCATTTTAGGGCCAATGGCCCTCTTGTTTAACTAATAACTTCAAGCACATTCCATCAGGCAAATGAATGGTAGACTGAATATGAAAGAGATGAAAAATGTATGAAAACCTGTCACCTTCCTTGGCAAATCGGAACTCTCTGGCCGCATCTATGGAGGTCTGTCTGCACTTGCTTCATCAATAGGTCATCCACTCTAAAAGAAACACATACGGAAATCAAGAAATTTCCCAATGGAGTGGGGGGGAGGGGCGGAAAGAAGACTGAGACTGAGTAGTGTGAAAAGGACTGGTAAACATAACTTCAGTAATGCACAGACAGGCCCAATGGGATATTGCAAAACTTTAGAATTACCTAGAAAGAAATATTTTGCAGACGACAAAATAATCGTGACTCAAAAATAAAAATTGTCTTTTGGAAGGGTAGAAAACATTGTGGGAAAAGGAGAAAATGCTGGTTACCAGCATTTTCTCCTGGTTACCAGCATTTTCTAGGAATCTTTTCTTCCTTACAAACAATGCTTAATTTGTTAATTCTACACTATACAGCTAAACATTCATGCATACCTTTGTTGTTTACGAGTTGCGCCATTGCATGGGCTCTTCGTGGTCATCTTGGCCTCTACTTCTTCACTCTTCTCCGTCTTCTTTTCAGCACCACACTTTGTTCCACAGGGTAGGTTGCGCAATCTAGTACTTGGTTAAGGAATTTTTTTTTTCCCCAAACAGCTACTGATAATAGTTTCAACGATGGTTGTGTCGGAAAGCAGCCAGTGGCTTGAGCAGAATGTTTTGCAAAGTACTGGTAAACCAAATTCCAGGACAGCATGCCACCGCAATATAACAGGGATAATGTTGAAAATGATGTAAACACCACTCAATCTGAAGTTTTAAAACAAGAAAATACAACTACACAGATTTAATACTTGACCTAAGAACCCAACTCATTCGACCTTTCATTCTGTTTTTCTGCACTAGGTCACTTACCAATCCTGACTGACTTGATCCATGGGCTGCATCACTGGGGCAGACACTTAGTACCACATAATCCTACATTCCGAAAAATGCAAAAGAAAGAGCTTAAGGCCCTATATCCCTTCCTTTACTGTTGACCCTTTAAAGCGGACATTATTTCTGACCTATTCCTTGGTATCAACACTGGACGGGGTACGATCATGACTACCATTTGAATGCTATCATGTTTCTAGTGACCAAAGGTTAAACATTGACCCATAGCAAGTTTGTGGTATCGACTTCATTTTTTCTCTTCAGAAAAAAATATGCTTTGAGCAAAGGCATTTGGGTGTGTGGGTCTTGGCAACATGTAAATTACACAAACAAATATAAAGACCTGGAGTAAATCAGTTCAGCTGAATATTTCCTCACCTAACATAATCAATTAATTTATTCCCAGACACTGCACTCATTTACAGGCCAATGAAACTGATGACACCAAAAGAGGTATGGAACACCCAGCCATAAGCAGTGGTGTTACATGAACCCAGTGATAAACTCTGACCAGGAAGTGTTCATCAAAGTGCCCACTCCACACTTCTCGTGTAAACAGTGCCATTGCAAACAATCACTGAGTATTGGAAAACGGCAGATGATTCTTCTATTTAAACCATTTGCTTCAGTATTATACACCACAGAATTTTGTATCCAGTCAGATTACAGCAAAACTAAACACTATTCTCCCTTTCAAAACATTTTAAGAAGAAAGCTACCATTAATATTTGCCTTTTTAGCTCGCCTGAGTACAAAGTGCTCAAGGTGAGCTTTTGGGATTGTGCTGTGTCCATTGTCCGTGCGTCAACAATGACCTTGTGTGCACTCTAGAGGCCACATTTTCAATCATATACCCTTGAAAATTAGTCAGATTGTCTTGATGACATCTCAGACAAGTTTGAAATTGGGTAATTTTGAGTCAAAGAGTAGTTCACTGGGCCAAATATCAGAAAAACCTTGTTTTGCACCCTACAGGCCACACATGCAGCCCAATGCTCATGAAAGTTGGTCAGAATGTTTGTCTTGGTAAAATCTTGGACAAGTTTGAAACTGTGTCATGTTGGGTCAAAAAGTAGGTCAATGGGCCAAACCTTAGGAAAAACCTTCTGTGCATGCTACAGGCCACATTTTCAGCGTGATACTCATGCAACTTGGTCAGAATGTTTGTATTGATAAAATCTTGGACAAGTGTGAAATTCGGTCATGTTGAGTAAAAAAATAGGTCACTGGGCCATATCTCAGGAAAACCTTTTGTGCTCTCTAGAGGCCACATGTTCAACCCAGTACTATGAAACTCTGTCAAAATGTTTGTCTTGATATTATCTCTGACAAGTTCAAAAATAGGTTGAGTCAGTCAAAAAGTAATAGGTCAAGTCAGTCAAAACGTAAGTTACTTACACTCATGTATTTTACATCATCACAACCAGGATCTTTTCAGCTTTATCAGTCCTAGATGACCTTACTCATGTGAGCATTTTAGGGCCAATGGCCCTCTTGTTTAACTAATAACTTTCAAGCACAGTCCATCAGGCAAATGAATGGTAGACTGAATATGAAAGAGATGAAAAATGTATGAAAACCTGTCACCTTCCTTGGCAAATCGGAACTCTCTGGCTGCATCTATGGAGGTCTGTCTGCACTTGCTTCATCAATAGGTCATCCACTCTAAAAGAAACACATACGGAAATCAAGAAATTTCTCAATGGAGTGGGGGGGAGGGGCGGAAAGAAGACTGAGACGTGTGAAAAGGACTGGTAAACATAACTTCAGTAATGCACAGACAGGCCCAATGGGATATTGCAAAACTTTAGAATTACCTAGAAAGAAATATTTTGCAGACGACAAAATAATTGTGACTCAAAAATAAAAATTGTCTTTTGGAAGGGTAGAAAACATTGTGGGAAAAGGAGAAAATGCTGGTTACTAGCATTTTCTCCTGGTTACCAGCATTTTCTAGGAATCTTTTCTTCCTTACAAACAATGCTTAATTTGTTAATTCTACACTATACAGCTAAACATTCATGCATACCTTTGTTGTTTACGAGTTGCGCCATTGCATGGGCTCTTCGTGGTCATCTTGGCCTTTACTTCTTCACTCTTCTCTGTCTTCTTTTCAGCACCACACTTTGTTCCACAGGGTAGGTTGCGCAATCTAGTACTTGGTTAAGGAATTTTTTTTTCCCCAAACAGCTACTGATAATAGTTTTAACGATGGTTGTGTCAGAAAGCAGCCAGTGGCTTGAGCAGAATGTTTTGCAAAGTACTGGTAAACCAAATTCCAGGACAGCATGCCACCGCAATATAACAGGGATAATGTTGAAAATGATGTAAACACCACTCAATCTGAAGTTTTAAAACAAGAAAATACAACTACACAGATTTAATACTTGACCTAAGAACCCAACTCATTCGACCTTTCATTCTGTTTTTCTGCACTAGGTCACTTACCAATCCTGACTGACTTGATCCATGGGCTGCATCACTGGGGCAGACACTTAGTACCACATAATCCTACATTCCGAAAAATGCAAAAGAAAGAGCTTAAGGCCCTATATCCCTTCCTTTACTGTTGACCCTTTAAAGCGGACATTATTTCTGACCTATTCCTTGGTATCAACACTGGACGGGGTACGATCATGACTACCATTTGAATGCTATCATGTTTCTAGTGACCAAAGGTTAAACATTGACCCATAGCAAGTTTGTGGTATCGACTTCATTTTTTCTCTTCAGAAAAAAATATGCTTTGAGCAAAGGCATTTGGGTGTGTGGGTCTTGGCAACATGTAAATTACACAAACAAATATAAAGACCTGGAGTAAATCAGTTCAGCTGAATATTTCCTCACCTAACATAATCAATTAATTTATTCCCAGACACTGCACTCATTTACAGGCCAATGAAACTGATGACACCAAAAGAGGTATGGAACACCCAGCCATAAGCAGTGGTGTTACATGAACCCAGTGATAAACTCTGACCAGGAAGTGTTCATCAAAGTGCCCACTCCACACTTCTCGTGTAAACAGTGCCATTGCAAACAATCACTGAGTATTGGAAAACGGCAGATGATTCTTCTATTTAAACCATTTGCTTCAGTATTATACACCACAGAATTTTGTATCCAGTCAGATTACAGCAAAACTAAACACTATTCTCCCTTTCAAAACATTTTAAGAATAAAGCTACCATTAATATTTGCATTTTTAGCTCGCCTGAGTACAAAGTGCTCAAGGTGAGCTTTTGGGATTGTGCTGTGTCCACTGTCTGTGCGTCAACAATGACCTTGTGTGCACTCTAGAGGCCACATTTTCAATCATATACCCTTGAAAATTAGTCAGATTGTCTTGATGAAATCTCAGACAAGTTTGAAATTGGGTAATTTTGAGTCAAAGAGTAGTTCACTGGGCCAAATCTGAGAAAAACCTTGTTTTGCACCCTACAGGCCACACATGCAGCCCAATGCTCATGAAAGTTGGTCAGAATGTTTGTCTTGGTAAAATCTTGGACAAGTTTGAAACTGTGTCATGTTGGGTCAAAAAGTAGGTCAATGGGCCAAACCTTAGGAAAAACCTTCTGTGCATGCTACAGGCCACATTTTCAGCGTGATACTCATGCAACTTGGTCAGAATGTTTGTATTGATAAAATCTTGGACAAGTGTGAAATTCGGTCATGTTGAGTAAAAAAATAGGTCACTGGGCCATATCTCAGGAAAACCTTTTGTGCTCTCTAGAGGCCACATGTTCAACCCAGTACTATGAAACTCTGTCAAAATGTTTGTCTTGATATTATCTCTTACAAGTTCAAAAATAGGTTGAGTCAGTCAAAAAGTAATAGGTCAAGTCGGTCAAAACGTAAGTTACTTACACTCATGTATTTTACATCATCACAACCAGGATCTTTTCAGCTTTATCAGTCCTAGATGACCTAACTCATGTGAGCATTTTAGGGCCAATGGCCCTCTTGTTTAACTAATAACTTCAAGCACATTCCATCAGGCAAATGAATGGTAGACTGAATATGAAAGAGATGAAAAATGTATGAAAACCTGTCACCTTCCTTGGCAAATCGGAACTCTCTGGCCGCATCTATGGAGGTCTGTCTGCACTTGCTTCATCAATAGGTCATCCACTCTAAAAGAAACACATACGGAAATCAAGAAATTTCCCAATGGAGTGGGGGGGGGAGGGGCGGAAAGAAGACTGAGACTGAGTAGTGTGAAAAGGACTGGTAAACATAACTTCAGTAATGCATAGGCAGGCCCAATGGGATATTGCAAAACTTTAGAATTACCTAGAAAGAAATATTTTGCAGACGACAAAATAATTGTGACTCAAAAATAAAAATTGTCTTTTGGAAGGGTAGAAAACATTGTGGGAAAAGGAGAAAATGCTGGTTACTAGCATTTTCTCCTGGTTACCAGCATTTTCTAGGAATCTTTTCTTCCTTACAAACAATGCTTAATTTGTTAATTCTACACTATACAGCTAAACATTCATGCATACCTATGTTGTTTACGAGTTGCGCCATCGCATGGGCTCTTCGTGGTCATCTTGGCCTTTACTTCTTCACTCTTCTCCGTCTTCTTTTCAGCACCACACTTTGTTCCACAGGGTAGGTTGCACAATCTAGTACTTGGTTAAGGAATTTTTTTTTTTCCCCAAACAGCTACTGATAATAGTTTCAACGATGGTTGTGTCGGAAAGCAGCCAGTGGCTTGAGCAGAATGTTTTGCAAAGTACTGGTAAACCAAATTCCAGGACAGCATGCCACCGCAATATAACAGGGATAATGTTGAAAATGATGTAAACACCACTCAATCTGAAGTTTTAAAACAAGAAAATACAACTACACAGATTTAATACTTGACCTAAGAACCCAACTCATTCGACCTTTCATTCTGTTTTTCTGCACTAGGTCACTTACCAATCCTGACTGACTTGATCCATGGGCTGCATCACTGGGGCAGACACTTAGTACCACATAATCCTACATTCCGAAAAATGCAAAAGAAAGAGCTTAAGGCCCTATATCCCTTCCTTTACTGTTGACCCTTTAAAGCGGACATTATTTCTGACCTATTCCTTGGTATCAACACTGGACGGGGTACGATCATGACTACCATTTGAATGCTATCGTGTTTCTAGTGACCAAAGGTTAAACATTGACCCATAGCAAGTTTGTGGTATCGACTTCATTTTTTCTCTTCAGAAAAAAATATGCTTTGAGCAAAGGCATTTGGGTGTGTGGGTCTTGGCAACATGTAAATTACACAAACAAATATAAAGACCTGGAGTAAATCAGTTCAGCTGAATATTTCCTCACCTAACATAATCAATTAATTTATTCCCAGACACTGCACTCATTTACAGGCCAATGAAACTGATGACACCAAAAGAGGTATGGAACACCCAGCCATAAGCAGTGGTGTTACATGAACCCAGTGATAAACTCTGACCAGGAAGTGTTCATCAAAGTGCCCACTCCACACTTCTCGTGTAAACAGTGCCATTGCAAACAATCACTGAGTATTGGAAAACGGCAGATGATTCTTCTATTTAAACCATTTGCTTCAGTATTATACACCACAGAATTTTGTATCCAGTCAGATTACAGCAAAACTAAACACTATTCTCCCTTTCAAAACATTTTAAGAAGAAAGCTACCATTAATATTTGCCTTTTTAGCTCGCCTGAGTACAAAGTGCTCAAGGTGAGCTTTTGGGATTGTGCTGTGTCCATTGTCCGTGCGTCAACAATGACCTTGTGTGCACTCTAGAGGCCACATTTTCAATCATATACCCTTGAAAATTAGTCAGATTGTCTTGATGAAATCTCAGACAAGTTTGAAATTGGGTAATTTTGAGTCAAAGAGTAGTTCACTGGGCCAAATCTCAGAAAAACCTTGTTTTGCACCCTACAGGCCACACATGCAGCCCAATGCTCATGAAAGTTGGTCAGAATGTTTGTCTTGGTAAAATCTTGGACAAGTTTGAAACTGTGTCATGTTGGGTCAAAAAGTAGGTCAATGGGCCAAACCTTAGGAAAAACCTTCTGTGCATGCTACAGGCCACATTTTCAGCGTGATACTCATGCAACTTGGTCAGAATGTTTGTATTGATAAAATCTTGGACAAGTGTGAAATTCGGTCATGTTGAGTAAAAAAATAGGTCACTGGGCCATATCTCAGGAAAACCTTTTGTGCTCTCTAGAGGCCACATGTTCAACCCAGTACTATGAAACTCTGTCAAAATGTTTGTCTTGATATTATCTCTGACAAGTTCAAAAATAGGTTGAGTCAGTCAAAAAGTAATAGGTCAAGTCGGTCAAAACGTAAGTTACTTACACTCATGTATTTTACATCATCACAACCAGGATCTTTTCAGCTTTATCAGTCCTAGATGACCTTACTCATGTGAGCATTTTAGGGCCAATGGCCCTCTTGTTTAACTAATAACTTCAAGCACATTCCATCAGGCAAATGAATGGTAGACTGAATATGAAAGAGATGAAAAATGTATGAAAACCTGTCACCCTTCTTGGCAAATCGGAACTCTCTGGCCGCATCTATGGAGGTCTGTCTGCACTTGCTTCATCAATAGGTCATCCACTCTAAAAGAAACACATACGGAAATCAAGAAATTTCCCAATGGAGTGGGGGGGAGGGGCGGAAAGAAGACTGAGACTGAGTAGTGTGAAAAGGACTGGTAAACATAACTTCAGTAATGCACAGACAGGCCCAATGGGATATTGCAAAACTTTAGAATTACCTAGAAAGAAATATTTTGCAGACGACAAAATAATTGTGACTCAAAAATAAAAATTGTCTTTTGGAAGGGTAGAAAACATTGTGGGAAAAGGAGAAAATGCTGGTTACTAGCATTTTCTCCTGGTTACCAGCATTTTCTAGGAATCTTTTCTTCCTTACAAACAATGCTTAATTTGTTAATTCTACACTATACAGCTAAACATTCATGCATACCTATGTTGTTTACGAGTTGCGCCATCGCATGGGCTCTTCGTGGTCATCTTGGCCTTTACTTCTTCACTCTTCTCCGTCTTCTTTTCAGCACCACACTTTGTTCCACAGGGTAGGTTGCACAATCTAGTACTTGGTTAAGGAATTTTTTTTTTTCCCCAAACAGCTACTGATAATAGTTTCAACGATGGTTGTGTCGGAAAGCAGCCAGTGGCTTGAGCAGAATGTTTTGCAAAGTACTGGTAAACCAAATTCCAGGACAGCATGCCACCGCAATATAACAGGGATAATGTTGAAAATGATGTAAACACCACTCAATCTGAAGTTTTAAAACAAGAAAATACAACTACACAGATTTAATACTTGACCTAAGAACCCAACTCATTCGACCTTTCATTCTGTTTTTCTGCACTAGGTCACTTACCAATCCTGACTGACTTGATCCATGGGCTGCATCACTGGGGCAGACACTTAGTACCACATAATCCTACATTCCGAAAAATGCAAAAGAAAGAGCTTAAGGCCCTATATCCCTTCCTTTACTGTTGACCCTTTAAAGCGGACATTATTTCTGACCTATTCCTTGGTATCAACACTGGACGGGGTACGATCATGACTACCATTTGAATGCTATCGTGTTTCTAGTGACCAAAGGTTAAACATTGACCCATAGCAAGTTTGTGGTATCGACTTCATTTTTTCTCTTCAGAAAAAAATATGCTTTGAGCAAAGGCATTTGGGTGTGTGGGTCTTGGCAACATGTAAATTACACAAACAAATATAAAGACCTGGAGTAAATCAGTTCAGCTGAATATTTCCTCACCTAACATAATCAATTAATTTATTCCCAGACACTGCACTCATTTACAGGCCAATGAAACTGATGACACCAAAAGAGGTATGGAACACCCAGCCATAAGCAGTGGTGTTACATGAACCCAGTGATAAACTCTGACCAGGAAGTGTTCATCAAAGTGCCCACTCCACACTTCTCGTGTAAACAGTGCCATTGCAAACAATCACTGAGTATTGGAAAACGGCAGATGATTCTTCTATTTAAACCATTTGCTTCAGTATTATACACCACAGAATTTTGTATCCAGTCAGATTACAGCAAAACTAAACACTATTCTCCCTTTCAAAACATTTTAAGAAGAAAGCTACCATTAATATTTGCCTTTTTAGCTCGCCTGAGTACAAAGTGCTCAAGGTGAGCTTTTGGGATTGTGCTGTGTCCATTGTCCGTGCGTCAACAATGACCTTGTGTGCACTCTAGAGGCCACATTTTCAATCATATACCCTTGAAAATTAGTCAGATTGTCTTGATGAAATCTCAGACAAGTTTGAAATTGGGTAATTTTGAGTCAAAGAGTAGTTCACTGGGCCAAATCTCAGAAAAACCTTGTTTTGCACCCTACAGGCCACACATGCAGCCCAATGCTCATGAAAGTTGGTCAGAATGTTTGTCTTGGTAAAATCTTGGACAAGTTTGAAACTGTGTCATGTTGGGTCAAAAAGTAGGTCAATGGGCCAAACCTTAGGAAAAACCTTCTGTGCATGCTACAGGCCACATTTTCAGCGTGATACTCATGCAACTTGGTCAGAATGTTTGTATTGATAAAATCTTGGACAAGTGTGAAATTCGGTCATGTTGAGTAAAAAAATAGGTCACTGGGCCATATCTCAGGAAAACCTTTTGTGCTCTCTAGAGGCCACATGTTCAACCCAGTACTATGAAACTCTGTCAAAATGTTTGTCTTGATATTATCTCTGACAAGTTCAAAAATAGGTTGAGTCAGTCAAAAAGTAATAGGTCAAGTCGGTCAAAACGTAAGTTACTTACACTCATGTATTTTACATCATCACAACCAGGATCTTTTCAGCTTTATCAGTCCTAGATGACCTTACTCATGTGAGCATTTTAGGGCCAATGGCCCTCTTGTTTAACTAATAACTTCAAGCACATTCCATCAGGCAAATGAATGGTAGACTGAATATGAAAGAGATGAAAAATGTATGAAAACCTGTCACCCTTCTTGGCAAATCGGAACTCTCTGGCCGCATCTATGGAGGTCTGTCTGCACTTGCTTCATCAATAGGTCATCCACTCTAAAAGAAACACATACGGAAATCAAGAAATTTCCCAATGGAGTGGGGGGGAGGGGCGGAAAGAAGACTGAGACTGAGTAGTGTGAAAAGGACTGGTAAACATAACTTCAGTAATGCACAGACAGGCCCAATGGGATATTGCAAAACTTTAGAATTACCTAGAAAGAAATATTTTGCAGACGACAAAATAATTGTGACTCAAAAATAAAAATTGTCTTTTGGAAGGGTAGAAAACATTGTGGGAAAAGGAGAAAATGCTGGTTACTAGCATTTTCTCCTGGTTACCAGCATTTTCTAGGAATCTTTTCTTCCTTACAAACAATGCATAATTTGTTAATTCTACACTATACAGCTAAACATTCATGCATACCTTTGTTGTTTACGAGTTGCGCCATTGCATGGGCTCTTCGTGGTCATCTTGGCCTCTACTTCTTCACTCTTCTCCGTCTTCTTTTCAGCACCACACTTTGTTCCACAGGGTAGGTTGCGCAATCTAGTACTTGGTTAAGGAATTTTTTTTTTCCCCAAACAGCTACTGATAATAGTTTCAACGATGGTTGTGTCGGAAAGCAGCCAGTGGCTTGAGCAGAATGTTTTGCAAAGTACTGGTAAACCAAATTCCAGGACAGCATGCCACCGCAATATAACAGGGATAATGTTGAAAATGATGTAAACACCACTCAATCTGAAGTTTTAAAACAAGAAAATACAACTACACAGATTTAATACTTGACCTAAGAACCCAACTCATTCGACCTTTCATTCTGTTTTTCTGCACTAGGTCACTTACCAATCCTGACTGACTTGATCCATGGGCTGCATCACTGGGGCAGACACTTAGTACCACATAATCCTACATTCCGAAAAATGCAAAAGAAAGAGCTTAAGGCCCTATATCCCTTCCTTTACTGTTGACCCTTTAAAGCGGACATTATTTCTGACCTATTCCTTGGTATCAACACTGGACGGGGTATGATCATGACTACCATTTGAATGCTATCATGTTTCTAGTGACCAAAGGTTAAACATTGACCCATAGCAAGTTTGTGGTATCGACTTCATTTTTTCTCTTCAGAAAAAAATATGCTTTGAGCAAAGGCATTTGGGTGTGTGGGTCTTGGCAACATGTAAATTACACAAACAAATATAAAGACCTGGAGTAAATCAGTTCAGCTGAATATTTCCTCACCTAACATAATCAATTAATTTATTCCCAGACACTGCACTCATTTACAGGCCAATGAAACTGATGACACCAAAAGAGGTATGGAACACCCAGCCATAAGCAGTGGTGTTACATGAACCCAGTGATAAACTCTGACCAGGAAGTGTTCATCAAAGTGCCCACTCCACACTTCTCGTGTAAACAGTGCCATTGCAAACAATCACTGAGTATTGGAAAACGGCAGATGATTCTTCTATTTAAACCATTTGCTTCAGTATTATACACCACAGAATTTTGTATCCCGTCAGATTACAGCAAAACTAAACACTATTCTCCCTTTCAAAACATTTTAAGAAGAAAGCTACCATTAATATTTGCCTTTTTAGCTCGCCTGAGTACAAAGTGCTCAAGGTGAGCTTTTGGGATTGTGCTGTGTCCATTGTCCGTGCGTCAACAATGACCTTGTGTGCACTCTAGAGGCCACATTTTCAATCATATACCCTTGAAAATTAGTCAGATTGTCTTGATGAAATCTCAGACAAGTTTGAAATTGGGTAATTTTGAGTCAAAGAGTAGTTCACTGGGCCAAATCTGAGAAAAACCTTGTTTTGCACCCTACAGGCCACACATGCAGCCCAATGCTCATGAAAGTTGGTCAGAATGTTTGTCTTGGTAAAATCTTGGACAAGTTTGAAACTGTGTCATGTTGGGTCAAAAAGTAGGTCAATGGGCCAAACCTTAGGAAAAACCTTCTGTGCATGCTACAGGCCACATTTTCAGCGTGATACTCATGCAACTTGGTCAGAATGTTTGTATTGATAAAATCTTGGACAAGTGTGAAATTCGGTCATGTTGAGTAAAAAAATAGGTCACTGGGCCATATCTCAGGAAAACCTTTTGTGCTCTCTAGAGGCCACATGTTCAACCCAGTACTATGAAACTCTGTCAAAATGTTTGTCTTGATATTATCTCTGACAAGTTCAAAAATAGGTTGAGTCAGTCAAAAAGTAATAGGTCAAGTCGGTCAAAACGTAAGTTACTTACACTCATGTATTTTACATCATCACAACCAGGATCTTTTCAGCTTTATCAGTCCTAGATGACCTTACTCATGTGAGCATTTTAGGGCCAATGGCCCTCTTGTTTAACTAATAACTTCAAGCACATTCCATCAGGCAAATGAATGGTAGACTGAATATGAAAGAGATGAAAAATGTATGAAAACCTGTCACCTTCCTTGGCAAATCGGAACTCTCTGGCCGCATCTATGGAGGTCTGTCTGCACTTGCTTCATCAATAGGTCATCCACTCTAAAAGAAACACATACGGAAATCAAGAAATTTCCCAATGGAGTGGGGGGGAGGGGCGGAAAGAAGACTTAGACTGAGTAGTGTGAAAAGGACTGGTAAACATAACTTCAGTAATGCATAGACAGGCCCAATGGGATATTGCAAAACTTTAGAATTACCTAGAAAGAAATATTTTGCAGACGACAAAATAATTGTGACTCAAAAATAAAAATTGTCTTTTGGAAGGGTAGAAAACATTGTGGGAAAAGGAGAAAATGCTGGTTACTAGCATTTTCTCCTGGTTACCAGCATTTTCTAGGAATCTTTTCTTCCTTACAAACAATGCTTAATTTGTTAATTCTACACTATACAGCTAAACATTCATGCATACCTTTGTTGTTTACGAGTTGCGCCATTGCATGGGCTCTTCGTGGTCATCTTGGCCTCTACTTCTTCACTCTTCTCCGTCTTCTTTTCAGCACCACACTTTGTTCCACAGGGTAGGTTGCGCAATCTAGTACTTGGTTAAGGAATTTTTTTTTTCCCCAAACAGCTACTGATAATAGTTTCAACGATGGTTGTGTCGGAAAGCAGCCAGTGGCTTGAGCAGAATGTTTTGCAAAGTACTGGTAAACCAAATTCCAGGACAGCATGCCACCGCAATATAACAGGGATAATGTTGAAAATGATGTAAACACCACTCAATCTGAAGTTTTAAAACAAGAAAATACAACTACACAGATTTAATACTTGACCTAAGAACCCAACTTATTCGACCTTTCATTCTGTTTTTCTGCACTAGGTCACTTACCAATCCTGACTGACTTGATCCATGGGCTGCATCACTGGGGCAGACACTTAGTACCACATAATCCTACATTCCGAAAAATGCAAAAGAAAGAGCTTAAGGCCCTATATCCCTTCCTTTACTGTTGACCCTTTAATGCGGACATTATTTCTGACCTATTCCTTGGTATCAACACTGGACGGGGTACGATCATGACTACCATTTGAATGCTATCATGTTTCTAGTGACCAAAGGTTAAACATTGACCCATAGCAAGTTTGTGGTATCGACTTCATTTTTTCTCTTCAGAAAAAAATATGCTTTGAGCAAAGGCATTTGGGTGTGTGGGTCTTGGCAACATGTAAATTACACAAACAAATATAAAGACCTGGAGTAAATCAGTTCAGCTGAATATTTCCTCACCTAACATAATCAATTAATTTATTCCCAGACACTGCACTCATTTACAGGCCAATGAAACTGATGACACCAAAAGAGGTATGGAACACCCAGCCATAAGCAGTGGTGTTACATGAACCCAGTGATAAACTCTGACCAGGAAGTATTCATCAAAGTGCCCACTCCACACTTCTCGTGTAAACAGTGCCATTGCAAACAATCACTGAGTATTGGAAAACGACAGATGATTCTTCTATTTAAACCATTTGCTTCAGTATTATACACCACAGAATTTTGTATCCAGTCAGATTACAGCAAAACTAAACACTATTCTCCCTTTCAAAACATTTTAAGAAGAAAGCTACCATTAATATTTGCCTTTTTAGCTCGCCTGAGTACAAAGTGCTCAAGGTGAGCTTTTGGGATTGTGCTGTGTCCATTGTCCGTGCGTCAACAATGACCTTGTGTGCACTCTAGAGGCCACATTTTCAATCATATACCCTTGAAAATTAGTCAGATTGTCTTGATGAAATCTCAGACAAGTTTGAAATTGGGTAATTTTGAGTCAAAGAGTAGTTCACTGGGCCAAATCTGAGAAAAACCTTGTTTTGCACCCTACAGGCCACACATGCAGCCCAATGCTCATGAAAGTTGGTCAGAATGTTTGTCTTGGTAAAATCTTGGACAAGTTTGAAACTGTGTCATGTTGGGTCAAAAAGTAGGTCAATGGGCCAAACCTTAGGAAAAACCTTCTGTGCATGCTACAGGCCACATTTTCAGCGTGATACTCATGCAACTTGGTCAGAATGTTTGTATTGATAAAATCTTGGACAAGTGTGAAATTCGGTCATGTTGAGTAAAAAAATAGGTCACTGGGCCATATCTCAGGAAAACCTTTTGTGCTCTCTAGAGGCCACATGTTCAACCCAGTACTATGAAACTCTGTCAAAATGTTTGTCTTGATATTATCTCTTACAAGTTCAAAAATAGGTTGAGTCAGTCAAAAAGTAATAGGTCAAGTCGGTCAAAACGTAAGTTACTTACACTCATGTATTTTACATCATCACAACCAGGATCTTTTCAGCTTTATCAGTCCTAGATGACCTAACTCATGTGAGCATTTTAGGGCCAATGGCCCTCTTGTTTAACTAATAACTTCAAGCACATTCCATCAGGCAAATGAATGGTAGACTGAATATGAAAGAGATGAAAAATGTATGAAAACCTGTTACCTTCCTTGGCAAATCGGAACTCTCTGGCCGCATCTATGGAGGTCTGTCTGCACTTGCTTCATCAATAGGTCATCCACTCTAAAAGAAACACATACGGAAATCAAGAAATTTCCCAATGGAGTGGGGGGGAGGGGCGGAAAGAAGACTGAGACTGAGTAGTGTGAAAAGGACTGGTAAACATAACTTCAGTAATGCATAGGCAGGCCCAATGGGATATTGCAAAACTTTAGAATTACCTAGAAAGAAATATTTTGCAGACGACAAAATAATTGTGACTCAAAAATAAAAATTGTCTTTTGGAAGGGTAGAAAACATTGTGGGAAAAGGAGAAAATGCTGGTTACTAGCATTTTCTCCTGGTTACCAGCATTTTCTAGGAATCTTTTCTTCCTTACAAACAATGCTTAATTTGTTAATTCTACACTATACAGCTAAACATTCATGCATACCTTTGTTGTTTACGAGTTGCGCCATTGCATGGGCTCTTCGTGGTCATCTTGGCCTCTACTTCTTCACTCTTCTCCGTCTTCTTTTCAGCACCACACTTTGTTCCACAGGGTAGGTTGCGCAATCTAGTACTTGGTTAAGGAATTTTTTTTTTCCCCAAACAGCTACTGATAATAGTTTCAACGATGGTTGTGTCGGAAAGCAGCCAGTGGCTTGAGCAGAATGTTTTGCAAAGTACTGGTAAACCAAATTCCAGGACAGCATGCCACCGCAATATAACAGGGATAATGTTGAAAATGATGTAAACACCACTCAATCTGAAGTTTTAAAACAAGAAAATACAACTACACAGATTTAATACTTGACCTAAGAACCCAACTCATTCGACCTTTCATTCTGTTTTTCTGCACTAGGTCACTTACCAATCCTGACTGACTTGATCCATGGGCTGCATCACTGGGGCAGACACTTAGTACCACATAATCCTACATTCCGAAAAATGCAAAAGAAAGAGCTTAAGGCCCTATATCCCTTCCTTTACTGTTGACCCTTTAAAGCGGACATTATTTCTGACCTATTCCTTGGTATCAACACTGGACGGGGTACGATCATGACTACCATTTGAATGCTATCATGTTTCTAGTGACCAAAGGTTAAACATTGACCCATAGCAAGTTTGTGGTATCGACTTCATTTTTTCTCTTCAGAAAAAAATATGCTTTGAGCAAAGGCATTTGGGTGTGTGGGTCTTGGCAACATGTAAATTACACAAACAAATATAAAGACCTGGAGTAAATCAGTTCAGCTGAATATTTCCTCACCTAACATAATCAATTAATTTATTCCCAGACACTGCACTCATTTACAGGCCAATGAAACTGATGACACCAAAAGAGGTATGGAACACCCAGCCATAAGCAGTGGTGTTACATGAACCCAGTGATAAACTCTGACCAGGAAGTGTTCATCAAAGTGCCCACTCCACACTTCTCGTGTAAACAGTGCCATTGCAAACAATCACTGAGTATTGGAAAACGGCAGATGATTCTTCTATTTAAACCATTTGCTTCAGTATTATACACCACAGAATTTTGTATCCAGTCAGATTACAGCAAAACTAAACACTATTCTCCCTTTCAAAACATTTTAAGAAGAAAGCTACCATTAATATTTGCCTTTTTAGCTCGCCTGAGTACAAAGTGCTCAAGGTGAGCTTTTGGGATTGTGCTGTGTCCATTGTCCGTGCGTCAACAATGACCTTGTGTGCACTCTAGAGGCCACATTTTCAATCATATACCCTTGAAAATTAGTCAGATTGTCTTGATGAAATCTCACACAAGTTTGAAATTGGGTAATTTTGAGTCAAAAGAGTAGTTCACTGGGCCAAATCTGAGAAAAACCTTGTTTTGCACCCTACAGGCCACACATGCAGCCCAATGCTCATGAAAGTTGGTCAGAATGTTTGTCTTGGTAAAATCTTGGACAAGTTTGAAACTGTGTCATGTTGGGTCAAAAAGTAGGTCAATGGGCCAAACCTTAGGAAAAACCTTCTGTGCATGCTAAAGGCCACATTTTCAGCGTGATACTCATGCAACTTGGTCAGAATGTTTGTATTGATAAAATCTTGGACAAGTGTGAAATTCGGTCATGTTGAGTAAAAAAATAGGTCACTGGGCCATATCTCAGGAAAACCTTTTGTGCTCTCTAGAGGCCACATGTTCAACCCAGTACTATGAAACTCTGTCAAAATGTTTGTCTTGATATCATCTCTGACAAGTTCAAAAATAGGTTGAGTCAGTCAAAAAGTAATAGGTCAAGTCGGTCAAAACGTAAGTTACTTACACTCATGTATTTTACATCATCACAACCAGGATCTTTTCAGCTTTATCAGTCCTAGATGACCTTACTCATGTGAGCATTTTAGGGCCAATGGCCCTCTTGTTTAACTAATAACTTCAAGCACATTCCATCAGGCAAATGAATGGTAGACTGAATATGAAAGAGATGAAAAATGTATGAAAACCTGTCACCTTCCTTGGCAAATCGGAACTCTCTGGCCGCATCTATGGAGGTCTGTCTGCACTTGCTTCATCAATAGGTCATCCACTCTAAAAGAAACACATACGGAAATCAAGAAATTTCCCAATGGAGTGGGGGGGAGGGGCGGAAAGAAGACTGAGACTGAGTAGTGTGAAAAGGACTGGTAAACATAACTTCAGTAATGCACAGACAGGCCCAATGGGATATTGCAAAACTTTAGAATTACCTAGAAAGAAATATTTTGCAGACGACAAAATAATTGTGACTCAAAAATAAAAATTGTCTTTTGGAAGGGTAGAAAACATTGTGGGAAAAGGAGAAAATGCTGGTTACTAGCACTTTCTCCTGGTTACCAGCATTTTCTAGGAATCTTTTCTTCCTTACAAACAATGCTTAATTTGTTAATTCTACACTATACAGCTAAACATTCATGCATACCTTTGTTGTTTACGAGTTGCGCCATTGCATGGGCTCTTCGTGGTCATCTTGGCCTCTACTTCTTCACTCTTCTGCGTCTTCTTTTCAGCACCACACTTTGTTCCACAGGGTAGGTTGCGCAATCTAGTACTTGGTTAAGGAATTTTTTTTTTCCCCAAACAGCTACTGATAATAGTTTCAACGATGGTTGTGTCGGAAAGCAGCCAGTGGCTTGAGCAGAATGTTTTGCAAAGTACTGGTAAACCAAATTCCAGGACAGCATGCCACCGCAATATAACAGGGATAATGTTGAAAATGATGTAAACACCACTCAATCTGAAGTTTTAAAACAAGAAAATACAACTACACAGATTTAATACTTGACCTAAGAACCCAACTTATTCGACCTTTCATTCTGTTTTTCTGCACTAGGTCACTTACCAATCCTGACTGACTTGATCCATGGGCTGCATCACTGGGGCAGACACTTAGTACCACATAATCCTACATTCCGAAAAATGCAAAAGAAAGAGCTTAAGGCCCTATATCCCTTCCTTTACTGTTGACCCTTTAAAGCGGACATTATTTCTGACCTATTCCTTGGTATCAACACTGGACGGGGTACGATCATGACTACCATTTGAATGCTATCATGTTTCTAGTGACCAAAGGTTAAACATTGACCCATAGCAAGTTTGTGGTATCGACTTCATTTTTTCTCTTCAGAAAAAAATATGCTTTGAGCAAAGGCATTTGGGTGTGTGGGTCTTGGCAACATGTAAATTACACAAACAAATATAAAGACCTGGAGTAAATCAGTTCAGCTGAATATTTCCTCACCTAACATAATCAATTAATTTATTCCTAGACACTGCACTCATTTACAGGCCAATGAAACTGATGACACCAAAAAGAGGTATGGAACACCCAGCCATAAGCAGTGGTGTTACATGAACCCAGTGATAAACTCTGACCAGGAAGTGTTCATCAAAGTGCCCACTCCACACTTCTCGTGTAAACAGTGCCATTGCAAACAATCACTGAGTATTGGAAAACGGCTGATGATTCTTCTATTTAAACCATTTGCTTCAGTATTATACACCACAGAATTTGTTATCCAGTCAGATTACATCAAAACTAAACACTATTCTCCCTTTGAAAACATTTTAAGAAGAAAGCTACCATTAATATTTGCCTTTTTAGCTCGCCTGAGTACAAAGTGCTCAAGGTGAGCTTTTGGGATTGTGCTGTGTCCATTGTCCATGCGTCAACAATGACCTTGTGTGCACTCTAGAGGCCACATTTTCAGTCATGTACCCTTGAAAATTAGTCAGATTGTCTTGATGAAATCTCAGACAAGTTTGAAATTGGGTAATTTTGAGTCAAAGAGTAGTTCACTGGGCCAAATCTCAGAAAAACCTTGTTTTGCACCCTACAGGCCACACATGCAGCCCAATACTCGTGAAGGTTGGTCAGAATGTTTGTCTTGGTAAAATCTTGGACAAGTTTGAAACTGTGTCATGTTGGGTCAGAAAGTAGGTCAATGGGCCAAACCTTAGGAAAAACCTTCTGTGCATGCTACAGGCCAGATTTTCAGCGTGATACTCATGCAACTTGGTCAGAATGTTTGTATTGATAAAATCTTGGACAAATGTGAAATTCGGTCATGTTGAGTAAAAAAATAGGTCAGTGGGCCATATCTCAGGAAAACCTTTTGTGCTCTCTAGAGGCCACATGTTCAACCCAGTACTATGAAACTCTGTCAAAATGTTTGTCTTGATATTATCTCTGACAAGTTCAAAAATAGGTTGAGTCAGTCAAAAAGTAATAGGTCAAGTCGGTCAAAACGTAAGTTACTTACACTCATGTATTTTACATCATCACAACCAGGATCTTTTCAGCTTTATCAGTCCTAGATGACCTTACTCATGTAAGCATTTTAGGGCCAATGGCCCTCTTGTTCAACTAATAACTTCAAGCACATTCCATCAGGCAAATGAATGGTAGACTGAATATGAAAGAGATGAAAAATGTATGAAAACCTGTCACCTTCCTTGGCAAATCGGAACTCTCTGGTCGCATCTATGGAGGTCTGTCTGCACTTGCTTCATCAATAGGTCATCCACTCTAAAAGAAACACATACCGAAATCAAGAAATTTCTCAATGGGGGGGTGGGGGCGGAAAGAAGACTGAGACTGAGTAGTGTGAAAAGGACTGGTAAACATAACTTCAGTAATGCATACACAGGCCCAATGGGATATTGCAAAACTTTAGAATTACCTAGAAAGAAATATTTTGCAGACGACAAAATAATTGTGACTCAAAAATAAAAATTGTCTTTTGGAAGGGTAGAAAACATTGTGGGAAAAGGAGAAAATGCTGGTTACTAGCATTTTCTCCTGGTTACCAGCACTTTCTAGGAATCTTTTCTTCCTTACAAACAATGCTTAATTTGTTAATTCTACACTATACAGCTAAACATTCATGCATACCTTTGTTGTTTACGAGTTGCGCCATTGCATGGGCTCTTCATGGTCCTCTTGGCCTCTACTTCTTCACTCTTCTCTGTCTTCTTTTCAGCACAACACTTTCTTCCACAGGGTAGGTTGCGCAATCTAGTACTTGGTTAAGGAATTTTTTTTCCCCAAACAGCTACTGATAATAGTTTCAACGACGGTTGTGTCGGAAAGCAGCCAGTGGCTTGAGCAGAATGTTTTGCTAATTTGTAAACCAAATTCCAGGACAGCATGCCACCGCACTATAACAGGGATAATGTTGAAAATGATGTAAACACCACTCAATCTGAAGTTTTAAAACAAGAAAATACAACTACACAGATTTAATACTTGACCTAAGAACCCAACTCATTCGACCTTTCATTCTGTTTTTCTGCACTAGGTCACTTACCAATCCTGACTGACTTGATCCATGGGCTGCATCACTGGGGCAGACACTTAGTACCACATAATCCTACATTCCGAAAAATGCAAAAGAAAGAGCTTAAGGCCCTATATCCCTTCCTTTACTGTTGACCCTTTAAAGCGGACATTATTTCTGACCTATTCCTTGGTATCAACACTGGACGGGGTACGATCATGACTACCGTTTGAATGCTATCATGTTTCTAGTGACCAAAGGTTAAACATTGACCCATAGCAAGTTTGTGGTATCAACTTCATTTTTTCTCTTCAGAAAAAAATATGCTTTGAGCAAAGGCATTTGGGTGTGTGGGTCTTGGCAACATGTAAATTACACAAACAAATATAAAGACCTGGAGTAAATCAGTTCAGCTGAATATTTCCTCACCTAACATAATCAATTAATTTATTCCCAGACACTGCGCTCATTTACAGGCCAATGAAACTGATGACACCAAAAGAGGTATGGAACACCCAGCCATAAGCAGTGGTGTTACATGAACCCAATGATAAACTCTGACCAGGAAGTGTTCATCAAAGTCCCCACTCCACATTTCTCGTGTAAACAGTGCCATTGCAAACAATCACTGAGTATTGGAAAACGGCTGATGATTCTTCTATTTAAACCATTTGCTTCAGTATTATACACCACAGAATTTTGTATCCAGTCAGATTACAGCAAAACTGAACACTATTCTCTTTTTCAAAACATTTTAAGAAGAAAGCTACCATTAATATTTGCCTTTTTAGCTCGCCTGAGTACAAAGTGCTCAAGGTGAGCTTTTGGGATTGTGCTGTGTCCATTGTCCGTGCGTCAACAATGACCTTGTGTGCACTCTAGAGGCCACATTTTCAATCATATACCCTTGAAAATTAGTCAGATTGTCTTGATGAAATCTCAGACAAGTTTGAAATTGGGTAATTTTGAGTCAAAGAGTAGTTCACTGGGCCAAATCTTAGAAAAACCTTGTTTTGCACCCTACAGGCCACACATGCAGCCCAATACTCATGAAGATTGGTCAGAATGTTTGTCTTGGTAAAATCTTGGACAAGTTTGAAACTGTGTCATGTTGGGTCAAAAAGTAGGTCAATGGGCCAAACCTTAGGAAAAACCTTCTGTGCATGCTACAGGCCACATTTTCAGCGTGATACTCATGCAACTTGGTCAGAATGTTTGTCTTGGTAAAATCTTGGACAAGTTTGAAACTGTGTCATGTTGGGTCAGAAAGTAGGTCAATGGGCCAAACCTTAAGAAAAACCTTCTGTGCATGCTACAGGCCACATTTTCAGCGTGATACTCATGCAACTTGGTCAGAATGTTTGTATTGATAAAATCTTGGACAAGTGTGAAATTCGGTCATGTTGAGTAAAAAAATAGGTCACTGGGCCATATCTCAGGAAAACCTTTTGTGCTCTCTAGAGGCCACATGTTCAACCCAGTACTATGAAACTCTGTCAAAATGTTTGTCTTGATATTATCTCTGACAAGTTCAAAAATAGGTTGAGTCAGTCAAAAAGTAATAGATCAAGTCGGTCAAAACGTAAGTTACTTACACTCATGTATTTTACATCATCACAACCAGGGTCTTTTCAGCTTTATCAGTCCTAGATGACCTTACTCATGTGAGCATTTTAGGGCCAATGGCCCTCTTGTTTAACTAATAACTTGACTGAATATGAAAGAGATGAAAAATGTATGAAAACCTGTCACCTTCTTTGGCAAATCGGAACTCTCTGGCCGCATCTATGGAGGTCTGTCTGCACTTGCTTCATCAATAGGTCATCCACTCTAAAAGAAAGACATACCAAAATCAAGAAATTTCTCAATGGAGTGGGGGGGGGGGCGGAAAGAAGACTTAGACTGAGTAGTGTGAAAAGGACTGGTAAACATAACTTCAGTAATGCATAGACAGGCCATTGGGATATTACAAAATTTTAGAATTGCCTAAAATAAAATATTTTGCAGACGACAAAATAATTGTGACTCAAAAATAAAAATTGGCTTTTGTAAGGGTAGAAAACATTGTGGGAAAAGGAGAAAATGCTGGTTACTAGCATTTTCTCCTGGTTACCAGCATTTTCTACCTTTTCCACAATGTTTTCAAGAGGCTTCTTCCTGTGAGTAGTTAAAACTCAAGATTGTATGGTAAAGTGTTTAACACCAAGAATAACAACGCTAATCTACAGTGTTTCAGGAAATCGGTGATTCTGCATCTTTGACATAGAAAATAAAAGGCTGACACAACAAAATAAATATATCGGTTCTTCCTTGACGCAACGTAAGACAGACTAAAAAGTAACGTAAAAGATTGGTTCAATTAATATGTTGAACCCTTTCCCAAACAAGCCCTGGTTTTCACGTGTCTGCAGTACAAGTCTTTTGAAAACACTGTGGGAAAAGGAGAAATTGCTCATAACGAGCAATTTCTCCTTTTCCCACAGTGTTTCTACCCTTTTTGAGACCTTTCTGCCATTTTCATCAAATTTAAAATTGTCATCTGCAAACTCTATCAATTTTTGACCAGTCCAAAATACGTCGTTGGGAAAGGGTTAACAAAATTATCAAGTTTATGACTGCAAAATCCTACTGAATCCACTTTCTACCACTGAATTATTTGTTTCCAGTTTACAATAAACTGCTGCCCATCGTAACACCTGTAATGGTCCAATAGATACAAAGATCAATAACAGGCTGCTGGTTTAGTAAATTCTGTATCGGTCTAAAACGTAACATTACCCCGTGCAACATTGCTGTTGTTTCTCCTATATTACTGTAGGGAATACATCCTTTAAAAAGGAAAAAGACTACCTTTTTTCCTATGGGGGCCAACTGGATCCCTTACTTAAAAAATCAAGGGGCCCAGCCCAAAATCTTGGGGCCCATCTTACCGAGACGAGAATGAAAAGTCTCCAAATATTGACCAGCATGTGCAGTAATCTACAGCCTGCCAAATGTGAGTAAACATCGAGTATAGATAAAAAGAGTCGGAATACTGTAAAAGGTCACAATATTAGGCACAGATATACGTAAATCTGGTTTTGTATTCACCAAACCATTCTTGAGAACATTCTTTGGCTTATTCACAAGAATGTTCTGAATTTTCCATTCTTAGGCTAAAGTATGTATTCATCAAACCATTCTAAACTTTAGAAGGTTCTAAATATTTAGACTATTCTTAAAAATTCGAAGTCTACCTTGTAGCATGCTCAAGACGTTTTAAATCAAGAAAAATGGCCACCCTTTGCCGTATGGATCACATTGGAGCAGTTTAATACCTTCTATTTGGACTGGTATCCCCGATTCTGAGGCTTGCTCCGATGTTATTTTTTTATGTCTCTCTGGAGCGGAGAAAGAATCAAAGAATAATATTGGAGCAACCATTCATTCTGAAGGTAGTGGACCAGCAGAATCCGTGGAAAGTGTTGACAACTGGCGATGCATTTGCTCGATATCGTTTTCTGCAGTGTACCATCTTATATTTGTGTGAGCAGTTGCCAAATTGCCTTGAGTTTTGTAACAAAAGGAACTCACTGTTACCCATACTACATCAAGTGCCAAACATTGAGGTTTTTCGCAACCACAGTTTTGGTGCCGGACAATTTGTACCGTGGGGAATTCGTACCCTGATCTGAAGAGAGCCCGTTCTGGTGGTACGAATTCTCCAGAGAACTAGTTCCCACTTCGGGATTGATATTCATTTCATTCTAGATAAACCATTCAAACAATCACGGAGGAAGGGAGGTTCTGAAAACATTGTGGGAAAAGGAGAAAATTAACCTTTTTTGGGGTGTAACATTCAAAATAGAAATTTCATTTTTAATCTTAATGGATCATTATTCAAACCTTTACCAAACACACTCGAGTTTTACTTACCGGTACCTTTTTTCTGCCCATTCAGTCATTTCAGTTGGTCTTCCATTTTGCTTCTTGTTTGCAACATTCCCATGGTCACAATATCGTTTAAAACATTCATAAATTGTAGATTTATGCAATTCAAGCATTCTAGAAACTTCACAAGGTTTAATTCCATTCTTTTTCAAAGAAATCACATTTTGTTTAACATCAGTGCTCAAAGCCTTGCCTTTGGAAACCATATTGACCTGTCACTCTTCAACCAAATGTTTACCTGATAAATGATGTAATTTCTACTTAAATTGACATCATCATGTTTAAATGACATCAGTGAGTATTGATCTTATAACCAACCTCAAACTGGTGTCAGAAAAAATCAATATTTAGTTTATCTACTGTTGTAAGTTACACCTACCCTTTACACACTTCCACCATTTTGAATAAGTGTACTAATTTTTTTGCACCTGAGTGTACCTTTGGTATTTCCTCTTTTCCGACAAAGTTTTCTATCTTGTCAAAGAACTAAACTTCATTTGCATCAAATTTGAATTGGTTGTCTGCAGGTGAATTTGGAAGATGCTAAAATTATGAGCTTATAACGAACAAATTCTCCATTTTTCATGCCTCTCTCTCTCTCTTTCTCTCTCTCTTGTGGTCATTTTTACAAACTTCCTCAATTTTTTTCTTAATTGTTTACTACACAATCCCTAGACATCGTAACGGTCGAAAATACTGTAATGAAAAAAGCCTTTTTGACTGGAGTTAAAACCCATTCAACCCCATGAAATATATTTCTACATTGAGAAACAGCTGACAGAAGATGGTAACGTTTTACATATGCTCTCTCTCAGTCTACTACACAATCCCTAGACATGGTAACGGTAAAAAATATTTTAATAAAAAAGGCCTTTTTGATAGGAGTTAAAAACCCATTCAAGCCCATGAAATATAGATCTACCGTATATTGAGAAACGGCCGACAGACAGTGGTAACATTTTACCAGTTCTTGGGAACCAGAGGCAGTGCACAGCCATTTACACAGTGTACAAACCATTTTAAATTGAGACAGTTCTAAATTGCATTGGTGAATACGTATTTAAGAATTGTCTTGGAAAAGTCTAGACTTGATAAATAATTCTTATTTTAGTATAGATTTTAGAAAAGTTTGGTGAATACAGGCCCTGGTCGGATTTGAATAATACACTAGACAGAAACCATTTTCTCCTTTTCCCACAATGTTTTCAAACGGCCTCTTTCCCAGGGTCGTTAAAAGGCAGCATTGTGTCTTTACTTTAACTTGAAAGAATAACTTTAGTCTTTTTCTCCTTACTTCAAGGGTGCATCATGTTGATGTGGCACCTTTGTGGTTTTTACAGTCATATTTATTTTTCATAAGGCTACAGCAGACTGGGTAATATTAAAGATTTAACCCTTAATCTGCTGAATTAATGATTTGGACCCTATTAATTGGGAAAAAACTGCCCAAAATATTGCTATTTCATCATTGTTGCCATTAGAATATGTAACATAGTAGCAGACAGGTGTAGATTGAAGATCAGACTGCACAGAATGTATAGTGCGATCTTGATCTACACTGAAAAAAACAGGACATGTGTGGCTCAGTGGAAAGTGTAGGACTTGTGACCTGGAGGCCCCTGGCTTGAGCCTCACTGGATCCACTTGGTTTTATGTGGGAGTTTCCCTGGGCAAGACACTTCAGAGCCCTAGCCTAGTACCAGTGAAACCAAGGAAATACATGAATATGCAGGGATATGCCTGTCAGACTAAAGCTATGAAAGAAAAATCCCATTTAGATTTTTTTAATTAGATTTTTTTCAAGAATTATGAGATAGTTTTCAACAATGCCTAAGAAATACTATTAACCCTTTACCGCACAATCCCGACTTTTAACAACCCTGAGAAAAAAGGCTTTCGAAGACATTGTGGAAAATGGAGAATATGCTGGTAATCAGAATTTTCTCCTTTTCCCCACAATGTTTTCTACCCTTTAAAAGAGAAAATTCAATTTTCGAGCCACATTTACTTTGTCGTCTGCAAATGCTTGAAATTGAACAAGTCTTAAATTTTGTTGTTTGGTAAAGAGTTAAAAGGCATAAAAACTGGCTAAACAACTGAACTGAAGAGAAAATTAGGTCATCCCCCATTCTGCTACAAAGTTCTAACATACTTATGATCTAAATCTAGGATCTTTCATAGCCTATGACCACAGTTTCAAAATCTGAGTGCAATTTAGGGATAGGTACAGTGTGTTTATGGTCCTTATTTTGAATACGTCTTTGAGTTATTGTTTTCTTGAATTGTTTTTACCGATAGATAGGGTCCTAGAACAGTCTTGAACAGTGCAGTTTTCGCCAGAGATAGCAGTAGTTTTAAAGCCATTTTTGCCAAAATTTTGGGTGATCTTGCAAATCCGATTGCAGTTGTGCAAGTGTATAGTTGCTCGGAGCGTCAGAGTTGGGACTAGTCATTTTATTACCCTGTATGGACTTCAACTTCGTTTTTGGTCATCATTTTTTTTTAGCGAAAAACTCCATCTGTTTACTTGCGATGCAAAAAAACGCTTTATGGAATAAAAACAAGCGGTTTTCCGAACCATTTTTAAAAGCGCGTTTTGCAGTCTAAATTTAAGGGTGTACATGATATTGATTTATAAACATGTGTAGACCAGTCTGCATGATTATGTCCCTTGTTGACTATCGAAAAGGAAAGTGAAAATGTCTTTTCGTGTCTGCAAATGCTTTCAATTTGGATGAGTTGACATTTTGTGGTCTGGTCAAAAGTTAATTTTCATGTTTTGTGATCGTTGATTTTTTTTTTTTTATTTTGGATGCGACTTTTTCTTGCATTTGGAGATTTTCAATAAGATTTTTCTGATTTTTCCACAATAATATCGTTGAATTGAGGCGTTGGCATATCCCTGATATGTGAGCTGTGATAAGACTGAAATAATGTTGAAAGCGGTGTAAAACACCATTCAATCAATCAATCAGCAAAAACAACTTAAGGCAGTTCCAGGGCTTTAAGGGTTAAACTGATATCCAAAAAATTATGATGGACATGCTAAGATACATATATATACCCAACCTGGAAACTCTGTCAGTAGTTTACATGTCTAATAAGCATGGGGTTATGAGTTCAAATCAAAGCTCTGTCAAAGTCTTTAGGGGTATTCAGGAAAGTCATCTTCAAGAATGATTTTTTTTTTCCATCAACATCGATTATTCTTTAGACAATTGTTCTGTGGAAAAGCAGTCAGTGATAGATTTGTTCAGAGCTGTGACAGAGGAAATTAAAGAATGCATAGACAGAATGCAGCAGCTGACAAAGTACTTAAATATTGAAGACAGGTGAAGCACCAATCAAAGCAAGAATACCTTTTCCATAAGCCCGGCTGGGGAGCTCAGTAGTTCAATACCTGGTTGAGGCAAACTTTCTTTCCAGCGATTTTCCACCTCTCACCTGATGCATGTGAGAAAAGCAGTCAATGGCTATGAAAGAAAGTTGTGTCAGTACCAGTGTGAGAAAGCCAGGAAACACATGCATAGGTGCATTGACCGCCGGTGTATGACCTAAGCTATTAAAACTGTGTTAAACTCCAATACTAACATACAAACCTTAAAGAAACTGCATTGTCCTAGGGCATCTTGGTGGTCTTCCTCACTCTTTGGATCATCTAATCTAAAAAATAACAAAGTAAATGTTCTCAAGGTCATTTAGAATTGATATCGTATGAAATTTCGCCTGTATTCCAATTGTTTAGATTTTTTTTTTAAAATTGAACAAATTGTGTTGGTCATCTTTTATCTGGTATTTTTGTTATACAGATTTTTTTTGTCACTGCATCTACAGCAGAATGGACAATGATCTCAGACTAAATGTCAGAAAACATTACATTGCTGAAGAAACAATCAAGTCTCTTGATGGTCATGTTGACAGCCCAGTCCCTCACCTCTGTCTGTGGGCATTTGCAGACAAAATATTACATGTAGCTTAAATGGTGATTTCTGTACTTTATAGGGTAGAAAATATTGTGGTAAAAGGATGAATGATGATTACCAGCATTTTGTACTTTTCCGAAATGGTCTCAAAAGCCCTCTCATTCAGGGTCATTAAAACTTGGGATTGTGTGGTAAAGAGTTAAATAAACAGAATAACAAAGCAGATGTTTTCAAGACATTTTAAACTTGACAATTCCAGAAATTCAGCCTTTGCCTTAACCCTTTACCCCACAATCCTGACTTTTAACGACCCTGAGAAAGAAGCCTTTTGAAAACATTGTGGGAAAAGGAGAAAATGCTGGTAACCAGCAATTTCTCCTTTTCCCACAATGTTTCCAAACCATTCAGAAACAAATGCAATTATTTTAGCCACATTTAATTTGTCGTCTGCAAATGCTTTCATTTTGGACGAGTCCGAAATATCATTGTTTGGTAAAGAGAAAACCCAATTATAAAAGGAACTTTCAATTATTAACTTGGAGTTTTCCTTTCTTCAAGAGTATCTGTTGTGCATGTAAACAAGTTTTCATTCTCTTCACTTCACCTTTTAAAAATCTACCAGAAACTCAGTGACTTTTGTGGTCAGCATTGATCAAGATCAGACTGCACTAAAACTGATTTTGTTCAGTGCAGTTACAGCAAAATGGACTATGGTGCCAAGAAAAACTGGTCCAAATTTAAAACATTTGCAGACAACAGATCAAAGGTGGCCCAAATGAGAAAATTTGTCCCTGATAGAGTAGAAAACACTGTGGGAAAAGGAGAAAATGCTGGTTACCCCATTTGTCCCTGATAGAGTAGAAAACATCATAGGAAAAGGACAAAATTGCTGGTTACCACTTACCAGCATTTTCTCCTCCAATAATGTTTTCAAAAGGCTTCTTCCTCTGAGTTGTTAAAGTCAGGATTGTGTGGTAAGGAAACTAAGAAAACTAAATAGTAGTTGAGTTTCTTCATGGTCATGTTGACAGCCCAGTCCATCATTTCTGTCTGTGGGTCATCTAAGTAACAAAATAACAAAGCTCATGTTTTCAAGACCTTTAAAAATTGACTTAAAACAGTAGAAATTAAAGGCTCAATAGCAGCCAAAAAATCAACGCAGGTGTTAAAATGCTTTTTTAATTTAAATCATACCATTTTATTCTTTTCCAAATGATGAAATTTTGGACTTTGCAGACGACAGATTTAATGCTGTTTAATTGATTATTTCTGTCTTTGATATAGTAGAAAACATTGTTGGAAAAGGAGAAAATGCTGGTCAGCTGCATTTTCTCCTTTTCCCACGTTTTCAAAAGGCCTCTTCCTCAGTGTCATTGGAACTAGGAATTGTGTGGTAAAGGGTTAAAAGCACAGAAAATAGTGTGAACATGACAATCTGTTATTGTGTGGTCAGTATTAGAAATTAACTTATTTTGCAGGTAGCAAGTACTTGCTACCTGGTTTAAAATAAGGTAGCTAAAGGAAGGTTCCTGGTAGCAAACAGGGGCAGAAAAATAATGGCCCTCCCTCCTATCAATAAAATCATGCTTGAATTACTGCCTTTGCCCACGAATTCATTGGCAGAGGTAAAAACAGCACATCTTCCAGGGTTTGAAAAATGAGGGGGAAAATTCTCCATTACTTTGAAAAAGATGGGGGATTTCTCAAAAGTATGGGGAATGGAAAAAAAAGTAGATAGGAAAACAACCCGACTTATAGAATCGGCTTTGGAAAAAATTGACGAAAAAATTAATTTACTTTTTTCCGCCCCTCTTTTATATTATTGTCGATAAAATAAATTCATATTCAGAAAAAAACATCAAAAATACTTACATTTCTGTAAATAGGACGAAATTATTTTTACTTAGATCTAGATAAAAATGTGGTTTAATTTTTCTTTTGAAAAAAAATCTGTTAAGTTGAATTGGTAACTTCACTGTAAACAACAAGGGAAGCTACTCTATGCAACAGTACGGGCTTGATCTATCTTTCTTCATAAACATATAAATCGGTGAAAAATAGGTAGGAAATTTGACTATTCTCTCCAAAATTTGAATGCGAGATTATCCCACAGTTGGTTTGAAAACATGCGTGATTCACAAAAAGTATCGGCGATTTGCGCAATCATGCGCTCTAGATCAGACACTGCTCTTCAAAGATATGGGCATGGAGACTGTGCTGTTTTGCAATTGCCATTTCAGGTGTCTCATTTATACTTGTATGTCTTTGCCCATTTCTTATAATGCAGACTGTTTTCAAAAAGACATTAGCAAAGATTCACAGAGGTAGCTATAGATACAGATGTTAAATATATAAGACCAATTTTCAAAGGTACCATAGATGGTCTTAATAGAGGGGTTTTACTGTATATTTTTTTTGAGGTCTGCAATTGCTTTCAATTTGGTCTATTTCAAAATTCTATTGTTTCATAACGAGTTAACCCTTTACCACACAATGCCAACTTTTAACGACCCTGAGGAAGAAGCCTTTTCAAAACATTGTGGGAAAAATGAGAAAATGCTGGCAACCAGCATTTTCTCCTTTTCCCACAACGTTTCTCCCCAATCAAAGAAAAATCACATTATTTGAGCCACATTGAAATCGTCATCTGCTAATGCTTTCAATTTGGTAGGGTCTAAAATTTTGTCATCTGGTAAAGGGCTAATGAGTGTCTATTGTAGATGGCAGAAAATTTACATTCTCTACAATTGATCTTTCTGCTGATTTCGATTGACAGGTCATATCAGCCAATCAAAATGCAGTATAGCGCATCATATAAACAAAAGGGTCAGACAAAGTTACAGCCTTTACTATAGACAGACAATGTATTTGTTTTCGTTTAAACCAAAGAGGATTGGATTATAGAATAATTATTTCAAAATGGATTAAAAGTTGCAGATACGAATCATGTGGTAAGATAATTCTTACATAATATATGCTGAACGGAAAACTAAATTTATCCATTCCAAAAAGATGTGGATATACCACGTAAATGTTGCTGGTAGATTTAACCAGGATTCCTAAAAACCAGCCTCTCTACCAGACAACAGAAAAGCAGTTTTTTTTTAATCATTCGGGAAAGAAAGAATGATTATGCCAAAGTTTATCGTTGAACTTCCAATTGCAATCTAGCTCAACGAACATCTTTCACATTCCAAGCATTACTCGTAGACAGTCGTAATCATTGTACGAAACAAGCAACAGGAGGAAGTGTATTTTATTGGCAGCCACAGGTCATCTTGTTTCATAAGTAAGTTGACTTTGCAAACATCAGATATTCTTTGATTTTTGTTTTAATACTTTAGGGAGTATTCATATTTTATTCCTGTTTCATTAACCCTTTCAACGCCATAGGCGAAAACAGGGACTTTTGCGGACAGCATAGATCAAGATCAGACTGCACAGAACGTGCAGTCTGATCTTTGATCTTTGCCCTCCGCAAGTTTGGTCAAGCCTATGTGATTAAAATCTTCCGGCAACTCAGTGGATTGTATTTACAGCCATCAAAAGAGGCCAATTTTGTTTATTTGGTGCCGAAAGAGTTAAGAAGATTACATGTGACTGTCAATCGCACTTTGGCCTGGTTCGACCGATTGTTTTCCCCATGGTCATCACATAATTGATAAATGCACATCCATTCAAAATCAGTATAATCCTTATAATCACCACAAGTGACAAAAGATACCCCCAATACAGTGATTCAGATTGCACATTATTTTTACCAGACAGCTGTCCTAAGTGTGAAATTTTTTATAGGCCATTTTGTCCTGACCTAGAAAAAAAACTTCGGCCACAAAATTAATAATAAAATACCGCTAGGTAGGTGTTAACATTTAAATTGAACAAACAATGTGAACTCAACAGAGTGTTTTATTGAACAGACCATCAACAGTAATAATCAGTTGTTTACAGAGTCAGGGTTCCAATTTAGCACTCGCATAGATCTACTCGCAAAATGCGAGCTGAATTATGCAAAGCAGAAATACAGTAGCTTATTCATCTAGTTATGGCTACATGAATAAGAAAATTATGTTTTTGCAAGTAGAAATTATGGTTTAGCAAGTTGAAAAGGCAGGAACTTGCTAAAATTAGCAAGTGGGGGAAAAAGTTAAATTAGAACCCTTCAAACAGTGAGTCCAAATAAAGGATATTTCTTTGCCATGCAGAATGTGTAGAGTCTGAGCTATAATAATATTGTAAGAGAAAACAGAGGAGACCCACTCAACAATATTTAGACTCTCCCAAATTGAAAGCATACACAGACGACTATTTCAAAATTTGTACAAAGGAAACTTAATGCTCTAATAATGTTGAAAACATTATGGGAAATTGAGAAATTGCTTCAAGAGCTGCTTTATGATCTTTAGATTTTATGTGATCTGAAAGGGAGCTTGTTTTAAAGTTCTCGCATCCTTTAGTAAATACATTATCCTTCCTGAAATCACGGCAAACAGAACAAAACATTTTTCCATCTTCGAACCTTAGCCATTTATGCAGCAAAAGCCATTCAGTTTGGAACTTGCGGGTTTTTTTTGTGTGGCCGCTTGACTGTTCATTGTCTTCGAGTTTTTTTTCTTCATTTTCAGGCCGAGAAACACCAACAGCAAACAAAGTTTGCTGACCCGAGTCAAGTTTTCTTTTTCCGGTTGCCATGGCTTACTGACGCGATCATAAGATGCTTGATTTTCTTATTGTGTAGTCTAGAGCAGCTACAAGACATTGACCGATCACAAGAATGCTTTAAATCACAAACACCCAGAATCCTTTGCAAAGAATCAAGGGAATTAATCGTGCAAATAAAAAAAAATGAATTAGGGGAGATCACTGCACAAGAAAAATCGTAATTTGGCTTCGCACTGAACGTATTTCAACCTGAAATATAGCGTTGTCATATTTCTTGAAAAAACAGTCGGCCATTTTGTCCCACAAAGTAAATTTTTATCGGCAATTTTGTCCTGATTCTTGAAAAAAAATCGGCAATTTGTATTTTTTATCGGCAATTTGCCGAGGGCCGACGCCAATCTGAATCACTGCCAATATAAAAGTTTTTACAACATACATCTGTTAAAATTACGACAAACCACTTTCTTAATTGATTACTTACGATAAAACTTATTGATTTCCATTCAAACAAGTGTTAGAGGTGTTCAGTAAAGCCCTACCTAGGGAAAAAGAGGAAAGTTTTCCAAAGTGTCCTCCTTCAAGGTTGTTAAAGCACTGGTTTGTGTGGTAAAGGGTTAAATTGTAATTCCTTTTCATATATTGCTTTCTATCAAACTTACATGTTATATACTGACAAAATGTCATAAAAACTTAAGCCCTTTTCCCTATTACTAATAATCTACTCACATGTGCAAGACAGAACACGGAATTACACACATATTTGCGCTGGTTTCACTTCTCGATTTCTTAAAATATGACATTATTCAAAGTATTTTTTCTTGTTACATTGCTGATTCAGTTCAAATTGATCAGAAAGTTGGGGAAAAAACTTTGGGTGCTTCAATTAGAGTGAAACATAAGTTAGAATAAAACAGAAATAAACGCTCTTTCTCTATGTAGTCGGAGCATTTCCTGGTTTGTTTGTCGGGCATAGTGACCAAAATACCATGTTACTAAGGTGGGCGTTCCAAACTCATGCTTGCAGAAAGGTCAATTAACCCTTTACCACACAATCCTGACTTTTAACGACCCTGAGGAAGAAGCCTTTCAAAAACATTGTGGGAAAAGGAGAAAATGCTGGTAACCAGCATTTTCTCCATTTCCCACAATGTTTTCTAGCCTCCCCAAAACAAATTTCAGTTTTTAAGTCACATTTATTTTGTCGTCTGCACGTGCTTTCAGAATAGACTAGTCTAAAAATTTGTCGTTTGGTAAAGAGTTAACCTTTAAAACCGTTACCAAATGCCACAGTTGTAGACTAGTACAAATTGAAAGCTTATGCAGACAGTAAATTAAAAGTCACTTAAACGATGGAATTTGTCAGTGAAAGGGTAGAAAAGTGTTGGAAAAGGAGAAAATGCTGTTTTCAAATGGCCTGTTTCTCAGGGTCATTAAAGATTAGGATTGTGTGTGGGAATGGGTGAAAGGTCATTTAACGAAAGCTTCATTAATATATGGGCCTTAAAAGGCTGGTACAGTAACTAGATTTTTTTCCATTTCCGGCAATGGTTTCTACCTTTTTGACTAAAATGGTTCAATTTGCTTTTGCAAAGTAAAAAACATTGTGGGAGAAGGAGAAAATGGTGGTTACCAGCATTTCCTCCTTTAGCCACAATGTTTTCAAGAGTCCAATTTCCAAGGGTTGTTAAAACTCTGGATTGTTTCGTAAAAGGTTAACCCTTTACACTGTTCAGTGTTAGAGACTTGAAGGAAGAAAGCTCTTGAAACCATTTTAGGAAAAGGAGAAAATGCTGGAAATCATCATTTTCTCCATTTCCAACAATGTTCTCAAAAATTTAATAGCTGATCTGTTTAATTTGTTGTCTGCTCTGAATTTGGAAAAGTCTAAAAATAAGAAGTTTGGTCAAGATTTAGCATGCATTGCAATAGCGTTTGAAAAAAAAAACAAAACAAAGGTGCAATTTTATGGCTGTATTGGGCTGAGAATCTCGTAAAGTATCAATTTAATTGTACGGTGTTTAACGCCTTTTTCAACATTCTTTCAGTTATAGTGCGTGGCCAGTGCACCTATCCATGCTTTCCCGAGTTTCTTTTACCAGCACTGTGCACAATATTCTTTCCAAGCTACTCACTTCTTTCCCCCACAACCATTGTGGGAACAATGGTCAGCAATAAGAGAGGAATCAATCCTGTCTCACTGACTATCATCAATCCTTGGAAAGAAAATTGGCTGTGCCTGGATCGAACCAGCGACCTCCTGTTCTCAAGTCCTGCATGCTACGTAATGACCCTTGGAAAGAAGTCCTTAGAAAAAATTGTGTGAAAAGGAGAAAATGCTGGTAACCAGCATATTCTCATTTTCCAACAATATTTTCTAGCCTTCCAAAGGTAAATCACATCATTTGAATGAAATCAACTTCGTCATCAGCATATGCTTTCAATTCGGACAAGTCTAAAAATTTGTCGTTAAAGAGTTAATTAGTTGACTGAATAAAGGTTTTTTTTTTACACTGCTTTTAAGTTTCAGCATTATTTCAATTATATCACTGCAACAGCATGCTTACTCATGTTTGTAGTGAGTTTCACCAGTATTATGGTAAGGCCCAGAAGTGTCTTACACAAGGACACTCCCAAGAAAAATAGAGTGCTTTCAGCAATGCAGGACCCCACTTCATTAACTCTTTACCGCCCAACAAAAATGTAGACTTGTCCAAATTGAAAGCATTTGCAGACGACAATTTAAACATGGCTCAAATGGTGAAATTTGTCTTTTATAGGGGAGAAAACATCACGGTAAAAGGAAAAAATGCTGGTTACTAGCATTTTCTCCTTTAACTCTTCAACACACAATCCCAACTTTAAACGACCCTAGGAAAGAAGCCTTTTGAAAAAGTGGGAAAAGGAGATAATGCTGGTAACCAACTTTCTCCTTTTACCACAATGTTTTCTACCTTTTCCAAAACAAATTTCAATTCTCCAGTTGCATTTGTCGTCTGAAAATGCTTTCAATTTGGACTGGTCTAAAATTTTGTCATGTAAAGGTGGGAATTGTGTGGTAAAGTCTTAATTAATTATGCTTTATCAAGGAAGGCTGAGAGGATGAAAATATGACCATACTGCAACATGCTAATGATTCCTTTCACAGAAGATAGACCTGTGTTTTATTTCCATACTGTGGAACAGTAAGAAAGAAAAGGTTTTAAAAAGATTCCTTTGAACTTACTTGATAAAAACGAGTTCAGGGCCACCAGCTGAGGCTTAAATGTAAACATAAATGGGTATAAATCACAACACAGCTGATCATTTAAAGTGTGTGTGTGTGTGTTACCATGGATTGTGGTCACAGTCAAATCATATTACATAACAAAAAGGCCTAATCCAGACCCAAAATCCTAGAGAAATATTTCACACCCAATACTCACAGTGAAAACACTGACACACTTCACCCTTTCATCTGAATGAAATGTTTTGACTGTTTCCACTCTTTTTAACACTTTTCCACACAATGCCGACTTTTAATGACCATGAGGAAGAAGCCTTTTAAAAACATTGTGGGATAAGGAGAAATTGCTGGTAACCAGCATTTTCTCCTTTTCCCAAAATGTTTTCTACCCTATCAAACAAAAATCACATCATTTGAGCCACATTGAAATTGTCATCTGCAAATGCTTTCAACTTGGACTGGTATAATTTTTTGTTGTGTGGTAAAGGTTAAACATGACCACACTTCTTCAATATTGTTTAAGGTTGCTGCATGGTTCTGTGGTAAACTGTAGGACTTGTGACCTTGAGGCCCCAGGTTTGAGCCTCACTCAATCCACCTTGTTTATCATGGGAGTGTCCTTGGGCAAGACACTTCAGAGCCCTAGCTTAGTACTGGTGAAACCCAGGAAATACAATGAATGTGTGATCTGTTGCCGTAATATGACTGAAATGACATAGAAAGCGGCGTAAAACACCATTCAATCGATCAATCTACATTAGTCACATGACATACAGCTTGCTTATTCAATTCACCCCCGATTCGACTGAATTGTTTTTACTGCTCCCAATTTTTTAAACATCACCAGATTCAAATACTACAAAGATTGAACAATTGATTGAATGGTGTTTTACACTGATTTCAACCTTATTTTAGTCATACCACAGATACAGTTTGCTTATTAACCCATTACCAAACAGTCCCAAGTTTTAATGACCCTGAAGAAAGAAAGTTTTTAAAAACACTGTAGAATAAGGAGAAAATACTTGCAACCTGCATTTTCTCCTTTTCCCACAATGTTTTTCACCCTATCAACAAAAACAGAAATCATCATTTTAAGGTACATTTATTTTGTCTTCTGCTCATGCCTTCAATTTGGTTAAGTCTAAAATGTTATTGTTTGGCATAGAGTTAACTAGTGCCCTAGCTTTCATCAGTATTTGGAAAGGGCTCTAAACTTCTTTACCAAATGACAGAATTTTAGACAGGCCCAAATTCAGGGAAGTTGCAGCTGACAAATTAAGCATACTTTAAATTACGGAAGTTTTGGATTTGTAAAGACAGAAAACACTGTAGGAAAATTAGTAAAAATGCAGGTTACCATCATTTTCTCCTTTTCCTACAATGTTTTCAACAGGCTTCTTCCTCGGGGTCATTAAAACTTGTCATTCTGTGGTGAAGGGTTAACTCTTTACCAAACAAAAAAAAATATTTTGGACTGAACTGGACCAAATTGAAAGCATTTGCCAGAACAAATCAAATGTTTCAAAAACAATGATTTCTCTTTTTGAAAAGGTGGAAAACAGCATTTTGTTTTTTTCTGTATACCAGCATTTTTTTTTTTCTTTTTCGCACAATGTTTTCAAAAGTCTTATCACCATGGTCTTTAAAATTTGGCATTGAAAGGTAATTGGTTAACCCTTTAGCATACAATGCTGAGTTTTAATGACCCTGTGAAGGAGACCTTTTGAAAACATTGTGGGAAAAGGAGAAAATGCTGGTTACATTTATTTTGTTGTCTGCAAATGCTTTCAATTTGGACTAGTGTAACATTTTGTCATTTGGTAAAGAGTTAAATGTCTTGACCACAGAGTGACAATCTCATGAAAAATTGGGCGCTTTCTGAGAGGATCAAACCTGAGACCTCAAGATTTGAAATTTGCACCTTTGCCACTGTGCCCTACAGGATCTGCAGAGTTTGAAATCTTACAGCATTACCACAATGTCATGGAAAATTGTAGACCTTTCCAAATTGAAAGCAATAATATTGCAAACAACAAAATGAATGTAACTCAAACATTGAAATTTGTTTGTGGAAGGATAGAAAACCTTGTGAGAGAAGGAGAAGATGCTGATTACCAGCATTTTCTGCTTTTTTCATAATACTTTTAAAAGCCTTTTCTCAGGTTTGTTAAACCAAGGGATTGTGTGGTAAAGGGTTAATGTATAGTAGTTGGAGATTGTTCTTACTTTTAAATACTTGTCTCCCTTCAAAAGTAATGTTACACCTATCAAAATCTCAGAAAGACAATGTATATGTCTCAGGTAAAATTTTGACTGTTCAAAAATTTGAGCCATGCTCTGTGAAAAGTAGGTTTAAAGCATTAACAAAATCTGCACAGGCTTACCCTAGTCGAAACTTTTTGCTACCAGTCAATCAATTTCTCGCATCACTGATCATTGTATGAACATGTGTTAAGTGGGAAAGCTGCAGTGGCTTGAGAATAGAGCTGGGTACGGCCGAAAATGAATTACTGTGGTATACCATTGTTTTCATCAAATATATTGGTACATACCACAGTATACTGTGATTGCTATTTTTCATTTGAAAATGTAATTACAAATATTTCTAACTCTCGTAGCCACTTCACCTGCATGGAAATACTACCATATTTGGGCAAAATATTCAAAAGTATTTTTTGTGTGTGTCCAAATCTGTAGATTATATCATTTTTGAAAAAAGGGGGTGGCCGAAATAATGGGTTTTACCTTGTCTGAATATGTGGCTAAAATAATAAGGTTAATTTATCCGACAAATGTAATCTATTTACAACACGGGTAACGGAGTCAAAACTGTAGTAGATCTGTAAGTTTCCGCTTATTTTCAATCTTGAAATAGAAATCTACACGTGTTTCTTTTTTTTTTTTCATTTTATATAAGAGAGGGCTTTTCACCTAGTGGGCTTTTTTACTTAGGGGGCTTTTTACCTAGGAGGCTTTCACCTACAGGGCTTTGTCTGTACCCATGCACCATACTTTGATATACAGCACATTCAACTCAAGGGCTGTATTTCAAACTTCCAGTCTGACTGCTACAACAACAACGACAACAAAATCAGAACACCGCTAAGTCTGGCAGGGATTTAAAGCTATAATAACAAGTAAAACAGGAAAAATGTCTTCTAAACTTCTATTTCTTCACACTGAGGTTACTGACAAATATTAGTGAGTCACTAAAAGCTTTAAATCAGCCTGACTGAATCGGGAGGTGAAAGCGTCTGTTTGTGTTAATTGTCAGAATAGCTGCTTTTTCCGATTGGAATTTCACCAAGTTCTTTGATAATGCACCTATAAGACGCTCCCCCTACTTCAAGCTTAAAATTCTGGGGAAAAAAATATGTCTTTTAGTCAAGTATATACGGTACACCCAGTGGTCGAAATTAGCGCTAGCCCAACAGCAAAAAACTAGTAGATTTTCTCTCTGGCTTGTTATTATTCCTAATTTACAAGCTGACAGGCTTTTAAAATGCAGAACATCGAAAGTGATTCTACTTTATTTTCACTTTGTAAACACTTTTTTCGGCGGCAAAAAAATCATTCAGTCTGTCACTTGTATCCTAAACTTATCATGAATGAACAATATCGTTTATTGTCCTACAGTAATCATGCTAGATTGGTTACCTCCCCAGATACAGCAAGTTTTAAGGGATCAGTACAGGCCAAAAAAAAATGTCACATATAAAAGACATTGCAATTGGCTTATATAGCTAATCTAGCTTATCAGATGAAAACAATCGTCATAACAGTCTGTGCCAGTTGTATATATCTGTATTTTGTACAACAGGGACCAATTTATAATCACGTGACATTCTGGTTCCTGCAATGTACATGAAATTCTATACTAAAATAATATCAGGTGGGCCAAGAAGTAAACTTGGTTTGCAATTGGGTGTTGCCGATTTTGGCCAGTTAAGGGCAAGTGTATGCTTTTAGTTTTGCCAGCTAGCCAAAAACTAGATGAGTGAACAATGGCGAGGCTGTATCACCTGAAAATATATTTCAGTGAATTCGAGAAACAGGGATCCGGCTATCGATCACCAGTGGTGCCAAATGTGACTATTTACAGAAAAAAAATGTATCCAAAAATGAAGCACTGGCAAATCTTAAAGGATCTTAAACTCTGACATAAACAATATGTATTCAGTGTGAAGGATGCACGCATCACAGTGTATCACAGTTAATCTAGCTGACTTGTCCTAAGTGAAAAACATGATGATGATGTTAATCGGCTAATCTAGTTTAAAATGACACACGTTTGCTGGCCTTTAGCCAGTGAGCTAAGAATGGTGATTTTGCAGATACACTGGAACTCCATCAGAACAAACTAAAACCCTGACCCTATTATAATGCCAGTGTCCTATGGCTCCCAAAATTTCAGGGCTTGACCATTTCCGAGTCTGATCCGAGTCCACACTAGTAAGAATGCTTAATGTTAAAAAAAAAAACCTACCTATCAACCAAATACTAATGAAAAAAAATTGATGTGGTGCATATAATGTGACAGTTTTTCACACTTTTACCTGCTGATTACTTCTATCAACTAATGCTGCACACAACTGCCTTGTTTGACAAATACATGTTTGGTTCATTACAAAAGGACTTCAGCCCATAACTGTCTTCACATAAAGTACACAATCTTAATTCAGACAGACTTTACGTCAATATACTTCTACATGTATAATGTTAACAGTGATATCTGTTAAGTTACTGTAATTCACCAATGTATTCAGACAACGTAAATCTTCGGACACATTGAATTATTGTCAAAAATAATTTATGTCTAGTCCCAACTCTGGTGGAAGGTCTGAAAATATAGTTTTCCTAAATATTCAGACTGGCTGAAAAATACATTTTCCAAACATCAGACTTTTAATGTTTAGAAAATATTTCAGATAGGATGATAAGCAGTATAATTAACTCACAATTGTGCATTGTAACACCGTTATGAAAATGAATCCTTCAAGAGCAGAGCAACCCAACGGTAATTTTCAGTCATGATAATACACACAAAAAATTGAAATATTAAGGGTTCTTTTTGCTACAAATGCCTCTTCAAAGTGGACAGAGAATATTAGGGTCAGAGATCAGACAAAATATTAAGTCAAGTCTGATTTTGACTACGGAGGCTCCATGAACAACTAAACTTCTGAAAGATGCGTAAGGGTAAAACCTTTCCCGACTTTTCCATGTTATATAAGCAGTTTCACCTTTTTTCACGTTTTTGAAAGGCACCTTCTACAGAAGTGTGAAAAGTCATTCCTTAGAGGAAAATGGTTGAAGCCCTCTGTTGTCCCCACGATTACACAAAACATAGCATTGTTGAATACAAAACCTTGTTTCTCTTCTTTATTCATTGGTTATTAATCCATTTAAGTGATACATAAGGTTATGGTATGCATTGTTTTTAGATCACTGCGCCAAGTGTTCAAGGCGAGCGTTTGTGATTGTGCTGTGTCTGTCGTCCGTTGTTCATCGTCTATTGTCCAGCTATCAGCAATTACCTTGTGTGCACTCTAGAGGTCACATTTTCAGTCAAATACTCATGAAACATGGTCAGAATGTTTTTCTTGATAGTATCTCGGACAAGTTTGAAAGTGGGTCATGTCGGGTCAAAAAGTAGGTCACAGGGCCAAATATTAGAAAAACCTTAGGTGCCCTCTAGAGGCCACAATTTCAGCCTGATACTCATGAAACTTGGTCAGAATATTTGTCTGGATAAAATCTTGGACATGTTTGAAATTGGGTTGCGTTGGGTCCAAAAGTACGTCATCTGGCCAAATCTTAGAAAAACTTTGTGTGCAATCCAGAGATCACATTTTCAGCCTAATACTCATAAAACTTGGTCAGAATTTTTGTCTAGATAAAATCTTGGACAAGTTTGAAATTGGTTCACAACGGGTCTTAAAAGGGGTCACTGGGCCAAATCGTAGAGAAACCTTGTGTGCACTCTAGAGGCCACATTTTTCAGCTTGATACTCATGAAACTTGGTCACAATGTTTTCCTGGGTAAAATCTGGGTCAAGTTTGAAATTGGGTCACACTGGGTCAAAAAGTAGGTCAGGGAGCTAAATTGTAGAAAAATGTTACGTGCACTCTTTAGGCCACATTTTCAGCCTGATACTCATGAAACTTGGGTCAGAACATTTGTTTTGATAAGTTAAAAATTGGGTCACAGTGGTTTGAAAAGAAGGTCACTTGGTCATATCTTAGAAAAAGCATGTGTGCACTGCAGAGGCCACATTTTGAGCCAGATTCAAAATTCAAAAACAGGTGACCAGGACCTTTTTAGCCTTATCAATCCTAGATGACCTTACTCAGGTGAGAACTTTAGGATCAATGGCCTTCTTGTTTTTTTTTTTATCATGGCCACAACAAGGTTTTCAGAAAATCATCAAGGTTTCCATTTGTGCAGTTAAATGAATAATTACACACAAAAATATGAAGTGTCTTTTCATGATATTTAAAAGTTCTAAACTCTGACATGTACAATAGGTATCAAGTATGAAGGTCACTATTTATCAAGCTGTTATGTCATTTATTTAAAAGAATTAATTGTACCCACTTTTCTGGTGTAAAATTCTAGATTTTGAAGTTACTTGCTACCCTAATCGCCAAATTTATGTCCTATCATGCTGAAATACTACTCCAAAAATCAACTGGCATGAGACCATAGATCACTGCAGAAAAAGCCAAAATCGATGTGCCATGTCTGATCATAGCGTTTCAATCTGTCTATTCAGCTGTATTAATGACTTTAAACAGTTAATTTACATAAATCTCGCTATAAAAAAATAAGTAAACGCTAATTAGTGTCTGATATTGACAGTGAAATGGAAAATTCCACTGGCCATCAGGTTCTAAGTTGTTCCCCAGAACTTGGTCCTGTTGAGTAAGGAAACAACAGATGACTGCAGAGTGAGACTCATCAAAACAAATTTTAAAGAAAAAAAGACCCTTACTTTTTTCCATAGAAGCTCTAAAATTGTCAGTATTAAGTGCACTCAGAGAATTTCTCTTGCACTCCCAATTTTGTTCTCCAGGGAGTGCATGCACTACCCAAAAAAGATGAGTGGGCACACTGAAAATAGCCTGATGACTTATTTTTCTGCTGACTACATAATACATGTGACATGACTGCCCAGGTGTTCAAGAATTAATCATTACCATACACAAAAAGGCAGTAAGAGCTCGTGTAAAGCAGGCCAGATATTGCCTTATTGCATGATCGTTTTGTTTTGATTGGAGGTCAGCCCATAACTAGGTGTAAGTTCTGTGGAAAAAAAAGTTGTGTTAACAACAAATGCTTGCACTACAACCCTCTAGCAACAAATTATTGGCGGGTTGTGTTATACCTCTAATGCAAATTTTACTGCAAACATTTGACACACGAATGGTTTGAAATCTAGACTGATGATTAGTTATAGACTCATTCTTACAAAACTGTGACAATTCATGGTTTAAATCAAAGCGCTGAAAGCACTGATGGGCTGGGGGCAAATGTACGACTGCATATAATCATGAACAAATATGTGCATAGCGACCTGCTAGAAATCGTGAATTACATGTATAGTGCATGTATAGTGCTGAAAAATGTATTTTGTTTGACCCATTTTTTTTTCCAAATTCTGTACTGTTTGGCATATCATGAATGACAGTGGATGTATGTGTTTTCCTTACTTCCAAACAAGCCCATTAGCTCAGTCGGTAACGTACCAGACTTAAAACTATGGGGTTGCAGGTTTAAATTCCTAGCTGTGCCAATTTCTTTCCGATTACTGATGAGGCATTGCAGCAAGATTCATTCCTCATTCACCACTGACCATTATTGCCACAATGGTTATGTGGGAAAACAACCAGTGGCTTGGGAAAAGTATCATGCAAAGTAATGCTTAAAAATCTTAAAGGAAGCTTTAGATAGGTGCAATGGTTACCCTAATTTGACTGAAATAATGTTAAAAATAGCATTAAACACCATCAAACCAACATCCAAATTGGTTTATAAATTGAATGGTGCTTTATGCCTCTTTCAAAATTATTTCAGTCATATCAAGGCAACAGCTCACATAATCATGTATTTCATGGGTTCCACCAGTACTAGAAGTGTCTTGCCCAAGGGCACTCCCACCGAAAACCCAGGGGATCCAGTGAGGCCCAAACCCAGGGCCTTCAGGTCAAGAGTCCTACACTTTACCACTGAGTCATGCAGGACCCCTTACTAACAACCAGCACCAAACAAGATCTGCATACTTTATTCTTTCCATTTGCAAAGAACATTCTCACATAGTCTTAGTCCAGCAAAAATGGATAAAGAAATGGCATGATCAAAAACTTCAGCATGAGAAAGCAGTTCTAAATTTTGCAACAAGACAGGATAAAGGAAATAAATTTTGAGAGAATACAACTTTAATTAAAGTTTTGAACATAAAACGATAATTGTCATGTATTGTAATGTCTTTTTTCTTTATTCTTTTAAATGCTGAGAATGAAAAAAAAAAGACTTTTGGAGAAAGATGAACAAGTCAACTGAAAAAACTGGCTCAGACTGATTTGTTACTTTTTAAAACTGTCCAATTGAAATAGTCTTAAGACACAAACTTAATACTGGAACACTTTATCTGTAACCTTTGCCATCATGTACCTGTGATGGAAACTTAAGGAGTCTGTCAGACAGAGTACATGCTTCCAAATTTCTTTACCAACAATTCTGTATAGAACGCCTGAGCTGTCTGATACAACGAGATTTCGTGATATTGATATATGTTTCTGTTATATTAAGATACAATTTCATGACATGAACATAAAAAAGTTTGGGATGAAGGCAAATGTTTACAATGTGCGGCATTAATTTAGGTCTGTATGTGCTGAAATTACATACTGTTTAAAATAAATTTTCAGAAGGTAATAGTTTATGATGCTGAGGCACAGTCCTTTGGATGAAGGCAATAACATATTACATGCCGAAATATGGAAATGATATAAGAATATAAAAGCTTTATACAAAGGTGAGATAACAACGCTTAAACTCAAAACTTCTGGTTATGTATACAAAGTTTTGACTTATATTGTAGATTTTCATTATTCATTATATTATATTGTAATGGTAAAACTCTCGAACTTTATACTGTAGAGTGTACCCCCCATTACATAGACATAAAAGATCAATACATGAGGGTATCTTTTCCTCATATGCACTGAAAACAACATTATATTAAGTGGATTCTGTTCACATGGAGATTTTTACTCTAGCACCGTCCTAGTTTCATGCCAAAACTCACCTTGATGTGACCAATTGCAAATAGTATGCATGCATATCAAACAATCCTGGTGTCAATCAAATGTCAGTTTTGTATGACACCCCTTGTACAGTTTAATATTTTTGGTCTGATTCTTGTTAAAGTTAAATCTATGCAGTATTAAAAAATTCTATCAAACTTTCAGTCAGTCAATCATTTACACTTGTCCATCTGTCTGTCTTTCTGACTCTTTTTGGCTGTCCCCTCCCTGTCTGTCCCTGTCTGTCTTGGTCCTGTGTGGCTCGTTGGTAAAGTGTAGGACTAGCAATCGGGAGGCACCGGTTTCGAGCCTAACTGTGAGCACTTGGATTTTGGTGGGAGTAACCTTGGGCAAGACACTTCAGAACCACAGCCTAGCACTGGCGCAACCCAGGACATACATGAATAAGGGAGCTTTTGCCTTGATATGACTTAAATAATGTTGAAAGCAGCATTCAACGCTAGTCATCGATTCAGTCAATCAAGCAATTTGTCTGTCTTTCTGTCTGTCTGTCCGTCTGTCTGTCTAACCTCTCCCTCTCTCTCTTCTGTCTTTTGATTTGTCTTTTGATCTGTCTGTCTGTCTGTCTGACCGTCCATCAGTCCGTCCTTCCCTTCCTCCCTCCCTCCCTCCATTCTTCTCATTTCAGTGGTACGAAATTGCAAACTTTGGTACAATTTGAAAACAATGCATTGAGTAATATCTCCTTAATTGAATTTTAACCATAAATGAAGGTAAAATTATCATTGACTTCCGTGTAAAGTTCCGTCCCTTCATCCGTCCGTCCCAGCCTTCTTCATGTGGACAGTACATATATAGTCGATCATAATTTTAACTGTGAGCCATAGGAGCTTGTATAATGCTTAAATTGAGAGGAAAGATATAGAGAGACGGATGAACAGACATCAGCAGAATTTGATCAAATCATAACCAGTTTCTTTGAAGGCTTACAATGAAAATTTACGAAAAGATTCTGACCATTTTACAAGATGGTGATCATTTCTTTATTTATGAAAAAACTTAAAATCTTTTCCAGAACAAGAAGTCAGAGTGTGTTGTAGTTTGGCATGGATGATCACTATTAGAAATGCTACAAACTATGTTCGAATGTTTAGTGTCATTTGACCTTTGACCTATCTTTTCGGTAAGGTCGAACTTTGGGCTACTATGTACTATGGATGTCTATGAGGATAACTCTTGCTGCTTGGAGATGCTTTTGCCAACAGTGTAGATCAAGGTCATACCGCACCATGAAATTACTATTTGTAGGAAGAACAAGCACACATTTCAATATCGAATGAATGCAAGACTGACACAAAGCATTTGTTAATCAATAAAGTATTCCTGGTATCAAAATGGTTGGAAAAAATAACACACACCAACACACAAACATACAAAAACAAGAAGACAATGATGGCCCGAAAGTCACTCACCTAAGACTGTTTGACCCAAATAATCATTTCCAAACTCGTCTGAGATATCACGACAGACATTCTAACAAACTTTCATGAGTATTGAACCAAAAAAGTGGCCTCTAGAGCATAAACAATGTTTTCACTGATTTGATCTGGTGACCTAGTTTTTTTCCCAAAAAATAACCCATTTTCAAACTCATGTAAGATATCATCAACACGAACATTCTGACCAAGTTTCATGAGTTTTGGACTGAAAAGTCCGGCTGGGTAGCTAAGTGATTAACGTATCTGATTCGTGACCTGGTAGTTGCAGGTTTGATATTGGTTTGAGGCAAATTTTCTTTCCTGCGATTTTGGGCCTCTCACCTCTGATGCATGTGAGATAAAAGTCAGTGGCTTGGAAAGAAAGTTGTGTCAGCACTTGTGTGAGACAGCAATGAAACGCATGCGTAGGTGCACTGGCCGCTGTGATATGATCTTAGCTGTTAAAACAGCGTTAAACTCCACTACAAATACAAAGACATTGGACTGAAAATGTAGTTCCTGGAGAGTTCACAAGGCTTTTGAAAAATCTGACCTGATGACCTAGTTAGCTCCACTGGCCGAAGGCCAGCGGGCTTATGTCATGGCCCGGTGTCCGTCGTGCGTCCGTCCGTCCGTCCGTGCGTTAACTTTTATTTCAAACATCTTCTTCTCTGAAACTACCCATCCAATTTTCATGAAACTTCACAGAAATGATCCTGCCATGGTCCTCTTCAGAATTTCTTGAAAGAATTTGATTCCTTCAAAACCTCTGGTTGCCATGGCAACAAAACTGAAAAATATTGGAAATCTTTAAAAATCTTCTTGTCTGAAACCATAAGGCATAGGGCTACCAAATTTGGCATGTAGCTTTATGTAGTAGACCTCTATCATGTTTCTTGAAATTATAGCCCTGGGGTCAAAATTGGCTCTGCCCCAGGGGTCACAAGTTTTACATAGGCTTATATAGAGAAAACTTTAAAAATCTTCTTGTCTGAAACCATAAGGCATAGGGCTACCAAATTTGGCATATAGCTTTATGTAGTAGACCTCTATCATGTTTCTTGAAATTATAGCCCTGGGGTCAAAATTGGCTCTGCCCCAGGGGTCACAAGTTTTACATAGGCTTATATCGAGAAAACTTTAAAAATCTTCCTGTACCTAGCCATAAGGCCTAGAGCTACCAAATTTTGCATTTAGCTTGATCTAGTTGGGGTCTACCAAAAGTGCCCAAATTATAGTCCTGGGGTCAATTTGGCCTCATGCTGGGGGAGGGGGGGGTTCACAAGATTTACATAGGCTTACATAGGGAAAACTTTTAAATCTTGGTGTACATAGCCATAAGGCTTAGGCTACCAAATTTTGCATAATTATAGCATTATCTAGTGGACAACTACAAAGAGGGCCCAAGTTACAGCCCTAGGATCAAGTTTGGCCCTGCACCAGGGGTCACAAGTTTTACATGGGTTTATGGAGTGAAAAGTTCAGAAACCGTCTTGTTACTAGCCATAAGGCCAAGAACTCCCAAATTTGGCATGTTATTCTTCTAATACACATATTCCCCATTTAGTTTGACTGTAGCCCTGGGGTCAAAGTTTTATAAGGGCTTATATAGTGAAGACTTCTCTTCATGGTTTATATTTGTAAGCCAGTGGAGCGATACAGGGCCATCATGGCCCTCTTGTTTTTGACCTGGCATGCCATATTCAAACTCATCAAGACAAACATTCTGACCAATGTTCATCTGTATTGAACTGGAATTTAGCTTTTTTAAGTGTACACAAGATTTTTCTAAAATTTGACCTGGTGACCTAGCTTTTGACACGACATGATCCATTTTCATACTCATATGAGATCATTTTTATTATTATCAAGACAAACATTCTGACCAAGTTCTATAAGTAGTGGACTGAAAACATAGCCCCTAAAACGTACATATAGTATTCAATGATATCATGCAGTGACCTGTTTTTGACCCGAAGTGCCCCTTTTTGAACTTGTCTTAGAAGCCATCAAGACAAATATTCTGATTCGTATATGGCAGAAGAAGGCGACATGTGCACATATAACCCCTTTTACTATGCAGTGTAAACTCATTGTACAAAATATCACGGAACAGATTTGGTAATAACTCTAAAAGTATTCATTTTACAGCTTAGGTATTTTTTTTACAGAGGAAGATTTACAAATGGTAATTGTTCCTATGCAAAACATGTGAATTTTGGCCCTGAAAACTGCATATACCCCCCTTTACCTGTAACCCTCGATATGAGCATTGATTGATCGATTAGTTGAATGATTGAATTAAAATGGTTTTTACCGCCTTTTTCAACATTTTTAGCTCCACTGGCCAAAGGCCAGCAGGCTTATGTCATGGCCTGGTGTCCATCGTGCGTCCGTCCGTCCGTTCGTGCGTCCGTCCGTCCGTGCGTTAACTTTTATTTCAAACATCTTCTTCCCTGAAACTACCCATCCAATTTTCATGAAACTTCACAGAAATGATCCTGCCATGGTCCTCTTCAGAATTTCTTGAAAGAATTTGATTCCTTCAAAAACTCCGGTTGCCATGGCAACAAAACTGAAAAATATTGGAAATCTTTAAAAATCTTCTTGTCTGAAACCATAAGGCATAGGGCTACCAAATTTGGCATGTAGCTTTATGTAGTAGACCTCTATCATGTTTCATGAAATTATAGCCCTGGGGTCAAAATTGGCTCTGCCCCAGGGGTCACAAGTTTTACATAGGCTTATATAGAGAAAACTTTAAAAATCTTCTTGTCTGAAACCATAAGGCATAGGGCTACCAAATTTGGCATGTAGCTTTATGTAGTAGACCTCTATCATGTTTCGTGAAATTATAGCCCTGGGGTCAAAATTGGCTCTGCCCCAGGGGTCACAAGTTTTACATAGGCTTATATAGAGAAAACTTTAAAAATCTTCTTGTCTGAAACCATAAGGCATAGGGCTACCAAATTTGGCATGTAGCTTTATGTAGTAGACCTCTATCATGTTTCTTGAAATTATAGCCCTGGGGTCAAAATTGGCTCTGCCCCAGGGGTCACAAGTTTTACATAGGCTTATATAGAGAAAACTTTAAAAATCTTCTTGTCTGAAACCATAAGGCATAGGGCTACCAAATTTGGCATGTAGCTTTATGTAGTAGACCTCTATCATGTTTCTTGAAATTATAGCCCTGGGGTCAAAATTGGCTCTGCCCCAGGGGTCACAAGTTTTACATAGGCTTATATAGAGAAAACTTTAAAAATCTTTCTGTACCTAGCCATAAGGCCTAGAGCTACCAAATTCTGCATTTAGCTTGATCTAGTTGGGGTCTACCAAAAGTGCCCAAATTATAGTCCTGGGGTCAATTTGGCCTCATGCTGGGGGAGAGGGGGGTGTTTCACAAGATTTACATAGGCTTACATAGGGAAAACTTTTAAATCTTGGTGTACATAGCCATAAGGCTTAGGCTACCAAATTTTGCATAACTATAGCATTATCTAGTGAACAACTACAAAGAGGGCCCAAGTTACAGCCCTAGGATCAAGTTTGGCCCTGCACCAGGGGTCACAAGTTTTACATGGGTTTATGGAGTGAAAAGTTCAGAAACCGTCTTGTTACTAGCCATAAGGCCAAGAACTCCCAAATTTGGCACGTTATTCTTCTAATACACATATTCCCCATTTAGTCCGACTGTAGCCCTGGGGTCAAAGTTTTATAAGGGCTTAAATAGTGAAGACTTCTCTTCATGGTTTATATTTATAAGCCAGTGGAGCGATACAGGGCCATCATGGCCCTCTTGTTTTTAGCTATATTACAACGGCCAGGGCACCTGTCCATGCTTTTCTGGAGTGTCTCTCACCAGTACTTTGCACAGTATTGTTCCCATGCCACTGGCTGCTTTCCCGCATAATTATCGTCGAAAAATTGACCAGCATCGAGAGACAAATCATTCTGTCGATTGAAAATGATAAATCCTTGGAAAGCCTGAAATTGGCCGAGCCTGGAGGTTCGAACCTGCAACCTTTTGTATCAGCTTCAGTATGTTATCGACAGAGCTACGGATCTTGGTCATACACATGGAGGAAATGAATGAATTTAAAAAAAAAACAACATAAATGAAAGTTAGTACTTGTTTCATATTTTAGAAAACAAATGATGCTCTTTCAAGCACAGTGACAATAGGTGTGGAAAGAGTCATTTGATCAGTGAACATTTCATCTAGATCAATTAGTCTGTTTAAAAGGGTTTAAAATATCGTTTTGATTTGTTACGGTCTTCAACCATTTTAATCTAAGCATTGTTGAATAATATATGAACCATGCTCTGGCAAAAGCGGGCTTAATGCATCTCCATGATGAGTTTTACCAAGTAAGTCATCAGAAAATTACAGATCCATAAAATTCATTTTGTCTGGTGACCGACTGAATCACGAGGTAGACCTGTCCTCTGACATACCGAAAATGGACCAAAAGGAAAAGATTTCGACCTAGGTCAGCTTTCGTGCACTGTGCAGGTTCACTTGAGGCGATACTTTATGCAGCTGCATTAAGCCCTCTTTTCACAGGGCATGGCTCATTCATTATTGCTATTTCCAATTCACTTTAAGTAATTCTAGGAGTGAAATTCTAACAAAGTATGCTTTAGGCATGGGAAATTTTGCATATTTTGTTCCTTGGAATAAAACCTTTAAATACTGCTGATTTTGAAATGGTTTGCAGGTGTTTCCCGCTATTTATCATTTAGGAGTAAAATCTGTTAGAAGCTCTTGCTGCATAGCAAGCGCTCAATTGAATGAACGTCGCCGATGATTTGCAATCACTTAATAGAAGTTGTTTTACCTTCATAAAAAGATAAGATAACCACATGCAATGACCTTTTACGTTCATGCAAGAAGTATTGAATTTTACCATAACAATATGATGGTTTGCCTGTGTATATTGGAAATATGCCTTTATATAATATTTTTTATGTGCATATTATATATATTGTACTTTATGTAATATCAATATGTATGAATGTGATGGTTTGCCTGTGTATATTGGAAATATGATACTCTTTTATGTGCATGTTATATATGTTGTAGTTTATGTAATATCAGTATGTCTACATAAGAGAAGAGGTTATGTTAAAGAAGGGATTTATACCTTCACACTGAGACAAATGTGCTGAACATTGTTAAGACCTGCCTTCATCCCAAACCATTCTGTGCTTATATATTAAAATTATACCTTTATATAATGGAAAGATGTCTGAGTGTCATGAAATATTATATCAGACAGCTTAGGCGTTCCATAATTCTGTGTTTTCATGACTGTCAGCCAAGAAAAAGTCTTTTGAAAACATTATGGGAAAAGGAGAAAATGGAAAACACTGGTGACCATAGTTTTTCTTTTTCTTGTGACATTTTCCATCATTTCAAAGAAAACTCCCAAGCTTTCACAAAATACATTTTGTTGTCTGCAAATGGTTTCAATATGAACCAGCGTAACATTTTTTAGTCTAGTACAGAGATAATGGAAGAAGTTTATATTTGATAACAGCTCCAAAAACTGCGAAGTCCTTCAAGTGCCTACTCAAGATGTCCTAACTCAACATTCCCTTTAATGTTTAATTAAAATCAACAGGAACAGAAAGATTGTGTTGACAACCCAAAACTAAGTATATGTGAGAATGCAGTCAATGGCTCAGAAAAAAAAATATTTGTTGTACTAATCTGAATAAAAGGAACAAATATAGATATTTTTGCAGTGATATAACAATGAGTACAGCAGGAAATCTGTAAAAATGTAATCATTCAAATAAAATGATTGATTGATTGTATGGTGCTTAACGCCGTTTTCAACATTATTTCAGTTATAACGCGACAGCCAATGCACCTAACCATGCATTCCTGGAGTTTCTTTTACCAGTACTACACACAATATTCTTTCCAAACCACAGGCTGCTTTCCCACATAACCATCGTTGAAACAATGGTCAGTGATGAGAGACAAATGAATCCTGTTGCAATGACTATCATCAATCCTTGGAAAGAAATTGGCCAGGCCGGGGATCAAACCAGCAACCTCCTGTTCTCACGTCCCGTATGCTACTGACTGTGCTACCTGGACTCATCCATTCAAATAAAAAGTAGACTGGTAGATTAAATAGTCTTTTACATTTTAAGTATTATTTCAGTCATCATGTGGCAACTGCTCGTTAATGAAAATGTTTGCCAGGTTTATCAGTATGATGCTTGGGCTTTGAAACACCTTGCTGATGGACACTCCAAGGTTTTCCCTGGACTTTGGCATGTTGGGGGCCATTCGACCTCCTAGAAATGAATTCAAGAAGGCAAACATCTTAATTTTGGGGGACATTCAGAAAATTTTAAGTGAGGAAAAAACATGAAAGCAGAAGGGTTGACTATGAAACCATGTTGGCTCCGGTCCAATCCAGTGGATTTTTACATTCCCCCTTCTTCCAGTAAAACATGAATATGAATTGAAAATTGTGCTTAATCTTTCAAATGCAACAACCACAACATAATGGCAGATGGTGTTCTCAATGACCAGATTGTACTCTGAAATGCCATTTCAGTTATATCAAGTCTGTGCATGTACACAAATTGTTCGAGAGTCTTGTAACAAATCGGTACCTAGGTAAACTTTCACTGCTGATGAATAATTCGTACTGAGGTTGGATCCAGCCAATCAAATCGATGATTGCATTGTAAGCCAATCAGAAGCCGTATTGCATATATTCATACATGATATTAAAAGTGGTCACAGCTTCTGTGCAAAATTCCGAAAAGCAGTATTACTAAGGGCTAGGTGCCTGAGGGCCCCTAGCCCAAAATTTGAAAAAATGAGCTCTTGTCAAACTATGAAGGACGTTTCCTAGAGTTTAATTCTTCCACAGAATTTCTTTGTTTTCACATAACTAATGTAAAATTTTATGCTGAATACAAAAATAACAAGAAAATAATATATTGTTGAATTAGTTTTCTTGTTAAATGCCTCTTTCGATGGTAACAGTATACCCTCAAATTCTAAAAATTGTGACTTTTGCTTGAAAATGATTATAACATTGTCAGACAAGTTTAATTTTATAGTTTATATAAAATAAGAGCTAAATATTCTTATATTTTTATCCAACATTCAGAAAATTTGTATTCCATTCATATTTTTTCAGAAAGGCTCATTTTTTAGCAATTTTGTATTCACCAAAATGCCGAAAATTTAATAAAAAAAGAACAGGTTGTCCAGTTCTGATTTTCACAAAATTACAGTTTCCATGACAACCATAAAACAGTTTTATACAAAAACTTCCAGTTTTACAAAAAACCAAGCAGTTTTTTATTTTTGAAAACATACAAGCATGGTCATGTTTTAGTAAAAACAATAAAACATTTGATATATCAAATTTAACTGACAGATCACCTATTATCAAAGAAGTGAAGATTGGTTAGGGTAAACATGGTAAATTTTCAAATTTATTTTGAATTGGTCTCCTAAAATCTTTGATGTATGTAAGCTGGTAATAATATGCATTACTTAACATCAGAATAGCAGGGGTATAACCCAGGATAAAAACCCCACTTTACCCTTTCTGCGCCATAGGCGAAAACAGGGGCTTTAGCGGATGGCATAGATTAAGATCAGACTGCATGGAATGTGCAGTCGGATTTTGGATCTATACCAACAGCTTGTTTAGTCAAGTCTGCAGGCTAACAATTCGACATAGGCTACTAATTCAATGACCACTTTTCCATGGCTCGTTCAACGATTATTTCTATCTCATCACGAGAATATGTTTCTGTACACTTTGCATTAGAAGAAGTGTGTGGGGAACAGACAGTGACCTTCATTTCTTCTGCCTCGCTTGTTGCATACAGTCGGCTTTTCTTGTAGTATCATTTACTGGAATTGCAGACTGAACCCTTGAAATACGGTCTAACTTCCTTCGCAAAATGTCTCATTAGAGCGAAACATGTTTCAGGCAGTTTAAGATTTCACACTGTACAGTGAAACTATCAGAGTACTGCTAACTATTTCCTTTGTGAAGAGTCCAATATCATCCTTTATACTAATATGCCTTCTTATTGCTCCAAATTTGATTTTAAAAGAAATGAGATCATTCAAAAGGACGAACACGCCTGGATGAATGAGCCCGGACAAACAAGCTAGGGCGAACAAGCCTGGGGACGAACAGCTCGTTTCCACGTGCACTAGGTTGCGCAAAAGAAACTCCCGAAAATCTTAATAATGTGTAGCTTCTGATTCTTCTATGTCTGTTGAATATATGTCCAAAATATTTTCAGCTATAAGTGACATACATGGTCATAACAGGTCATTCAATGTTATGACATTAATAAATTGTGGAAAACATTTAAATTGGGGTAGCACTGGGTAAAAATCGTTGAAAAACAACGAGTTTCGAGATGGCTACCCAGAAAATTGTTTAATTTCACTCTCATTGTAGTATAACAGTATATCAGTTCAATCATTTTGCAGTATTAAATGGGATGTGTGAAAGATTGAGACTGGAACTTAACGCCGTGTGTTTTATTTTTTTTAATTAATGATATCATTAACTTTGGATTTATTTCAATGTTTGTCAAAATAAGATAAAAACAGACATACACTTGCAGAGGACATACACCAGGGCCCTTGTTAACACACTTAGCAATGCATGTGGTAGTCAATCTCTGTAAATGTGTAAAATGCCTCTTGATAATTGGAAAATAAGTGATATATTAGTAAATATTATATATTACCATGTTTCAGGCCCTTTTATGAATTAAAAAATCTGTCTTCTAGTATATTGGGGTTTTGTGAGGTGTCTTTGGATGCCTTGGGGTGGATAGACCACCTCATACGATGTATCCAGATAATTAGTAAGAGCAGCAGAGACGTATTCATATATAGTAAAAGAGGCATGGCAAATTTCACATTTGATTAATTAGAATTGTATGGTGAGTATGCATATATGGTGTGTATTTAGGCAAAACCTACAGATGGCCATTCTGCAGGATCGTATTGTCATGGCACGTATTGGGGTGAGTCAATCGTTTTTTAAATGGTTTTTAATGAGTGTCTATCAACCAAATGATAAGCATCGGTGTTCAGAGATGTCTAACTGTTGTCCATGATCGTGAGTCAAAAATACTATTCATGCATGCTGCAAAAAACAGGCGAAATCCTATCAGCTGGTACTGCTTAAACCGCTATATCCCATTTAAAATAGTTCTTTTTACTTTGTTACAAAGCTTGTTACCCTTGGTTTTTAATATCAAAATATTCAGGACATTTGGAATTGACTTCGGTATAAGTTTCATATGCAACAAGCAAGATTTGATTGAATTATTCTCGAAAACAAGAATCTTTGGGAGTACGGCAATTTGCAAGGTTGGTGTACGGCAACATGAAAATTTTACTAAATTAATTGTACGGCAACTTGCATCGGTATGATACAGCAAAAGTGGCCATTGTGACGCTTTCGTTTATCCCTTTGCAGGTTCTAATGCCCTTCGCTAGCGGATAAATATACCAAGAGGCATCTACATTAGGACGAATAACATATTTAGCGTTTCTACGTCGCAGAAAGGCAAAAATAGTCCGGTTACAATATAGAAAGGGACTACCATGAACCGCGGAAGTAAAAGTAATTAGAAATATCATTAAATAAGATAGAAAGTGTAAGAGATACTGGAATATGAATATTGAAACTCTTTTGTGGCTCAGTATTAAGTAAATAATGAAAATAATGAAAAGTAACCTCACATTCCCCTTCCTCCTCAGTGATTTTAATTTTGTTAAAAAGTAGTATCGGGCTATTGGGAAACGCTCATGAAAATCTTTAGTTTTCAAATAACACAAGAAAAGAATTATTCCCTATTACATTAGTTTGCTATGGTATGAATCAAGGCCCGGGGTATCGATTAGCAGTGGCAACACTTGTTGATAGTGGTTTCATAAAGTGCGAGAAAATATGCCAGCAGGGGCCCGCCGAACATGTGCACATATTTTATCAATCGCAAATGATCACCTATTCATTCTTTATTAATACCAAGAAGTAGGTCAAAAGCCAGTGCATTCAGCTATGTCAAAAAAAAGGTTGCATTCTCGTGGTACTAAGCAGTTGTCTGCGATTCATAGTGGTCCAAGATTTTAGGTGGTTGGACGCTAATAAATGAGCCGGAGCACAACAAATTCTACAGTTTACATGTGCATCCTGCTAAGATCAGCCTCTTCATTTAGATCAGTGTCTTTAATGACCACTCTGTTGATAGCTAAGGGCCCAACCCTACTTCAAGCGACCAGCGAAGACTCTGACCAGACTCTGACTATATAGATACGGAAGCTGAGCTTATGTATTTGCTGGGCGCGCATATTGGTTGTACGAGTTGCTGCGGTCCGGTACCAGGGCCATTTGAAAAAGTTCATGTGCGGCGATTGCCCACCAAGGAAGCCATTCATATTTGATATCATTGTAAAGATCACCAACTACACTTTAATTTAATACGCAATTCGTATGCATGCACCTGCTACAAAATTCAATAACAAGAACATAATTATACTGTTTTTATACTGGAAACTTGAATGGTCAGTTACCACACCCACCCTGTTCAGAAAACGGGGAGGGGGGGGTAAAATAATTTGAAATTTGAAATTCTGTTTCTGCAAGAAAATGCCACACACGGAAAATTGAAGAACGAAGGATGAGTCGCAGGTCGTCACAGTGTTCTGCTTTAAGAAATATTTGCTTTCCTTTAGTTTTGTGGTTGTTGTAGGGTCAACAATAGAGATTTTCTGGAATCATATACATGTATATAACCGGAAACAGAACATCGTGCATGGAAACAGTGCGCATGAGTCGTCAAGTAATGCCATACTTAGTATGAGAGTTTCTTTTAAGAAAACTGATTAACTTTTAAAGTACAATTTCATTATTGAAATAGCTCACTTTTCTACAACATGTACTCATGATTATCTGATATAAATAAGGCATGACTCAAATAATAAAGCATGGCTCAAATAATCTCAAATAATACCACCGATATTGTTGCAGATTGTGCCACGTTTTATTGCACTAAAGTGATGCCAGTGTCCATGATACTACTGTGTTTTTTCCCCATTGTTTTAAGAAAGGTTCAAACTTTCCTATATACGACTTCACCGTTTAAAACTATGTCTCTACTATAAACACGTCGTGACGATGTACCATACAAAATTAATGGCCCTCGTATAAATGAATCCATCTTTAGCTCAAGATACTGGAAATATTTCTCTCGGGTAATATTTTCCGAATTATAAACTTATTGTCACAGGCTGATATACGACTCGGTAGTTTTGTGGCCAGACTACTTGCACGGCCTGCGAGGGGGAATTGGCTTCCAGTCGAGCGTGTGCTTTTATCTTTCCAAATGACCACACTCAAACAAATAAATTCACTTGTAACTAATGTTGGCAACTGTGAAAATGGTACTAATTAGGAAATAATACCCTTTCGCGCGCTACATTGTATTAAATTCTATTACTTTCACAATAAATTGCCGTACAGTTAGCTAGCAAGACGCCGTCCAGTATTTTTTATGCAGTGCCTCAAGTTGCGGTACTCAAGCCTTCCGAGTTTTATGATGTTTTTATCGAGTTCCATTATTGTTTTCAGAAAACTATTGATTATATATAAGCAGCGGTGATGGGAATGCATATGCATAATAATGGACTGAAATTTGTCACAACCGTTTGTATGATAAACAGGTGGGTTTTGACGAAGACACATAATTTCGGCAGTACCAGGCAGCTCGTTTTACAATAAAAAGTGAACTTAAAATCATTTTAATATCATTTCTGGGTGTGCAATTCAAACAAAAATATGTTCCGTAAATGGAGACATTCTCATTGACGCATAATATCGCGACATAACATCAAAATAAAGAATTTTCTTAACCTGGACATGACCAGTTTTTGTTTATCACCACTTCAGCTGGTACCAAGTTCCGGAGTCGATGATACACGGTGGTTGTGTGTAAATATTGGACGGATATACTTGAGATCTTGTATCATATCCGTGTGGGTTACCTGGGTCTGTTGAGATTGTCCAGCAAAGGCATTATTTTTAAAGTACCAGGCCATTAAGTAAGACACAAATGGAAGGCAGCCTTTCAGTAATTGTATTTGCAAATTATTGCTGGTATTTGTTGTTTTGCCCTACTGAAGCACTTTAACCCACCACACAATCCCGACTTTTAATGACCCTGAGAAAGAAGCCTTTAGAAAACACTGTGGGAAAAGGAGAAAATGCTGGTAACCAGCATTTTCTCCTTTTCTCGCAATGTTTTCTACCCTATCCAATACATAAATCACTATTTAAGCTACACATAATTTGTCATCTGCAAATGCTTTCAATTTGGTCCAGTCTAAAATTTTGTTGTTTGATAAAGAGTTAATGCATGTATACACTTCTCATGTTCAGCTAAGAAAATGATTTAAGGCTTTAGCCAGAGGACCATGGGATACTTAACCTGTAAGTAAATGCTAAGTTGCAGACAAGAACTGTATATAACGGTTTTCATTTATGAGGGTAAATTCATGAATGATCAGTTTTCATTGACATAAAATGGTTTTAGATATGTCCCATACAGGTTGCATATTTGAAGCAAAGATTGTTGGTACACTTTAGAAGCGCCTCGAGAAGGCTGTTCCAATGAGTATCCACATTATTTTCTGCAAACTATTTTTTAATTTGAAAATTCCTTTTTATACGCCCGAAGGGTCGTATTACGTTATGCCCCCGGTCGTCCGTCCGTTAGCAATTTCTTGTGTGAGCAACTCCTCCTACAGTTTCCATCGGAATTATTTGAAACTTGCCACAATGAATTTCCATGATGTCTAGTTGTGCACCTGACTCTTAGAATTTGGATCGCTGTTTGCGTTCTAAAATTATCTGCCCTTGATTTCTGAAATAACCAACTTTTCACTTTGAATTTTTGTTCAAGCCATAACTTCCATACCATAAAAGGTATCAACTTGAAACTACATACACTGATAGAACACATTATGGAAAAAAGCAGTGTACAAGAACCATAACCCTGCTGCTCTTGTATTTTGAGTTATTGCCCTTTGTTAATTTTCAGTTCGAATTTTTGTCCAGGCCATAACTTCCAAACTATACAAGCTATTAACTTGGAACTTCATACACTGATAGAACACATTATGTAGAAGTGCAGTGCACATGAACCATAACTCTGCCACCTTTATTTTTTGAGTTATTGCCCTTTGTTAATTTTCAGTTTGAATTTTTGTCCAGGCCACAACTTCCAAACTTTATAATCCATCATCTTGAAACTTCAAAGACTAATAGAACACATTATGAAGAAGTGCATTGCACAAGAACCATAACTCTGTCATCCTTCTTTTTGAGTTATTGCCCTTTGATAGTTTTCACTTTGAATTTTCGTATGGGCCATAATTTCTAAATTACAAAAGCTATGATCTTGAACCTTCAAAGACTGATAGAACGCCTTGTGGAGAAGAGCAATTCATAAAAACTGTAACTGTGCCACCCTTATTTTTTTAGTTATTGCCCTTTAATATTTTTCACATTAGATTTTTGTTTGGGCCAGATCTTCCAAACTATAAAAGCTATCAACTTGAAACAATATACACTGATAGAACAGATTGTGGAGAAGTGCAGTAAACAAGAACCATAACTCTGTCACCCTAAGTTTTTGAGTAATTGCCCTTTACTAACTTCATTTTGAATTTTTGTCCTGGCTACATCTTCCAAACTAGAAAAGCTGTCAACTTGAAACTTCATACACTGACAGAACACATTATGGAGAAGTGTCATGCACAAGAACCATAACTCTGATACCCTTTTTTTTTTGAGTTATTGCCCTTTATTTATTTTTAAATTTTTACTTTGAATTTTTGTGTGGGCCAGATGGCAAAATATAGACCAATACAGACTGAAAGCATTTGCAGATACAGTCGAATGTCCATTGCTCGAACATTTACTCCTCGAAGTTCTCTATACGTAGAAGTAAATTTAAAGTCCGCATTGAATTGCTCTATTTCTCTACATAAAGTACTATCCGCACGTCGAAGTCCATATCTTGAAGTTTCTCCATACGTCAAACCTAATTTCAGGTCCGAACTTCAATGACCTGCTTAATTTACACATCTTTACTTCGAACACAGTACAAAACTTTCACACATTTTAAGTGACTTTGATTATAAACTTAGGTGTTATACATAATTAATAGAAATGCTGGACACAACGACGATATGTTTTTCGCACATTTTCGATCATTGACTTTTGTCAGCTCGGGTGTTAATGTGCCAGTCATCTTGACTTGCAGATAATTATCGGTAATTAGTTCGGTTAGAAATGTTTGGACTGAGATTTTTTGTACCATACACTGTAATTCTGGCTGTGGCTATATAAAGACTGGGCATTTCGTTGTCCGCCGAAAATACAAATATCCTCGAGGATACCGCTACTATGGACTTGTCTGGTGAAAGAAACCCAGTAAAGTCTGGGAGATAGCCAGCAACTTCAGCTGACGAAATGCTTTTTTAATTTCACAATTTTCAGTATCGTTCTTACAGACAGAATTAAAAAAACAAGCATGTTAATAAAAGAAAAGAACAAACGAATTATTTTATTGACAAAAATTTTGCAGTTTTATAGTCATTACAAACATGGACATAAACAATGTATTTTCAACGTGATGTAGCTGAAAAAAAGTAAATATATAAGGAAATAGCTTATTGTTGCCAAATACGACGTTTTTTTTTTTTTTTAATTTGATTATATGGGTCACGTGACTGTGGCGGGAAGGTGGAAAAGTTTAGCTCTGAAATTTTTCAGTATTTCGGTAAATTGGAATTTATTGGGGACTATAGTCCACATTTTTTGATTTTTTGGACATAAAAGGATCTAACTAGTTATAAGTTTGCTCAAAAAGGATTTTGTGGCTACTAAATGGATAAATTGCTGATTTATTTGTGTTGAACCGGTAGAGACATGAGCAATAGTGGGTGGGGTAAGGCAAAGTGGAATAGAGTCAGTGATTCAAGTGGTGATGGACTGGTTACGCCAAAATGGAATCGTAAACAAAGTAATCCACAGAGACAAAAGGAGAACGAGGATAGATACCAAGAAGATAGACTAAATGTAAGTGACATTATAAACCAGGCAAACGCAATTCTGTATGATGAAAATGATGAAAATGGACTTGATAATGAGGAACAAAACAAGGGTCTTCAGCAAGATCTCGTGGAAATACAGACCATCCAAACCAGTCGAACCAGTCCAAAAATAGTATCACCTGTACAAACAGTGTCCAGCCAGCGGTACAATCGAAAGAGAAACAACCGGGTCAAAATAGAGGTCAGGGTCAGGGTTGTAATAATACAAACATCCCTGCCACAGATAAGATGTCTGCAAAATCGAAATCAAATAACAGCGGAACAGCAAATGCCAGCGGAGCCAAAGGAAATACAGCGGATGTGAGTAAAAGCCAGCCGGGAATCTCAGACATTCTAGCTGCCATAAGTAAGTTGCAGTTGCAAGTATCTGACAAACACTGGAGGTTGTTGAACAAAAGGTCGACAGTCTAGACAGAGAGATAAAAAAGATGTTGACATACATATAAGACAATGAAAAAGAAACATGGGAAAAGATTCAAGGTTTAGAAAAAAAACTTGATTCTCTATCTATGTCGGCCAGATTAAGCTCTGATGGATTGGAGCAGATACAAAGGGACAATAAACAGTTAAAGGAGCAGATAATTTATCTCCAATCACAAAGTATGCAGAATAATCTTATCTTTGGTAACATTCCAAAGGCGAAGATGAAAGACCAGATCAACCTGAAAACAAGGTTAGAAACTTTATGAAAGATAAATTACGAATGGCACAGGGTATGGTTGAAAGTATGAAGTTCGAAAGAGTTCATAGAATCGGGCCAAAATCTGATGAGAGTGCAAACCAAGGGAGAGCCAGCGGGTCTAAGCCAAGAAGAACAGTCTGTAAATTTAACCAGTTTCAGGACAGAGAGGCAGTGCGAAAGCTTAGTGTGAGATTGAAAGGAACGGATCAGTATATAACAGAACAGTTTCCCCCTGAGGTAAACAGGATCAGGAAGGAACTTTTTCCGAAGATGCGAGAAGCAAGAAGACATAACAAAACCGCTTGGATAAGCTACGATACCTTATATGTAGAGGGTAAACCAGTAAGAACGGGATAGGGAGTATTGGAGGGTGAGCTCAGCTGTCTAATATGGAACTGTAATGGTCTTACTTTAAATAAGCGATCAGATGAGCAATTTCAGAGTCTTTTGGTAAACAACCATGTTATTATTTTGACTGAGGCGTGGACTTGTAAGGATTCACAGTTGAATTTAGACGGATATTCTTGTTTTAATATGTACAGGAAGATCAGACACAAGAATGCTAGGCGTAATAGCGGTGGTATTGTGATATATTGTAGAGACGATGTAAGTAAGGGTATATCTGTTGTTAAAAATGAACACAGTTCGTTAGTTTGGTTGAAATTTGACAAGTATTTCTTCAACATTGTAGACGATGTATATTTTTGTGCAGTATACATATGGCCCAAAAATTCACCATTAAATAGGGTATTCGATTTTGATCTTTTTGAAATTTTGCAGAACAATATAAACAAGTTCGAGGTAAAAGGAAAAGTAATAATCGCTGGAGATTTTAATGCTCGAACTGCTTCTAAGAATGATTTTATATCTAGTGATAACGTATTTGATACTGATCTTGACGATTATGTTCCAGATGCACCATTAACAAGATATTCTAAAGATAAGGGAAGTAACTCTTATGGTAACAAATTGATCGATTTGTGTAAGTCGACCGCATTTCGCATCGTAAACAGTAGATTGTATGATGATTTTTCAGTTGGTAAATTTACTTACTGTGGCAGTCAGGGTTTAAGTATGATTGATCATGTGATAACAAAAGAATCAAATTTGAAATTACTTTCCCATTTTTCAGTAGGGGATTTCAATGAATTTAGTGATCATGCGCCTATATATTTCAATTTGAATTTCACTGGTATTTTAAAAAAGGAGCATAACCAATCCTTCCAATATGAGAATATAGCATGGAATAATGATTACAGAGAAATGTTCAGATCAGGGCTGATGGCGAACCTGCCTCATTTTAATCGCATAGTAAATGAAAATACTAATAATACAGACGCATTAGTTACCGCATTTTCACGCAAAATTATAGAAGTAGCGGATCCTTTATTTTTGAAGGTTTCGCGCGTATCACATGGGTTTGAGGATGTATGTGGCGACGCAGATAAGAAGTGGTTTGATAGTGAGTGTAGGTCAGCGCGCTGTAGGTATAAGGACGCTTTACATTGTTTTAATAATGAAATGTCGCATGTAAACCGACAAATATTAATGCGAGAATGCGCTGCGTATAAAAATCTGATTAAGAAAAAAAAGCAGAGGCGATTTAAATTTAACCAAACACAAGCCTTTGAGAATTTACGGAAGTGTAAACCTTGTCATTTCTGGAAGTTTTTTAAATCAAACCAAAAGCTGTCCAACAATAACATCTCTGTAGAAGAATTCAAAGATTACTTTTCAAATATGTTCCAAAATCTAGGTTCGGTAAGAAATGAAGAGGCGGAGGATTTTAGCGCGTCACACGATTTCAATTTATTAGATCCAGTATATGAGGAATTGGACCGCCCCATTTCGTACAAGGAGGTTATCAATTGCATTAAATCATTGAAGCGTAATAAGGCGTCTGCTAGCGATAGATTATTGAATGAATACTTCATGGAGTCGTTTGATATATTGGCGGGGCATATCACAGAGGTTTTTAACATAATTTTGAATACACGGTGTTTTCCCGAATCATGGACAAAAGGTATTGTAGTACCAATACATAAGAAGGGACTAAGATGAGACGTAAATAATTATAGAGGTATAACTCTTTTGAGTAATTTTGGAAAACTTTTTACTAGCGTATTAAATAGTCGCCTAACAAAATGGTGTAAAGCAAACGATAAAATATCGGATGCCCGATTCAGATTTCAAAAAGGGAGGTCGACAATTGATGCAATCTTTGTCTTGCATTGTTTAATTCAAAAGCTTTTAATTGAAAAATACGGGTCTGTATGCCGCCTTCATAGACATGCAAAAATGTTTTGACAGCATATATAGAAATGGGCTATGGTATAAACCATTTAAAATGGGAATTGATGGTAAAATGTTAAGAATTATTCGTTCAATGTATTCGTCCGTCAAGTCATGCGTATGTCATTGTAACCAATACTTGGAGTACTTTGATATAGCTGTTGGCTTAAGACAAGGGGAGATAATCTCACCTATAATGTTCAGTCTATTCGTAGAGGATCTAGAATTAGCTCTGCAGTCCAATGTAAACAGTGGTATTTCTGTTAAGGACTTGTGCCTTATCGTTTTGCTTTTGGCAGACAACATGGTTATTTTGGACGAAAAACCTGAAAAATTGCAAGAGTCTTTGGACAATTTAAGCCATTACTGTGATAATTGGGGGCTTGAGGTAAACACTGACAAAACAACAATCATAGTATTTAGGAAAAGGGACAAATTAAAACAAAATGAGTGTTGGTACTATAAAAACACTATTGCGGGAATGTTTCGCATGACAAATTAACACAAAGTAGATTTCAATGTCCATTGAGCCGGACTGGATTTATTTACTGTATAAAGGCTACAACCCATAGTATCCTGTTAATCCGTCGAACTGAAAATAGAAAGAGAGCCGACCTTACTGCCTGATCTCTAAAGAAAGATATAATCACGAGACAGTACGCGAATGAAAACTGAACTGAAACCGACACGAAATATCGTTAATTGCAACAAGACAGACCGACTGACCAAATAATGACGCAAGCTATCAAACGACTGTATACTCAGACACAATATTTATGGGATGTCATAATTATATTTACCTCTTTGGGCCTCAAATACATGTTAAAATGTTGACATCCCACAAGGAACTTTCGCAAAACATGGATTTCTCTCAAGTGCGCATGCTCAAACGGAAATTTAGGAATGATAAAACCCGGATCAAACCTTTGGCAAGAAAGTCCGGTAAATACGATTGTTAAAGTCCGGTATAATACGACGAAGGCAGTAACATGGCTCCCCAAAATTAGTTATCCACTAATTTTAAATTAACTCAATCTTCAAGTTAAGTAAACAAGAACACCAAAACTCCCAAAAGCGCAAAGACCTCGCAAACAATTCTGGTCGCAATAAGTAAAATGTTGCACGAGTACTTAAAAGAATCGCAGCAAGCAGAAGTGCAACACACTTTCGCAAAAACGCATTATACATGTAAGGTAAAGGCAATCAAGGAATCACAGTGTTCTCCTTTACAAATCTCAACAAGTTTAACTTTCACAACAGCAAAAGGTTAATCTGAATAATTTCAAACAAGAGTGAATAAACCAAATAAGCAATTACTTAATTGCTACTTAATAAATTGCTTAATTCAGGATTCTCATCTAAATTAAAATCTTATTTGAACTGGTTAATGGAGCCAAAAATTTAAGGGCCTTACACCGTCTTAAATTTAGTGGCTGCATAAACAAGTTGCTTCTAAACACAGGTGGTTGCTTTATACAGGTAACTTGCTATTAGCTGGTAATCTAACCACTGATCATTCTAAATAGTTCAAATATATTGTTATACATAAATAAGAGTCTCTATGGCTCCTTGATGGGGAATAACCCTTAAGATAAAAGTTCTGTTTCAGATTCTTTCAATAAAACTAGTTTATGAATGGGTCTCTCAAGTTTGATTACACCACAGACTTCCTTATTTTGATTGTCTAATGATCTTGACACAACTGTCACAGTGACCTTGCGAACTAAACCATCGTCATCTTGCCTGGCATTGCACACCTTTCCAATACGCCACTGGTTCCTAGGCAGATTATTGTCCTGTATCATGACTATGTCACCTTCTTGGATGTTTCGTCTAGTCTGGATCCATTTACTTCTACTCTGTAGATTACTTAAGTACTCCTTTCTCCATCTATACCAGAATTCATTGGCTAAGTACTGAACCCTTTTCCACCTTTTACGAATGTACATATCAGTTGGTACAAATTTACCTGGTGGCGGTAAAAGAACCTTTGACTTCATAGTTAACAAGTGATTCGGAGTCAATGGAGCACTAGATAACGGATCGTTTATGTTTTCTACACTTAAAGGGCGACTATTCACAACTGCTGTCACTTCACAAAATAGCGTTCTTAATGATTCATCGTCAAGTTGTATTCCATGCTGCTGAAGAAGTCTAGTGAGAACATTACGCACTGTTCGTATCTGTCTTTCCCACACACCGCCCATGTGGCTAGCGGAGGGCACATTTAACTTAAATGGAAAATAGTCACATCCTTCTTTGTTGAGAAAGTTTGTTATAGTATCTATGTTCATCCGAGATAACTCTTGCCTTAGCTCTCTCTCAGTGCCAATAAAGTTTGTGCCTCTGTCTGATCTTAGTTGGCGCACGGGGCCCCTTAGGGAAAGAAAGCGTCTTAATGCATTTATAAAAGAATCAGTCTCAAGGCTGTTTGCAATTTCTAAGTGAATAGCCCTACTTGTGAAACAGGTAAACAATACACCGTATCGTTTGAGCTCTTTCCTACCCTCTTTAATCAAGAACGGCCCGAAGTAATCAACTCCACAGTACGAAAATGGCGGAGCGGGATCAACCCTATCAAAAGGTAAATCAGCCATTTTCTGAATTTGAGTCTTGCCTCTTAATTTACGACATGTGACGCAGTGATAAAGAAACTCTGAGACTGCAGTACTACAACCTAGTATCCAAAAACCATTGGCTCTTAGTTCATTAACTGTCATGCCGCGACCCTGATGCTTAACGCGTTCATGAAAATATCTGATGATCAGATTTGTGATATGTCCCTTTCTAGGTAAAATCACAGGATGATTAACATTAAAATCATCTGAAGAATTTCTCATTCTACCGCCCACGCGAATCAAGCCTGATTTATCAATAAAAGGATTTAACTTATACAGTCTAGAGTCCCTTGAAATACGAAGCTGTGTCTTGTCTGTGTCAAAAGTACGTCTAGTCAGAATTTCCAATTCTCTTTGGAAATAATTTGCTTGCACCAATCTAATGATTTCCGTTTCGGATTGCTTCAAATCTTTGACTGATGGACACAAAGCTGAAGTAGTCTGTACTGCTTGCTTGGAAGGAATCATGTGTTTTTCTTTGACACGCGACAGCAATAACGATTTGTATCTTAGGCACCAATAAACTGCCCTAATAACACAAACCCAGTCTGAGAAATACTCCAAATTACTCAAAATGAAATTCTGTCTTGGTAGAACAGAGCAAGACATCAAACATTGGTTTCCTTTAAGTTCAAGGTCATGACTTAAGTCAAAGTCATAATTATGGTCACTCTCAGGAACAAAATCTGAATTCCAAAGAAACTTTGGACCATTGAACCAATCAGATTTCTTCAATTCTAAAGGCGTAGCACCTCGAGATGCTACATCTGCCGGGTTATCCTTTGTGTCAATATAATGCCATTGTTCTGGTCGAGTAACATTTCTGATCTGTTGCACCCTATTTGCAACAAAAACTTGGAATCTCTTAGAGTCATTTGAAATGTACCCTAAAACGACACGACTGTCTGTCCAAAAAACATGAGTAGCATTCTCATAATGCAGCTCATTTTGTAGTGAGGAGCTTATCCTTACTGATACTACAGCTGCTGTCAGTTCTAGTCTTGGTATTGTCATAGTTTTAATTGGGGCTACCCTAGACTTACCCATAAGTAGGGAGCAATGTACATTCTGGTCACTGTCTATAAGCTTAAGGTATGAACACTGTCCATAACCTAAAGTACTTGCATCTGAGAAGTGATGCATCTCAACTGACTTTACCTGACCAAAATTATCAGGTTTAAGGCATCTTTCAACCTGTATTGATTCAAGATCAAGGAGACCATTTCTCCAATGTTGCCATTTCATATACAATTCATCAGGAAGGGGGTCATCCCAGTCCATATTGTCAGCACACATCTGCTGTAGAATTTGTTTGCCTGTAAGAATTACAGGAGCTATGAAACCAAGGGGATCATATATAGAACTAACTGATGAGAGAATTCCCCTCCTAGTCAAAGGTCTATCATGTAATGTTATCCTAAACTCAAAGGTGTCTGATTCAATGTTCCACAACACACCAAGTGTGCGTTCAATGGGTAATGAGTCACTAAATATGTTAATTCTACTTAACTCAGTTGCTCTATCCCTCTCAGGAATCTGAGCTAAAACTTCCTTTGAATTGCTTGTGAACTTATGCAAATGTAACCCACCTTGTTTGCACATATCTTGACAAGATCTTATCATTTGTACTGCTTCTGAGACAGACGATAGGGACTTCAGACCATCATCTACGTAAAAATCATTTCTCAGAAAGTCAGCTACATCTTTACCGAATGTGGCTTCATTGTCACAAGCAATTTGCTTCAAGCCAAAGTTGGCACATCCTGGCGAAGATGTAGCTCCAAAGAGATGCACGCACATACGATAGGGGGCAACTCTACTTAGTGCCTTATCAGACCACCAGAAGAATCGCAAATAATTCTGATGTTCTATGTGAACGAAGAACTGGTGAAACATTTGCCTGATATCACATGTAAAGGCAACCCTTTCCATCCGAAAGCGACATAGCACGCCAATAAGTGTGTTAGTTAGGTCGGGGCCTTGCAAAAGGTATTTGTTCAAACTGTGATCTTTGAATGAAGAACTACAGTCGAAAACCACTCTCAATTTGTCTGGCTTCTTGGAATGGTATACCCCGTGGTGTGGAATATACCACTCACGGCCATTGTTAAGCTCTACTTCTGAATCTGGGATTTTTTCTGCATAGCCATTTACCAGCAGGTCATTCATAAAGGTTTCATAATGTTGACGAAATATTTCATCACGCACTAGCCTTTTTCGCAAACAATTCAACCTATTAAGTGCCAACTGCTTATTGTTTGGGAGAATTGGGGGCTGACCCTTAAATGGCAAAGGCATTGTATAATGACCTTGTTCAAACTTAATTCCTTGTTCCATTATTTCAATAAATCTCAAATCCTCCTGTGAGACTAAAACACTAGAGTTAAGCTGATCACCTTTCTCAGAAAAGTCTAATGCAAACATTCTTGTAAGATCGGCTGGGCAAAAAACCTTAGTTTTTGCTTGAAACACAAAGGAGACATCTTCACACTCTTTAGACCTATCTGGTAAAGTAACCTCATGAGAGCAGATTCTATGGTTCAAAGTATTAAAGGTATCTGCTTGATTGCTATGGGACTGAGGATCCACAATCCCAACAATGCTCCAGCCAAGATCAGTACGCTGAGCATAAGGGCCATCAGTGTCTGGGGCTATTACCTCTCTTGGCATCATGGCTCGAGGACAATTATACCCTATCAAAAGCCCAATCTCACAGTCTAAAAGAGGCATAAGTTTATCTGTTATACAGGCTAAATGAGGCCATCTTCTAGCAACCGCTGGGGTTGGAATGTGTAACTTATTTGCTGGTATTGACTGAATTGAATAGGCTACAGGCACTGAGAGATTTAAACCACAGTTGACTCCACGAACAGACAAGCCATGAACTCTTTGGCTATCGACCACAGTGTCTGACGCATACATAGTAGATAATGACAACTGAACTGACGGACCAGGCAGACCTAATGCTTGACAGGTCTCTTCTAGAATAAATGTAGTATCTGACTGAGTGTCAAGCATTGCATACACCAGTCTCTCATGACGGGGGTTATCTTTGTGAGCAATATAAACCGGGACGACCATTGAAGTTTTATTACATACTCCTGAGTTACTAACCAAAGAAGTACTTGACACAAATTTATTCTCTTTGCTATGGTCCAAAGATTTACAATTTGTGGCTGAATTTGGTTCGTTCTGTGATGCAGGATTTCTAACATCACCATGAAAAGCAGTTGGGTGCAATTTTGAACATTTTTTACAAACTTTACGCCTTTTACACTTCCTAGAAAAATGACCTGTTTGCAAGCATCCAAAACATAAACCCTTTTCTGATGCAAATTTCTTTCCCTCATGTAAAGGTTTTTCTAAAAACTTGGAACAGTCATCCAATTCATGGCTCACTGAACAAAATGGACATTTTAATGTAGACTCAGAAGAGTTCTTTGGTTTTGAATCATTAAGTCCAGTAGCAAGTGACCTAGAAGATTTATTGTCATTTGACCTTGACGTTTTGACTCGACTACCCTCGCTTGCAGTGACTGGATTATTAGCTATTTTTGCTTCTCTAGTGACAAAATCTGAAAAAATCTTGAAGGGAGGAAACTGACCAACTTCCTCCTTCCAATGAAACACTATTCTAGCCCATTTGTGCACCAACCACTCAGGGAGTTTGGCAATAAATTTCCTATTCTCACGGTCGTCATCAAGCACTTTCAATGACTGGATATTTTCCATGGCAGTGCTACATTGCCTTAGAAAATCTGAAAATTTCTGAAGGGCAATATGGTCCTTACTAGAAATTTTGGGCCAGTTCTCAATTTTGTCACGGAAAGCACTACCCACAACAAAGGGGTCACCGAAACGTTCATCTAGTAAACGTAACGCATCATTGTAGGCACTGTCAGAGGAGAGTAGAAAGAAATTTTCTACAGCTTCTCTGGCGGGTCCTCCCAAATATCTCTTTAAATAATGCACCCTTTCTGAAGATGGGACTAGTCTATGTTCAATAAGAGTCTGAAATTCTCTTTTCCAGCCAGGGTATTTCAATGCATCACCAGTAAAAACACTAGGTTCGGGGGGAGGTAACCTACTTAACATTACTTGCTGTGTCAAAGTTTTCACAACTTGTGACAATTCTCCCTCTATGCTCTGTTTAGGAGGAGACAGATCTTTAACAGGCGGAATGTGTGTTGAATAATTGGGAAAATGTGGAAATTCTGGTTTAGGCCGACTAAGCATGGGTTTCCTATCGGGGACAATCTCATCAGCAGCATCAAATGGCATTCCATTTTTTATGTCACTGGGATTTATGTCCAGAATGTCATTATGATAGTCAGTCGGCACATCAGTCCGAATGTCAGTCCGAATGTCAGTCGGAATGTAGTTGCTAGTAAGGTCAAAATGTTTGTCTGGTGTCCCTTCTTTACACACATTTAGATTAGCCTCAGCAATTTCTAGACTTCTCTTAAGTTTAATTTTCTCATAATTCAATCTAGCTTGAGATTCAGCATCAATATACTTCAACTTAATTTTCATTGAATTCAATTTTGACACACTATCATTATCATCAGGGAGATCATCTTCAAATGTAGCTTTAGAATGACGACTAGAAACCTTTGAAACTCGCGAAGAGATAGACGCTCTTGATCTAATTGACCCCTCAAACCTAAGATCACATAGTGTATTACTTGTTTCAATAATCAATTTGTGGTGCTCGGCTTCTGTAGAGTCTGCTGCTCGAAACATGCCTTCGATATCTGCTGAACTTTGGTCCTGTGCAAGGACTATGTCTCTAAGTCGATCCCTACTGGTACGCAGTTCTTTAGCTAGACCAATCAGAATGTCACGTTCAGTCTTTATTTTACTAACATCAGATGTATCTGATAGAAGAACATTCAGCCTTTCAGCACTTTCATTCCATTTTGTAATTATGGACCTGAGGATGTGGAGTTGTTGCTCGACATTAAACTGGAAACCCTTCTCAGTCATCTTGCGCTGTCTGTGATCTTCTTCACTCATAGTGAAAAGTTAAAGTTCATCCAAATAAAATGTCCGTTCTTCTCATACAGGCTGCCACTTGCTTGAAGGTCACAGAGTTCGACTATTGCGGGAATGTTTCGCATGACAAATTAACACAAAGTAGATTTCAATGTCCATTGAGCCGGACTGGATTTATTTACTGTATAAAGGCTACAACCCATAGTATCCTGTTAATCCGTCGAACTGAAAATAGAAAGAGAGCCGACCTTACTGCCTGATCTCTAAAGAAAGATACAATCACGAGACAGTACGCGAATGAAAACTGAACTGAAACCGACACGATATATCGTTAATTGCAACAAGACAGACCGACTGACCAAATAATGACGCAAGCTATCAAACGACTGTATACTCAGACACAATATTTATGGGATGTCATAATTATATTTACCTCTTTGGGCCTCAAATACATGTTAAAATGTTGACATCCCACAAGGAACTTTCGCAAAACATGGATTTCTCTCAAGTGCGCATGCTCAAACGGAAATTTAGGAATGATAAAACCCGGATCAAACCTTTGGCAAGAAAGTCCGGTAAATACGATTGTTAAAGTCCGGTATAATACGACGAAGGCAGTAACAAACACAAATATAGAAGTTGTGAATGATTTTAATTATTTAGGTTGTACATTCAATTTCACTGGTACCTTTGTTTTGAATAACCAGACCTTATATGGTAAGGGTCTGAAAGCTATGAATGTTTTGATAACTAACCTTAAGCGTCACGATGTCTTACCAAAAATAGCATTACAGTTGTTCGATGCTTTTGTCGTGGCAATACTTTATTACGGGTGTGAAGTCTCTGGTTTTACGACTGCAAATAACCTCGAAAAACTTCATTTAAAATTCTGCAAAAAACTATTGGGGGTGAGACAATCCACCAGTAATTCAGCGGTGTACGGAGAATTAGGGAGATACCCGTTATACATAAATAGATAAGTTCGAATTTTAAAATACTGGTTTAAACTTTGTACAACCGATAATATAATTTTGTAAACCATTGCGGCAGATGCCAAACATGACAGTGATTTAGGAATCCAAAATTGGTTTTTTAAAGTTAAACAAATGCTAAGCAGAAATGGTTTTATGTACATTTGGGATAACCCAGGTAATGTTCATGTAAACTCGTTTATTAATAGTTTCAAACAATGCATGATAGATGAATTTTTACATAGATGGTTTCACGATTTAGAAACAAATCGCACACTTGATACTCTTTACCGACATGTTAAATCAGAGTTTGGTTATGAAGATTATTTAAACATTGTTATTAGTAGGCAACTACGAATTGCTCTCACTAGATTAAGAACATCAGTGCATGGGTTAAAAATGGATACAGGTAGATTTTCAGATCAAGCAACTACCCGTAACTTACGTTTATGTGAACTATGTGATCGCGGAGAAGTGGAAGATGAATTTCATTTTGTCTTCATATGTCCACGCTATATCGAATTAAGGAAAAGATTTATTCATGCAAAGTACTGCAGAAGACCAAGTATGTTCAAAATGATTGAACTGGTCAGATCGAATTCAAAAAAGGATATCGTTGATTTGTGTAGGTATTTAAAGCAAGCATTTGAAATACCTAAGGGTACATTTATTACCTAATTATTATTATTGTTATTATTTTTATTATATCTTGTCGGGTTATTTTTGCAGGAGTTATTGTTCCTTTTATAGCTGAATAGTTTAAACAGTTATCTACATGTTACTTTAGCTAGAAGTCTAAAATTGATTAATACTGGTGTGCTCGGCCGCAAAAAAAACTACAAATGGTTCTGCATTATCTAGAATATCCATACGTCATGCATATGCTATCAGCATACCGAATACGATTTCCTCTATAAGTAGAGCAAGTCGAGATCAGATTGCACAAACATGTGGTCGGATCTGATACATGCTGCTTAATATGTTGTAAAATTTTATGAGAAGACATGTACACAGGGCTGCCAACAGTTTTTCACTATGTTTGGCTGATCCTCCAACAAAGTTTTCTTTTTTTCCCTCTCTCAAATTTTTCCATATCTTTAACTTGATTTTTTTATCATTCAAACTTTAAAAAAAAAAAAACGTCTTATTTGGCAACAATAAGCTATTTCCTTATATATTTACTTTTGTTCAGCTACATCACGTTGACAATACATTGTTTATCTCCATGTTTATAATGACTATAAAACTGCAAAGTTTTTGTCAATAAAATTATTTGTTCGTTAATAAAAGAAAATAAACAGTAGGCATCCTTTACTCTTTAATTTTCAAAACAACGATCGGTTAACTATTGGGGGAACAATGTAATGACGGCCTGTGAATGAAGTATGCTCCGGTTACCTACTTCTGGTACCTGACACACTCATCTGAAGAATCTCTGCACGTTGAACTTTCTATACCTCGAACTTTTTTCGGTAGTCCCCTGAACTTTGAGGTATGAATATTCGACTGTAATTAATTATATATGGTTCAAACAAAGTAATTCGTGATAGAAAGGAAGGAAAAATCTATGGCTAACAAAGGAAATGCTGGATATCAGTAATCTCTTCTTTTTCCACAACATTTTCCAAAGCCTTCACTCATAGGGTGCTACAAAGTTATGATCTTGTGGTAGAGGGTTAAATTCTTTTTTTTCCTTCAATAAACTACTACAGACAATCAAGACTTACTTTCTTTATCATGGAGAATAACTACTTTTCATTCACGGCCCATCCTTCAACTCATTTCACTGACAAGCCCCTTCGGGCGTATATGCACCGCTCTGCGAAGCTCTTGTTTTTTTCAGCCACAAAAACATATTGTATTGCACAGTCATTTTATTGTAATGGTGCTAGCATGATTTGGTGATCATGCAGTCATACGTTTAATGCATATTTCAAATGTTTAAACTGAGCCCCCTGAAAATTAATTTCTCTGTAGAACCATATTTGACATGCTAAGCACAGTATGCACTAAACTTTTTCAACAATGACCAACAATTACGGGAAAAATTTCCTTCTAAGTAAGTGCACTTCATAATTAATTCACCTTGTGTAATGCTAATCATGGCAAGAAAAACAAGGTCGCACCATGCACTATATTACATCACAGCTCTATTAATTCAAAGTTTATTATAAAATTAAATTTGTAGATGAAATATCATCAATTTCATGTGCGCTTTTTAGGGCGATTTCGAATATTCTAAAAAATCAGGGTGTGCTTATAAATTAGGGCATTTACGCTTATATAAATAAGGTTGAATATGGTACTGTATTTGAATTGTCTGAAGTTTAAGCTTAAACCAGCCAATTTCTATTCTGGTTTAGGTGTTAGTGATGCCACAACAAAGTTATGCAATTTATATCAATGTATGCTCTTATGCAGCAGGGTGCAAGAGTTCACACTATTGGCATTAGTCACTTAAAGAACTTGAAATCTGCTTGTAGTGTTGCCTTGAAATATAACCTTACTTGGATTTTCAGTGCATAATAAAATATTTTGAATTATAGCAACCGAAACCAACATCTGCGGGACCATTTCTCAAATCCATCTACTCAAAATTTAGTCAAACAGCTTGAACAAAGTCTCATATCCTTCAAATATACTGGATATGAAGATTTTATAATACCGTAACTATCAAAATAAATGAAAAATCATCAGCTTGACTAGCCGTGTGAACACAATTTTTCACATACAAGTGACATACCGCCACTGTACAGAATCCTAAGTCACATACAATCCCAAACTGTACACTTCCAATCATATACCTTGGGCAATGCTCGATCTCTATGAATGACTAGAGGGCCCATTACAACTTATTGGCGTAGCAAGAACCCTGAAATGCTATGTTAACCATTAACCCAAATTCTGCTATTTCAAAATCATTTTGGGGAGGGGGGCGTTACTTGAGTTGCAAAGACTTTCCACCCAATGGGTTATAACTATTTAAAGGGCAAATCAACAGGTTTCAGAAAATGTTAATTTTCAAAACTACCTTTATCTTTGTAACCTGGTGATATTGTAATTAGAAAAAAGATCTGAAAAAGTACTTTATTCCAATTTGTATGTCTGCTTATTAGTTTTTTTGGCATCACTTATCTCCCTTTCTTATTTGTTACATCCCTTGATTTGTGATGTCATAGGCGTTGTTGTTTCAAAATGGACATTGTGTTCGATAGCAACTTGAGCAGTATTGAAGACGAAGAAATAAATTATTCTGGTCCTGTCAAGTTGTACATGTACAAACCAGTTCACAGAGAAAGTAATGTAGTTTTGGAGGATGAGAATGAGAGTGATTCTTCATTTGGTGAAGACTATGTGGCGGACGTTTCAACATGGTGAGTATGGCGCATTGGTAAATTTCGATGAGGCAGATACTGCTTATTGAAAAAATTATTTATACATGACCGAATTAAATATATTGGATCAAATATAAATTTTGTTTCATTTAAAGAAGTTTCAGTCTGTCAACGGGCAGAATTAGGAGAAAAACTTGTGAAACATTTCTGATTTACAGTCTAACCTGTCTTAAGCAGGCGGTCAAGGGAACTGTATAAATCGCTTGCTTAAGACAGATGCTTGCTTAACAGAGGTCATCATGTGTTCCACCGTAACACAAACACACCACCCACACAAGCCAAATTCATATTGAGATGTTACAAGTTTACCAATACATTGAAAAGAATTTGGGAGATCGCAAGATAAATGGGAAATATGAATTGAGATCTGTTTTCATGTGATTTGAAACATCATACAGCGCCCAATCGTTCTAGTGCTATAGGTCCGCATTTTGTAAGAAATCTTCACTGTTTATGAAAGAAAAGTATGAATTCATTTCAGCAGGGTTCGTAAAATAAATATGTACATGCAATTGTGTGGAATCAAAATGGTTCAGAGGATGTTAAATTAGTACTATTAGTCTCTCTACTCCAAGAAATCAATCATTGTGAGTTTATTTTTAGATACAGATTAACAGTTAATTAATCAGTGTTCTCACATTTGAAATACAGTTTCTATCCAAGTCCCTTTCGTAATTCCCCAACAACATTGGACAACGTTGAATACAGCCATAGGCCACCATCCAACATGAACACGATCGCAAATTGTGAAGTAAAACACCAAGTTTAACAATTCGTCTCCCATCCTTCCAACTGTCATGACTTACTGTATGTGGAATCTGCGTGTGATAATAATTTCCTTGGTTTTTTATGAACTCATATCCAATATAGTGTCAAGAAATATTGTCATAGTTGTGATCTACACGTATGCTCTTAGTAAAACCTCTTTTTTTTTTCTTTCTTTCCTAGTATAATTTAGCGAGGTCTACAGGTGCAATCTTTATCGGGTCCGATACCGAACATTACCTACCTGACATTATGAAAGAAAATGTATCAGTGATACTTTAATCATCAAAGACTGGATATCATTGTAAATTTTAGGTAAAAAAAAGAGAGAGCAGCTAAGAGAAAATTTCTTAGTCGGAAAGTGTTCAATCAAAATCGAAAGTACAAGTAAAAATTCCTCCATGTTGGATATAATGAAAAGATCATGTGACAGTCAGGTGATGTTTACAAAGAAGCATTACTCTTGTTTACTCTAATAAGTGTCAATTGTCAAGCGCCTTTATGATTAACTGATGTTTTCAGACATCATTGTTAATTGGATAATTGATAGTTTGTTTGAAAGAATAATCCTTAGCATGGAATTGACCAATTTTGGCTGAGTTTGGCCGTATTTATTGCCCATTAGATACAGGTGATATAGAGGGTTGGGACACATTTCTGGCGGCCGCTGGTCGCGGTTTAAAGGTGCTTGTTGAATAAAGGTTCATTTTAATGGCAAAAGTGGTCAGGGGGCCTTAAACTGCATGCTTAAGGGAGGTTCACGCTGTAATGACCAGGTTTGACTGTACTTTCATAATTTCTGGAATGTTAATTCTGTTTCGATATTTGAAACAATTTTTTAATCTAATTATACGGTCTACAGAGATATATATATACAAATGACAATTTCCTTGCACTGAGATTTGTATCGCTATTAAGTCTTTACCACACAATCCCAACTTTTAACGACCTGGAAGAAAAAGCCCTTTGAATACATTGTGGGAAAAGGAGAAAAAAATGTTGGTAACCAGCATTTTCTCCTTTTCCCACTATGTTTTCTACTCTTCCTAAAACAAATTTCAATTTTTGATTCTAACATTTATTTTGTCCTCTGCAAAAGCTTTCAATTTGGATTGGTCTAAAGTTTTGTCGTTTGGTAAAGAGTTAATTAACCCTCTACCACACAATCCCTACTTTTAACAACCCTGAAGAAGGCTCTTGAAACCATTGTGGGAAAAGAAAATGCTGGTAAGCAGTATTTTCTTCTTCTCCCACGTTTTCTACCATATCAAGGACAGAAATCGTCATTTGAAATATGTTTGTCCTCTGCAAACGCTTTCAATTTGGTTGAGTCCAAAATTTTGTCATTTGGTAAAGAGTTAAGATTGGGTAGAAGAAGGTGGGGTATAGACAATTGCCCTCCCAGACATTTGCCCACCCGGACATTTGCCACTTGGACTTTGGCCACCCAGACAAAAGCCCACCCAAAATAGTAACAACCCGGACATTTGCCCACCTGCCTTTTTCCCTTTGTTAGCTCACCTGAGCACGAAGTGCTAAGGTGAGGTATTGTGATCGGTCGTTGTCCGGCGTCCATCTGTCCGTATGTCCACAATTCCTTTAAACATCTTCTCCTCCTAAACCAATCTTGATGAAACTTGGCAGGGATGTTCCTTGGGTAAAGCTCTACCAGAGTTGTTCAAGGGATTGAATTCCACCCAAAACTCTGGTTGCCATGGCAACAGAAAGGAAAAAAAATAGGAAAATCTTTGAAAATCTTCTCTGATTCTAGAAGGCGTAGAGCTTTGATATTTGGTATGTAGCATCTCCTAGTAGGCCTCTACCAAGTTGGTTCATATGATGCCCCTGGTGTCAAAACTGGCCCCGCCCCGGGGGTCACAAGTTCAAACATAGGAACAAAGAAGGAAAACTTTAAAATTCTTCTTCTCTGAAACTGGAAGGCGTGGAGCTTTGATATTTGGCATCTAGCATCTCCTAGTGGACCTCTACCAAGTTTGTTCATATGATATCCCTTGGGTCAAAACTGGCCCCGCCCCGGGGGTCACAAGTTTTGAACATAGGAACAAAGAAGGAAAACTTCAAAAATCTTCTTCGCTGATTCTAGAAGGCGTAGAGCTTTGATATTTGGTATGTAGCATCTCCTAGTGGACCTCTACCAAATTTGTTCATATGATGCACCTGGGGTCAAAACTGGCCCCGCCCTGAGGATCACAAGTTTCGAACATAGGAACAAAGAAGGAAATTTTAAAAATCTTCTTCTCTGATTCTAGAAGGCGTAGAGCTTTGATATTTTGTATGTTGCATCTCCTAGTGGACCTCTACCAAGTTTGTTCATACGATGCCCCTGGGGTCAAAACTGGCCCTGCCCGGGGGTCACAAGTTTTGAACATAGGAACAAAGAAGGAAAACTTTAAAAATCTTCTTCTCTGAAACTAGAAGGCGTAGAACTTTGGTATTTGGTATGTAGCATCTCCTAGTGGACCTCTACCAAGTTTGTTCATATGATGCCCCTGGGGTCAAAACTGGCCCCATCCTGGGAGTCACAAGTTCGAACATAGGAACAAAGAAGGAAAAATTTAAAATTCTTCTTTTCTGAAACTGGAAGGCGTGGAGCTTTGATATTTGGCATCTAGCATCTCCTAGTGGACGTCTACCAAGGTTGTTCATATGATGCCCCTGGGGTCAAAACTGGCCCCGCCCCGGGGGTCACAAGTTTCGAACATAGGAACAAAGAAGGAAAATTTTAAAAATCTTCTTCTCTGATTCAAGAAGGCGTAGAGCTTTGATATTTGGTATGTAGCATCTCCTTGTGGACCTCTACCAAGTTTGTTCATACAATGCCCCTGGGGTCAAAACTGGCCCCGCCCGGGGGATCACAAGTTTCGAACATAGGAACAAAGAAGGAAAACTTTAAAACTCTTCTTCTCTGAAACTGGAAGGCGTGGAGCTTTGATATTTGGCATCTAGCATCTCCTAGTGGACCTCTACCAAGTTTGTTCATATGATGCCCCTGGGGTCAAAACTGGCCCTGCCCCTGTGGTCACAAGTTCTAACATAGGAACAAAGAAGGAAAACTTTAGAATTCTTCTTTTCTAAACCTTGAAGGCATAGAGCTTTGTTATTTGGTATGTGGTGAACCTGTTCTAACTTTGTTAGCCCACCTGAGCACAACATGTTCAGTCAGTTCGAAATTGGGTCACCTGGGGTCATAAACTAGGTCACTAGGTCAGATTAAAGAAATACCTTGTGGGCACTCTAGAGGCCACATTTATTGCTCAAACAACCTGAAATTTGGTCAGAATGTTTGTCTTTATAAAATCTTGGATGAGTTTGGATTTGGGTCACCTGGGATTATAAACTAGGTCACTAGTTCAAATTAAAGTAATACCTTGTGGGCACTCTAGAGGCCACATTTTTGGCTCAATTGACTTGAAAATTAGTCAGAATGTTTGTCTTGATAAAATCTCACATGAGTCCGAATTTGGGTCATAGGGGGTCTTAAATTAGGTCACTAGGTCAAAATAAAGAAATACCTTGTGTGCACTCTAGAGGCCACATTTATTGTTCAATTGATTTGAAAATTGGTTCAAATGTTTGTCTTGATGAAATCTAGGATGACTTCAAAATTGGGTCACCTGGGATCATAATCTAGGTCACTAGGTCTAATTAAAGAAATAACTTTAGGGCACTCTGGGGGTCACATTTCTTGCTCAATTGACTTGAAAGTTGGTCAGAATGTTTGTCTTGATGAAATATTGGGTGAGTTTGAAATTGGGTCAGCTGGGGTCATAAACAAGGTTACTGGGTCAAATTTAAGAAACACTTTGTGGGCACTCTAGAGGCCACATTTATTGCTCAATTAACTTGAAAACTATTCAGAATGTTTGTCTTGAAAAATTTTTTGATGAGTTCTAAATTGGGTCACGTGGGGTGATAAATTAGGTCACTAGGTCAACTTACGGAAATTCCTTGTGGACGCTCTAGAGGCCACACTTTAAGCTCAATTGACCTGACATTATGGTCAGAAATTGAATTATGCAAGTTGAGTGAATTTCGCCAATTGACTCAGGTAAGCGATCCAGGACCATCATGGCCCTCTTGTTTTCATCTGTTTTTATGTAGTTTTAAGTTAATAATTTTTCATGATAAATACTAAATAATTAATGATTAAAACTCTGAAATAATTATGAAGGTTGTTTAATAATAGACTTACTTTGTTTCCTTGATCACTTCAATCAATAATTATTTGAAAAGGTAAACTTAAGGTATGGCCATCCTAACTCGCTCTTCGCGATCTCGTTACTTTCCGTCGGATCTCGACATTTTCCATAATGATTCGTAAGTATTTTGGCAGTATTCGAAGTATAACGGAAACGAGGATCTGGTTCCTTGCTTTATTCTTCAACGTATTGGTAAAACGCAGAACCAGCATTCCAAAATGGCGACCCATGACAATTCCGACTGTGTTGTGTCAGGAAAGAAAGAAGAAAAAAGAGGTTTTACTAAGAGCATCTCAACTATGACAATATTTTTTGATACTGTTTTGGATATGAGTTTATAAAAGAACCAAGAAAATTATCATCACGCTCAGATTCCACAGACAGTAAGTCGTGACAGTTGGAAGGATGGGAGACCAATTGTTAAACTTGATGTTTTACTTCATAATTTGCGATTTTGTTCGTGTTGGATTGTGGCCTATGGCTTTATTCAATGTTGTCCAATGTTGTTGGGGAATTACGAAAGGGACTTGGATGGAAACTGTATTTCAAATGTGAGAACACTGATTAATTAACTGTTAATTTGCATCCAAAAATAAACTCGCAATGATTGATTCTTTGGAGTAGAAAGAAGACTACAGTGGAGGTCCACATCAGATTAAATTAGGGCTCCACAGTTCCCTACAGAAACAGTTAATCGTGTTGCTGCTTACAGGAAAATTCAGAGATTGAAAAAGACTGAAATATTTTGCTGTCAACACTAAAGTGGGGGTATGTATGTTTATAGAGCTAGCCTCCATGAGGCTTGATTAACCCTTTACCAAATAATCCTGTGTTGTAACGACTGTCTAAAAAAATTCTGTGTCCATCAAGTCTATACAAGATGTCTAAATTTCAGACTTGTTCATAATGAATGCATTTGAGCCATGCTCTGTGAAAAGGGGAATTAATTTATCTCTGTGATGCACTGTATCAAGCAAGACATCATATAATTAGGGATCCTTAAAATCCACTTTGTCTAACAGCCAAGTGAATATGAAGGTACACTGCAGTCCTTTGATATGCACAAAAATGGACAGATAGCAAAAAGTTTTGGCCAGGTCAGCCTGCACAGACTGCCTAGGCTGACATGGATCGATACTTTCTGCAAAATGCATTTAGCTTCATTTTCACAGGACATGGTTCATTTGTAAATGACAAACTAGACATGATTCAAAATAATGGAATTCATCTTCAGAATTGTAGAAAGCATTTTGCGAAAAGGAGAAAATGCTGGTTACCAGCATTAATTCTTCTTTTCCCATAGTGTTTTCAAAAGGCTTCTTCAGGGTTATTAAATCATGGATTGCCACACAAACTACACTGAGGAATAAGCATTGGAAGACATTATGGGAAAAGGAGAAAATACTGCTAAGAAGCATTTTCCAGAAGGTCTGTGCAAACATTGTAGGAATAGGAGAAAATGTTGGTAATCAGCATTTCTTCTTTTTCCACAATGTTTTCTACCATATCAAAGACAGAAATTATCATTTAAGCATATCAGAGGTGGAAATCATCATTTATTAAGCCACATTTAATTTGTCATCTGGAAATGCTTTGACTTTGAGTCCAAAATATTTTCGTTTGTGCAGGATGGGGCCTTAGTAATGGGTTGAAACTCAGATCTGAATGAATAACTGGAATGCATGTTTACTGTCACATAAATTACATGCTATTTTACAGTTGATTTCATTTACTTTTCATAATTCTTATATTAAATGCCCCTTAGACAAAGTTTAGACTGTCAAAACTTAGGATCATTTGCAGACGACAATTCTTCAGATGGAGAGAGAAAACATTGGGAGAAAATGAGAAATTTCTTGTTACAGGCAATTTTTCTTTTTCCCACAATGTTTCCAAGATTATAGATGATGTGGACACTTAAAAACATATTCTTTTTAAGGTATAGGGCAGAATAAATGAAATTTCTACATATTAAATGTATTAACTTTCATGGGCTGTATAGTGAAAACCCTTGATTATGAAACAATTAAGTCTGGGTTAAATTTTTTTTTTCTTAATTTTAATGATGAGAGACAGCATTGGAGATCTGGAAAGACAATTAATTCCCCTGAATGTCAAGCCCATTTTGAAAGAAAATCTCCAAAGAATGGAATCCAGAGCAGGACAGTTTGTGGCTCCAGCATATGTGGTTTTAGACCTTGAAACTACTGATTTAAGTATGTAAATTTCATTTATACATACAGTTTGATATATTTACAACCTGTCATGCTAGATGGTAACTTGTGGATTGATTGAATGGTGTTTTACGCTGCTTTCAACATTATTTCAGTTATGTCATGGCAACAGCTCACAAATTCATGTATTTCCTGGGTTCCGCTAGTATTAGGCTAGGGCTCTGAAGTGTCTTGCCCAAGGACACTCCCACAAAAAACCCAGTGGATCAGGTGGGGCTGAAACCCGGGACCTCCAGGTTACAAGTCCCACACTCTGCCACTAAGTCATGCAGGACCCCGGTAGCTTGTGGGAACACTGAAAATTATGTTAAACCTGTGAAATTAATATTGATGCTATTGTAAGCTGGTATGAGACAATAAATTCAGAAGTACTGCACAGTAAGGTAGAAAGGCCTTCAACATCGGCCAGATAGCAATAGGTTTCTAGCCTTGCCAGGCTGCACTGACTGTAAACTTACCTTGGTCGATGCTTATCAAAGATCCCATTTAGAGTGAAGGGTCATATTTATTTCTTATTCTTCTTCCTGACCCATTGCCTATCTTCATTATAAAGACAAATATACCCCTAGCAAAATGACTGTTTCCTATGGTATACTCGAACAGCCTGTCTCTTCATGACAGTTTAATGTCTATGTACAAAAAAACAAAAGAAGTATTCTTTTTGCTGTGAAATACAATTTTGTTGCCATTATACTGAACTTTGTAGATACATTTATTGCAAATTAAAGTTGTTCAAAACTTTTGTGAAATTGCCTGGAACCATGAATTCCACATCATTTAATATTATTATTCCATTGCTCAGTTATTCGAAGTCTATTCCAGATGTCCAGATCTACACAGTTGCAATCCCAAGTTATACTGACCCTGACAGAAAATTACTGCAAAAGGAGAGAATGCTGGTAACAAGCATATCTTCTTTTTCCTTGGTTTCTACCCTTCCTAAGTAAAATGTCATTGGTTAATCCTGATTAATCTTGTTGTCTGCAAATGCTCTAGATTTGGTCAAGTCTTTAACTTTGTCCCCTGCTAAAGAGAAATAAATTTATATTAATTTTTCAGTCAGAGGACATCAACTCACTTGTCACAACTCGGCCAATTCTCTACCTACATCTAATATCGTCCGTATAAAGGAGGCCTCCAATCCATTTTGAACTATCAATCAAATGATCTTAAACATGGCGGCACCCCTTTAAATTGCTTAGCAATGACATGAACAACCACAGTGAAGTTATTCACATCTATTGATCAGTCGATGAAAGTTCCCAAGGGAAATGATGAACCACACTAAAAATTGAATGTGGACGGAAATATTCTTAGAAAGATATCGACAGAAAATCGTGACTCATGTTTCCTTTTTTAAGAGGAGCCTTACAATTTTAATAATGGTAAAATGGTATACTTCCAGAGATGAAATACACTGACTAGGTGCATATCAAGTTACGTGATACAGCCAAGGGATTTGATCACTGGATCACAGGAGGTCAACTGCCACATATAACAATCAAAGTACTGAAAGTACTGCCAGACTAGCGAATTTGATTGATGGTTTGTATGGTGTTTAACCCTGTTTTCAACATTATTTCAGTTATGTAGCCGTGGACAGTGCACATATCCATGCCTTCCTGGAGTTTCTTTTACCAGTACTCCGCACAATATTCTTTCCAAGCCACTGGCTGCTTTCCCATATTTATATTAGAACCATCGTCAAAACGTGAGAGAGAAATGAATCCTGTCACAATGACTATCATCAATCCTTGGAAAGAAATTTGCCGAGTCGGGGATCGAATCAGCGACCTCCTGTTCCCAAGTCCTGTACACTACCAACTGAGCTGCTGGGGCTATGCATGCTATTGGTTAACTGTAATCCAGTTTCAGTTTAACCCTTAACCTGCTAAAAATGTTAAACGAAACTTTCAAGCTGATGGTAAACAACTGAATATTGCTATTTCAAAGTTACATTTTGGAGAAAATAATATATCCTCTTATCGGACAGTGTATATCCAAGATCAGACTGCATGCTCTGCGCAGTCTGGTCTTAATCCACACTGTCCGCAAAACGTCATTGAGTCGTGGTAGTGCTGGTAAAAGAAGCTCCAGTAAAGCATGGATAGGTGCTCTGGCCGCCGCATTATCACTGAAATAATGTTGAGAACGGCGTTTAACACCATGCAATCAATTAGTCAATATCCAATAGCAAAAGATGTACATGTAGTTAACAATTTAACGCCAGTCCAAATTCAAAGCTGTTGCAGAGCTGTTGCATGAATTAAAAGTGGTTGAAGTGATGAAACCTGATTCCAAACGGGGAGAAAACAATGTGGGAAAAGGAGAAAATGTTGGTTACCAGCATTTTCTCCTTTTCCCGCAATGTTTTCAAAGGGATTTTTCTCCAGTATCGTTAAAACTTGGCACTGTTTGGTAAAGGGTTAATATTCAAGACTAGAATATCAGTTTAACATAACAGTTTAACTGTACACAATGATCTAAATAATGAATGACTGAGGGAATGACAAGGGTTCCCTGTCCAGTGAGGGTCAATGTAACTGGGATTTGCTACAAGTTACCTAGGTGTATCTATTAATAGGTTCATTCATAATGTTACAGTGGTGTAGGAAAAAGTGATTCTCTGCTTTGCATAGGTCACTTAATTTTCATATAAGCAAAGATCTGGTACCTTTTAAATGACATCTTGTTCAGTTTTTTACTTTGTAAGACAACATATTCAAACTGGAGTGGTAGAGATTTAGTGGTTTTTGTCAAAATTTTCATATATTACAGAATTGAGATTTATGACAGAAAGAAGTATTTTTCTGTGAGGCAGTATTTGGCAACTGTGGGGTTTTTTGTTTACTTTGACTCTAGGTCAGTCTTGGTGCCTATAGACTAGCTTCGCTAGTCTAAAAATAGCAGGACAAGAATTGTAATACTGAACATGGTGTAAAATGTTTAGCATCACTGAGTAACCATTGCATTAAAATTTAGAAAAATGTTTCGTACATCAAAGCTTTCAACCTACAGAAGAAGAAAAAAAAACTTGCCAAGTTTAAATATCCTATGGCCATGAGAAACAAGGGTTTTGAAAACATTGTGGAAAAGGGAGGAAATGCTGGTAACCAGCATTTTCTCCTTTTTTCCCACAATGTTTTCTAGCCTTTCAAAGAGAAAATTCAATTTTTGAGTCACATTTATTTTGTTGTCTGCAAATGCTTTGAATTTGGACAAGTCTTAATTTTGTTGTTTGGCAAAGAGTTAAAGCTGATAAACCAGCTCCCTTTTGACTAACAACCTCTCTTTAGCAATGTGATTTGTTTACTATTGTGCATTTTGACCAAAGGGTGTTGTTCTTGAGAAGTTGGTTTTATTTTAATTTTTGTCTGCAGCCGCTTTCAATAGCAGTCTAAAATTTGTCATTTGGTAAAAGGTTACAAACCTCCAGATAAGAGGGAGTGATAGTATTCTAAATCCTATTATTTCTCTTCCAAACCCAATGTTGTCGGTACTCATTAGAATCATCTCGATGAGACGATTCTAATGAGCACCCATAACATAGTTTTTAGTGGAAAATGATTAATATTTTCAATTTTGAAATCAAAATCACTCCCTCTATCTGGAGCTCTGGCCGGTTAAAAGACTGAAAATCGTATTAAAATCTAGTAAAGTAGTTATTATTTTACATTTTCTTGCTAAGGATATTATTTATTATGATTTGATCATAGTAAAATTTAATTATATTGTTTCATTATAAAGTTTCTGAATCTGACTAGCCAATTATCAGAAAAATCAGATGCACGAAATTGCAGTAGTACTTGTTTTTAATGTCAAATATTTTTTAAATTTGGCTGGTAAAAGTTATTTTCTTTCATTTTATTTTGTCATAATATTGTCAAGGAAAACTTTTATATCAGTTTTAGGGGTTGCATTTCTTATTTAAACTCAGAACAGCAGCTCTTTCACACCCTCCTTTTTCGGACATTGGAAAAAATTAGCGTTTAACCCTGTGGGGTGCACATGTTAATTTGGCAATATCTTATACATATACTTGCAATGGCTATTTTGTTACATATATTTGTAAGGACAATCATATTGGTGATAATAAAAACATAAAGATAGACTACTTTTATCATTCTTTGTTGAGAAAAATAATATTGTACAATTTGGGTGGTGGCAGCCATATTGGAATTTTGAAAGGGTGGGGGTGGTGTAACAGAAATTCAATTTTCTTGAAAACGACATGGTGAAATTCTTTCATATTTTACACTTTTATGTCCAATACAATACTCTAATAGTCTACCCTATACTAATTAAACATTTGTATTGAAAGGTGAGCGTAAGGATGGTCATACCTTAAATTATTTTAATCCATCAGACGACAAAATTTGCATCGGTAATTTGAAATGCAGCAAAAATGGAAGAAAATGTTATGATAGGATAGAAAACATTGTGGATGATGGAGAAATGTTCCTTATGAGCAATTTGTCCTTTTCCCACAATGTTGTCATAAGTCTTCAACTGCAGACACATTAAACACAGGTCTTTTCCCACTGTTACAAAAACAAGGCTTCATCTGGTAGAGGTTTGAGACAGACAATAAAATTTTGCATTGGCTCTAATTCAAAGAAATTTGCAGGTAACAATTTAAAATGCAGCAAAAATGGGAAAAAAATAATAAATGATAGAATAGAAAACATTGTGAGAGATGGAGATATTGCTCCTTATGAGCAATTTGTTCTTTTCCCACAGTGTTTTCATTAGTCTTAAACTGCAGACACTTAAAAAGAACCATGGGTCTTCTTCCCAATGTTGTAAAAACAAGGCTTCATCTGGTAGAGGGTTGAGACAGTCAGTCGATGAGTTGGCTATCTATATGGTATGGGAAGGCTAATGTCCAGGTGGGCAAATGACCTAGGTGGCAAATGTCCCGGTGGGCAAATGTCCGGTGGGCAATGTCCAGGTGGGCACTTATCCCACACCCAAGAAGGGTAGCCATATATTGTATTATAGGTGTGCGGTTAAAATGTCAGAGGTAAACAATGTCATAGGTAAATAGGCCAGAGATAAAATGTCATAGGTCAAAATGACAGAGTCAAAATGGCAAATATGCTATCGGTAAAAATGTCAGATAAATTGCCTTTATTATACATGTGGGGAAAAACCAGTAGCCATCCGGGTAAGCACAGTTGGTCAAGGCATAGCAGATTCGAAACCTAAATTTCTTTAAAAAGAAGAAATTGCTCATTATGGGCAATTTCTACTTTTGTTGCAACATTCTTCAAATTTCTTTTGCTGCATAACAAAAAAGGTAACTGTTGATCGGAGATAATTTGTTTAAACTGTTTTAAAATAAATTAGAAAACATTGGGACAAAAGGAGATATTGCTCATTATGAAAAACATTTTGACCAAGTTTCCTGAGTATCAGGCTGAAAATGTGACCCCTAAAGTGCACATAAGATTTTTCTAAGACTTGGTCCAGTGACCTACTTTTTGACTTAAAGTGACCCAATTTCAAACTTGTCCAAGATATCATCAAGAAAAACATTCTGACAAAGTTTCATAAGTATGAGGCTGAAAATGTGCCCTCTAGAGTGCACATAAGGTTTTTACTAAGATTTGGACCAGTGACCTACTTTTTGACCTGACATGACCCAATTTCAAACTTGTCCAAGATTTTATCAAGAAAAACATCCTAATTAAGTTTCATGAGTATCTGACTGAAAATGGGGCTGCTAGAGTGCACACAAGGTGAATGTTGATGACTGCATTATGGACACCTGACACAGCACGAGCACAATAGCTCACCTGGAGCACTTCGTGCTCAGGTGAGGTGAAAATGTGCCATTTGTCAAAAAAGCATTGACAACTACTAAGTGACCAGAACAAAGTGGCACTAGAGATGTAACATTTATTGATTCTAATTGATAAATCGTCGCTGACTGCTCGAGGTCGGCGACTATTGAAGTTGGTGGTCTAAAATCAGTGTTGTTACAGGTAGGTTGACCACTTTCGATTTTTGATCCATTGATACTTATTCGCTACTTTAATGTCGTACATTTGTTAGAAAATAAGCTCACTCAACAATGTGCGATAGTGCAGGGATGCATCTAGAAATTGGCAATTCTGGGGGATTTGCCCCCCAATAATTTCGGGGGGGGGGGGGGGGCAATGAAAATAAATTGGAGGGATGAAAATCAAGACCATTTTATATCCTTTCAGGTTGTTTACACTATATTCATCTATAAATAATGTATAAATGTTCCTTTAATAGAATTCATATATCCAATATTGATTGTTCTTGGTCAAGAGTTGAATCAAGAATTGAAGAAAAATGGGCAAACTCCTCCACCCCTTTCAAAAAAGTGGACTGATTTGAAATTCAAAGTTGGCAATTTAAAACCAAAGATTTTAATACATGAATAGCAGAGAAAAGCACATAATTATGTTGTTGTTAGATTTGCCACAGAAATGATTCTAACAAGCACAAACATCACAGGTATTACCTTGGTCCACAGAGAAACTTCCCAAGATAAAAGTAAGTAGATACCCATCTCATCTGGAGAGATGGTGGCACCAGACAAAACCGGTTCAAGAACAATCTTTTGTTTTGAGTGCAATTCAACTGCAAAGATAAATGCCTCATTCTTTGATTACACTGCTTTCTGTGCTCTCATGCTGCAAGAACAATACCCCCGCCACACCATTCTTATTGGTTATCCGATAATTCTGATTTCATAAAAATCACCAGCGTCTTTTCCTTGTGATGACAATGAAAATATTATATCATACAGTTCAGCCAGTATGTATGTTGATCTGTTTACAGTAACCATAAAAAACTTAAAAGACCTCTTGAAGTGTCTATGAGCGGGCAGGGTGTAAGGCATTTCGTCGAAAACCATGTTCATTGAAAAGGATCCCTTACCCTAACCCAGACAAAAATTGTGGCTCAAATCTTCCACCCAGACAGGGCTTTTCATGAAATAAATCTGGGAATTTAGCAATCAGTATTTTAAAACATACATGGATTTGGACGAAACACACTTTCGATGAAATGACATGCCCTGGAGTGGGTGATGTCAGATTGACATTTTTTGTCATGGGTTTTCATATTTTACATCGATCTATTTTTTGTGTAATTTCTCTTTAAACAAGGTATTTCTGGGTGATTTCATAATCATTCTGAAGAACAAAAAGCAACACTTTGTTCTGATATTCATCTGCCAAATAAAAACACAGGGTTCTGACCATTTCTAAACTGTCAAAATTTTCGGTAAATTTTGAAACCGCCAGCGGATATGGGTCTAATCATGTAGTTTTCCATACAAGTAGGTTTTAGAACGCGCTACAAAAAAAAATCTTACCTGAATCAGTTTTCGGCACCCTTAAAACTATTTGAAGCCACTTTTTGGCTGATAAAAACAAGCTGAAAGTTCATTTTTATCCAAACTCTCATTTTAAAAATGGTATTATCCACTTACAGTTCTTTCTGGTAGTAATAAAATGTCCCAAAACTGCGATTGACGACACTTTGGATTATTCTATTTAAGAAAACACAGGGAACAGACGCTCAGATGATGTCACAGATGGGAATACCAGAGGAATGTAGAGGGAGTGTTTCGACATTATTCATTTTTGTGGACTTTTTGTAGTAGCCATTACCATATTTGGAATACATGTCATCAATATATGGTAAATGTGGGCGGGTTCACTGGTAGATAAAGAAAATTTAGAATCGTTATATCGGTGGAATGACAAATCTAGCTTTCTGAATTAGTCATTCTTATTATCCCCATAGATTGTAGAATTTCTTCTTGTTTAATTTGACCTCTTTTTATCAGTGAAGGAATACGAGATGAAGAGTTTGTTAGTTAGAAATTAAGACATAAATTTGTGGGATTTGCCTGCGGAAAATTAATGAATAAGGGGGCAAACACAAAAGTTTGTGGCACGGCTGCACTCTAAATGCAGCCCTGATAATGCTGATAATTTTTGTGAAATTTTCCCGTATCCCAAAAAGTCAAGATCAACTCTCTGGAAAAATTTTCGGATTCCAGCTGAAGAAAGAAGGGCCTCCAATATAAGAAACGCTGGACATATGCATTTTAATTTACAAACTAAGCAAAAATCGTATGCTAACAAACGTGTGTTTGATTGTTTCGTACCTTAATCATATTGTGCTACTTCAACATGTATATCAGTTATGCAATGCACGAACAAAAATATGTTCTGAATAGTAGTTTCATTGGATTTTTGCAAGACGACAACAGTCTAAAAAAAATTTTAGACCATCTAATTTTCTAACTTGACCCAGGACCCTGGATTTTGACGCTTGGATATTTGAAATGACCTGTTTTTGAAGCTCAAAAATATCTGCTTAAGCGTCAATCTGACCAGGGATCTTATATACACATACATAAGATCTCTGATCTGACACATGAGATTATCAGCTAAAGCTTCATATAAACTACCTCGCATGCATTCTGCAGAAATATTTGCTTTGATAAATACAGTAAGTATCATATGTGAAGTACTTGTGTCTCTTTTCATCACAGCTAATGGAGCAGGCGATTCATTTATGAAAACATGATTATGGTGTTAATCCACTGACCAATTGTAAAATGAAAGGTTTTACAGTTACATGCTACCCTGATTGACAAATTAATCTCAAATTATGGAGAAATACTTCTCCAAAAATTAATTTACATAAAAAAAGATCGCTGGAAAAAAAAAACAGCAAAAACCCATGATACAAGAAAGATCAGTTTGACATCATCCTATCAGAGGCACTTCAAACTGTTTTCATCTTTCAACTGTAACTTTTAATGGTGACTTCACATTAACCTCTGTATTAGACAATAAGTGGAATCTACAATTTCTCTTTAATATTGAGGAAAAGACTGTGGGTTCCCTTTACGAAATGAAAATATATGACATAGTACAAATACGAAGGTGGGGTTGGCCTTTTGTCTTACAGTGCTTACAGTGTTAGCACTGGAACAAGTGTTAGAGAAAACGGTATTGGACATTCATACAAAGAAAGAAGACTGGAATAATGGAAAAAAAAAACTAAATGGATGTGAACTTTATTTTCTCCTTTTTCCAATATGCTCTAAGCTGTGGAGGACAAATCCAGTCAATCAAACCACATTTGAATTGTCGTCTGCAAATGCTTAGATATGTATTAATCTAAAATTTTGTTGTTTGGTAAACAGCTAAGAGATTGTTTGTGTCCATTTATTCATAATGATGAATTGCATGCTAGGGCTGCAAGTTAAAATTCATGATACATCCAACCACTTCATACCAACAAGTCTGTACATAAGATGAGGTATTTTGTTGGTTAATTTCTGTCCATGAATAAAGAATATAATATATCATGAATTGTATTTCACCATTATCTCTCCATAATGGCCAAGTAATTTTGACCTTTGGACATTTCTGTTGGACTCTTGGAAATTCCATTTTGACTCTTGGGATTAAGAACCTAGTGAGAACCCTGCAGACTGAATTGAAATAGGCAGTTTCATTGTTATGCTTGAATTAGGAAAAAGATACTAAATTTTCTCCATAGTCCACAGAAGCCGAGAATTTATTGAATGTTCAGCTCTGCTACTTTGAGAGATATCTGCATATACATTAAAATCATAAAGCTTGTGTAGACCTTCAATTGCTTGCAATTTTTACAGAACAGATTGACATGAGAACAAATAAAAATGGACTTTGAAAAATACATTTTTTTTTTTTACCCTGTAATGGTGCATAACTAGTATACACTTGAAATACAGCAACAGAAAACAACAAACAAAAAAATACATTCATATAAAGTTTATTCAAAATCACAGTCTGATTTTATAATGACCATAATTATTTTATTGAGTACATGACAATTTGACAAACAAGTAACAACAAAATAAGTTTATTAATTAAGGATAAAAATTGGTATTAATTGTGAGTTGATACACCTGATACAATTGGATTTGATAATGGATTCTTTTTTGAGTCCGATCTTATAAAACTAAGTGGCATGTTTGGTTTGGTTTGTATCGCCATTTTCATACTCTGATCATGTCATGGCGATCAGTGATGCACCCTTGTGTTTCCTGACTTTCTCACACCAGTACTGACACAACTTGCTTTCCAATGCCACTGACTACTTTTCTCATCAGAGGTGAGAAGTGAAAAATCACCGGAAAGAAAGTTTTGCCTCAACCAGGTCACAGGTCAGATACGCTAACCACTGAGGTACCCGGGTGGACTTAAAACATCAAGGACCAAACCGAACATGAGTCCATATGCTTTTGAACTTTAAAACAATTTATAAAGGAGATGCCGTTGCCGGTATTGTATGAGCAATGACCTCTTTTATCACAATGTTTATCACTCTAATTGTTACAAGTGGAATGCCTCAAAACCCAAATGGAACTTGAGCAGAACTATTTTTTAAAAAATTATCTGTAAACTCTGTCAACTTGCCAGTATCTCCTTTTTTTTTGACTCAGTAGTCAATATATAACATGCATATTTGTGCATTTGTTCAAAATGAGGTTTTTTATATAATTGTTATGTACAAATGAATGAATTTACATTAAATTAATGTGTATTTGTATATTTTTTCTGGTAGTTTGAACTGACTATTATTACTATACAAAGATGTGTAAAATTCTAATATGCTGAATTTTGGACCAGCATAAACTTTTTTCAAAGGCAAATTTCTCAGAAATGAGCATGATGAGCCATATCTTTTTTACTGAAATCTCCTGGGGACATGATGAGCTATGTGCAAAGTTTTAAAAAAAATCTGTCCATTAGAAAAATATGTGATATACTCCATTAAATAGATGGATCTACAAACTGCTTTGGCTAACAAAATCAAAGCTCTTGTAGTTTAAATGGAAAAACACCTCTGAAAATACATGTACTCAGGGGAGTTCTGAGTTCGATTCTCAGCAGGAGCAGGAAATTGCTGAGCCATAGTGTAGATTGAAGTACTTAGATTTATGGACCAAGGCCAAGTAACTGACTGAACACTACTGACATAGATTTAATTATTGGTCACCGTTCCATATTGTAGTTTTATGTCAAATGGATTTATTATGGTCATTAACTACCACTAGTAGTCAGGTACTGGTGCTATAGTGTCTTGCCTAAGGAAACTCTAACATAATATCCCTCCCTTAAACTTTGGAGCAAAAAAAGGGCTTCTTGGAGATCAGCGTAGATACCCTTTTTACAGACAGAAACATCTTAGGTGACAGGAATTTAACTCTACCCGATGACCAAACTTTGGACTTGACTACTTGAAAGCAGTTACAGATGATGGTGCAATATTTATGTGGCTATAATTATGGGATTTGTCTCTGATACAGTGGAAAACATTTTGGGGAAAAGGGGAAAATTCTGGTCACCAGCATGTTCTCTACCTTTCAAAGAAAACACCACCATTTCAGAGCCATTTGTAGTCTGCAAAATGCTGTCTGGTTGGACAAGTATGAAATGTTGTCATCTGGAAAATAGTTGACTTTCTATCAGACAAAATGAATTTAGACTTGTACAAACTGAAAGCATTTTCAGACAACTTTTCAAATGTGACTGAAATGATGGGGTTTGACTTGGGTACAAAACATAGTGGGAAAAAGAAGAAAATGCTGGTTACCAGCATTTTTAGCTCACCTGAGCACGACGTGCTCAAGGTGAGCTATTGTGATCACCCTATGTCCGTCGTCCATCATCCAATTTCTTTAAACATCTTCTCCTAAACCACCGGGCCAATCTTGATGAAACTTGGCAGGGATGTTCCTTGGGTGAAGCTCTACCAAAGTTGTTCAAAGAATTGAATTCCACCCTTAACTCTGGTTGCCATGGCAACAAAAAGGAAAAAATGCAAAATCTTTGAAAATCTTCTTCTCGGAAACTAGAAGGCGCAGAGCTTTGATGTTTAGTATGTAGCATCTCCTAGTGGGCCTCTACCAAATTTATTTCCAAGGATGCTGCTTGGGTCAAAACTGGCCCAGCCCCGGGGGTCAAAAGTTCGAACACAGGAACAAAGAAGGAAAACTTGAAAATTCTTCTTTGAAACTGGAAGGCATAGAGCTTTGGTATTTGGTATGTAGTGATTCTCTTATAAGTTTGTTTGCCCATCTAAGCACAACGAGTTCATTGAGTTCAAAATTGGGTCATCTTGGGTCGTAAACTAGGTCACTAGGTCAAATTAAAGAAATACCTTGTTGGCACTCTCGAGGCCACATTATTTGCTCAATTGCCTTGAAAACTGGTCAGAAAGTTTGTCTTTATCAAATCTCACATGTGTCTGAATTTGGGTCAACCAGGGTTTTCATTTTGAAATGAAGCAACCAATTGATTGACAAAAACAACAGGCCGAGGGTCAAGGGGGGCCGCCTAGGCTTTGGCGTCCATGATTACCAAATGGAGATCGGAGAAACGTATCGTCGCCTACGATTGGATAATTGGATGCAAGTATCCAATGAATGACCACGTAACATTCATAAACCAATTGTTTCTGGTTTCGCGGTAAAATTGAACCGGTGTCGCAGTACAGTTACCAACGCGTGAAATATTTTCGATATAAACAACGCGATCGATTTTTCAAAGATCCAGCAAAAACAACCGATTAAAGGCCGATTTCAACCGATGTTTTTGATCGGCAATCGGCTTTAAATGAAAACCCTGTCAACTGGGGTCATAAACTAGGTCACTAGGTCAGATTAAAGAAATATTTTGTTTGCACTCTGGAGGCCACATTTATTGCTCAAATGACCTGAAATTTGGCCAGAATGTTTGTCTTGATGAAATATCAGATGAGTTTGGATTTGGGTCACCTGGAACCATAAACTAGGTCACTAGGTCAAATTAAAGAAATACCATGTGGGCACTCTAGAGGCCACATTATTAGCTCAATTGCCTTGAAAATTGGTCAGAATGTTTGTCTTTATAAAATCTCTTATGTGTCTGAATTTGGGTCAACTGGGGTCATAAACTAGGTCAACTAGTCAAATTAAAGAAATACCTAGTGGGCACTCTAGAGGTCAAATTTATTATTCAGCTGATTTGAAAATTGGTTAAATTGTTTCTTTTGATAAAGTCCAAGACCAGTTCAAATTTGGGTCACCTGGGGTCATAATCTAGGTCACTAGGTCAAATTAAAGAAATACCTTTAGGGCACTCTAGATGCCACATTTTTTGCTCAATTGACTTGAAAATTGGTCAGAATGTTTGTCTTTGTGAAATATGAGTTTGAAATTGTGTCACCTGGGGTCATAAACTAGGTCACTTGGTCAAATTAAAGAAATACCTTTAAGGCACTCTACTCAGATGAGCGATCCAGGGCCATCATGGCCCTTGTATCTTCTTAAATGTTTTCAGGGTTGTTGAAGTCGGGCTTGTTTGTTAAAGGATTCATGATAAAGTTGATTGATTGATTGGTTTTTTTTTTGCATACAACTCCATTTTCAACATTATTTCAGTTACCTGTCTGTTGGGACAGTCAATGCATCTGTCATGATCCATGTCTTCCTGGAGTTTCATTTACCAGCACTTGACTCAATATTCTTCCCAAGCCCGTGGCTGCTTTGCCACATAACCATCATCAAAACAATGATCAGCAGTAATAAAGTTAATTATACAAACTATTGTTGTATTGTAGTCTAGTGTGATACAAGTTAGCCATTTACTACCTTGCTATATAGCTAGCTTTTGTAACAACAAAGAGAGTTTGCATGTGAACAATAAGGTTTTGGTTAGTTATTGGTGTCACATTTGCTGCCCAATGCTGGGCAATGTAGAGATAAACTAAGAAAAACAATTCTGCTTTAGAATACTAATGCATTGTAATGCTTCAAGACTGTTTCACAATGATCTTGACTCTATTGAATTCAAGGACCAGTTCAATCTAGAGGGGGCATTAATGTAGTCAGGCATGGTATAAATTGTCAAAACAGGATGTAAATATTTTACCATGCATTCAACAGCATGTTGGTCATATGACAGCATCAGCTCATCTATTCAAATTTGTTGGGGGGGTTTCTCTGGCACTAGGCTGGGACTCTGAAGGGTCTTGCCAACGGATCTTCCGATGAAAAGCCCAGTGGCATGCATGAAGATCAAACCCTGGAACTCTGATTACATAATCTTAACACTTTACAACACAGTCCTGAGTTTCAATAACCCGTGAGGAAGAAGCCTTATGAAAACATTGTGGGGGAAAGGAGGAAATGCTGGTAACCAGCCTTTTCTCCTTTTCCCACAATGTTTTCCACCATGTCAGAGACGAATTTCATCATGTGAGCTACATTTAAGTTGCCGTCTGCGAGTGCTTTCAATTTGGACAATTCTACTTTTCTGTCATGTGGTAACGAGTTAAACTTACATCACTGATCCAAGCAGGACATTGAGATGGACAGACTGACAGAAAGATGGACAGACAAAGTGGACAGAAAGCCTTGTTCTTTACCCTTTTAGCCCCAAAGCTAGATTTAATTGCTTCAGTGGACAGTGTAGTAGATCACCTGATTGCATAGAACTTGAAGCCTGATCTTGGATCTACACTGTTCAATTATTTGCTAGATATTCTTACAAAAAAAAAATAAGAATGAAATGAAATTGAAACATCTAAATTTTTATGCACTGACTCAAAATTGTATGTATACACTACAAAGGTGAAAAAAAAACAGCATTTTTAGATTTTTTTCTGAAAATTGAATATCTTATTTAAAGTAACTATAGCTGCCAAAAGTGAACAAAGCGGATATTAAAATGCATTCAAATCATACAATTCAAAAGTATGAAAATTATTGTACAGTTGACAATCTTTTATTACACAGTCGGTCCAAGTGTTAGTCGCAGGCAGGGAAATTAATTTCAAAACTAGGTTAAAAGATGCCAGGTTGACAAAAGGAGCGTCATCAAAATATCATATCTCATGGTGTTGAGATATTTTGGTACATATGGCACTGCAACGTGAGTTTTAAAGTGTTTTTTAATGTGTATAAGCACACTTAAATGCATTTTCTAACATTTTCTAATATACCTATTTCAAAATTAGATGTCAGATGATGAACTTTATATTGTAGAGAATTATTAATTTGTTTTTTCTAGGAATCATAACAATGTCCCATCTTCAATGTTCAGTAGTTGGCACATACTTTCAGAATCCCAGAGTTAATTGTTAAATAAGTATCAAATATGCGGTGCTGAACATCTATACCCTACAATTTGAGCCAAACAGCTTTTGAATTCCATTTTTTTCATATTTTTAAGAGATACGAGATTTTGATAATCTTACCTTATTGATCAAATAAGCTGAGCTACGATGTTTTAACAACAGCTGTATTTTTATGGTTCTGTGCTTAAGTACCATTTTACGATGGAAAGACCATTTTGTATATTTTCATAGGGGCAGGCAATTGTAGTTGGACCTACAAGTCTAAAATCGTTTATTCATATAGCCCTATAAACATCACAGTCTGCTCATGTTTGCATTTTGTAGTCATACCTAACCTGTAAATTTGACCTGCATGAAGAGATTTTTTCATGCAGTAATATTGTACACATTTTCGGATATCTGCGATCCTTTTATCGTTGTAATCATCAATCATCACAAAGTCAAGTCACGAGGATTGACAGAAACTTTAGTTGCACTTTGATAAAACATATCAAGTAGTGGAAAGTGTGGATAAAGATCAGACCACACAAATCAACACACTGATCTTTGATTGTATAAACAAGTCAAAGCATGCGTGGTTGTCAATAGCAAGATGCAAAATTTGAATTCGAAGACTACAATAATGCCAATGATTCTATATCAAGGTGTGTATGTATTTCAAATATGTCTTACTTGGGAGTCATCCGGTGAGACAAATCTTTAGCAGTTTAAGTGTCACCTTTGTCAAAACCAGCCTGACATCACAGTTCTTGTATGCATTCTATCACAGATTCTAGAGCTAGGTTCATTCTTAATAGGGTTACCAAACTGAGAGTACTACGTTAGATGTCATTTTGAAGATTGTGAGCGGTATTATCATCTAAAATGTCTCCACCCAACTTTTCCAGGTGATAACCTGAACCATTTTCATCGACCAGAAAACAGGAAAACGGAATCCACTGTCCTCTCTGTGAGCCAGGGCACAAACCCAGCAACTACTAGTCCTACAATGGCATTGTCTAGGGGACAAAATTTAGTACAGCTTTCACTTTAAAATCAGGATATTATGATTCAAAATGCCACTCAACATGTCCCAAATGAAAATTTAAGTGATGATTCTGATGGCGATGACAGTGTGCATAACCCTAATTATGAACCTGACAAAACCCATGAACAATCGTCTGACGAGGAAATAGTAGCTGATTATTTTATTATTAGATTGTTTTTCCACCAAAATGACGAGCATTATACAATAATAATACAAAAAAAACAATAAGAAAGAAGAAAAAGATAAAAAAAAATATGAAGTGTATGTCAAAAGGAAGTGAAGCAATGTACGACCAAACTCCGAACCGAAAAAGACCCTTGCATTAAAAAGACGAAAATGCAAAAGCCCCTTCCCTGGTCAGAATGCGGGAGCACATTGTTTTAAACCCAGAGTACAAAAGTGAATAGTTAAACGAGACAAAAATAAGTAAAAGGAAAATATGAATCAAGTACGGGAAGCTTGCAACGAAAACGAAACGCAAGGCAAACATGAGCCACACAATAATTAGAAAGTACATAATCAAGGCTTGCATTAATAAGCAGACGCCTAGAGTAAATCCATTGATTGAATAAATAAGTGGATAAATCTATAGAAGAATTAACCAGACAATCATTCAATCAATCGATTTAAAAAAAGTGCTCGAGTTAGCGACAGATAAATAAAAATTCACAGTAATATAACAAGACATGAGAGGCAAAAAATGAATATGTCACAGACAGTTGGGCATAGGGGCTGAAGGAATTAAGATAATAACTTAAAGCTCTGATGCATAGAGCATAGAGCTATTACACAAGGAAGAAGTTCCAAAATTTTCCAAGGATAGGTATAAAAACTAGCAAAAGCCTATGATTAATATCATTATCATCCAATATGTTTCAAAGACCTGAGAATAAAGCTACAACAATACCATTATTACTCAGGCTCCTAAACCTCTGATAGATGCATTCATTTGTCTCCATTGAGATACAGTGAAATAATTCAATCCTCAAGCTCTCTGTAGAAGGGCATTGTAATAAAACATGTTCACATAACGATACTGAAAAATGATTTTTGCAGTAATGAAAGAAATTTGTAAATGAGTCGCTATAAAATTTAGCTATCATCTAAACACAATTGTTGCAATGCTTGGCTATCACTGGGGAGGAGATAGACCTACTTAATTCCCATAGTTCACTATGGAGAAGTAATTGTGTGTTTGATGTATAAGAAACTCGATAGATGACTGTCGGTCTGAATCCTGGTTAACCAAGTAGTATTTGTTTGCCCATTAATGACATTGCGAGAAATTCTTTTCCATTGAGCTTTTGTAGGAAAAAGGCCTGTGGCCATCTAACACTGTAAATAATCTTCCAGCGAATACTTGCGGAGAATACCTACAATATCTGGGATAAACCCAAGCTTAACGGAAAGACCACGCATAAAAAAAGAAAAGAGCCTATAATTAAACAACTTTTTACATACGTGTAAGCTTGGGGTACAACAAATTTGGCCCAGAAATAAAAGTTTCCTATAATCGACCTCAGATTCAATAGGTAAAACACCGGCTAGACCAAAACAAACATCGGTTCTAGTATACGCTGGTAAATTCTGAATATACTTGATGCAGAACCTATGTGCTCTTTCTATCTGAGCTGACTGCGTTTTGTTAATTTCTGACCATAGTTTACAGCCATAGAGTGCTTTTGGTAGAACAATAGACTTGTACAGTTTAAAGGACATTAACGGGCGAAGACCATTTTCATGCACTCCAACATTTAATAAACCTAAAAGTGTAGATTTCAGCTTGTGACAGGAATCATCAGTGTTGATAGAACTTTTCATAAACTTATTACAGACTATGCCCAAATGAGTGAAATCCACTACCTCATTTACAACGCTATCGCCCAATCACCATAAACGATTAGCAATAAAATGTTTGGGTTCATTAAAGACTATAACTGCACACTTGGATGGGTTATACATGTAGCGCCACTTTACAGAATAATTAAAGAATATATCCATCATCTTCTGGAGACCATATTTAAAGAAGGATACTAAGACCATATCATCGGCTATGCTCAGGGAACTACAATCAGCACCCACAATACAGATACCATATCCAGACGTCTTGAGCTGACGGATAAGGCCATCCATGTACACTAAATACAGGAATGGACTTGTGATCCCCCCTTTGCGGGCGCCTTGTAAGACTGGAAAAGAGTCATTAGATGTGGAATTTCTAAACTGAACTGAACTATTGAGTCCAGTATACAAGTTATGTAAACACTTCAATGTTTTCAAGTCAAGACCGTAATTGATTAACTTGTAAAAAAGGCCGTTAACCCATACTCTGTCAAAGGTTTTTTACAATCAAAGAAACAGACATAAAGTTTACTGCTATTTTCTTTTGAGAAATGAATGAATTCTCTAAAGCAAAAGGACAACATTAAACATCCAATACCACGCTGGACCCCTTGCAAACAGTGTGGCTTTAGCGACGCTGTTGCTTGCATACGGCACAATAACAGCTTTTCAAAAAGTTTCAATATGCATGAGGTAAGGGTAATAGCACGATAACTATCAGGGTCTTAACGGTTCTTTTTTCCACCTTTAAATACAGTAGCAATAATGACCCTTTTCATGGCCAAGGGAACTTGAGAAAACTGTAACATAACGGAGAGTAGTTTGGCCCAGACCTGATGCAAAAGCTCATACCAAAAAGTATGTGCTTGTAACATATATTATCTGCCCCAGGGGATTTGTTCCATTAAACGGTCTGTAAAATAGAGGTGAGAGTATCTACAGAAACTTTTGGTGCATAACTATTGTAGCTATGAGACTCCTCCGAAGAGAGAAATAATTGGAGCTCACTATCTACGAGCTCTTTAAAAGCACTGTCATAAATAGGATCATTATCAAAAGAATACAAATTCCGAAAGTAATCACTCCAGCCCTGGATAACAGAACTGCTATCACGGCACAAATTACCATTAAAATCAATTTCAGCCCAGGGGGATGTATTGAGAGATTTCCTCTTAGTATTGACCAAGCGCCAGAACTGCTCTTGGTCTAATTCAATATTCAGATCAATATTATCATAAAGCTTTTGAAAATAATTTTCAACAGCCTTTCTGTGCTTAAAGCAGAATAGTAGTTTTAAGTTTTTAAGCTTCACAAATGAAGGACCGAATCTCAGAGAGCCAGAGCGTTACCATAATCTTTCCTAACAGACTTCATATTTTTATTAAGATCGCTAAGCACCTTACTCCAGTATGGCTTTAAATAAGGTTTATAGGAAGGTGCAGGGATGCATAGTTTGGTTGTGTTGACCAGTGTATTGACCAACGCCGAATACAAGAAGTCAATGTCGTTGGTGGATTGGATGTCCAAATGTAACAGAGCCTCTAAACCAACATCACAATCAAGAGAGCTTCTGTAAGCCTCTTTTTGGGAGAGAGAGACTTTGGACCAATTAACATAATTATTCACGGGAGGAAAAGCTTGTATAGGGATAATTGGAAAAGAAACTGAGCATTGTACTGCATGATGATTAGAATAAAGCAGAGAGTTTTCCCCAACAACTGCACAAGAAGATATATAATTCATGTCATCTGTACTAAGTATAATATTGTCTATAATGCTTCTACCGCAACTAGATTCAAAAGATACCGGAGCTCCACCACAGAGATCAAGGGATGTAACTGTAGTAAGATTATTGTCATAAAGAAAGGTGTTAAATAGCTTATCCCAACTGTCTAATGGTTTACAGAAATGTCTACTGTTGACATGACAATTAAAGTCACCCATAAGTACCACCAATCCCTTCATTCTGTACTCAGAAATCACAGTTTGTAAGGAATCTAAGTACTCTTTGAAGTTATCTATGGGATTATTTGTAGACGGAAGATAAATCTGAAACAGGTACAAAAAGTTTTGCGGAGAAAATTCTACTTGGATTCCCAGGATTCTGTCAAAAATGAAAGGAAATTGGGTAACACAGCTGTCATACTTTGTTTTCCATAAAATGGCTACCCCACCCTTGCCCGTGCGGCAATTACCATTAAATACAATATCTTTATCTGAGACGGCATATGACGAGTAAAAATTGCTGAAAGTGTTCAAAAAGTGTAAATCCTTTTCAAACAACCAATGTTCACAAATTCCTAAAAAGTCAATGTTGCATTGGTTTAAAAGATTGGACAGGTAAATACCACTAGTCATAACACCCATAGCATTCCAAGTGTAAAGGTTCAGACAGAGATCACCGTTAGTACCCATATTGATCATAACTGCCAAGACCATTTAAACGATTGTGCACCTCGGGTTGATATCCGTTATATCTATCTACATCATAATAGAGCTGGTCGCCTTTTAATTGGGATCGACCGTTAGCACCACGTCAAAATCACGTGCATCATATTTTGATTGGGACACCCAGGGCCTGCAGACAATGCCGTCTGGCCAGAAATATGGGTCACAGACGAGTCTCGCATTTACATCATCCTCTACGTTCTGTCTGATCACGACCAGTTTCGATCAGTATCGAAAGATAGAGACCTTTGTCACTTTGGGACCTCTGAAACTAACATAGTTGGCGATTTTTTGCTCTGTGATGGACGGCTTAAACCCACCAACAAAAAAGCGACATGTATGTTTGCTTACATAATCCGCGAGGTCATCCCCCTGCGTATAATCACAGTCTACCAATTCACTTTGCAAATTCTGATCATTGTGACCGACAATGCGAGTGTTTGTGTTAACCAGGTTATAGAACTCGTCTTTGCTATTTACAAACCAAGTCGGCCAAGACTGATGTTCAACACATGTTGAGTCATACGATATATTTTCTGTATTTGCATTTTCAGAATAGTGATACCGTAATTCATCTATGTATTTGGACACAATAAAATAATTATCTTATTTTGTGTCCAAACTCATAGATAATTGCCACCGTCAGTGTCCGAAAACTTAGAGAATTAAAAAAAAAAATCCTGTCAATTACGAATTGAACAAAACAGTGACTCCACCTACAAAAATCAATATCGGCCAATCAGCAAGCGAGGCGTTTGTGTAATATGGTGAGAAAACAAAACGCTTTGATAGTTAATTACCCGATATCGAATGGAACATGTGGAATCGGGTGCAAAGGTAAGATAAGCGACCCTTTACGTGAAAATACGTACAAAAAAATATGGTCAGGAAGAGAAACAATCGACAGAATAGAAGTTAATTGCATACAGACCTGTGCTCATTTCAATAGCACAACGATTTTCGGAAAACAATTCGACTTCGTAATTTTTGGAATTCCAGCTTTATCTAAATTTAGACCCGTTTACCATCATCGAAGTACTCAGTCATTATTCTTACATTATTATTTTCACCCAGAAATTGCGATTAGTAATTTTCAGACTGTGTCTCGTTTCTTTTAAGAAAATACACGTAACACGCCTATCTTGTTTGTGAACCTTAAGACCGTAAGACTTTTCTGTCTGACGGACTAAGAATGGCTTTGAAACGATGTAACGTGGATATATTTTAGTTTAGTGTAGACCAAGATAAGCCTGCATGAATATGCAGGCTGATCTTGTACAACACTGTCCGCATAAATGGACTGTTAAAAATAGAAGGATCTGAGATAATTGAAAATCGGAACGTAGGCGATTTGATCCTTGTAGTGATGCTGGGGGAAAGGGTCTTTGAGCCAAACACGGGTAAAGGTACATGTAGTTACTGAAGCATGACAAAACACCAGTCTATTCCAGTTACGGATTAACATACTCTAATCAACGACCCTTTACACTTACCGGACATTGTTTGGACTCACCCTTCGTCTGGGACAATACTTCTATCGATAGGAGTAGTTAAACTAGCTTGATGAAAAAAATATTGTCGGGACTTTTCAGTCACGAATTTGGTGTCTGAATTAATGGAAAAAATGCTAGCATCAGCTGTCCGAAATTAGAGACGTAAAATAAATTATATCAAGAATTAATTAATGGTGTCCGAATTCATAGAGTGTCCGCATATGTAGATGAATTACGGTAATCATCTGAATAGCGGTTCCCGTAGGCCGAAGGTTTATTCAAGTTAGTTTGTGAACTTCCAGGATTAAATCTATGGTGTTGGTAATTGTTCCTATTGGAAGCATTTGGCCTAACACGATTACGACCGGAAGTATGATTTGCTCTACGGGTACTTCCACGGGGACCCCTAGTCGATCGTTCACCAGGTTGTACGCTTGAACGCACAGCATTGAAGTACAAGGGATTATTAGTTGTATTCCCACCATTGGATCGAGACGGATTTTCTTGGGACAATAAGGAAGTCTTTCCGGCATTAGAGGGGACTACCTTATTTGTTGTAGCGGTAGTAGAAGCTGTATCAGCGGTACTGGGTAAGTTCGGAAACTCATTAATGTTGTACAAATTGTTGTGGGAAATCGAAGAATTATGGTGGTCAGCGGGCGTGAACAGTGAGCAAGTAGGGTCAAGGGGTGCAGGCACCTTCACAGCAGTTAATGGACTTGTTTGTTTTGACCTGGTTGTTTGAGAATATACCGTTAAAGGGCCCTGAGGATGGTCAGTGGGCACAGAAGAATCTAACATAATTGGTATAGACTGAGATTGGACAATATACCGTTTAAGGGCCCCGAGGATGGTCAGTGGGTACAGAAGAATCTAACATAATTGGTATAGACTGAGATTGGACACTGAGTCACCATGTGTAACTGATCCCGTGGCGGTCTCAGTAACAGTATCAAGATTTTGCATACAACTGTGTTTCTCGTGTCCCATGATCAAACTGGTTGGTGACGTATCGTCATGTACATGTCGGTCAGCGGGACGAGAGCAAACTGAGCTGGGAGACGACTTCTTTTTAGACTGAGCCATACTTTTATCGCTTTTCTGAACAACATTCTGGAAGTTATTGTGGATAATATCTACAGAACATTCACAATTTTTCATATCCTGTTTTGAAATTTTTAGTTCATTTTTCATTTGAGTTAGTGAATTGAGTTCCACAGATTCTATCTGTGAAAATGTTTTCGACATATCCTGTAAATCACACATAACAGTTTGCTTCAAATCATGCACAAGGCCACCAATCTGCCGGAGGGCCTCCTTTAACTCACTGATCTGATTATTTTTATCGCTGATACTTTCACAAATGTTTTGCTTAAGAGTCAACATTTCAGCATGCAATACGGACGTGGTTTCCTGTAGGGCTTGAAACTCGGCTCTGGTGGGACAGTCGGTTGGGAGATCAGGATTGGATTGCGATCGTACAGGAGTAGATTGAGCACTAGTGGAAGGATTGGTTGAAATGGAAGTTAGTCTGCTACGAGAACTGATAATATTTCGTAAATCAGGGGAGTCATAGTCTCCCTCTACATGTACGCTAATCAAAGTGTAAATATCATATGCAAGCTTATCAGCAAGGTTTTCACCATTCCTTCTTTGAGCACGACGCTTCAAGTTACAACCCTGAAATGGGAAATTGTCTTTGCAAGACAAGATGGTGAATAGATCAAGGCGCACTTCATTCAGTTTTTTATCACAAGAGGCGTACCATGTCAGAATAGTGTTCTTGAATAGATCTTTGGGAAAACTATTATAACAAGATACAAGTTTGTTTAACTGTTTGTCAGTAAGAGGTACATCTGTCACCGAGGGATCGTTGTTCGAAGCACATATAAATGATGTATCAGTATCTTGATTGCTTACTTGAACTTGTTGTCCAGGAGTGGGCAATGATTGCTCACATGGAATTTTTAGTGTGGTATTCTCGTCTATTTGTACGGGAGTTAACTCCTGCATATCATCCAGCAGGTTACCCTGTTGATTATCTCCCTTATGTATAACTTAAGTCATGATGGAGTTGATGATCATGATCAAGAAGCCAATCAAGCAAGACGAATATGGAATGCGATAAAAGGAATATAGTAGGCAAGATCACGCTTTATCCCACCCTTTGCCTTATTAATTTGTAAGTTCTATTACAATCATACAGAAAGATGTCATACCTCTAAATAGTCCGTTATACAAGTCCTTACCAGTAATATATAGGCAAAAAGACACAAAATCTTTGCTCACAAGGGCATGTATATGAGACAAGTCTCACAGATCAAAATCAGAAAATAGGAGTGCTAAATCGCGAACCTTACAGCATAACAATGACCTGTTGTTGCAGAAATAACAAACACTATTTAGAGCATTTATGAGTCTAGTATCACAAGATCACCAATGGATAATCAAAAGTCAGGTTGAATACACTGTTTGTATGTCACTATCACAATAAATTCCTATTATTTTGGCTTAATTCCTATTATTTTTGGTTGAAATTGAAGAGCTAAGAAAAAAACGCCGCCATTTCCTCACGCATGCTCATCAAAGCCACAAAACTGATTTTTCATCAATTAATCCACAAGAAATAATAATAATAACAAATTATTAGTAAACCCATAGCGTACAATGGCATTTTATAAATATTATCACATTTTCATATGTATCACAGTTTAGTATATCACAGTTTTGCTAAACAAATTACACCTACAGAGATTTAGTAAAGTAAGCATGTTTTCAATGTTTTCAAATGTAAAAACGGACAGCGTAAATGACAGAAAAAAGTGTTTGCCATTTTAATGCCATTACTCAAACGACGAAGATATTCAGTCGTGGCAAAAACAAATGGCTAGCCTTAGATTTCTGAAACTGATTTAAATTTAGAGATATTGGTGAATAATTATGGCCCCTGGTACTGGTATTTATTTACTAGCTTACTTGATTACTTTCAGGTGACAGAAATTTTAATGTAGTTTCACGTTAATAGTTTCTTTTTTTTTGTGGTAAAAATCTATGCTAGTGCAGAGCCCATGGAATGGCCTAAGTAAAAGTTTTAAAGGGACTGTTTATTTGCCAACGGTAATATTTTCCTCATGAACTTTTAAATATTACTCTTTGAGGAGAAGGCTTAGTGCATTTGCGCTTGGAAGTATCGATTCGGATCAACAATAATAGTGAATGCAGGCGAATCCATGTAGAGACTTTCCCTTATAGTAGATTTTTGGCTAAAATAATGTTTATCCCGAAAATTTGGTAGACTTGATCCTTTTTTTATCACAAATAATGTCAATCATTATCACAGATTCATGTTCCCTTTTTGTGACAAAGCATGAGAATTATTATATAATCTAAGTGGCAAAGTCAAAAGCGAATAGAACCATGCAAGTACTGTAAAAGTGCTGCTCAAGGAATCACAATTTATTGTGCTTCTTCCTAAACTTTATTTAGTTTACAACATACTATGTAATTTTGTTAAATGGAAATTGTTTTCTAGTTTTATTGACTGTATTAGATTCTGTGCTGCATGTGAACTAACGCAGAATTAAAATTCCTAGTCAAATCGTTTACTATTGCTTTGATCTATTTGCTTGAAAACAATGAAAAAATCCCTTCTAGTTTTGATAAGTAACAAAAACTTTGCCTACAAGTAGTAAGTTTCCTGGAAAAGGTCGCAAATAAATGACAACGGTTATATTTGTACATCTGATGGCAAAAGTAACTGAAAAAGAAGCAAAGGTGTGCCAGAGTTGAGTCAGCATTTGTAACATTTTGTCGTAACTCAACATCAATTTGTATCAAAATCTCATAAGTCCCGAAGCCATTGATACAAGACTAGGAGCAAATTCCGGATATATCAGAAAAAATACATATGTAGTAAAGTTTTTATGCCAAAGATATGGTGTTGATACATAATATACAATCACAGTAAAACAGTTTTTTCCCTTCTCCTTAAAAAAGGTAAAATTTCAGAAACAACGATTTGACTCCCCTCCGACGATTTTCTCCTTTTCCCACAATGTTCTCAAAAGGCTTCTTGAAAACATTATTGGAAAAGGAGAAAATGCTGGTAGCCAGCATTTTCTCCTTTTCCCACAATGTTTTCTACCTTATCAAGGACAAACTTCATCATTTGAGCTACCTTTCATTTGTCATCTGCGAATGCTTTTGGACAAGTCTAAAGTTTTAATGTGTGGTAAAGGGTTAAAAACAATGTATTAGAAAAATGTATAAAACTATTATTGAAACATTTTGAGGAAGGAGACATTGCATGTAACGAAGAAATTCAAAAACAAATAAACATCATACCGAAAAAAAAGGGTTATCCAAATAATTTTTTCAACAATGGACGGATGTCTGTGACTCTGTGTCTAATGTGGTCAGGATAACTAGCCATAATATTTATCTGACCGAATTGTTCTACATCCAAAGGTGACACCATCCTTACCAGCATCACTGTCATTGAACGGGTAAACAAGATGAACAATGATCGAAATTTAATCAAATTTGAACACTGATGTTTCATTCGCGTGGACAGTGTAGACAACCATCAGCCTACACATTTCAGTCTATACCTCCGTTGCTTATAGCATTTTGTTTTTCGACAGATTCGGAAAAAATGACGTAATTGTACGGATACAGAAAATAAGTGAACTCTTCCTTTTTTTCGGCAGGATAGGAGATAATAAATCAAAGGGTTTGAAAATACATTTCCATTGCAGATAAAGAACCGTCATGTAATTCTTGTTACAATTAAATTAGGACAGTTTAATGCAAGACCAGCTTACTACTACTATCAAATCTTATCTCAATCAAGGCCCCACACAAATTCAACCAATGTATTGCAATGTCATGAAAGGCTTTGATGGATGATTATTTTGGATGAAAAAACTTCTATAAAGCTTTACAAGATAAGCCCTTTATGGCTCTGGGAAAAAGGATTTGAAAACATTGTGGAAAAAGGCAAAAAGCTCGTACCCAGCATTTTCTCCAAGAACGTTTTTAACTCTTCCAGACACAAATCCATCGTTTGAGCCACACTTATTTTAACCAGTGCAAATGTTTTGGCTTTTTATGTAGCGTACCTAGGCGGACAATGTCCTTAGAGATCGTCAAGTATATAATGTACTGTCTGATCTTGGTCAACCATTTTTCACATTTCTGTATTCTGTGATTCAGAAATGATAAGGATCTAGTCGAAAATACAGCAATGCATGTAAAGGCACTTCTTGTTGATCCACCACTAGCGAGATCATAAGAGATAGCAGCGCATTCAAGTCTTGTGTATGGATGTCATCGCGTATAATCACATGCAGTAGTGTGCTGTTGCCTAGACAAAAGTGGTGCGGTTAACAAAATCTACCTATCGTTTAGCCCTACCACTAGGATACCTACCCCAGGTTACCCCTGGTCTGGATCGACTGGGCTAAGTAGACTCGAGCAAACCTAGTTTAAAGCAAACTGGCTTGAAATCCTGGTCTACCCAGACCTGGATTAGGCCTTGTTCCAGTCTTAGATAAACCTTTGTTATGCAGCTGGCCCAAAGAGACTGAATGTTACACGCAGTAAAAATGTGCAAATTTAAAATGATAATTAGTTGCTTGCAGTCAGTATTAGACTACATCTATTTTTATGGATCAAATGAATATGATGTCAGCATACCCATTAGAATAACACATGTTGATTGATTGATATGTATGGTGTTTAATGCCGTTTTCAACATTATTTCAGTTGTATCGTGGCAGCCAGTGCACCTATCCATGCTTTCCTGGAATTTCTTTTCCCAGTACTCCGCACAATATTCTTTCCAAGCCACTGGCTACTTTCCCACATAATCATCATCGAAACAATGATCAGTGGTGAGAGAGAAATGAATCCTGTCACAGTGGCTATCATCAATCCTTGGAAAGAAATTTGCCAAGCAGGGGATCAAACCAGCGACCTCCTGTTCTCAAGTCCTGTACCCAATCGACTGAGCAACAGGGCTTGGCAATAACAGATGTTCAAGGCGTGTTACCGATTTGGTGACATCCCAACACAGCTTGCCAAAATTCTGTCACAAGGTCTAAAAATACTTTAACCCATTACCACACAATCCCGAGTTTTAATGACCCTGAGAAAGAAGCCTTTTGAAAACGCCGAGAGAAAAGGGGACCATGTTTTCAAAATTGTTTTCTGTCGGGGTCATTAAAACTAGATTCTGTGGTAAAGGTTTAATACTGGAAAAAAAATTACATACATTTGTCCTTCTATGCTGATGTTTTGCCAGCTATAGCCTTCCCTAACCCTTTACAATACAATCCAGAGTTTTAATGACCCTGTGAAAGAGGCCTTTTGAAAACATTTTGGGAAAAGGAGAAAAAGCTGGTAACCTGCATTTTCTCTTTTTAAAGACACATCTCACCATATGAGCCATTTCTAATTTGTGGTGTGCAAATGGTTTTAATTCTGGAAAAAGGTAAGATTTTGTCCTGTAGTTAAGTGTGTTAACTCAGTGATGGATCATTTTTAGCTCTACTGACTGTAAGCTAGCAGAGCTTATGTCATGGCATGGTTTCCATTGTCCGTGCATCCATCTGTCCATCTGTCCATCCATCTGTCTGTTTGTCCGTTAGTCTTTTTCTTGTTTATGCAATAAGGTCTGCATTTGTGGTCAGATTTTCATGAAACTAACACAGTTTGTGTATCTCATCAATAGCTTGAACCCTATTTCTTTTGAAGAAAATCTTACAATCAGTGTGGGAAAAGTAGCCACCTAAATTTCAAATTGTCAATTTCTTGTTTACACAATAGTGTCTTTATTTTTGGTCCGATTTTCATGAAACTTGCACAGTTTTTTTTATCTGATCAATAGCTTAAATCCTACTAATTTTGAAAAAAAATCTGACTATCAGTGCAGGAAAAGTAGCCATTTAAAGTTCAAAATATCAGTTTCTTGATTACAGGATAAAGTCTGCATTTGTGGCTGGTTTTTTTTTTAAACTTGCACAGTTTGTTTATCTGATCAATAATCTGACAGTCAGTGCAGGAAAAGTAGCCATGTAAAGTTCAACATTTCAATTTCTTGTTTACACAATTTAGTCTACATTTGTGGTCGGATTTTGGTGAAACTTGCACAGTTTGTTTATCTCATCAATAGCTTGAACTGTATTTATTTTGAAAAAAATCTGACTATCACTGTGGGAAAAGTAGCTATTTGAAGTTCAAAATTTTTATTTCTTGTTTACGCGATAAGGGCTGCATTTGTGGTCGGATTTTCATGAAACTTGCACAGTTGCTTTGTATCATGCACAGCTTTAACTCTATTGATTTTGAAAAAAATTCACTAATCAGTATGGGAAAAGTAGCCAATTAAATATGAAAATTTAAAATTCTTGATTACGCAATGATGTCGGCAGTTGTGGTTGAATTTTCATGAAACTTGCACAGTTGCTTCATATTATCAATAGTTTGATTTCTATTGATTTGGAAAAAAATGAAACTCAGAATTGGAAAAGGAGCCATTTAAATTTGATTATTTACATTTCTTGTTTACGCAATTAAGTCACATTTTTTATCAAATTCTTTTGAAACTTGCAAAGATTACTTGTATTAACAAGGGATTGAACTCTATTGGTACCACACAGTCGTCCGCGATTCATAGTGGTCTGAGATTTTAGGTAGATGGACGCTAATAAATGAGCTGGAGGACAACAAATTCTACAGTTTACATGTGCATCCTGCTAAGATCAGCCTGTTTATTTAGAACAGTGTCTTCACTGACCACTCTATTGATAGCTAAGGACCCAACCCTACTTCAGGCAATCAGCAAAGACTCTGACCAGACTCTGACTATACGGAGGCTTAGTCAATGTATTTTCTTGAAACACATGTTGAATGTACGAGTTCCTGTGGCCTGGTATGAGGGCTGTTTGAAAAGTTCATCTGCAGCAATTGCCCATGTTGGAAGCATTCATATTTGGTATTGTTGTAGAGATCAACATCTACACGGGTCCCTATAAACTTAGAAACGGAACCGAAACGAAACGCAACGAAACATAACGAAATGGAACGAAACGAAACGCAACAAAACGGGAACGAAACGGAATGGGAACGAAACAAAACGGGAACAAAACGAAATGAAGGGCAATGTAGAAGACAGAGTATTTTCTTTTTTATTATCTTTTTACTCAATTTATTATTTCTTTGTACCATTTCCAACTGTATGATCCTATCTTTCAGGTGGAGCATACAAAAATCACCGCTGTTATTTTACAATCATCTCATGCGTGGTTTTGGGGTTTGAAAATATAGTCAGAATCAAAATTAATTGCTCGTTAGACAGCTTAGATCATAGAAAAGGCTTTTTATTTCACACGAGATGCACGTTTATTACATAATTACCCTTGTTTTCAGTGTAATACAGCCATTACAGATTTTCATATCATACACACGTTTGAGAAAAGCAAATAGTGCCCTATTTGGTCAACAGTATTTTATCATACGCTTCATTTCTAGAAAAAAATTGCTGACCCAGATTAGTTTCAGAAAGTAACTGTCCAAATTGGTGATCGTGACAAAGCTTCGAATTATGTCATCTTTAGATTCAAAACAAAATCATTATATATGTGAGTTTCTTTTGAAAAAATTTTCACTCATACCCGTAAAAGAAGCCACTTTGTAAATTTCAATACACATGTACATGTAGGCCTATACTTTAACCTATCGTGAACTATAATTATTTACATACAGTGATATGATTTAAAAAAAAAAAAAAATTGAAAGAAGTTTGCTTTTGTTAAATTTTTGTTAAAGTCGTCTATAAAATGTTATTTAGCTCGCAAAAGGCTGGTTTACCAACATTTTTCCTAGACTAGTTAAATGACAACTCACTTCAGATCCTATATATCTGATATAATAAGTAAGGTACATGTACAGGATTCTGTATTAGGAAATGACTCGATGGCTTGCTGTAAATATCATGGTTTTTAGCTCACCTGAGCATGAAGTGCTCAGGATGAGCTTTTGTGATCGTGCTTTGACCATAGGACTTTGTCCATCGGACTTTGTCTATCGTGCGGTATTCAGCAATTACCTTGTGTGCACTCTAGAGGCAATATTTTCAGTCGGATACTCACAAAACTTGGTCAGAAATTTTGTCTTGTGATGTCTCGAAAATCTTCGAAATTGGGTCATGTCATAAGAAAGTAGGTCACTGAGCCTTTTCTAAAAAAAATGGTGCGCACTTTAGAGGCCAAATTTTCAGTTCAGTATTCATGAAACTTGGTCAGAATATTTGCTTTTTGATAATATCTAGGACATTTTGAAGCTGGGTCGCGTTTAGTCAAATAGTAGGTCACTGGGTATATCTTAGAACTACTTTGTGTGCACTCCAGAGCCAGACTTTCAGTCTGATACTCATGAAAGTACTTCAGAATGTTTGTCTAGATAATTATCTCAGGCAGACTTAAAATTGGGTCACGTGAATAAGTAGGTCATATGGTCAAATCTTAGAAAAACCTTGTGTTGACAGTAGAGACCACAATTTCAGTGTAATACTCTTGAAACCTGGTCAGAGCGTTTAACTCTTTACCAAACGACAAAATTTTACACATGTTCAAATTGAAAGCATTTGCAGACGACAAATTAAATGTTGCTAAAATGGTGATTTCTGCCTTAGTTAGGGTGGGAAACATTGTGGGAAAAGGATTACCAGCATTTTCTCCTTTTCCCACAATGTTTTCAAAAGGCTTCTTTCTCAGGGTCGTTAAAAGTCGGGATTGTGTGGTAAAGGGTTAATTGATGACATTTCAGCAAATTTTGAAATTAGGTCACAAAAGGTCAAAAAGTAGGGCACTGGTTTAAATCTTAGAGAGAGGTCCTGCATGGCTCATTGGTAAAGTGTAGGACTAATGACCTGGAGGCCCCGGGTGCGAGCCTCACTGGATCCACTTCGTTTTTCGTGGGAATGTCCTTGGGCCAGACACTTCAGAGCCCTAACCTTTTACTGGTGAAACCCAGGAAATTCATGAATATATGAACTGTCGCCGTGATACGACTGAAATAATGTTCAAAGCAACGTAAAACTCCATTCAATCATTAAATCTCAGAAACCCCTTGCATGCATTCAAGACGCTACATTTTCTGTCTGATACTTATGAGAACTGGTCAGATTGTCTTGATGATATCTCGGACACATTTGAAATCGGGTTCGGTAGAGTCAAAAAGTAGCTCACTTGGAAAGTCTTAGAATAATATTGTGTACATTCTAGATGCCACATTTTCAGTCTGTTACTTAGAAAATTTTTCTTGATGAAATCTTGTACAGGTTCAAAATTTGGTCACGTTGGGTAAAAGAGTAGATCATCGGGACAAATCTCAGAAAAACCCTAAGTGCACCCTAGAAAAATATTTTCAGTCCAATACTTATGAAACTTGGTTGGAGCAATTTGTCTTAAAGATATTTTAGAAAAATTATGAAATTGATTCACATCCGGTCAAAAAGTAGGTTCCTGTGACAAATCTCCGGAAAAAAAAAAACTTACATGCACTATAGAGGTCACAGTTTTAGTCATATCTCATGAAAATTGGTCTGATTCTTTATCCTGATGATATCTGGGACATATTGATGAAGTCTGGGACAAGTTCAAAATAGGGTCACATCGAGTAAGAAAATCTTCGAAAAACTTTCTGTGCAATCTAGAAGCCATATTTTCAGTCTGGGACTCATGAAATTTGATCAGAATGTTTGCCTTGATAACCTTTTGAACAAGATAAAACTGGGTCACTTTGGATAAAAAGTTGGTCATTAAGTAACAATCATGTGTTTACATCATCACAGCCAGGATGACTTCAACTTAATCAATCCTAGACAGCTTTACTCAGGTTAGTGCTTTAGGGCCAATGGCCGTCTTATATTATCTTTTCTATTCTGATTTTTATTCCCATACATGACAAGTTAAATGTATCAAACTCATTCTTTTTTCCTTTTTTTTTGTTGTTTTGTTTTGTTTTAGTTGTCAGTACGATATTTTGCAAAATGAATAGTAAACGTTTGTTACTAATGTTCGTCTTGCTCAGTATTCCGTGTTCCTCTAAGTCTTTTGACATTAAAGTGTAAAAGAATTCGGAGGTGAATCAATCCCGAGTCACAATGATGTTAGCTGCTCTAAATCCAAAGGCTTTATGATAGTCTAGTAGATAGTCAGGGTCTGTCTTCGTCAGTATGTTTAAACGAATTTCTCCCCTGAAGCTGTTTTACTGATTTCAGCCAAATTTCATATGCTGCTTACATGAACAAGTGAAAGAAAAGGACAGTTTATTAACCCTTAGGCTGCTCAGCGCAACTCGCTGCACTTTTGCGGACAGTGTACTTAAATATCAGGCTGCACAAAACATACAGTCTTGATCTGTGGTCTACACTGTCCGATACGGTATTTTCCTTCCGGCGAAATCAACTCTGAAATCGCAGTATTGGATCTAATCTATTGAGTTTAAAAGTTAGCTTTATTCAAGCAGTTTCATGGTTAAATCAATTGTGATTCCCATTACGAGATGACAGTCTGGTCCTCAAAGGTCCAAGTCAAGGTCATTAGTGTCCTCAAGAAAATGTGAAAGATCCAGGGAGATCCACAGTCCTAGAAAGCAAGCTAATACATGTACAGTTTACAAAGAATTTAGACAAGATGCAAGTCGGGTTAGCCGTATTGTTACAGAAAACAGCTCTAGCTGATGCCCTCTTTACTTCTTCCTGTGTTTTGGGCCTGAAAACGCACATTTTCATAACTGTTCACCTGCAATATGCCAGTTTAAGGAGCGTCAAAGATGGGATGTGTTACGTATGTAGACATCAAATGAGTAAAGCATATTACATTTGCAGAAGTAATAAAGAAATAACAACTGTTTTTGTTCAGAGAAATATCATTTTTATAGCCATAACACATGCCAGCCACATGCTTGTGTTTAATCAATGCATTTTAATCATGCTATTTAAAAGCATTGAAATTATTGTGAAGATGATAATTTGTTATTGTACAGTCGGCCCAAGTGTTTCGTTGTTGCCTGAAAAATGAATTTTAAAACTATGTAGCTAAATTTCTTCTTTACTTTTTACCTGATTTTAAAATACATTTTTCTGCCAGCGAATAAAGCTTGGATCACAGCACAATAACAGATTGTGGTCTTCACAATATTTTACATACTTTATAAAGCTATGATTTCAATATAAATGCATTTTAACACCTGCATTGTTTATTTTTGGCTGATATTGGGCCTTTAATATAACAGAAGTGTTTCAGCACAGAAATTACTTCTATCCAGCATTCAGTGCACTGGAATTTAAACTGCACTACCCGCCCTGGACTCGAGCACTCGGATATATCAATATTAGAAATGACCTCCCTAGACCCCTGTAGATTTGGGGTCAAGGAAAAATATTTCCATTGCTGATGTATTTCGGTGACCCCGGCTTCCAAGATTTTTATATGTATTGTAAATAATCATGGCAAGTGTTATAGGGTCTTCAAGCGATTTATAGACAGACGATGCATGAAGAAAGTGGGTATCAGTATGTAGATGTACCAAATCAGAATAAAGACCTTTTAGACTTAATGCAAGAACACTGAAAAAATCTGACAAAAAATGTTGCCAAATTAATCAATTAGCCATAAATATAAATCATAATCCGATCATTGCCATGCAAAAAAGCACCCCTTTTTTTTTCAACAAAGTGAAAAATGGAATTCATACAAACACAATAAGATGACATGTCTTCATTTTAACATCCCGGATCCGCAGTAATGGCACAATTGACGTGCAATCAAGAGGAAGGAAATTCAAAAGAAGAAGAAAAAAAAAAATAGGTCTCAATTCTCTTTGATTTTTGTACCATTTCGTTTCGTTCCGTTTCGTTTCGTTGTGTTTCGTTCCGTTTTGTTACGTTTCGTTCCATTTCGTTGCGTTTCGTTTCGGTTCCATTTCTAAGTTTATAGGGACCCCATCTACACTTTAATACACAATTCGTATGCACCTGCTACTAAATACAGTCAAAAGAGCATATATATATTCCTACTGTTTTTATACTGGAAACTGTAATGGTCGAACCCACCCTACTCAGAAAAAAGGAGGGTGTTGCGTTTGAAATAATGTTTCTTCGAGAAAATACCAGAAACCGAAAATTTTACAAAGAAAGAATCACAGTGTTCTGCTTTAAGAAATATTTGCTTTCCGTTAGTTTTTTGCAGTCGTGGTAGGGTCAACAATAGAAATTTTATGGAATTACATATATACCCGAAAACAGATCTTCATGTATTGAGACAGTGACATTTTTTTTTTAAAATCTGATTAACATTTCACGTACAATTTCATTATTGAACTAGTTCACTTTACTGCATCATGTACTCATGATTATCTGATACAGATAAAGAATGGCTGTACCAGCGTCTCAAAAATCCTAACATAAGTAATACCGACGATATTCTTATAGCTTGAGACATGTTTTACTGCACAAAATTCCTGCCACTGCCCATGATACTACTGCATTTTTCCTATACTCTGCATGTGCTAGACTACTCGCAGGACCTGCGAGAAGAACTGGGTTCAAGTCAAGATGTGTGCCTTTTTCTTTCCATATGACCATACTCCAACAATTAAATTCTCTTGTAACTAATGTTGGCAAATGTGAAAATGATACTAATTAGTAAATAATATCCTTTCGCGCGGTACATTGCATTAGATTCTATTATATTCTCTATAAATCGCCATACAGTCAGCTAGCAAGATGCCGTCCAGTATTTCTATGCAGTGTCACAAATTGCCGTACTCAAGCCTTCCAAGTTTTATCATGTTTTTATTGATTTCTAGTATTGTTTGGAGAAAACTATTATTGATGCATAAAACATCAAAATGAAGAATTTTCTTAACCTGGACATGACCAGTTTTTGTTTATCACTGCTTCAGCTGGTACCATGTTCCGGAGGCGATGATACAAGGTGAGGGTGAAAGCTTTTGAAAACATTGTGGGAAAAGGAGAACATGCTAGTAAGCAGCAATTTCTCCTTTTTCCATAGCATTTTTACCCTCTCAGAGAACTTGCAGCTCATTTGTTCTGATTTTAAATTTGTTGTCTGCCAATAGTTTGAATTTTAGAGAGTCTAAAATTTGTTGTTTTTTGAAAGGGTTAAGCCTTTCCCAAATAATCCCAAGTTTAAACTAACCTGAACAGAAAGCTTCTGTAAACGTTGTGGGGAAAGGAGAAAAATCTGGTAACCAGCATTTTTCTTCTTTTCTCACAATGTTTTCTGCCCTCTTAAGAAAATCCCGTCATTTGAGTTACATTTAACCCTTAAAGTGCCTTTCATGAATATAGTTGCCTTTGCAGCCAGTGTAGATCAAGATCAGACTTCACAAAATGTGCAGTTTGATCTTTGATCTACACTGTCCACTTTGCTGAAACAGCAAACACAAGAGGCAACCACGAAATTACAATTATCTGCATCTCATTCTGGAACGAAAATGCCCAGTGGGTTTATTGTGCATGATGAATGATAGCAAGCAAGTCATCACATGATCTTGGATCCATAAAGTCTGTTTTGTCTATCAACAGACTGAATCATGAGGTAGACGGGTCCTTTGGCATACAGAAAATTGACTTACAGTGAAAAGTTTCAGCCCAGCCATCCTGCGCAGACCTCACAGGCTGACCTAGGTCGATACTTTTCGCAGCTGCATTAAGCCCTCTTTTTACAGAGCATGGCTCATGTGTTTATCTCTTTACCAAAGGAAGAAATTTTAAACTAGATTGAAAGCATCTGCATACAACAAATGAAAAATGTCTCAAGCGGGTGACCTTTTCTCTCAAAGGTTAGAAAACATTGTGGGAAAAGGAGTAAATGCTGGTACCCAGCATTTTCTCCTTTTCCCACAATATTTTCAAAACCTCTTCCCTCAGGGTCATTGAAACTCAGCGTTGTGAAGTAAAGGGTTAATCACCACTCCCTACTCTGTAGTCAAACACTCGATACTTTTGGTGGGAATAAAGCTATTAAATTGCAATGATTAAAACTGTCTGTTTTCCTGACTGAAAAAGCTATTTTCATTATGTTTAACCAGTTACCTTACAGTACAAAATTTTAACAACCTTTAGAAAGACTACTTTTGAAAATATTGTAGAAAAAGGAGAAAATGCTGGTAACCAGCATTTTCTCCTTTTCACACAATGTTTTCTACCCTTTCAAAGACAATGCCCACTATGTTAGTACATTGATTTGTGGTTTGCAGATGGTTTGAGTTTAGACAAGCCCCAAATTTTGTCATCTAGTGAAAAGTTATCAATCTATTCCTTTTCCAGACCGATCAGTGGTGACCTTTTATCCTTTACCACACGATCCCAACTTTTAAGAAGAAGAAGGCTTCTCAAAACATTGCAGGAAAAGGAGAGAATAGTTGGAACAAGCATTTTCTGCTTTACCCACAATGTAACTTCTCTAACCTTCCAAAATGAAATTCAGTTTGTATGTGTCTTTTCTTTTGTCGTCTACAAAAGTTAATGTTTGCAATATGGACAAGTATAAAATTTGGGCATGTGGTAGAGATCTATGGAGTAATGGGACATTTGATTCTTATCCCATACACAAACAATTCTGAGTTTTATTGTTTTTTACGAAAACTTATGAAAATATTGTGGGAAAAGGAGAAAATTCAGGAGACTAGCACAATGTAATCTGCAATTTTCAAAAACAAATCACATATTTTTAGCCACATTTGATTTCTGCGAATGCCCTCAATATTTACAAGTCTAAAAGTGTTGTCATATGGTATATGTTAAACCATAGAATGCCAAGCATGGATATAGATAGAGAATAGATGGTTGGTGTCTTGGACTGAGGGTGTTTATCAGGCAAGACAGAAATTTCATCCCATGAACCAAAGGCAAATTGGATAAAATTCTGGAGCCGAGCATGATAAACTTTCCAAACCAAGGCATCAACCATCTATTCTATTTATCCTGTTTCTCAATTATAATTTGTATTGTGCCAAATTGTATCTTCGACTCGAAAAAATGCACATATCAGCATCTTTTTGCTTATTAACTCATATCCTGCTAAATAAGTGAAATGGAACTTTCAAGCCGATAGTTAAAACCAAAATTTCGCTATTTCAAAGGTATTTTGGGAGGAAAAATATCTCCTGATTGGACAGTGACGACCAAGATCAGACTACACATTCTGTGTAGTCTGATCTTGATCTACACTGTCCTCTAAAATTCAGTGAATCACGCTTAACAGCTTATAGAGATGAAGAACTATGTAAAGCATCCTTATACAGCACATGCAGCTGCAATAATGACACCTTGAATGTTGTCCGATTACGACATGAACATGACTTTATACAGTGAAAAAATGTGCTGAAAGAAGCCAAATATTTCTCTGTTTTTTGTGTGTGTTTTAACATGTAAGAAAAGAAAACAATGGGGTTTACATATTGAAACTATTGATACATGTTTAATATTGGGCAACAATTCTTGCTGTCAGTACTTTCATTCAATCACTGGGATACTCATTTAACCCTTTCACGACTATAGTTGCCTTTTGCGGCCAATGTAGATCAAGACCTGGCTGCAAAAAACATGCAGCCTGATCTTTGATCTACACTTTCCGCTTTGCTGAGACACCAGACATAAAAAATGACCACAAAATTGTAATTATCTTGGTGCTATTCTGGACTGAAAATGTCCATTGGGTTGATTCGTCGCTTGAAGGGTTAAAAGTAGTCCAAGTTGGTAGGTGTGCACCTCCTTAGTCACATGGCAAACTGACAGTTAATAAAACAAATGAGCCATGCTCTGTGAAAAAGGGGGATCTGCATCTGCAAAAAGTAACAACCCATGTCAGCCTGCACAGTTTGTGCAGGCTGACACGGTCAACACTTTTTTGCTATTGACTAATTTTCTGCATGTCAAAAGACCATTCTACCTCATGATTCAGTCGATTGTTAGACAAAATGGCTATTATGGACTTACATTTATGTGATGGCTTGCTTAATATCATGCCTCACAAAAATGCATCAGGCCCCCTTTTCACAGAGCATGGCTCAAATATATGGCCTTGATTCATACCTTACGTAGTAAACTTATGTAGCAGAGAATGATTCTTTTCTTATGCTATCTTGAGATTTAATATTTTCATAAGTTGACTGTTACCCGAAACCCAATACTATTTTTTATCAAAATGAAAAACCCCAGGAAAAAGAGGCTATTGCTCGTGAGGTTACTTTTCATTATTATGCCCCCCTTCGAAGAAGCGGGGGTATATTGCTTTGCACTTGTCGGTCGGTCCGTTGGTCCGTCGGTCGGTCCGTCCGTAGACCACATTTTTGTCCGGAGCATAACTCAAAAAGTATTTCAGGTATCATCTTGAAACTACATAGGTGGATAGATCTCACTAAGGAGAAGTGCAGTGCACAAGAATCATAACTCTGCCCATCATATTTATGGAGTTATTGCCCTTTGTTGATTTTCATACTTAATTTTTGTCCAGAGCATAACTCTAAAAGTATTTCAGGTATCATCTTGAAACCTCATAGGTGGATAGATCTCATTAAGGAGAAGTGCAGTGCACAAGTACCATAACTCTGCCCATCATATTTTTGGAGTTATTGCCCTTTGTTGATTTTCATACTTAATTTTTGTCCGGAGCATAACTCAAAAAGTATTTCAGATATCACCTTGAAACCTCATAGGTGGATTAATCTTATTAAGGAGAAGTGCAGTGCACAAGTACCATAACTCTGCCCATCATATTTTTGGAGTTATTGCCCTTTGTTGATTTTCATACTTAATTTTTGTCCGGAGCATAACTCAAAAAGTATTTCAGATATCACCTTGAAACCTCATAGGTGGATTAATCTTATTAAGGAGAAGTGCAGTGCACAAGAACCATAACTCTGCCCATCATATTTTTGGAGTTATTGCCCTTTGTTGATTTTCATACTTAATTTTTGTCCGGAGCATAACTCAAAAGGTTTTCAGATATCATCTTGAAACTTTACATGTGGATAGATCTTATTCAGGAGAAGTGCACTGCACAAGAACCATAACTCTGCCCTTTATATTTTTGCAGTTACTGCCCTTTGTTGATTTTCGTACTTAATTTTTTTCCGGAGCATAACTCAAAAAGTATGTGAGGTAAAATCATGAAACCTTATAAGTTGATAGTTCACATAAATGGGAAGTGCAGTGCCCAAGAATTGTTAATTTATCATTAATAATTTTTGAGTAATTACCCTTTGTTCGTTTTTACACTTTGAACTTAACAGTTTATAATCACGTTATATTTAGAATTGGATGCCATTAGGGGGGCATACATGTTTTACAAACATCTCTTGTTTTACTTCTCTTTGAGCCACAAAAGAGTTTCAAAATTCATATTCCAGTATCTCTTATGCCATCTACCTTTTTGAAAGATATTACTTGTTTACAGTTTTAAGCTTAAAAATTATGGTGGGGCTGTTCGAAAAGGGGGTGAAAGAATGGTTTGCTTGTTCCCATTTTTTCTATGTGTGTGTTACACACTTGACTTTGTACAATTGTGTTATGGATGCTTTGCTTTTGTATCTAAATGAAAATATCTGTTTCATTTGTGCAGCATTTTCTCTGTTTCCCACAATGTTGTGTCCATTTTCAAGAGCAAATCCCACTGTTTGATTCACATTTAGTTTGTTGTCTGCAAATGCTCTCAATTTTAACAGGTACACAACTTTGTCATTTGGAAAAGGATTAACTCTTTACTAGATGACAAAATATTGGAAATTGGCAGATGACGAATATTGCTCAAATGATAATTTCTGTCTTTGCTCAGGTAGAAAACATTGTGGGAAAAGGAGAAAATGCTAGTTACAAACATTTTCTTCTTTTCCCACAATGTTTTCAAAAGCCTTCTCCTTCAGGGTTGGGATTGTGTGGTAAAGGTATAAGGGGAGCTAATCAGATTTCTAAAATCTTGCAAAATTTACAATTTTAGAATTTGCCGACAACAAATAAAAATTGTCTTTCGAAAGGTAGAAAACATTATAAGAAAAGGAGAAAGTGGTTCCAGAAGATTTTTTTCTCAGGGTTGTTACAACTCATGAATGTGTGGTAAAGGGTTTATGGGTTACGTAGCCTCTTAAACCCTTTACCACACAATCCCAAGTTTTAACGACCCTAATGGAGATGGTTTTTGAAAACATGGAGGGAGATGGAGAAAATCCTGGTAACCAGCATTTTCTCCTTTTCCCACAGTTCTTAATCGGGCGGTAGACCGATTAGAGAGATGGAAAAATTTGGAAACCCGTCTACTCAGGGCAAACTGGTGTAACTGCAACTCGGAACAGCTTTTACTTACAGCACTTTAACGCTTATACCTGCTGTGATGACCTTATTACAAAAACTACTTTTGACCCAGATAACCGCACTTTTGACCCAGATAAGCACAGGAATAGTAATTAGCGGTAAACAGGCGTTAAGTAATGTCAAGTAATCCCATAATAACTTTTCAATTATGTAATAAACGGCGGTTACAATTTGTTTAGTATTGAAGTTTGTCATAATTACAGTATTATCAAAATCTCTGGCCAGCAAAAACTGGAGCAGTTTACTTTCAACACGATTATAAGAAATATGGTCAGTAATTAGCAGCAACTTTATGAATGAAACGAGTGCGAATCAAGTGTATTGGGTGATGTGAACACATTTTGTAGTTGTCTGCTGTCCATGTCATTCGGCAAATTTCGAGTGATCCGTTGATAGTTATACGTAGTTACGGGATCGGCCGAGTTGTGACGAGTGCTCTCCGTATATGTAGCAGGTGTTGAAAAGATAATAGGTCATTTTGGTCTTGAGGGGAATAAAATCGCAACAGGAAACATTGCTTGAAAAGAAATTGAAAATTTAGATTGCTCTGCCTAAGAGAAAACTGATGTAAATGCAACTCGTAACAGCCGTAAGTTTAAAATAGTAACCGGCTGGTCGTTTAATGTTAGCGAGGCGAAGCGTGTGAAGCTGTAGGGACAAAGGGTATAGAGTTGTGTAAAGGTTATGGCCCTCGCGGAGAGGCCATTACATAAACATTTTCAGAATGGACTGGCAATTCATCGCTTGCAACCTTAGTACCCAGACTGTCCATTCGCAATACTGACTGATTATGCATCTTTCAGCGTATGATGTATTAACCCCTAGGCTGCTAAGTGCGACTCACTGACCTATTTTGCGGATAGTATAGATTAAGATCAGACTGCACAGAACGTGCAGTCTGATCTTGGATGTATACTGTCCGATAAGGAGATATTTCTTTTTCCAAAAAAGAATAAGTTTGACATAGAATTATTCGGGCTTTACCACTGGTTTGAAATTTCATTTCAGTGTTTTAGCGGGATAAGGGTTGAATTATTTTCACAGTCCCTTTTCCTCTCCTTCCAGCCATGGCACTACCATTTTACACTCACTTACATGTTTCTTCTTGGCGAGTTTCTACAGACTGGAATCAGTCTGTAAATCCTTGACCAAACAATCCTGTGTGGCTTTGAAAATATCATTGGAAAAACTGTATGTATTCAGCATGTTCTCTTTTTTTCCACAGCATTTTTCACCCATTTAAAAGATTTTCAAAATTTTGTCAAATAGAACATTTTCATCGAGGATAAAAAAAACCCTGAAACGGTCACACAAATAAGCTCACTTACTGTTATATTCTCCATATCTGAATCAACGGACCAGGGAAAAAGTCTTTGCAGAGAGTGCAGATTCAGACCAGACTGCTCAGAACATGCAGTCAGATCTTGGATCTGTCATGCCAGTTTTCCGAGTTATTCTACTCAAGACAGCAATGGTCCTGCAAAATTTAGGCTGCTTTTCTATGCTTAACATGTCTATTTTAACAATTTAGCGCTCTAAGCGTGCAAATGTCAGCAACATGTTTGTCTCATCAGCTATTCCACATTGGTCGATTCTCATCCTTTCCACATTTCAGATAAAGAGATCAAGGCTACCGCAGTTATGCTCTTACTGATTAGAATGACTCAAATACAATTACTTGTGTTGGCTATGGACAAGTAAAGTCGCTTTTGAAGACAATAAAAGATAAAGATCAGACTGTCCTTTGAACGCAATGCAGTTTAATATCAAAAACGTTCATATCTTAGATCTAATTGTCTGTTTATTTGGGATGTATATGGGGAAAAAAAATGACCATGAAATTGAAGCCTAATGTTTGATATTGTTTCCCTGACTGTAAAAGGCTAGTCGATTAACTGAGTGTTTTAACTCTTAACCAAACTATCCTTTGTTAATGCCCATGAGAAAGAAGTTGAAAACATTGTGAGAAAAGGGGAAAATGCAAGTTACCATTTTCTCCTTTTCCCATGTTTTTTTACCCTTTCAACGATTCAGATCATCATTTGGTCTACATTTAATCGTCATGTGCAGATGCTTTTGATTTGGACAAGTCTAAAATTTTATTATTTAGTAAAGAGTTGACGGTTAGAGAGCTATTGGGTATCTACATTCTTTGAAAGTATAATGTAGGAGAAATTTGCCAGCAGACGTTTGGACTGGGCGATTTGGCCCGCTAAAAAATAAGTAGGACAGTTTGTGAAGATGAATACAATGTCTTGTTCAAAATGGAAAAATGAAAGGCCTACAAGCAGCCAAAAGTAAACAATTCCAAAGTTATAATGCAGACATATGTTATACGGCTTTTATATGTTACAATACAGTTACCAAAGTTGCCAAAGTTACAGAAAAGAATATATGTATTTTTTCACTCTTTTAAAGGGTTGTTAGGTACTGCTGTTCATGATGAGTGATATCTAAAACTTGATAATCGGTATTGCTGATCAGAATTGTCACATATCTTTTACGTTCTATTGCTGTCGGCTGGCAAACATAACTTATATTTTAACCAATCGTTGAACTACTAATTTGTAAAAGACAGTTTGAAAAAGTGGAATCCTATGTAGCTCATTTGTAACGGTGTAGGATATTTTGTCCAATACATAGTTCAAACATCTACCATCTGATTTGTGATTTCAAACCACTGTAATTATTCAGTGTCGACCGATTACAGTACTTACAGCACTTTGATTTGTGTCTGCTCTCTCACTAATTCCTTCTTTTGAGCTTCACTTAATTTCTCTTCTGCAAATGCTTTGAAATGGAGCCAGTCTATAACTTTGACACTTGGTAAAGGGGTTAAGCAATTTTACATTTTGTGCCAGAATTTTGCAAGGACTTGTGGGAATGCCACATATTATTTCATGCTTTTTGGTAGTTTATCAAGAAACAATGGTGGATTATGGTTTGATATTTCATGGTTACGACCAGTGAAAAATTCATATTTTCTAACTCTTCAATTGAAGTTTGAAACAATAGTTCCAACACTCTGGTTATGTAGGTAAACAGCGCATGCCATTCATCCAGAGGGACACATGACATAATTTACCCTAAATTTCTCGCGCTTTACGTAATGCTGTATCGCGTTGTTATGTGAGGGGGTACGCCACGGGGAATTACCCAAAACAACTGTACTGGATTTTGATGAAAGTCCCAACAGAAAAAGGGCATGAAATAAATAGAATACTTGTTTTTTTCAGTGAAAGATCAAAATTTATTTCACCTCGTAAACATCATCAGTAATTTTTTCAGTCATGGCTGTGCCACTTGTGAAAATATTACCTATGATGTTCACTCGATGAAATAAATTTTGATCTTTCACCCAAAATAACATAATTATATCCTCTTTATCAATAATAAACAGGCTGAATCAAAAGGTGGAATGGTCCTTGGACATGCACAAAATTCACCATTGACTAAAAGTTGTGACCCGTGTCAGCCTGCTCAGACTTCACAGGTTGACAAGGATCAAAACTTTTTGCAAATACATTAACCCTTTACCACACAATCCTGACTTTTAACGACCCTAAGAAAGAAGCCTTTTGAAAACATTGTGGGGAAAAGGAGAAAATGCTGGTAACCAGCATTTTCTCCTTTTTCCCACAATGTTTTCTACCCTTTCCAAAACAGATTTCAGTTTTTCAGTCATGTTTAGTTTGTCTTCTGCAAATGCTTTCAATTTGGACCAGTCTGAAATTTTGTCATTTGGTAAAGAGTTAAACCCCTGTTTCAAAGAGCATGACACATTTATTTTTGCACTCAGCTGAAGTTAACTCTTTACTAAATGACATAATTTTGGACTCAACCAAATTCAGAGAATTTGCAGATTACTTAAATTTAGCTTAACCTTTTTCCTCATGGCAAAAGTTTAGACTTACCCAGATTCAAAGCATTCTTAGATGATAAATTACTAGGTCAGAAAACATTGTGGAAAAAGAAGAAAATGACGGTTACCAGCATTTCCTCCTTTTCCCACAGTGTTTTCAAAGACTTTCCTACTCATGGTCATTAAAAGTCGGGATTGTGTGGTTTAGGGTTGAAGACCTGTCTTTGATTGGGTAGAAAACATTGTGGGAAAAAGAGAAGAAGCCTTTAACCAGCATTTTTTCCTTTTTTCATTATGTTTTCAAAAGCCCTCACTTTCAGGGTCATTAAAACTCAGGATTGTGTCATAAAGAGTTTACTCTTTCCAGATGACAAAATTTTTTACTCTTCCATATTGAAAGTACCAGTGTCTGCAGACAAGAAATTGAATAAGGTGCAAATGACAGGATTTGTCTTTAAAACATAAAAAACATTGTGAGGAAAGGAGAAAATGCCATTTCAAATTTTCCAAACAATTTTTTCAAAACTTCTTTTGTATCTTTAAAAACAGGCTTCAGTCGTTAGAAGCACTTTTTTTTTGCAGTTAATCAGAACTTCACATTAACACTGATGAATATTACTTGACATATTTCATTTTGCAAGCTTAAAACACTGGAGAGATACCTTCAGTAAAAAGTTGCAATCCTTGGTTTTCACAACCATAGGAAAGGAAAAACGGCTTTTGAAAACATTTTGGGAAACAGAGAAAATGCTGGTTACCAGTATTTTCTCCTTTATACACAATGTTTTCAACCCTATCAGAGAGCTTAAGCTTTTTTTGACCAATTCTTTATTTTTGTTGTCTGCAGATGTTTTCAGTTTGAAAGAGTCTTAAATTAGCCATTTGGAAAAGGGTTAAATTACTGGATGGTCCTTTTGCAAGCTGTAACTAAGGCTACTAAGGCCATTTTTATGAGATCACATGATGCCATTGAATTGATTTGAATAATTAGGATTCTTAGTGATCAGCCTGTCTTATTGATCATTATGACATTCATAGCTCCAGACAGAGGGAGTGATTTTGATTTTAAATTTGAAAATACTAATTATTCTCCACTAAATCCTATGTTATGGGTACTCATTAGAATCATCTCATTGAGACAGTTCTAATGAGTACCCACAACATATGGTTTTGAAGAGAAGTAATGGATTTTAATGTTATCACTCCCTCTTATCTGGAGCTCTGGACATTCCTTAACTCTTTACCAAACGACAAAATTTTAGACTGATTCAAATTGAAAGCATTTGCAGATGATAAATAAATATGGATGAAAAATTGAAATTTGTCTTGGTAAAGGTAGAAAACATTGTAGGAAAGGGGGAAAATGCTGGTTACTAGCATTTTCTCCTTTTCCCACAAAGTTTTCAAAATGCTTCTTTCACAGGGTCGTTAAAAGTCGGGATTGTGTCATAAGAGTTAAAAGTCTGCAAAATTTCAACACAAAATCTAAAAATACTTAGAAGGCTACATAGCCCATTAAACTTTTATCAAACGGCAATATTTAGACCTGTCCAAATTGAAAGCATTTGCAGACAAAAAATTAAATGTGACTCAAAAACTGAAATTTCTCTTTGGGGGTTTAAAAAAAAACATTGTGGGAAAAGGAGAAAATGCTGGTTACCAGCATTTTTTCCTTTTCCAACAATATTTTCAAAAGCTTTCATCAGTAGAGTTGTTAAAACTCGGGATTGTGTGCTAAAAGGTTAACTCAACCAAACTCTTAACTCATCCATACTGAAAACATTTGCAGACGACAAATTAAATGTGGTTCAAATGATGAATTTTGTCTTAGAAAGGGTAGAAAACATCATGGTTTGATTGATTTCATGGCATTTAATGTTATTTCACTTATATCTCTGCAGCCAGAGCACAAAAATCCATGCTTTCCTGGTGTTTCTGTTACCAGTACTTGGCACAAAATCCTTCCAAGGCACTGGTTGCTTTCCCACATAACCATGCTTGAAGTAATGATCAGTGGTTACTGGGTGAAAGAGGGATGAATCCTGTATAATGCTATTTAAGATCCACCAATTTTATATAGTGGATTCAGCAAGCACAGGCTGGTGGCAAACCTGAATGCAACATTGCAGAAGAAGTGAGCCACACTCTGGCTAAAACAGGCTTAATGCATCTCCATGATACATTATACCAAGCAAGTCATCATATAATTATAGTTCCCTAATGGCTACTTTTTTAATAACCAACTTAATCCTTTCGGCAAACCTCCGGTGATTCGGTGATTAAGTTCCTCAGGTGTATCATGTAGCTTGATATGCTCCTACATGGTACATTTCTTCGCCAGGAGTATATCGTTTTACTGTTATCAAAATTACAAGGCTCCTCTTAAAAAAGAAAACATGAGTCACAATTTTCTATCGATATCCTTCTAAGAATATTTCCATTAGCACGTTAGCAAACACTTTGCACATTCAATTTTTAGTGTGGTTTATCAATTCCAATGGGAGCTTTCTTCGACAGATCGATAGATGTGAATAACTTAACCGTGGTTGTTAATGTCCCTGCTAAGCGATATACAAGGGCGCTGCCATGTTTAAGATCATATGCTTGGTAGTTCAAAATGGAAACTTCCTTTATACGGACAAGGTAAGATGTAGGAACTGAATCAGACGAGTTGTGATGAGTGAGACTTAATCTAAATCATGTGGTAGACTGGTCCCTGGACACATAGAAAATTGACCAATAGCAAAAAGTTTTGGCCCAGGTAGGCCTGCTTGAACTAAAATATTTTTTGCAGATGTATTAACCCCCCTTTCACAGAGCTCAAATGCTTATTATATTTTTTGACAACAACAATTATTTCACAATATAAGTAGGAACCAACTCTACACCAACCCATGCTTTGCTGGAGTTTCCTTTTACCCTTTACCACACAATCCCAAGATTTCAAGACCCTAAAAGAGAAGGCTTTTGAAAACGGGAAAAGGAGAGAATGTTGGTTACCAGCATTTTCTCCTTTTCCTGCAATGTTTTCTACCCTATCAAAGACAGAAATCATTATTTGACCTACATTTAATTGTTGTCTGTAAATGCTTTCAATTTTGACGAATCCCTTATTATGTCGTTTGGTTAAGAGTTTATCAGTTCTTAACAAAATATTCTTCACAAGCCACTGACTGCTTACCCTAATAACAACCCTCAAAGCAATGATCAGAGGTGAAAGACGAATGAATCCCATTGCAGTCTCTATCATCAATCCTTTGAAAGAAATTGGCTGAGCTAGGGATTTGAAAGAGTGACTCTGTGGTTTCAGACCCTGTATGTTACTGATTGTGCTAGAAGGCCTGGCCTTTAGTTTGTCATCTGCAAATCCTTTCAATTTGGATAAGTCTAAAATTTTGTCATCTGATAGAGTTTTATTTTATTAACAGACAACTCATCAATATAGAATGACATCTCCTAATTATGGTACAACCTGGGATACCCACTGCTGGGACAAAAGTAGCAATCACATAAAGGACCCATTGGTTAGCATCTGCTGGGACAACAGTAACAATGGGACAACAGTACCAATCACATGAAGGACCCATTGGCTAGCCACTACTGGGACAACAGTAACAATCACATGCAGGACCAATTGGCTAGCCACTACTGGGACAACAGTAACAATCACATGCAGGACCCATTAGCTAGCCACTACCAAGACAACAGTAACAGTCTCATGCAGGACCAATTGGCGAGCCACTGCTGGGACAACAGTAACATTCGCATGCAGGACCCATTGGTTAGCCACTACTGGGACAACAGTAACAATCACATGCAGGACCCATTGGTTAGCCACTACTGGGAAAACAGTAATAATCACATGCAAGACCCGTTGGCTAGCCACTGCCAGGACAACAGTAGCAGTCACATGCAGGACCTATTGGCTATCCACTACTGGGACAGCAGTAACAATGGCATGCAGGACCCGTTGGCTAGCCTCTACTGGGCAACAGTAACAATTGTAAGCAGGACCCATTCGCTAGCCACTACTGGGACAACAGTAACAGTCACATGCAGGACCCATTGGCTAGCCACGGCTGGAACAACAGTAACAATCATATGCAGGACCCATTGGCTAGCCACTACTGGGACAACAGTAACAATCACATGCAGGACCCATTGGCTAGCCACTACTGGGACAACAGTAACAATTGCATGCAGGACCCATTGGCTAGCTACTGCTGGAACAACAGCAACAGTCGCATGCAGGACCCATTGGCTAGCCACTGCTGGGACAACAGTAACAATCACATGCAGGACCTGTTTGCTAGCCTCTACTGGGACAACAGTAACAATCACAAGCAGGACCCATTGGTTAGCCACTACTGGGACAACAGTAACAATCACATGCAAGACCCGTTGGCTAGCCACTGCAAGGACAACAGTAGCAGTCACATGCAGGACCCATTGGCTATCCACTACTGGGACAACAGTAACAATGGCATGCAGGACCCGTTGGCTAGCCTCTAGTGGGCAACAGTAACAATTGCAAGCAGGACCCATTGGCTAGCCACTACTGGGACAACAGTAACAATTGCAAGCAGCTCCCATTGGCTAGCCACTACTAGGACAACAGTAACCATCACATGCAGGACCCATTGGCTAGCCACTGCTGGGACAACAGTAACAATCACATGCAGGACCCATTGGCTAGCCTATACTGGGACAAAGGTAACAATCGCATGCAGGATAAATTAGCAAGCCACTCCTTGGACAACAGTAACAATTGCAAGCAGGACCCATTGGCTAGCCTCTACTGGGACAACAGTAACAATCACATGCAGGACCTATTGGCTAGCCACTGCGGGACAACAGTAACAATCACATGCAGGACCCATTGGCTAGCCACTACCGGGACAATAGTAACAATTACATGCAGAACCCGTTGACTAGCCACTGCTGCGACAACAGTAACAATCACAAGCAGGACCCATTGGTTAGCCACTGCTGGGACAACAGTAACAATTACATGCAAGACCCGTTGACTAGCCACTGCTGGAACAAGAGTAACAATTACATGAAGGACCCATTGGCTAGTCTCTACTGGGACAACAGTAACAATGGTACAACAGTAACAATCACATGCAGGACCCATTGGCTAGCCATGGCTGGGACAATAGTAACAATCACATGCAGGACCCATTGGCTAGCCTCTACTGGGACAACAGTAACAATTGCATGCAGGACCCATTAGCTAGCCACTACTGGGACAACAGTAACAATTATATGCAGGACCCATTGGCTAGCCTCTACTGGGACATTAACAATCGCATGCAGGACCCGTTGGCTAGCCTCTACTCGGACAACAGTAACAATCGCATGCAGGACCCATTAGCTAGCCACTACTGGGACAACAGTAACAATCACATGCAGGACCCATTGGCTATCTTCTACTGGGACAACATTAACAATCACAAGCAGGACCATTGGTTAGCCATGGCAGTGACAACAGTAACAATCACATGTAGGACCCATTGGCTAGCCTCTACTGGGACATTAACAATCGCATGCAGGACCCGTTGGCTAGCCTCTACTGGGACAACAGTAACAATCGCATGCAGGACCCATTAGCTAGCCACTACTGGGACAACAGTAACAATCACATGCAGGACCCGTTGGCTAGCCTCTACTGGGACAACAGTAACAATCGCAAGCAGGACCCATTGGTAAGCCATGGCTTGGACAACAGTAACAATCTCATGCAGGACCTGTTGGCTAGCCACAGCTGAAACAACAGTAACAATCACATGCAGGACCCGTTGGCTACCCACTACTGGGACAACACTTACAATCACATGCAGGTCTCGTTGGCTAGCCATTGCTGGGACAACAGTAACAATCACATGCAGGACCCGTTTACTAGCCTCTACTGGGACAACAGTAACAATCACAAGCAGGACCCATTGGTTAGCCATGGCTGGGACAACAGTAACAATCACATGCAAGACCCGTTGGCTAGCCACTGCTGGGACAACAGTAGCAGTCACATGCAGGACCCATTGGCTTGCCACTACTGGGACAACAGTAACAATCGCATGCAGGACCCATTGGCTAGCCACTGCTGGGACAACAGTAACAGTTGCATACAAAACCTGTTGGCTAGCCACTACTCGGACAACAGTAAAAATCGCACGCAGGACCCGTTGGCTAGCCACTGCTTGGACAACAGTTACAGTCACATGCATGACCCATTCTGTGCTCTCCTGACTACCACTACCAGTAGGTCACTGCCAGCCATATTATGCCTTAACCAACCAAAAAAAAAAGGCTTTTATATTCAAATGATTTGCAGATGACGTAATATTATGTGGTAAAACTGGATTGGTTTGTTTTTGTAAAGGTAGAAAATGTAGTAAGAAAAGGAGGAAATGCTGGTTATTTATCCTTTTATCACATTCACAAGTTTTAATGACCCAAAGAAATGACCCTTTTAAAAAATATTGTGAATAATGGAGAAAATGCTGGTAACCCCAATATTTTCTACTCCTCTATAGGCAAATCACATCATTTAAATTAAGTAAATTTGTTGTATGCAAATTCTTCAATTTTGGCAAGACTAAAGAGTTGTTGTCTGGTAAGAGTTATAAATTTAGATGGGGTTATTTTCATTTTTACAGCGTCACAAACTTGAAACAAGAAATATGTATGCTGGAATATGAATATTGAAACTCTTTTTTGGCTCAATATGAAGTAAAATAATGAAAAGTAACCCCCGGACAATTTCCTCTTTTTCCTCACTGTTTTTTATTTTGTTGAAAAGTAGTATTGAGTTATTGGGTAACGGTTATGAAAATATTAAATTTCCAAATAGCACAAGAAAACCATCATTCTCTACTACATTATTTTGCTATGATATGAATCAAGGCCCCGGGGTATCGATTAGCTAGCAGTGGCACTTCTAACTTGGCTTGTTAATAGCCGTTTCATAAATGTGTATTTATGCCAGCATGGGCCCGCCTAATGAACATGTACACATTTTTTACCAATCGCAAATTACCATAGGTCTATTATATTCATTCTTTGTCAGTACCAAGAAGTAGGTCAAAGGCCAGCGCATTCAGCTACGCCGAAAAATGAGACATTACTTGATCTATGTAAAGTAAGGCAATAGCTGGCCAACCATCAGTAAAGAAGAAAGGCGCAAGTGAGAAAAACAATCAGTCGTATTTCCCTAACCTTTTATCAAGCCATTCCCAGTTTTATTGATGCCACGTAAGAAAGCTTTTGAAAACATTGTTAGAAAAAGTAGAAACGCTGCCAAGCCTCGACAGCACAGTTAGTAGCGTACAGGTCTCAAGAAAGATCGGCCAATTCTTTCCAAGGATTGATGATGGTCATAGCGACAGGATTCATTCCTCTCTCACTGCTTATTTGCTTAGCCTAAACCACGGTTAGGCTATGCGGGGGAAAAGTGTTCCCCTTTCATTTCAGACACTTTTATCGTTTTGTTTGGTCTATTCCAAACTGAAAGCAACTGCAGACGAAAATTAAGTGTGCCTCAAATAATGATTTCTGATTTTGAAAGGGTAGAAAATGCTAGTTATAAGTTTTTTCTTCTTTTCGTTCAGTTTTCAGTGGATGATGCCACCGTTTTGCGAGACCCGCTGATTTGAATGTAAACTTGAATGGTTTCATAGCTATTATTAATTTACAAACTGCAATAAAAAAAAAAACAAGGAAATGGGCATGTTTCTAAAGGGTAAATTCTTTATTTCTGACAAAATTGTTATTATCACCTACCTTTTTTAATGAATAGACGGCTGTTTATCTTGTTCTCCCATTTTAAGTCCTCGCGCCAAACAAACTCAGGATAACTCAGTCAAGAACCAAGAAATTAATTCGTTTATATTCTGAATACATTTTCTGTGTAAAACATTGCCGTAAGTTTAACTCAGTAATCTGGGTTTCATAGAAATCGGCCGCTGACGTATTGTATGATGTAACTGATGACGTCAGCTATTAAAATATTTGACTCACTTTTGGCACAGTGTATTTTCTATGTTTAGGGTCGCAAATAAAGATAATAAAAGATAATAAACATTTTTGTTCCGGTTTATTCATTTTTTTTTTTCCGAGTTTTCAAGCGTAAGAAACCAACTCATCCGTATTGGACTGATTCAGTGGTGGAAACCTTAAAATAGCACGCAACAAGCTTGCGTGAAATCTTAAATTTTAGCCGCAAAAAGCCGGAATTGGTGGTAAACTTCTTTCATGGTTTTCAGACTACCTCTCGAATAGGTACCAGAGAGTTGTCCTACTTGGTGCTGTCTCGGACTTTAGTTTTGTTAAAGCTGGAGTTCCACAAGATCTATCCTCGGACATCTTTTTCTAGTCTACATTGTACATGATATTGAGTTAAACATGTACCTTCTTGCAGATTACACTAGTTTATCCATGGTTTTAGGTGATCCTGATACTGCGGGTACAATTTTCCAAACAGTACAATTTTAAGAACAGACAGCGATAAAAGTACAGTATTGGACAAAAAAGTGGCTCGTAAAGTTTAACCCTTCAAAATAGGAATCTCTAATCATAACCCGCAAACGTAATAGACCTATTCATCCCAAGCTTTTGTGTCTGGTGTTGAAATTCCATCAGTGCAAGTTTATAAGCATCTCGGTATTTTCATTTCTAATGATGGTTCTTGGGATTATTATGTAAATCAGTCTTTAACGAAGGCATGGAAGAGAATTGGAATTCTGCGAAGTCTAAAGATGCGCCTAGATCGAATATCCCTTCAGACTTTTCTTTTATCCGTCCAGTTTTTGAATATTCAGATGTTATTTTACAAATGTATTGCAACACCAGAAAGATCAAATTGAAAAAGTACAAAACGAGGCTGGAAGAATTGTAACTGGATTCAGTAAACATGTGTCTTTAGAATTAGCGGATCTTGATAGGGAGTCAGGTGGGAAACACGTAGTGAAAGGAGATATAAACATAAACTTAAATTATTTTTCAAAATGGTAAACGGAATAGCACCTTCTTATTTAATAGTTCCCGTTTCAGTAGGAAGTACTTCATACTATGTACAACCTAAGGGGATCTTATAATCTACAAAAATATAACTTGCAGAACGAATCTATACTTAAACTTTTACCTTCTGTTGAACATACTGATTGGAATGCCCTACCTATTGATGTTAGAAATCAGGGTTCGTATTCGCCAACCATTCTTAAGAATATTCTTAGTCTTATTCTCCAAGATCTGTACTCCCTGTCAGCTTTCAAACGATACAGGTCTATCGACAAAGATAAGGCAAATCCAAATAAGCTATATTTCTATGGAGAGACGATTCAGGTCATTTATGCTAGGCTGCGAACTAAATACGAGCCGTATAGTTCACTTCATCAACACCTTTATTTTAGAAACTTAATTGATTCTCCTCTTTGTGCTTGTGGCGAAATGAAATCAAGTCAACACTAAATCTTCGATTGTAGATGTTATCGTGAATTTAGAAACAGTTTATTCCAACGCATATTAGAAATCTCCACTGTAAGCCTGCAGGCACTTCTTTTTGGTGACGAGACAGTCAGTCTTGCTGATCACGAAAAAATATTTTCAGCAGTTCACTCATACATTATTGAAACTAACCGTTTTAGAAGTCAGCTGCTAAATGAAAAAATTAAACTTTCAAGCCGATAGTACAACCCGAATAATGTTTTTTCAAACTTTTTTTTTTGGGGGGGGGGAGAAAAATGTCTCCTTATCGGAAATTGTGGATCCAAGATCAGACTGCACGTTCTGTGTGGTCTGATATTGATCTGCAGTGTCCGCAAGGGGATAGTGAGTCGCGTCTAGCAGTTTAAGGGTTAATGACTTCACCTTTTGATTCTCTCTTCCAGTTTTCTACATCCACATGCAATTTTGCAAATATCAGGTATACGGTAACTTTCTCACGATGTCTCTTCCTACATTAGTTTCTCTAAGGTCAGGCTCTGTTTTTAATGATTGATTTTTTTTTTTTATTTTCAATTTTGCTGAACTGAACGTGAATATTTGCTGGTGGCACTCCACGCATCCATCTCTCTCTCACACACACACACGTACGTCTGTATACAGTTGACCATATTTTGCTGCAATATTCAGTATGCTGCTGCTAAACAACTGACGTTTGAAGTGACCAACAGGAGAGGAACTCTATAAGCGTGCGGCTTTCCTTCCAATCCTTTTCGTGTAATTCAAATTTTTAGAACATTAACATGTATGTAAATGTTATATTGAATAAAATATGTTTAAACTAAATCTTAAACAAGTTGGCTTCTTTAAAAAAGAAGCCAGGAGAGGTCGGCATCAATGTTTTCAAATAGTTTATTGGCTTTTGATCTCAATATATTTTGGTAGATGTAAACAAACAAGTTAGGCATTAATGAATGAGAGAAAACATTTTTTTTTTTTCAATTTTGCTGGTGTTAAGGCACAAAACAGTACATGCTCCACATTCTTATAATATTCTAGGAATTGTAGGCCATACGCTATTAACATGCTCAGAAATGCACATTTTTTTTTTTTTTTTTTTTTCAAAATTCAAGGACAAAAAACTAAAGATGATGATCCAATTTTGCTCATTTTCAAAAGGAACAAACCTCTGATGAATGTTTGTAATGTGTGCTCAGGATAAGCCAAAATATTTTTGGAAAGGAGAAATCGTTCAATTGAAATTTGATACAATATGCTAATTCCACTGAATAGGCAAGAATCTTACCTGATGACAATAAATAAAGGTGGCCTATACATAATACTAGTACCAGACATGTTAAAAATAAATAAAACATTTTTTAATCTTTTAACAAACAGCAATTTTTGGACTGGCCCAAACAGAAAAAGCATGCAGACAACAATTCAAACTTTCATAATTAATGTGGAAGATGGTGCTTTGATGTGATGGAAACCATTGTGACAAAAGGAGAAACTGCAGTGACTAGCAGCTTCTCCTCTTCCCACAATATTTTGAAAAGTTGTCTGCTGCAGACATGTAAAATGAAGAGGTTGTTTGTCTAAACGTTAAAAATTTAAGAAAGTAGATAAATGAGCCATTCTCTGAGAAAAGGGTGCTTAATGCATCTGCAAAAAAAGTATCGATCCATGTCAACCTGTGCAATCCGCCCAAAACCAAAGGACCACAGACTCTTTTGAGGTGTGCAGTACGTAGGGCGAAGAGGCACGACTTTTTTTCCGCTCATAAGTTGATTTTTGCGGGATTCTCGCAATCCCGCATAATAGAAGCAACTCTGTGTGTTATTTCATCAAATCTATAATTATCATTATAAATCCATAGAATTTTTGTATAAAACTGAGAAAAATGCTAGAGTCTAGTCAGTTTTGAAAAATAAAACTTGAGAACATACTGATCAACCTATTTATATCTATTTGTGGGGTACGAGTTCTCCAGAGAACTCGTGCCCTCGAGATTAAGGTACGAGTTCTCCAGGGTACGAATTCTCCAGGTAGTATCAAGTCACGTGATCTTTTCCCGCGGTGTTCTTTTTCTTTTTTTTTTACGATTTTTTCTCTTTGCTTAGATTTATTTGTTTAATGAAAAATTGCAATTATTGGAGAGATCATTTACAATCAATATAGTATAATAAATCTTTTTGGAAATCCGTCATATAAAAAAAACGTTTATTTCCTATTTCAGTTTTTTGATTTCGGTTTCTTTATAAAACCATGACGAAATAGACTGTGTATCAGAACTAGTTCGCAAAAATGGATTTAGACAGCGATTTCTGTGGCAGTCTGCCTTTTAAACTCACCACTGTTGGAGAGGTCTGATGACTTCTCCAATTAGGCAAAACACATACAAAAATGACAATTTGGAAAAACCGAAAATAGTCCCGTAGTGTTCATCTAAAAATGGCATAACTTTTTTTCGTCACATTCATGACCCGATTTCGACCGATCTAGAGATCTATATAATAACTGCACGTATAATTTATTAATCTAGGCGATGGCCAGTGCAACTAAATCGATAGATCCATGCTATCCTGGAGTCTCTTTATCAGTACTTTGAACAGTATATTTTCCAAGCCACTGGCTCTTTCCAACATGACCATCTTGGAAAGAACGATAAGCGGTGAGAGAGGAATGAATCATGTTGCAATGTTTAGGTCATTAGATCATTCATCCTTGGAAAGAAACTGGCCGAGTTGGGGATTTGAACCAGCGCCCCCGGCCCCCCCCCCCCCCCCCCCCCCCCGTCTCAAGTCCTGTAGATCTACAATACTGACTACTCTTCTGCCCACCAGGTTGTGTACAGTGGTGATTCAGGATCAGGCTCCATGCTCTGTGCACTCACAATTTTCAGTGCCTTGAGTCGCACTTAGCCAACTTAGCCAGATTACTATATCTTTAGAAACCTTTTGAGGTAAACAGAGGCTTTTGCGGACGGCATAGATTCAAAATCAGACTGCACAGAACATGCAGTCTGATCTTGGATCTACGCCGTCGGCTTGTTTAGCCAAGCTTATCAGATACAAATACATCTAGATCTATTTCTGAGTTTCAGTTCGACTATTCTCAGTAAGTCGCCTTTACCATAGTTCTCGGCTGTCAAAAAGTCGACTTATTTTATAGATGATAGAGATCTATGCCTTAGTATTTTTAATCAGTTAATGCGAGGAATGCATTCAGGATCCTAAATGTAGAATTTTGAATGCATATCTTTGATAGAACGTTACGAAGTTATGGATGATTATCTAAGGACAACATTCGGTCTCTCAAAATGGGCAAAAAGTCGAATATCTGTCACGTGCATTCCTATGAATCGAACATAAAAAAGCAACAGGCCTACTAAGTAGACCAATGGACACATTAGTAGTTAGTTTCTGCTCTACAGGTACATACTTACCTATTAAAGGTCAACCAATCTTCTGGCATAGCACATCAAACATAGCTTTTTTTTTTTTAATTTTTAGAACATTGAATAGACCTTATAAACTGTAACATTTTGGATATTCTAACTTTATTGGTTGTAAGGTTAAATCAAATACTGACATTCGTCAATCAAATTTCAGAATACACTGTTTTTGTTGCTTTAATTTTAGAACAATCCTTGTACATTCTGCGTAGATAACCCTACAAAAGCATGCTTTCGTGCCATTTATTGCATTTCCACACACAAAATGCGATTGAAATAAAAGAACGATCTAACATCTGCCATTTGATAGTAGCATTTCAATATAGCTATCTCTCGAATATCAAGTGTTTGAAATCGAATAACATAAGTTTATTGCCAATGTTAATAAGCTTTATTGGTATCAGCATACAAAAGTAAAAAAGTCACATGTAGCAAATCTATTTTTTAGTATTCTAATGTACAAACATACCGTGTGGTAACGGAAATTTCTCGGCTATAAAATAATCCGGCGACAACTGTTCCGTCGACAGAATATTTACAATCGTTGGTTTCTGTGGATGTTAGGCGCCCAATACTGTCAATCGACACATCAATAATTTGCATTATTTTCGATGTTTTGCATGTGATTTTACTGTCAGGAAATGCTTTGAAAAGGTAAGTTTTACGGCGGCGACAGTAACGGAAATTTGAATTATTATAGATATATAACCTAAACAGTGTTTTTTGGCGCACCCTGTCCCTGCTGCACCCTCAAGAGACCTTAGCTGTATGGGGTAAACATTATTTACAGCAAATCCTGTCCATACTGTTCATAGCCTTTATTCTGCTAAATAAGTGAAATGAAACTTTCAAGGTGATAGTCAAATCTGTAATTTTGCTATTTCAAAGGTATCGTTCAGAGGAAAAATATCTCCTTATCGGACAGTGTAGGTTTAAGATCAGACTGCACCTTCTGTGCGGTCTGATGTTGATCTACACTGCAAAAGGTTAGTTAGTCGCACTTAGCAGCTTAACGATTAATAGAGACCTGCATTCAATGATGCGTAGGCCTTAAATCATTTATCTATTTAGAGCGTGTTCTGTTCTGCAGTAGCCAGGAACCTGCGTTCTATGGTGTGCACAGTTGTTCAGCTTTATGTCCCTACTGCAGTTATAAGGGACGTGCATTATGGTGTGCGCATTTTTAAGGCGTTTTCACACCTTGCTGTCGTAACCCGGTATGTGCATTTCATGATGTGCACATCATTTTCGGAGTTTTCTGTCCCGACTGCACATTATATAGGGAGTTTTCTCTCCTTATTGCCCTAACCCTGAACCTACATTATATGGTGTGCACATTACTTAAGGCATTTTCTATTCTTGATAGTTACAAGGGACCTGCATAATATGGTGTGCATATTAGTTAGGGCATTTTCTATCCTTACTGCCGTAACCCTGGATCTGCATGATATGATGTGCACATTACTTAGGGCATTTTCTATTTTTACTGCAGTTACAAAGGACTTGCGTTATATGGTGTGCGCATTATTTAGGGCATTTTCTATCCTTACTGCCCTAACCCCGGACTTGCATTATATGGTGTGCACATTATTTATGGTGTTTTCTATCCTGACTGTCGTAATCCGAGACTTGCATAATATGGTGTGCACATTATTTAGAGCATTTTCTGTTTCTGCTGATATAAACCAGGGACCAACATTCTATAATGTGCACAAACTTTTTGCCGTTTCCTGTCCCTACTGCACTTTCAAGAGACCTGCATTGTATGGTGTGCAGAATATTAAGAGCGTTTTCTGTCCTTACAGTTCTTAATTCTTTACCACACGACGAAAATGTAGACTTGTCCAAATTCAAAGCTTTGCAGACGACAAAGTAAATGTGACTCAAAAATCAATTTTTTCTCTTTCTCTTCGGAAGAGTAGAAAACATTGTGAAAAAGGAAGAAATGTTGGTTACCAGCATTTCTCTTTTCGCCACAATGTTTTCAAAAGTTTTCTTCCTTAGGATAGTTAAAACTCGGGATTGTATGGCAAAGGGTTAAAAAGGATCTGCATTGTATGGTGTGCACATTATACAGAGCATTATCCGCCTCTTCTCACATTACCAGGGACCTGTATTCTATTGTATGCACAGTTTTTTGGCGTGTTCTGTCCATACTGCATTTAGAAGGGACCTGCATTATATAGTGTGCACAGTATACAGAGCATTGGCCGTCTATTCTGACATAAACAGGGATCTGCATTCTATGTTGTGCACAATCTTTTCGCGTGTTATGTCCATACTGCATTTAGAAGGTACCTGCATTATATAGTGTGCACAGTATACAGAGCATTATCTGTCTCTTCTGACATTACCAGGGACCTACATTCTACGGTGTGCACAGTCTTTTGGCGTGTTCTGTCCATACTGCATTTACAAAAGACCTGTATTGTATAGTGTGCACATAAAATAGTGCATTGCCTGTCCCTACTGCAGAAACAAAGAACCCCCATTATATGGTGTGCACATAATTTAGGGCTTTTTTTGTCCCTAGTGCAATTACAAGCGAACTACTTTCTATGATATGCACATTCTTTTTTGGTGTTTTCCGTTGATACCGCATAACCTAGACCTGCATTCTGTGCTGTGCACATTATTAAATCGCAAATCAAATGGTACCTAGTTGTTTGTATGTATGGAATCTTACACCTTAGAAATGAGCCACGTAGGATACCTATTTTCAAATGTCTTTTACAAATTAGTAGTTTAACGGAATGGTTAAAGGATATGTGACAATTCTGGTCAGCAATACCCATTATTGAGCTTTAGATACCGCTTATCATAAATAGCAGTACCTACCAATCTTTTAAAAGAGTGAAAAAAAGTACAAATATTATCTTCTGTGACTTTGGCAACCGTTGGTAACTGTACTGTAACAAATAAAAGTCGTATAAAATATACCTGCATTATGACTTTGGAATTGTTTACTTTTAGCTGCTTGTGGGCCTTTCATTTTTTTTTTTTTTTTTTCATTTTATCAAGCCATCGTATTTATCCAGACATAAGTAGTATAGGAGGGTAGACCTCGGACAGTGTCCGAGGTCTACCCTCCCTGAGTGCCATTTTGTCCGAGGTCTACCCTCCCTGAGTGCCATTTTGTCCGAGGTCTACCCTCCCGGGGAGGCAAAAGACCGGTCAAAATGTCAAACCGGAAGTAGATGTCCGCCATCTTTGACGCGGCTGGGGTCCTTTTTATCCATGGTCTGTGAAAAGGGGTCTTAATGCATCTGCGCGCGCACGCGCGCACGGATCGTAATGATATGGTTCGGCAGAGACTATCGTTGGACTTAGTCTTTTTTCTTCATCGGAGATAGATGTTCACCATCTTTGACGCGGCTGGGATCCTTTTTTTAACCATGGTCTGTGAAAAGGGGACTTAATGCATCTACACGCACGTGCGCACGGGTCGTAATGATATGGTTCAGGCAGACACTATCGTTTGACTTAGGCTTTTTCTCTGTCATCGTTGGACTTAGTCTTTTTTTTCCCGTCTTCGTTCGCCTCAATCTTTCTCTATCACCGTTGGACTTAGGCTTTTTTTCTCTGTTATCGTTGGACTTAGTCTTCTTTCTCCGTCTTCGTTCGGCTCAGGCTTTCTCGATCACCGTTGAACTTAGTCTTTTTTCCACGATATGGACTATATTCCCTACTTACGCTGGGTCAGACAGAGACTATCGTTGGACTTAGTCTTTTTTCTCCGTCTTTGTTCGTCTTAACCTTTCTCTATCAACATTGGACTTAGTCTTTTTTCCACGATATGGACTATATTCCCTACTTACGCTGGGTCAGACAGAGACTATCGTTGGACTTAGTCTTTTTTCTCCGTCTTTGTTCGTCTTAATCTTTCTCTATCACCGTTGAACTTAGTCTTTTTTTTTCACGATATGAACTATATTCCCTACTTACGCTGGGTCAGGCAGAGAGTATCGTTGGACTTAGTCTTTTTTCTCCATCTTCGTTCGCCTCAATCTTTCTCTATTACCGTTGGACTTAGTCTTTTTTTCCCACGATATGGGTTATTTTCCCTTCCTCAGCTTGGCTCAGGTAAATACCATCGTTGGACTTAGTCTTTTTTCCGTCTTTTGTTCGCCTCAGCCTTTCTCTATCACCGTTGAACTTAGTCTTTTTTCCGTCTTTTGTTCGTCTCAATCTTTCTCTACAGTCGTTGGACTTAGTCTTTTTTGAGTTGTTCTTTGTCTCTATCACCGTTGGACTTAGTCTTTTTTCCACGATATGGGTTATTTCACCTCCTCACGCACCGTTGGACTTAGTCTTTTTTCCACGATATGGGTTATTTCACCTCCTCACGCTGGTTCAGGCAGAGAGTATCGTTGGACTTAGTCCTTTTTTCCGACTTTGTCCGCCTCAATCTTTCTCTATCATCATTGGACTTAGTCTTTTTCTTCGGCTCCTAGCTGTATGATCTTTAGATATTTGTCTGACGAACTCAGTCTTTTTTTAAAACTAGCTTTAGGGGATAAAGACCGTATTGTTTTGTAACTTGTCTATAAGATCTGAGAGCTGAGTTTATTTATAGCACTATTTTGTCGATTTGATTGAATTAGTCAGACAAGATTTGACACCTTTATGCTATATGCTATCTTCTGAGTTGGTCAGAGATGGCTTATAGTATAAATCCTTACCATACAAGCATCGTGTTGGGTTAACCTTTTTTGAGTTAATTCGAATTGGAGTATATCGTTTGGTATGTAACTCTTGGAATGTAACTCTTGGGATGGTACTCAGTCGTAAAATTGACAAGTCTCGAAGATAGGACTTTCTGGGATGAATGTTAGCTCTGAAAAGAGCTGTTTTTTTTATCATTCTCTGGATTGGAATTAAATTAATCATTCGAGCAAGTTAATTCCAAAATCAGAGAAAGATAGAGGATTCTAAACCTCCTCATCATTACCTCATTGGTTGGTTGATATCACAAACTCCCCAAAGATTGGATCATCAGTTGGCATAACCCAAAGATCGGGGTAGAAATTAGGTGTTGGGTTCTGGGTATAGGGGTTATACCCTTGTCTTGCAGAGAACTCAGCCGACGTCTTTGTCTTTTGGCGTTTTCTCTTCTCCTCATTCCTTCGACTTTTACCAAATAGTCCACAGCAGAATCTGAACAAACCCATCGTGGAAATGAAATGGTATATAGAGAAATTTGCTGGTTTTATAGCTTGGTGGAGGGATTGACCTACTTTTGTCTTGGAATTAAGAGTACGAACGTGGGCGAGACCATGTAGATAGAACATAATGTACTATATGATCTATCTACATTTTTCCAAGACTGATATTTTGTGGAGAAATTATCTTTGTGGAAAAAAAGAATGAAAAAACACCATTTAAACAGTATAACTTTTATTTGAACAGAACTGAACAATGAACTGAGCAATGAACATATATACAACAAACACATAGATAAAAAGAGCTATTATACATTTATATACTATTTGTGGGGAAAAAGTCTCTGAGCTTTATCGAATAGAATTCCATACTGCTGATTGAACCATAACACTACATCTCGATCGTTTCGTCGATGTTCCGTTGAGAGGAATTTCTGTTGAAGATATTTCTGTATGTTGTATCCTCTGGCAGCAGCATCCAATGCGAAGATACAGTAAAATCCGCAAACTTTCCCCTGTGCACTCTGAAGAGTTTGTCGATTGTATCTCCACGAATAAGAATGATTGTCTAAAAAGTTAATGATTTCTGGCTCAAGTGGTGGTAGTCCGTAGGGATCAAAGTATAGTACATCGCCATTATTGTTGAATATCACGGCTACCCAGTGTTCTCCTGGACCGGTTGATTTCTCTGTGTTCACAATGTAGGCTTTCACATGATCCGGTTTTTGTCGAGGTAACTGATCTTTTGCACAGACTTTTGCCTGTAGATTTTTTATCCACGTTCCGTGATCCAATATGTATTGAATTTCAGAAGTATACATTTTTCTAATCACTTTCTTCCCAGGATTGTTTTACTTTGTCACACCAGTATTGTAACCACGACTCCGTGAATTCAGATAAAATGTTTTGTTTTATATTTCGCCATAATCTGTAGGCTTCCACATAGTCACTTTCATCAAGTTTCATTTCTATGAGTTCAGGATACCATTTTTCCATGATTTCGTATGGATTTAATTCCATCATGGCTTTTTCTATGAACATATCTGTATGTTCTTGTCTATCCTTGAATAAACACAGTTCATGCTGTGTTTGACTGGGATGATCCACCTGACATCCGTAACACTGGTTGGTAACTTCACTGACAATAAGATTTTTTAATTTTTCAGTCATATGTTTTTCGAAGCTGTTGTGAATGTCATTTTTCCGAGTAGAGATGCACTTCGATACGGAATATTTCACTTTTTCTGCTTCTTCTCTAAGTGTTATAGCAAATCTGAGTCCCAACATTGTTTTTTTTTTTTTTCAGTTCTTTAGTCCTGTAGATAGTCCTGAAAAGGACTGTTTTTCAATAGTCCTGAAAAGAACTGTGGTTTTCGATATTATATTCCTTAGTCCTGAAAAGGACTGTTTTTGTGAAAGCTATCTTTTGATCAGAGAGTTTCTGTTGGTTTTTCCAGGATTAATAATCTGTGATAACTTCTCTCAAACTGTTGATTTCAATCTGATTGTCAAATTCAGCAAAGACAATAACGTTGATAGCTGCTGCCAGAGCTTGACCAAACTGAAGTTCAATTCGAAGATTTCCAGTTTTTATAGGATGAAGTTGTCCTTCTTCACTGCCTTGATCCGCTGTCAAATCGTATCCCCACAAACAGTATCCACCAACATAGTCTTCTTTACCAATATTAAATGATTTATTACGTGCTAAAGATGAGTTAGCCTGATACAATGATAGAAAGGATTTCAAATACAATCCTGCTTCAAAGTTAGGTTCAAAGGGTCTGTTATGAATACAGTGACCATTACATGATACATCAATTTTTGACAGATTAAAATGTTGAAAGAAAAATGGATTTCTGTTATAAGCCCCATTATAATCAGTATTTGCTACCATTGCAATGAAAATGCGTTTTGGAAGTTGTCCTTGAAACAAATGATCTTCAACTTTAGACTGAAGGCCTGTAGAAATGGTAAAAGTTTTTACTTCAACCCTACGAATAGGGATTTTCATGTTTTGCTGAGCAATAACATGATTTAGATCATTTGCAACAACAGGCAACAATTCGACATTTCGCACATGAAGACTGACTGTTTGCAGTTCAATTTTTGGAGCTGGTGCACCAGCACCTCCTGTGAGACAAAAGTTTAGCGAAGATCTGTTTAATCTAAGTCTGATTTCAATACCATTAGGTAAATATTTTTCTTGTTGAAACAGATCAAGATGCAAGCGTCCAAAAAGTTCGGCGGTTCTACTTCGTTCAATTTCATGCATTCTATTTTGTAAACCTTCATTCGATCCATCATGGTTGAGTGAATTGAAATGAGCAGAGGTGTCTTCAATCCAAAGATCACCAGCTTTCAAATGCGTAGTCTTGCTGTCAGAATTATATGACATAAGATTTTCGATATATGCTCTGTATGGATAGGTATCTGAATTGCTGGTGATTAGTTTATTATTTAGATACAAATCGACACTGCTAAACAAACTGTGCAGGAAGTTGTTTACAGGGGCCACATTTGCATTGACATCTAAATCAGTACCGTCAGCTTGAACGATTTTGTATTTGACATACAAATACGATTGTGACAAATCTGTCCAATGTTCAGTTTGAGGTGGTATGATGAATTCTATCGGTGCATAGTTCGCCAAAGACGATATTGGAAAATGTTCAATCCACTGACTTTCTTGCATCGTTGTCATTGTAGGTGGTACAGAAAGAACATCAAGTTCTGACTTACTGCATTCACAAGAACCGTTTTGCATCATTTTTATATAATTCAAGTAGATGAATTCAATATATGAATCAATTATATTAATCAAATATATCAAGAGGTCGTCTGTCTCTTTGTCTTATGATCTTACCACTGTGAAGGCGGTAGGGGTAATGACGTGGTTTTCGTGATTTTCTTTTATTTATCCCTGGTATTAGCTTTTCTGCTAGATCATGAATGGCTTGTTTTCCCCTTGAAATTACAACTTTTTTGGGGTTTTCGCCACGTAAAAGGATATCTTCTACTACACCTATTCCTTGGCTGATTCCTTCTTTTTTTACAGCATTCAACCCAGATTTGACCAAGGGTTTAAGCAATGGAGTCACTACTTTAATTGCTGATCTAAATAGGGAACCTAACCCATAGCCATACTGATGTTTTACACCACGATAAACTGGTAGCATTTTTTGCCAAATATTTTATTTAAATATTTATTTGTCAAATATTTTTATTTTTCTGTCTGAAATGTAACTTCACTATTGTCTTACCAATAATAAAATGAAACGGTATGCCAGAATCCCCTGTTATTTGAATGTGAATAGTATTGAAATCAGATTTCGAAACGGGGACGTAATGCGGTAATGTAATTTCATGGCTGATATGTTGGGTTTCATAATTATTTTCACCTGATATGTTTGCTTTGAACGGAAGAACACGAAGTATGGGAGCTAATGTATCACCCACTATAGTGTGTTCAGCAACATCTGAATAAACAAACAGATGATTGTAGCCAGCATCAATGTTAGGAGTGTATTTAAATACATCTAAAATATTTCTATTCGAATAAATTATCTCATATTTGAATTCTGGTGATCCTCCCAGTTTTAAAAACAGCTGGGGATGAAATTTGAATCCGGTTCTTGTTATATTTGTGAATCCCAATTTCGGACGTTTGCTTGAGGTTGAATACTAATAGACACCCCGATTGAATGTTTCTGAAAGATTTCACTTAGGTTATTTTGAATCAATTCTTCCATTACCTCTATAACATGTTTTGCTGAAGTGTAACTACCCGGTGGAAAAGTAAATCCAATTGACCATTTTACTGCTTCACCTTTTGCGTTTCGTTTTAATGGAATTACCTTCATATTATCTCTTCTTTTATCTGCCGCTGCTGCTGCATTGTATAAATTAAGATCTGCAGTTATAATTTCGAACTTCGCTTCTTGTTCACTTATGTTTAAAAACTGAGAGGGGGTAATAAGATGAACTAATGCAACTTCCCAATTTTCCCTGTCAATATGAATTGTTTTTGGTAAATGAACTTTAAAACAGCACTGTGTGTTGTTTGGATAAAGTTCTATGGAACTATCACTAGGTAGAGTAAGATAAAATGAATTCATTTTTTAAATATTTTATTTTTTACTGTCAACGAAATCAACCCCACTAGTTGTTTTTTGTCCAGACTTTGTGAATTTTAACCCCGGGGATGGAAGAATATACCCGAGTGAACTGCTTAACAGTATCAACCACAATTCACGATCTTGACTTTGAATACTTAAATGTACTATTGAGGTTGCAATAATTGCGTAAATGACTAATATCTGTGAAATATACGTAAACTGATTCTTTGGAACACGATTTCCACAGCAGTTGTAATTTTTAGTACTAACACTATCGACACTTTCTGTCCCAGTCTCAATGTTTGACTGCGAATTTATCATAATTGTATTGTCTTTTTATTTATAAAAATCTTGTAGATAAGACTTTTTTTCCCGATCAAGATACCAAATGGGATTCTGGTATCCAACTTTGAAATTTTTTTGGATACCCTCTCCAATTGACTTTTATTTCTTTGATTAATTTTTTACCCTCACGTCTTGTGCGTCTATCAAGAACTGAGTCAATCTCATAAATATCATCATCTTTTATTAATTGAAGTTCATATTCATAATAAGTTCCTAAAATCTGTTCTCCCAGCAGATCTTTTACTTTATAGGTAATAGGTGAAAATGTTTTGTTGACATGGCTGATTTCAAATATTTCTTGCGTCCAATTCGGTAAATAGCCCTTATCAAATGTACGTTTTGTTTTATTGATTCGAACATGATCTCCAATTTTGAATTTCGGCTTTTTTGTCATTACATTTGTCGGTAATTGAGGATACAGATTTCTTGAAATCTCTGCCTCATTGGATTTTGTTACCATTACAGGAGATGTTTTTATACTTCTGTGAAAAGTATGGTTGTAATTCTTAACTAAAGAATTCAATACGTCAATGTAACGTCTTGTTTTCTTGTACGTAAAGTATTTCCACATTCTCGTTTTCAAAGTTCGTTGAAATCTTTCAACAATGCTTGCTTTTGTCTCTGGGTTTTCAGTGGTGAAAAAATGAATCTGATTCTTTTTCAAGTAATTTTGAAACGATTTGTTTTTAAATTCCGAACCTTTGTCTGTTTGAAGCGCCAAAGGTTTACGTTTTGATTTCTGAACGATAGATTGAAATGCTTTGATCAAAGTTTTACCCGTTTTATCTGGAATAGGGATAACCCATGAAAATCTCGAAAACACATCAATCACACAAAGTAAATATTTCTTGTTATCATTTTGTTTTGCTAAATGTTGCATGTTAGCCAAATCAGCCTGCCATTGATAATCTATACCACCTACAATAGTTTTTCGTCTTTTGAAACGACGACGAATCGGTTTGTGTAAGGTGTAGGTGGATTCACCCTGTAACCATTCTTGAACATCTTTGTATCTTATTCCTTTCAAAACAGATTTCGCAGCGTGATACAATTGCTTTACTCCACTAAATGCAACAGTACTTTTAGGATCATAAAACAACTTTCTTAACACGTAATCAAGTTTTGACTTTACCATGCCTCCCATGACTGAAGTGTTTTACGGCTCGGAGTCTTTTTTATAGACTTTGGGGGAGTTAGCAGTTCTTTAACATAGAATTGCTTCAATCGTTCTCTTTCTTCAGGTTTCATGTATGGAGATTTTTCTTTTATTCTTTTCATACTTCTTTTTATAGGAGTTAACTTAGTACTTTTTCGTACACTTTTTGGTGTGTGAAATAAGTAATCGGAATCTCCATAGGATTCTGCATGGGAATCTTCATCTTCGCTCAATGATTTACTCGGTGATTTATCATGGACTTTTTGTATCCATTTCCATCTGTTCAAATTGCCAATAACTTCTTGAGGTATATTACTTTCATGTAATGCCTTTGAAAATGTTTTCCATCCTCTGGGCTCGATACCTTTTCTTTGACGTATCGCATCATTGACAAGATCAATAATATTGGAACCATGAATGCGTGTACCTTTATATGACACCACCCCTTGTTCATCCCAAGTTAAATTATCGTTGTCTTTTATCATACTCAAAAGTAACTCAGCTTTTCTTTTCATGGTTTTTGGTACACTTTGCAAAATTCGATCATATAAGACAACAGATTGCAGTCCAACAGATGCTGATCCCTGTACACTATCATCAGTTTTTGGAAGAAAATTGATCGAAGTTGGTTTTGTTTTCTGAAGCGAATTTTGTAACTTAATCAAAGTTTCGCCATATCTTTGAGCCTTTTCTGTTTCTGACAGATCGGTACTTTGTAAAATCTGACTCATATCTTGTCGAAGATGTGATGCATCTGCAACTTGTGGATTAGGTGGTAAACGAGGTTTTTGAGCTTGTTCGGCTTTCCATCGTTTCATATTTTCTAAGACCTGGAAAGGCACGATAACCATTTTTCTAACAGACATAATTTCTTATCTATAAGATTTTTTATCTACAAGATTTTTTGTCTACAAGATTTTTATCTATAAGATTTTTTCATTGAAAATTTTTTATCTACAAGGCTTTTAGAGCTCCTCCTATTCCTCCGATAACGGCTTTTCCTAACAAAGGTAATAATGCAGGTGCAAGCAATGAAAGAAATCCACCTTTTTGATTTAAAATTTGTTTTTTATCTTTTACAGAGACCGATTTTGAAGCTAAACGTCTGAGATGTTGTCGGCTTGAATACAACTTCTTCTTCTGATCTGGTGATAAATGTACATTGCCTTTTAAAACATTATGACAGCATTCCGATATACACCTTATCGCTTCTGAGGGTGAATCTTTGACAAGCTTTTTACGTATTTTTGGTGTAGCCTGTATCATGGCCATAACCATCGAGCCGTGTTTTTTTATCAGAGGTCTTTTCTTCATGTTGACTTTATCACTATTTCACATCAAATGAAAATAAAAGTTCCATGTTACTATCATTTATACCTGATGTTTTATCATACTGTCTTTTTTACAAAAGAAAACTACGAATCGGAATCAGTGAGTTCTTCATCCTCGCTTTCTTCTACATCTGACCCTCTGTCGGGCAGAGGAATGGTTCTTCCACCACCAAGATGAATCAGACGCTTGTCATAGTCAACACGATATTTTCCTGTGTCAAGGTTATATTGGATTATATCCCCAAACAGTCGATCTTCTGCCTTTCTACCTTTTTTATATTTAGCTAATGTATTTGGAGACCATGAGGCGGATGGAATGGATTGAAACTTCAATTTTTTCCCTGGTTCTATAAATTGTGAATACTTTGTTCTGAGTTTTTGCATTCTTTCACTTAATAGTTCCTTTCTGGATTTCGGATAGCGTTGATGTTCTGAAATGCTGCTTCCTACAGGCCTTCGCATAGTAACAAATCTTTCATCAATCATAGGTGGTGGGGTGGTAGTTCTTGCATCAATTATAGGTGGTGAGGTGGTGGTTCTTTCATCAATCATAGGTGATGCGGTGGTAGTTCTTGCATCAATTATAGGTGGTGAGGTGATAGTTCTTGCATGCGTTTTCGGGGGCTTTCTCTTCTTTGGAGATTTTTTCTTCTTTGGAGACTTTTTCTTCCTTGGAGATTTTTTCTTCTTTGGAGATTTCCTCTTTCGCGGAGCACGTTTTCGAGGTTGCCTTTCATCCCCAAATTTCCTAACGGTTTTAGTTCCATCCCATCTCAGTAAACTTCTGATAATAACACCACCTAGAAATCCACCACCTCCAGGTTTTAAAATAATTCTACGTTTAATTTCCTCATCAATATTCGGATCTGCTAACTGCCCGATATCTGCTCTATGTTTTGTCATATACGTGGTGGTTTGTTTTGGTAATTTGATTTTATCTTCAATGATGTTTTGTGCTGCCAACGTAAACCATTTTAAAATTTCTTTTAATCCTGCTTTCAACACAGATTCTCTTTCATATCTATTGGTTTGTTGACTTAAATTTCGCAAAGCAGCTAAAATTGAAGTTGGTGTGGTTGGTAAAGCCATGTTTACTCACTGTCGCCTATTGATAGAATGACAATATAAATTAAAATGAAGTCATTTTTATTTTTAAAAAAAAAACATTGTAACGATTAAGCAGGGGAATAAACGGTTGGACCTCTTTCGTCTTCTTCATAACGATGAAATATATCTGTTCGCAGTCTTAATTCTTTATTTGTTCGTGAATGGAAATCGATGACAAGATATCCATGATCCACCGATGTAGCATCTTCATAAGCAGACAGTAAATGTGGAGCTTGCATTTGGTGAGCTAGTGTTTTAATCTGATTTTTATCTCGCTCATTTCGAAATAAAATCATGTATCTTGAATTAAGACTGATGGTTCGACTCGATTTCGATTGTTGAAACATATTTTGTGTGATATAAATCACGGTTGCATTACGGTGATGTCCTTTTCTTGTAAACCAAAGTTTAATTTTTTCCTCATCTTTTTCACCCAGCATATCATCAAAGACGATTAAATGTGGTATAGATACATCGCTGACAAGTTCGTTTTCATCGTCAGGAATTCCTTCCACGAATTTTGTTAATTCAAACTGCGAATTGAATTTCTCCTGCATAAGATTGTAAGCATACTGCCATTCTTTGTAACACCAGACAACTCTTTCAGGAACGATATTGAACAAATCTTCTCGATAGTCAATTAATTTATGAACAAAGACTGTCTTTCCACAACCACTCGGACCTGTGATGAAAATATTACAAGGATGTTGAAATAAAATAGCTTGTACATCCACCTCCATGATTTCTTTACTTTTCTCTTTAAGGATTAATAATAAAATGACAACATGAATAACGATGAAAGCATTTTTATTCAATCATTTCTTCAAAAAAGATCAGTCTTGGAAATTGTAGATAGATCATAACATTCTATGTGAATGAATTTTTACAGTACGTTATGTTCTATCTACATGCTCACCTACCGTTCGTACTCTTAATTCAAAGACAAAAGCAGGTCAATGCCTCCACTAAGCTATAAAAATCCAGTGAACTTTTCCTATAATCATTCATCTCTCGTTTCTCGAGTAGTGCAAATAAATTATAAAGTATACCAAGACGAGAAAAAATCAAATATGGAGCAGCTAATTTTTCAATTTTAAAAAAATCTTGCAGAGAGAGAAAAAAACTTTTTTGGGCGATAGAAAAAATTTTTACGATTAAAAAAATCTTGCAGAGAGAAAAAACATTTTTATCGATAGAAAATTTTTTTCAAAAAATCTTACAGAGAAAAATTTTTTCAAATAAAAAATCTTACAGTCAAATTTTTTCGATAGAGAAAATTTTTTTACGCTTAAAAATTTCGGATAAAAATTTTCGGATAAAATTTTTTTACAATTTTAAAAAAGTTTTGCAGATTAAAAACTAGGGTCGAATAAAACTAGGGACGAATAAATCTAAGGTCGGGTAAGTCTAGATGAACTGATTTCCGGGAAATGCCGGAAAAAAACCCACACTCAGATCATATAATCAGGCAATGTCTAAAGATCATACTGCTAGGAGCCGAAGAAAAGACTAAGTCCAACGGTAATAGAGAAAGATTGAGGCGAACGAAGACGGAGAAAAAAAGACTAAGTCCAACGATGGTCTTTGCCTGACCCAAGCTGAGGAGGGGGAAAATAACCCATATCGTGGGAAAAAAGACTAAGTCCAACGGTAATAGAGAAAGATTGAGGCGAAAAAAAGACTAAGTCCAACGATACTCTCTGCCTGAGCCAAGCTGAGGAGGGGGAAATAACCCATATCGTGGGAAAAAGACTAAGTCCAACGGTGATAGAGAAAGATTGAGACGAACAAAGACGGAGAAAAAAAGACTAAGTCCAACGATGGTCTTTGCCTGAGCCAAGCTGAGGAGGGGGAAAATAACCTATATCGTGGGAAAAAAAGACTAAGTCCAACGGTAATAGAGAAAGATTGAGGCGAGCGAAGATGGAGAAAAAAGACTAAGTCCAACGATACTCTCTGCCTGACCCAGCGTAAGTAGGGAATATAGTCCATATCGTGGAAAAAAGACTAAGTTCAACGGTGATCGAGAAAGCCTGAGCCGAACGAAGACGGAGAAAGAAGACTAAGTCCAACGATAACAGAGAAAAAAAGCCTAAGTCCAACGGTGATAGAGAAAGATTGAGGCGAACGAAGACGGGAAAAAAAAGACTAAGTCCAACGATGACAGAGAAAAAGCCTAAGTCAAACGATAGTGTCTGCCTGAACCATATCATTACGACCCGTGCGCACGTGCGTGTAGATGCATTAAGTCCCCTTTTCACAGACCATGGTTAAAAAAAGGATCCCAGCCGCGTCAAAGATGGTGAACATCTATCTCCGATGAAGAAAAAAGACTAAGTCCAACGATAGTCTCTGCCGAACCATATCATTACGATCCGTGCGCGCGTGCGCGCAGATGCATTAAGACCCCTTTTCACAGACCATGGATAAAAAGGACCCCAGCCGCGTCAAAGATGGCGGACATCTACTTCCGGTTTGACATTTTGACCGGTCTTTTGCCTCCCCGGGAGGGTAGACCTCGGACAAAATGGCACTCAGGGAGGGTAGACCTCGGACACTGTCCGAGGTCTACCCTCCTATACTACTGACATACCTGCGACCAAAGTTGTAAATCAAAATACCATATACGTGTTTGAATTTTTCTATAGATCTGCGCGCCTTTTCAAACTAAATGGATGGGTTAAATTGATGCACTGATGACAATGGCATTCCTCTGTGCTTTATAATAAATGCCACCTCCCGCTCCCTTCCTCATCGGCTGTGCATGTAACTGTTTTAATCCTGGCTACGCCTATGTAAAATTCGCACTTTGTCCAATATTCCTATTTCGCGCAGGAGCAATTCTAGATTGGTACTGCGCACAGTGAGAATTTTCAGTTTGCGCGAGAGTGATAATTCTCACTTTGCGCAGGACCACTGAAAAATTTGCCCGATTCACACTTCGAGCAAAACATAGGAGCCGTGCCCTGACACGGGGAGGCTTAATGCGTCTCCTTGATGCATTGTACCAATCGAGCCATTGCATAATTATAAATCCATAATGGCCACTTTTTATAACAAGCGACTGAATCGCGAAGTAGACTGGTTCTTTGACATACAAAAAAGGTACCAATAGTGAAGAGTTTCGACTCAGGGCAGCCTGCGTGAACTGCGCAGGCTGACCTGAATCGATACTGTTCGCATATGCATTAAGCCCCCTTTTCACAGAGCATGGCTCATACATAATATATCAAATGTTGTTGTCAATAAATATGGCTATAGGTCCTTGTTTGAGTTCTGAACTATACCATGAATATGACTTTTGTCATGTTGCTGGGGCATCCGTGTCGGTGACGCATTTCTAGTCTGATTTGCATCTTATCTCTTTCAAGAGTGTTTCAAGAATAACACATCATTGATGAAATGAAATGATAGTAAATTGAATTTCGGACTTGAGAAATTCTTTCAAAGTATTTATGATACATTCTAAAAGTGCATGTAACAATTATGATGCTTTTAGTCTGTAGTGACAATATCATGAAGTCTAGTGAGTAGAACGTTAAATAATTGTGATTCTATAAGCCTTTGATATAGCGAAATTCAACATGTAGAGGTGTTGAAATGGTGAAACTGAAACTATTTTCTGCTTGATTTTTTTAGAAGCATGATTTAGAGATGGTGATACAGGAAAGAAGCCCAACATGTGAGCTTGTCGCAATATATTGTGTTTTCCCCATTCGTAGTTTGTTCGTATTAAATTCTCTGAAGGTATCTTTCTGATCACTTCTTGAAATTTGATTTAATAATGTCTCTCTTGGCCGAAAAAAGGGGGAATTGATTAATTGGTTTTGTACACACAAGTCTTTCAAATTGCAGTCTCTCAGCGTAGCTTGTATCATTACGTATGTTTTTAGCCAAATAAATTTTATATTCCCCTACATTCCCTCGTATGTACTTTCACCGGAAGTGTGCTCATACACGTTCAAGTCTTTAACTGTTTACAGTGACTTTCATAGACTAACACGTAAAGCTTAGTGAGCTATATTTTTGTGTTGTGCTACACCGTATTCTTGTGTTGTGCCTTCAGTAAGTACATCTTTTTATATATTTTTTATTGTATCGTATAGCTAACTATATTATTATGTAGTGAATATTTAAAAATTTCATGTGCTGAGTCGTGTTCAGAAGCGAGAGGTCCGCCATTGTGGACTGCGCCATTTTGAAATTTCGAATAAATTCAAGAGCTTTGTACACCCCTCTTACACATTTCTTCGTGCATTTAGTTGAAAGATATTGTAATTAAACATCGTGTGTTAGAGGCCGCGTTAGAATAGATCTGTTCTTTAGGGTCTTCGACGAAAATGTTTGTAGATGAGATGGTTCTCGACGAAATGTTGTAATCTCCGTTGCCACTACGCCTTTTTTTAACCAAACGACAAAATTTTGGATAAGTCCAAACTGAAAGTATATCAGACTACAAAATAAATTTGACTCAAGAATTCAAATTTGTTTTTAGAGGGTGGAAAACTGACAGGGTACAAAATATTGTGAGAAATGGGAGAAAACACAGCTTGGCCAAGACATAGCCTGAAAAACATGGACTTTAAGTCGAACATGTTTAGTTCTAGTGTAGTAGATCAATTCATAATCCATTCTAAAATTCAAGGCTGACTTTAAGTTCCAAGATCAGTTATGTCATTTTTTAAGACTTTTTGACTCATTTAATAAGATAAATGTGCTTGGAATTGAGACTAACCTTTCCCCTTTAAAAATGTTTCACTTCCACAAAACATTTACAGACAACAAATTCCAAATTGGTATGAATGAGTTTAAATTCTCTGATAGGGTAGAAAATACCATGGAAAAAGAAACAAATGCAGGTTACCAGACTTTGCGCCTTTTCCCACAATGTTTCAAAAGCTTTATCCTCCACATCTGGTAAAGGGTTAAAACACTAAGGTTGGTGAACAGACAACCCTTTGTCAGACAATGTAGATCTTTGATCAGACTGCATATTCTATTATCTGATCTGAGAGTTAACCATAGTCATTTTAACCACATTTAACTGGTGATCTGCAAGTGCTTTCAATACTGATTTGTCTAAAATTTTTGTCATCTGGTAAAAGGTCAAACAATATGTAACATCTTTAGAGTTTGATTGTCATCGGAACATGCCGTCTAATCTCAGATCATCATTGATGAGTCTTTCTAAAAGATTCTAGCCAAAACAGCCTTGAAAATGGAATACTGTATTGAATTTTTTCTGGCTGAAAAAAATGTCCTTTTAAAAAGTAGCATTAACCCTTATCCTGCTGAATAAATTAAATGACACTTTCAATTCAGTAGTAAAGACTAAAAGTTATTTTTTGGAGAGCAATATTTCCTTATTGGACAGTGTAGATCCAAGATCAGACTGCATGCTTTGTGCAGTCTGATCTTGATCTACACTGTATGCAAAAGGTCCTTGAGTCACACATAGCAGCCTAAAGGTTAAATATTGCTTTTAACTTTTGACATCATAAGCTTTTGTCAAACCGACCGAGAACTGATTTAATTTCCAAACAAGTATAGACATTTAACTCTTCCCAAACGACAAATCTTAGACTCTTTCAAATTCAAAACATCTGCAGACGACAAATTCAGGAATTGATATAAATAAGCTTAAGGTCTCTGATTAGGTAGAAAACATTGTAGGAATTGGAAAAAATGCTGATTACCAGCATTTTCTCCTTTTCCCACAATGTTTTCAAAAGCCTTCTTACCCAGGGTTGTAAAAACCTAGGATTGTTTGGTAAACGATAAAGGGAGAAGAAATTATTGCATACCAATAGTAGTGAAATAATTATGGGATGGGGAGCCATCGTTTTTGCATTTGATTGGCAATTTTCTCATTTATCAAGATTTTTTTTTTCAAGCTGTCCTCTGCAGTGTTATTAAAAGTTGTCTGTTGATATGTGCTTCTGTGGCAGGTCTGATGAGTATTGTAAATTAGTTGAAGTTCTGTTGCTTAACCCAAAGAAAGCATTCGAAAACTTTGTGGGAAAAGGAAAAAAATGCTGGTAACCAGCATTTTCTCGTTCTCCCACAATGTTTTCTACCCTATCAAAGACAAAAAAATCATCATTTTAGCTACATTCAATTTGTTGTCTGATAATCTCTTCAATTTGGTTGAGTCCAAAATTTTGTTGTTTGGTAAGGAGTTAACTGACTGATTCCAGTCTTTAGAATCTCATCAAGAAGAAACATGATAGTGACTGTGTAAAATGGTAGTGCCATGGCTGGAAGGAGAGATAGGGGGGCTATGAAAATTAAACCAGTGGTCGAAATTAGCACTAGCCTGATGGCAAAAAACTTGTAGATTTTCTCTCAGGCTTGTAAAATTTCCTAATAAACTAGCCTGACAGGCTTGTAAAATACAGATTGTTGAAAAATGATTCTACTTTCATTTTCACTTTGTAAACAAACCTTTTGAGATGCTAATATCATTCAATATGTCCCTTGTATCCTGAACTTGTCATGTCTATACAGTGTTGTAGGAACCACACGGGATTACGATTCCCTAAAATTACATAAAGTTCTACACTAAAACAACACAAATTTATTACGCATGGCATCATAGAAGCCACAATCTTTTAGTGACCAATTTCAGGGGAATATTGACTCTCTTAAAAATTTGTGATTACAATTTTTTTTTTTCTACGAACGAGATATCATGACAAATGGTACTAAAATTTGGGGGAAAGTATTAACCAGAATGAAAGACATGTTTAAATTCTGAAAAAAAAAGGGTCAAAAGTTAAGACAAGAATCTTATATTACCTTGTTATTATTACTCTTATTATTATCCTTGCTCGGCTGGCAAGCTTGGCGGTTAGCGCATCTGTATCATGACCTGGTGGTTGCAGGCTCGATACACAATTGAGGTAAACTTTTTTTTCAGCATTTTTTTCACCCTCACCTCTGATGTATGTGAGAAAAGTAGTCAGTGGCTTGGAAGGAAAGTTGTGTCAATACTGGTAAGAGAAAGCCAGGAAATGAATGCATAGGTGCACTGACCGCTGTCATATTACCTGTTAAAACAGCATTAAACTCCAACACAATTTTATTTTCATCATTGTTATAAGGTGATTATGTCATGTGAAAAAAGCATGAGAAATTCAAATTTTCTGCAGACTTGAACCTGATTTTAAAATAGGGAAATGCGCATTCAAGTACAGCATTTTCCATTTATTACAATGATTTCTGTAGGAGTATTAAAGGCGATGCGGAATTTTGAATTAATAGTTACTAAAAAAAGTATTTAGAACGTGGCTATAGGTTATATGTAGAGGGATTTACAAGTTTTCTGGCGTAAATGATATGAAATGGGTTGGACATTTTTATCTAGCTGCTACAATACACCAACATACCAGCCTGTTGCCTCCTAAATGAACTGATCTAGTTTTAGACTTTAAAGCTATGCAGTCTGATCTTGATCTGCACTATCTGATGAAGCAGCTAAATTTTTGCATGTTGCTCTAGTACTGAGATAAATAAGAAATGTCAACATTCATCTTTAAGAAAACTGAAATTGTATTTATCGTAACCTTTACAAAATAATCCCAAATTTTAACGAATCCCCCTCCCCCAACAAAGAAAGAAGGCTTTTGACAATAATGTCAGAAAAGGAAAAAATGCTGGTAACTGGCATCTTCTTTTTTCCCCCATGTCATTTGAGCCGTATATTATTTATTGTCTGCAAATTCTTTCAATATGGCCAAGTGTAAAATGTTGCTGTTTGGTGAAGAGTTAATCCTTTTTTTACCACACAATCCCAAGTTTTTATGACCTCACCAAAAAAGCCTTTGAAAACATCGTGGGAAAAGGAGAAAATGCTGGTAACCAGCATTTTCTCCTTTTCCCACAATGTTTTCTATTGAAAAGTCACATTTGATTTGTTGTCTGCAAATCCTTTCAATATGGACAAAAATAAGATTTTGTCATTTGGTAAAGAATTAACCCATGACTTTACAGGCCAATTTTATGCATACTATTTACCATTTACTAAACAACTCCATGTTTTCACAACTGTGAAAGAACGCTTTTGAAAACATTGTGAGAAAAAAAGGCAATGCTGGTCACACAGTCATCCTGTCTTTATGTCATTCTTTAGGCCTTTTTGTCGGTCTTTCCATCTTCCTGTCTGTCATTCTTTAGGTCTCTTTTTCAGTCTTTCCATCCTCCCGTCTGTCTGTCATTCTTTAGGTTCATTTGTCTTTGCTTTTACCCTGGCCAATGGAACAGCCCCTGCTTCCCCCCCCCACGCCCCCCAAAAAGAGAAGGAATCTGTAGACAAAACTTGAATGTAACCTAAATGATTACCTGTCTCCTAGAAATGGTGGAAAACATTGTGGAAAAAGGAGAAAATGCTGGGTACAAACAAAAGGAAGTCAAAGCTCCATATTGGTAGCCCAGATCTAGTTTACAGCAAGATAACATTGTAGGAAAAGGAGCAGTTACCTGTAAAAAGTATATCCTGTCCCTCTCACAACATGTTTAGAGGCTGTCAACTGCAGAGATGTGAACAGCTGTATTTGTTAACCCTTTACCAGACAATCCTGAGTGTTAACGACACTAAGGGAAAACCCTTTTAAAAACAGTGAGGAAAAGGAGAAAATGCTAGTAACCAGCATTTTCTGCTTTTTCTACAATCTTTTCTAAAAAGAACTTCTATTTTTGAGTCACATTTCTTTTGTAGTCTGCAAAAGCTTTCAATTTGGGCAATTCTAAAATTTTGTTGTTTGGCAAATGGTAAACTCTACCAAAATTTTGGTCTGGACCAAATTGAAAGTATGCCCAGATGACAAATTAAATGTAGCTTAAATGGTGATTAATGTATTGGATAGGGTAGAAGGAGAAAATGCTGGGTACCAACATTATCTCCTTTTCCCACAATGTTTTCAAAAGGCTTCCTCCTCAGGGTCGTTAAAACTCAGGATTGTGTGGTAAAGGGTTAAGACATTGGCCAAATAATGGAAGTATTGTTTTTTGTTTGTAAATCAAAACAAATGAAGTAAAATATAAAAAAGTCTGCATTTTATAATGTCATTTAGCATCCATGACAGCTGTAGTTTCTTTTTTTGTTGGGGCAGACTATGACCAGACTACACAAAATTTACAGTTTGATTTTGGATGTAATGAACAATCTCAGTCAGTCGTATAGATGCATGTATTGCAGTTTCAGAGCTGTTGTAGTCAGAAAAGTGGACAGTGTACACTCAAGATTATGCTACAGATTCTGTTAAGTCTAATCTTGATCTGTACTCTCAGCATAAGCAATTAAATCCAGGTTCAGCACTAGACAGGTTAATGAAAATTCTGATTTTTTTTTTCCTTCCTTTCCAGGTAGATCTACAGAAGGATTGACTTTCCAAGTGAGGTATTCATTATACTTGTTATTTAAGCAATGGCCCTTGTGTTTTCTCTTTTGGGGTTTGGTGCTGATCTTTGTTCATGGGCAAAGAAAACATTCGTTGAGGCTGACACTCCTATCAACTCCACATCTGTGTTCTTTGACCCTGCTAGAGATCAGGTGGAGATCTCCCTGTCTGCTGATGAAGGCATGTCTGTGGATCCTGTCTGTAGTGAGGGCACCTGTGTGGACCCAGTAGAGGATGTCTGTTGTTGGTTTGTTGTAGAGGATGTGGAGATGTAGAACGAGAACCATATGTTTCATTCTTTCATCTCTACATCATCGATGGTGTTTGATGATGCAGATGCAAAGGTGGTGGATGATGCGGAAATGGATATCTTTAGGCATGCAGGTATTGAGGAGGACTTGGAGACAGAATTTAGCTCTCTGGAGTTAAGTTTTACCTTCGAGTCTTCCTTGATTGTGGATAGGGAGTTAGGGGTTTGCAGTGAAGATGAGGTTTGTGTTGGTTTGGCTGATGGAGAAGAGGCTGAGCTGTGCTTGGACTCTTTTTCCATTGGTCAGGGAGGTGAAAGGGAGCTCTGTTTTGATGAGCAGAGTTCCTTTACACCTGTTGTTGTTGCAGAACCAGATCCTGTGGTAGTAACCCGCAGTGGGCGCTGTATCCGTCGGCCTGATAGGTATGGCAACTGGGTTTACTATTAGAGGGTGACAGTGTGTTCCTAGATGCAAACATTTGTTCTTCACATGCAAACATTGAAGGTGGAGATGGTGGTAAGGAGAGGAGGTAGAGGTGAAGGTTGTTAGGAGAGGAGGAGAGGTCTCTACAGTTTAGAGACAAGTACATGGGCTTGCACTGGCTATCTGTCCTGTTGTCACTCGATCTGAAACTGTGGTAATTATCAAAGATTGACTGTGAGTCCATCCATGTGTTCTTTGTGGCACACTGGGTATACCATCAGGGGCTGAATGTGTGTTGTCAGTTGTGTATGTGTAGACCAAGGGTTCTGCAGTCCAGGAAGTATTTTAGATAATAGAACAACTCCAGAACACTTTTGTTATTAGGTCATAGATAGGTACACTGGCAGTATAGATAAAATTGAAAAACTGTTGAAAATGGTGTTCTGCAATGGAAAAGCTCGACGGTTGTGTACAGTTTCCTGATATTACCCTCATGGCTGTACAGACATTGGACCATTATGTGTTGCTTTTTTTTTTTAATGATAAGCTCCTATATCATAAAGAACTTTGGTATTCATCAGGTACTGGTGTTTACTAGGAAACAAAAATGGCATTAGGATTAGGCATGGATGGAACCTCTTTTCAGTTTTGACCAAAACTTGCATGCAGATATTTGAAATGAGTTTTTTTTACGAAGATACAGGTGGAATCTTTCTGCACTTTGACCAGGTTATTGAAATGCCCTTGGTTTTTTTTTCCTTCAATTTTGTTAGGCTTTGATTTTTGAAATGCTGTTTTTCTTTGTTAATTTTTTTTATACGTTAAGGAAGATATGGGTGGAATCTTCTGCACCTTGACCAAGGTTTTGATATGCCTTTGGTTTTTTTAATTCTTTAGTTTTGTTAGGCTTTGATTTTTGAAATGCTGTTTTTCTTTTTTCAGTTTTGTTAGGTATTAAAGAAGATATGGGTGGAATCTGTCTGCTCTTTGACCAAGTTTTTGAAATGTCTTTGGGTTTTTTTTTTCCTTCAATTTTGTTAGGTGTTAGGGAAAGATATGGATGAAATCTGCCTGCATTTTTGACCAGGACTTGCATGCAGGTTTTTGAATTACCTTTGAATTACCTTTGATGTCTTTTTCCTTTTTTTTTTAACTTTGCTAAGCATTAGGGAAAAGTATAGATGAAATCTGCTTGCATTTTTGACCAGGACTTGCATGCAGATTTTTGAATTGCCAGTGTTGTCTTTTTCATTTTTTTCAATTTTGCTAGGTGTTAGGGAAAGGTATGGATGAAATCTGCCTGCATTTTTGACCAGGACTTGCATGCAGATTTTTAGATTGCCTTTGTTATTTTTTTTTTTCCTTTTTTGTTCAATTTTGTTAGGCGTTAGGGAAAGATATAGATAAATTCTGCCTGCATTTTTGACCGAGACTTGCATTCAGATGTTTGAGATGCCTTTTATTTTCAAATTTGTTAGGCATTAGGGAAAGGTATGGATAGAATCTTTCCTAAATTTTGACCAAGCCTGCTTGAAGATTTTTGAAACACCTTTTTTGACGGATTTGGCAAGACAAACTGTTTGACACCTTTTCAGCTGTACTCAATTGTGCACAGTACAATTTCTTTCTTTATAACAGCAAGGAAAAAGTTCTGTGTCAGGTTCAGGAGCTCTTCACTTTTCTGTAGATAATTTCTGGACTGAAGAACCCTACGTTTTCATGTATGCAACTGACAACATACATTTATCTTTATGTGATACACCCAGCGTGTCACACTGAATATGCTGATGGCTTCACAGTCCATTCTTGACAACTACCACAGTCTCAGGCCGAGAGACTACAGTACATATAGCTTCTTTATACCCATGAACCTGGCACTGAAATGTAGAGTAGGTGTAGATAGTGACTCTAAAAAGTGCAGTGTATGTGAAGATCATGATGTGAAACTATACAGTGTGTGTGGAGATGGTGCCTCCAAAACATAACAGTGTAAGCAGAGATAGTGACTCCAAAGTGTTGAGAATAGATGGAAATTGCAACTCCAAAATGTAGACAGGAGGTGGAGATAGTGACTCTGAAATGTAGAGAGGAGGTGGAGATAGTGGGTAGCAGAGGAGATGATATTCAATGGAGAAGATGGAGACAATGATCAGTAGAGGAGATGCAGACGGTGTTGGTATTACCAAGCCATGAATTGAATCATTTAGTCAGGCCTTTTCCACAGTCTTCCAGATGTTGGTATGACCAGGCCATGGATTGAACCATTTAGTCAGGCCTTTTCCACAGTCTCCCATGTGTTGGTATGACCAGGCCATTGATTGAACCAATTAGTCAGTTATATCTAGAGCAGTTAGATGTAAAAATATTGCAAGATATGATGCTTTTTCTTTTGCATCACTAAGGGGCTTACAGGTATATGTATTTACTTTGGTCATATTTTGTCACACACACATGAAGCTGTGATGTCAAAATTGAAGGCTTTTTCCAGCCTGTCAAGTGTTGATATGACCAGGCCATGGACTGAGCCAAGAAGGGTTCAGTTAACTTGTAGCCCTGCAAAACTACTGTCCTCATTATACTTAATTGCAAATCAGATTGAACCAATAATTTCACCATACAGTACTATTTTTGTATGGACTGATACTGCATACTTCTATGGGTGAATATCTGTGTATACATGTACACTTTGAGAACATGAAAAAAATGCAGAAAACATAATTATGACAACAATTCATGAACATTGAAGCATAATAAAGGTGATCATTTGCTTGGTTGCCTAAGTTTGCGTTTCAGCATGATCAGTGATCAACTTGTTGGAATAGTTCAGCACTTGTTCAGTGGGAAGGAATCATTAAATACCTTGGAAACATTGCAGGTGAGAATACATTATCATACATGCTATTTTTTTTAGACTTTACCATCTACTTTACTAACATTGGAAAGAAAGGAAAGTCTTTAATTATAGGTCGAACTATGTTACAGAAAGATTTTTTTTCCTGTACACGCAATGTTTTCAGCTCTATAAAAGACTAATTTCATGATTTGAATTACATTTAGTTTGTCATGTGCAAATACTTTCAATTTGGACAAGTCTAAAAGTCTGTCATTTGGTATAGGATTAAGACAGGTTCGTTCCTTTCTCAGGCCTGAATTTACATTTTTTTGCCATTTACCAAACAATCCTGGCTTTTAACAACTCGGAAGGAGGAGGAACTTTAAAAGATTGTGGGGAAAGGAGAAACTGCTGGTAACCAACATTTTCTCCTTTTCCCACAATTTTTCTACCTTTCTATAGAGAGGCCACAATTTTTAAGCCACATTTAGAGTGTCGTCTGCAATTACTTTCAATTACTTTCAATTTGGACAAGTCTGAAATTGTTTCTTGTGGTCAAGGGTTAAGCCATATCCTGTGCTATGAGGGTCAACTTTTTGTTGACAAAATTTTACACTGGTCCAAATCCATAGCATTTGCAGGCCACAAGTAAAATGTCACTAAAATGAAAGATTGCCTTTCAAAAGGATATAAAACATGGTGTGAAAAGGAGGAAATGCTCTTCAGCCAGTGAAGAGATACAAGCCATTATGGCCCTCCCTATTGTGCTGCTCTTTACTAAATGATAAAGTTTTTGACCAAATTGAAAGCATTTTCAGGTGGCAAATGTTGCTAAAATGATGATTTCTGTGTTTGATAGGATAAAAACATTGTGGGAAGAGGAGAAAGTGTAGGTATTTCCTCCTTTTCCACTATGTTTTCAGAAGCCTTCTCTTTTGGGGTTACTAAAAGTCGGGATTGTGTTTTCAAGGGATGGTTTGGACCAAGTTCATTCTTTTAAATGGATCATGTGAGTCATTTTAATACCTTTTGAGGGAATAGGCTACTCTTTCACAGACAATTATGTGTTTTAATGACCCTGGGGAAAGATACTTTTGAAAACATGGTGGGAAAAGGAGAAAATGGTAGTTTCCTTTTCCCACAATAATTCTACTCTTTCACAGCCATTACTCGTAATTTCAGCCACACTTACATGTAACTCTTTACATGTAAATAGTTAACTCTTTACCAAACAAAACAGGACCAGATTTAAAGCATTTGCAGACTATAAATGTTGCTTAAATGCTGATTTCTGTCTTTGATTAGGTATAAAACATTGTGGTAAAAGGAGAAAATGGTGGTTACCAACATTATCCTCCTTTTTCCACAATATTTTAAAAAGTCTTCTCATTCATGGCCGTTGTTTGTCGGGAATGTGTGGTAAAGAACTAATTCCCTGCTGGATAAAAAAAAAAATCACTTGCTGATGATATTGAAAGCAATTAGAATCGACAAATTCATTATGATTCAAATGTTGCAATTTATACTTTGAAAAAGTAGAAAATATTGTTGGAAAAGGAGAAAATGCTGTTTAGAAGCATTTTCTTCTTTTTGCACAGTGTTTTCAAAAGCCTTCCTCCCTAGGGTCATGGATTCAAGGGATTGTCAGGTATTTGTATAAATATAACATTTACATTTATTTTTTTGTCTCTCAGATTTCAGCATCTATCCCAACTATGAAGCTTTGGATAATTTTTCCAGTTATAAGGAAGATGGCTCAAGGTAAAGAATTTCAGCTTTTCATGATGTTTTCTGCCTTGTGGTTTCCATCTGTTCATCTATTTGTCTTTTTTACCCAAGTCCCATTGGTGCAACTGGTAGCATGCAGGACTTGAGAATGGGTTTGCTGGTTCATTCCTAAGCTAGGCCAAAAATTGATGTCATTGCAACAGGATTCATTCTTCTCTCACCTTGGATCATTGTTTTAACGATGGTCAGCAGCCAGTAGCTTTGGAAGAATATTGTGCCAATTACAGATACCAGAAGCTCCAGGAAAGCACAGAAAATTGCAGTAATTACCACAATAAAACTGAAATAATGCTAGAAATGGTGTTAACCCTCTAGCACACAGTACTGAGTCTTGATGACCTTGAGGAAGAAGGCTGTTGAAAATATTGTTGGAAAAGGAGAAAATGCTGGTAACCAGCATTTTCTCCTTTTCCCACACTGTTTTCTACCCTTTCCATGGCAAATTTTAATTTCTGAATCATGTTTATTTTGTCGTCAGCAAATGCTTTCAATTTGGATTAGTCTAAAATTTTGTCATTTGGTGAAGAGTTAAACAGAAAACCATCAATCATATTTGTCTTCTTTAAGTCTATGTGATAAAGTTCACATTTATGGTGGGATATACATGTATACAGAACATAAAGTCTGTGGCATACAAAGCACTGGGTCTTAATTCTTTACCAGTCCACAAAGTTTTAGACTTCCAATTTGAAAGCATTTGCAGATGAAAAATTAAATGTGGCTCAATTGATGAAATTTTTCCCTGACAGGGTAGTAAACATTGTTGGAACCAGTATTTTCTCCTTTTCCTACAATGTTTTCAAAAGGGTTTTTCCTTAGGGACTTTTAAACACAAGATTGTTTGGTAAAGGCATAATGACAAAAATTTAGACTAGTCCATATTGAAAACAACTGGAGGTGACATATTACAGTTGGTTCAAATGAAAGGAGTGGTCTTTGAGAAGGCATGAAAGATTGTTGGCAAAGGTGCAAAAGTTAGTTATCAGCATTTTCTTCTTTTCCCATGATATTTTTGAAAACTCCCCAGGGTGGTAAAACACAGGATTGTATGGTAAAGGGTATATTCCATAAAATCTCAAACCTTATTACCTGTATATTATGTTTTTTGTTGCCTTCTTTCCCCTAAGACTCCCACATCCTTCTCACAGACGTCCAAGTGAAAGCCAAGTTTTACTCTAACATAGAAGATGCCCCAAGGTAAGCAATTTCAATTCCCACAGCTGGATATCTAAAATTAGTAACTCTTTCGGATGAGACATTAAGCCAAAGTCCCATGTGATAGTGTTATACTCCGAACCAAAACTGGATTATTTGGTATTAGCCCTTTGTCACACAATCCTTAATTTTAACTATCCTGATAAAGAAAGCATTTTAGAACATTGTGGGTAGAGAAGAAAATGGTGGTAACCAGCATTTTCTTTTTTTACCCCATTGCTTTCTAACTTTTAAAGGACAGATTTAATAACTTTAGCCATTTTAAATTTGTGGTCTGCAATTGCTTTCAATTTGGACAACTCTAACATTTAAACCTTTACCAATTAATCCCAAATTTTAACAACCTTAAAAGTAAAAGTTTTGAAAACGTGGAAAAATGGAGAAAATGCAGGTAACCAGTATTTTCTCCTTTTCCTATAATGTTTTCTACCCTCTCAAAGACACATCGCAATATTTTAGCGACATTTAAATTGTCTGCAAATGCTGTCATTCTAGACAACCCTGAAATTTTGCTCTTTGGTAAAGAGTTAATTCTTTACCAAATGACAGAATTTTAGACTTGTCCAAATTGAAAGCATTTACAGACAACAAATTATTTATGCCTAAAGTAATGACATTTGTCTTTTAAAGTATAGAAAACATTGTGGGGAAAGGAGAAAATTCTCCTTTTCCCACAATGTTTTAAAATGGATTTCCTCTCAGTAAAACTTGGGATTTTTTGTCAAAGGGTTAAGTTATTGGATTTATAATTTCGAAATCCTGTAGAAAGTGTCCAATTGGTAAGACACCACAGAGTCCCAGCATGGATTTGTTGCTTGAAGCCATCTCTAACATTTTTTCAGTTATATTGCAGCGACCAGTGCACCTATCCATGCTTGAGTTTATTAAACAGTACTTCACACAATATTCTTCCCAAGCTACTGGATGCTTTCCACTTAACCATCATCAAAATCATGATCAGCAGTGATCCAATAATTGATGCATTACCCCTGCAGACAACTCTTTCTGTCATGCGGCATGCCCCTTCAAAAGATACTGTGGCAGAAGTTAAACTAGCGCAAGAGGAACTATTTATCCATTTTTCACAATATTTTCATATTTTTTTGGCTCTTTGTGATCGTGCTGTGTCTGGCGTCTGTCATCTGTCGTGTGACATCTATCGTCTGTAGTGTGTCATCCATCGTGCGGTCATCGACATTTACATTGTGTGCACTCTAGAGGCCACATTTTCGGCCAGATTCTCATGAATCTTGGTCAGAATGTTTGTCTGGATAAAATCTTGGACATTGTTGAAATTGGATCACATGGGGTCAAAAAGTAGGTCACAGGGTAAGATCTTAGAAAAACCTTGGGTGAACTCTAAAGGCTACATTTTCAGCCTGATACTCATGAAACTTGGTCAGAATATTTGTTGGGATAAAATCTAAGAAAAGTTTGAAATTGGGTCAGAGAGGGTCAAAAATTAGGTCACAGGGCCAAATCTTAGAAAAAACTTGTGTGCACTCTAGAGGCCACATTTTCAGCCTGATAGGCATGAAACTTGGTCAGAATGTTTGTTGGGATAAAATCTTGGACAAGTTCTAAAATGGGTCATGTCGGGTCAAAAGGTAGGTCACGGGACCTGATCTTAGAAAAAGCTTGTGTGCACTCTAGAGGCCACATTTTCAGTCTGATACTCATGAAACTTGGTCAGAATGTTGGTCTGAATAAAATCTTGGGCAGGTTTGAAATCAGTTTATGCTGGGTTAAAAGTAGTTTACAGGGCCAAATCTTAGAAAAATCTTGTGTGCACTCTAGAGGCCACATTTTAAGCCTGCTACTCATGAAACTTGGTCAAAATGCTTGTCTGGATAAAATGACAGACAAGTTTGAAATTGGATTAGGTTGGGTCAAAAAGTAGGTCACAGGACCAAATCTTAGAAAAAGCTTGTGTGCACTCTAGAGGTCACATTTTTTGCCTGATACACATGAAACTTGGTGAGAATATTTGATGTGATAAAATCTTGGACATACAGAAAATTGGGTCATGTTGATTCAAAAAGTAGGTCACTTGGCCAAATCTTAGAAAAACCTTGTGTGCACTCTAGAGGCCACATTTTCAGCCTGATACTCATGAAACTTGGTCAGAATGTTTTTCTCTATAAAGTCTTGGACAACTTTTAACTTGGGTCATGTCAGATCAAAAAGTAGCTCATGGGCCAAATCTGAGAAAAACCTTGTGTGCACTGTAAGGGCCACATTTTCAGCCTTATACTCATGAAACTTGGTCAGAATGTTTGTCTGGATGAAATCTCAGAAAAGAGTGATATCAAGTCACATCAGGTCAAAATGTAGGTCACAGGACCAAATCTTAGAAAAGCCTTGTGTGACTCTAGAGGCCACATTTTGAGCTAGATTAGAAATTAAAAAATAGGCTAAACCAGTCAAAAAGAAGATCACATACACTCATGCGTTTCACATCATCACGACCAGGATCTTTTCAGCCTTATCAATCCTAGATGACCTTACTCAGGTGAGTGCTTTAGGGCCAATAGCCCTCTTCTTATAATTATGCTGTACATCAACCCTTTAACTGCTGACTAAATTTATCCTTTCCCAAACTACAAATTTAGTTAACCTTTAAAGTGTCTTTCACAACAAGACTTGCCTTTGTGGGCAGTGTAGATCAAGATCAGACTGCACATAATGTGAAGTCTGATCTTTGATCTACTCTGTCAGTTTTGCTGAGCCATGTTGGACAAGAGCAGGCTTGATATTGTAGTTATTTAGGGTTCTATTTCTATACCAAAATTATCCATTCTGGATTTTTTGGTGCTTTAACGGTTAAGACTTATCTAAATGGAATGCATTTGCAGACAACAATTGAAATGAGGCACAAGGTTCAGAATTTGTTTTTGAAAAGGTAAAAATACTCTGGGTATCCAGAATTTCTCCTCCTACAATGTTTTCAATTCTTTATAAGTGAAATATCACCATTTAACCTTTTACCACACACTTCCCAATTTCAACGACCCTAAAGAAGAAGGCTTTTTAAAACATTGTTGAAAAAGGAGAAAATACTGGTAACAAGCATCTTCTCCTTTTCCAACAATGTTTTCTACCCTTTCAAAGACAAAGTTTATTATTTGATTCATGTTTCTTTTGTGTTATTCAGACAAATCATGAATTTGGTCGCAAAGAGTTGAATAAAGAGTCAAGACCTCTTGTTAAATATTTCAACTCCAATGGATCATTCTATTTCAAGCCCTGCTCTGTGAAAAGGGGGCTTTTTGCATCTGCAAAAAGTATCAACCCTGGTCAGCCTTGGCAGTCTGCACAGGCTTACCTGGGTCGAGACTTACTGCTATAGGTCAATTTTCAAAATGTCAAGGGACCAGTGTATCTCATGATCATTTCAGTTTTTATATGAGATGGATTTGTTTGGATCCATAACTATGTAAATGCATGCTTGGTATCATGCTTCAGATGCATTAAGCCCCTTTTTACCTGAGCATTGCTCATTTGAGATTTGTCCAAATTGAAAGTATTTGCAGAAGACAAATTTAATTTATTCAAATAATGTGATTTGGCTTTAGAAGGGTAAGAAACATTTTGGGAAAGGAAAAAATGCTGGTTACCAAACATTTTTTTCCTTTTCTCACAATATTTGGAAAAGCTTCCTTTTTCAATGTTGTTAAAACTTGGGATCATGGTGTTGGAAAGTGTTACGCCACTAGAATATTAAATTTTTTTTAGACTTTTCCTCCTACACACAGACTCCCCTTTTCCTCTAACAGAAGATGACCCAACATGACATACTGCTATATATGGCAAAAGGAGCAAGCCCCAGAGTAAGTGTTTGCTCTTTTCCCACACTGTTTTATTTATTTTCATACATTTGCAAATGCCAAAACTAGTATATGTCATACAGGACTTGGAGCCAGGGGGTTGCTGGTTCAAAATCCAAGCTTAGCAAATTTCTTTCTGAGGATTGGTGATATTCGTGGCGACATGGCCCATTCCTCTCTCATGCTGATTATTGCCTCTGCTATTGTTATGAAGGAAAGCTCCCAGTGGCTTGGGAAGAATATTGCATGAGGTACTGGTCAAAGAAACTCCAGAAAAGCATGGAAAGGTGCACAGGCAGCCATGATATAATTGACATAATGTTGAAAAGGTGTCAAACACTATACTAAAAACCAACAGATTTGCAAATAATCTAGAGCAAATTCTAAAATGACTCAAGATTAGATCAATCAATACTTTTCATATGAGATACACAGTCAGGATATTTTTTTGAGGATGCAAGTAGTGTAGATCAAGATCAGTCAGTACAGGATACATTGTTTAAAATCTTTTCTTTTTTTGTTATATGTAGTACTGACTGTAACAGCCTTTAAATTGTGATACTTAACCCTTTACCACACAATGCTGACTCTTAAAGACCCCGAGGGGGAAGGCTTTTGAACCATTGTGGGAAAAGGAGAAAATGTTTTCAGTTTGGACCCGTCTAAAATTTTGTCATCTGGTAGTGTTAATTCTTTAACAGATGATAGAATTTTAGGTCATTAGTGAATTTTGCAGCTTTTGCAGATGAGAAATTTCAACATGGCTCAAAAGATGGGATTTGTCTTCAGAAGAGTAGAAATGCTTGCTGACATATTTTTCTAATATTTTCAAATGCATTTTGCTGTAAGGTGTGAAAAATTCTGGTTTGTTTTATAGAGTTAAAGAAACTTAGAGCAGACCACTTTTGAAACATGCTTCTAAAACACGCATAATGCACATTCTTTAGGTATCATGCCACGAATACATGCACATGTGTTAGCATTTAAAAAGAAACGTTTGAGAAATCATGTGCTGGGAGCAACATCTCCTTTGCAGCAGTGTTTTCATACTAGAATTATGTAGGATGAAAACTAGTTTCTGAAACAATTGTCTTTTTTCTGTTTTTGTATAGTCCATACATATTTTCATGGCTATTTTTCTTTTTTTACCCCCCAGCAAAAAAAATGGAGAAAAGGAGGAAACCTGTTCATCATCAGATTGCCAGACTTTCTTCTCTGTTTGCAGTCTTGTTGCGGGAATTTTTTCTGGAAGAAGTTCCATCACAGTTTTTTCTCTGCATTTTTTCCCTTGTTTTTTAGGTACATGTATCCAAGATGAAGAATCCTGGCTGTATATCATATTATATTTCTTGTAATTGACTATATAAAGAGTACAAAATTACGTGGAGGTACCTGGCAGTACATGGTATAATACTGCAGTGCTTACCACTGTTGCTAATTCCTATCAAGAAAGCCTTTCGAAACAGAAGCATCATTTTGAAAAAGCTATCCTCTGATTTCTTACTATCATATACAACTCCTTGAGTTCATTTTATTAGCTTCAGATGCATTTCATTGAATGAGGCCCAACATTCCATGGCATTAGACATTGACAAATGGGCACAGGTTTCCAGAGTTTTTTCTATTTGTAGTTTTTATCTCTGGTTTTTCCTGGGCGAGTCGGCCATAGAATAATAAACATAATGAATGACGCTCATATGGTCCAAAATACTGTTGACAGGTACAGGAATCTCCACTTAATCATTGATATTATGTGATATTACATATAGTGATGTATTGTACATACTGGATGAAGCTGTATGTTGAACAGTCATTTGTTGTATGTATTCATGTAGCCCATGTAGTTGAGAATGTAGTGAAACCTCCTTAACGTGTCACTTAATGAATATTCAGTCTTTTTACATGGTCTATTTATAGATCTACAATAAATTTATGATTTTTTGATATGTTAACTTTGGGGTCATGTATCAGAAAACCAAGCATGGTCATGGAAACAAAGTAGTGACAAGTTAAAGCGGTTTCAATATACTAACATCTCTGTTTACACAAGAATGGTTGTTGTTGTTGTTCTAGATGATATATAGGAAGAAAGATTTAGTTCTGTAACTCTTTTACTGCCAGTATCACCCTGGATAGCTTTTCCGAATGGCATAGATCAAGACTAGACTGCACAAAACATACAGTCTGATCCTTGATTATGCCGTCAGCTACCTGATGTTAATCTTTGGCCAGAGTCGCCTTTAGTTGTAACAAAAATATACTTTTAGACCTCAAGAAAAGTCAGAACCATTTAGCTGGCAGCAAAAGAGTTAACTGTTTACCATACAAAATTTTAGACTGGTCCTAATTGAAAGCATTTGCAGGCAACACATCAAATGTGGTTCAAAAATTGGATTCTTTTGGAGGGCTACATTTTAGTTGTCGTCTGTAAATACCTCAGTATGGTCAAGTCTAAAATACAATACAACCCTTTACCACACAGTTAGGAGTTTTAATGACCCTGAAGAATAAGCCTTAGAAAACATTGTGTGAAAAGGAGAAAATGGTGGTAACTAGCATTTTCTTCTTTTCCCACAGTGTTTTCTAAGCTTTCAGAAACAAATTCTATTATTCAAGTGTCATGTGTTAAAGAGTCAAATGATATGTGCATGATTGTATTTATATGCCCATCTTGATAACATTTTGTATACCTTGTTTCCACATAGTTAGGTCGGACTTTCCAGACAACATTTTATAGGCAATGTGTCAACATAGTTAGGCCCTTCCAGACAACATTTGGTAAGCATTGTGTCCACATAATTAGGCCCTTCCAGACAACATTTTGTAAGCATTTTGTCCACATAGTTAGGCCCTTCCAGATAAAATTTTGCAAGCATTGTGTCCATATAGTAAGGCCCTTTTTGATAACATTTGTAAGCTTTGTGTCCACATAGTTCAGCCCTTCATGATAAAATTTTGTAAAAATTGTATCCACATAGTTAGCCCCTTCCAGGCAACATTTTGTAAGGATTGTGTCCACATAGTTAGGCTCTTCTGTGTCTCTGCTATGGTAGAGAAAGTGTCAAATTATTGATCTTGGTCAAGAATTTTTTTTTTCACTGATATGCTAATGGCCAAATGACTGTTCAAATACAACAAGGATGCAAATTGCTGTCCAAAATAGATAATGGTTGAAAACCCAAATAATTGCTTGTCCTATACACTACAGTGTATGATAATTGAAAATCAAGTATAGTTTCAAATCATACAGGTAAATATTTTCTAAAGTTTGAGATGTGTGACGTGTAAGCGTTCGAGATACTTCATTAGCTGAGAGGAAGAGAATGGTAAAAACTACCAATACTAGTCAGTTGAGTCTGTAAAAAGTGCACCATATCTATGAAATTTATAGGTATGATACTCACTGATGTATCTCCTAAATATGAGTGTTTTATACACACTCGTGCTTTTACATGTTTGAGGACTTGTAAATCCAAGGGATTCATAGTAGACAGATCGCAGACGGAGTTCAGTTTGTTTTTTATTCCTTTTAAGCTTTCAAATCGATCCTTTAACCCTTGACCACACAATCCCTACTCTTAATGACCCTGAGAAAGAAAGCTTTTGAAAACATTGTGGGAAAAGGAGAAAATGCTGATAACCAGCATTTTCTCCTTTTCCCAAAACGTTTCCTTCCCTTCCCAAATCAAATTTTTATTTTGAAGTTGCAATTATTTTGTCATCTGCAAATGCTTTCAATTTGGACTAGTCTAAATTTTTGTCGTTTGGTAGAGAGTTAACTCTTTACCACATGGCAAAATATCCAAATTGAAAGCATTTGGAGACAAAAATTTACATGTGGCTCAAATGATGGACATTGTCTTCTTCTTCAGGGTCATTAAAACTAGGGATTTTGTGGTAAAGGGTTGACTGTTCCTATCGCCAATAAGTAAGCTTCATTGTTTCATATAACTCTGGCATCCTTTTTGAAGTACTAGTGTTTACTAGGAAACAAATAGGTGCTAGGGAAAGGTAGGGATGGACACTGACAGCAATCAGACCGGAAGCTGCATGCAGATTTTTGAAATGCCTTTGTAGTAAGTAGTAGTGTAAGGTGTAAGTGTAAGTTCTGTAAGGTGTAAGGGACAGGCATGGACAGAATCTGTCTGCAGCTAGACCAGGAGCATGGCAGTTTTTGACCATACAGACTGCTTTGTTCAGTTTTTGACGAGAGACTGCTTTGTTCACAGTGTGTGATGAGACAGACCACCTTGTTCAGTTTTTGACAAGACAGACTGCTTTGTTCACAGTTTTTGACAAGACAGACTGCTATGTTTACAGTTTGTGACTAGACAGACTGCTATGTTCAGTTTTTTGAGGAGATGGACTGCTTTGTTCAGTTTTTGGTGAGACAGACTGCTTTGTTCATAGTTTTTGATGAGACAGACCACTTTGTTCAGTTTTTTGATGAGACAGACTGCTTTGTTCACAGTTTTTTGATGAGACACAGTTCACAGTTTTTCTCACAGTTTTTTACAAGACAGACTGCTTTTTTCACAGTTTTTGACAAGAGGGAATTGCTATGCTTACGGTTTTTGACTCGATAGACTGCTTTGTTTATAGCTTTTGACTAGACAGACTGCTTTGTTCAGTTTTTGATGAGACAGCCTGCTTTGTTCACAGTTTTTGACAAGATGGACTGCTTTGCTCCAATTTTTGATGAGACAGACTGTTTTGTTCACAGTTTTTGATAAGAAAGACTGCCTTTTTTTTTCTCCAAACCTTTGAAATGGAAACAATCCCTTTGCTTTACAAACTTCTCAAAGATGTTTCCTTTGGCAATGTGTTCTCTGGTGTATTCATTTGATTCAGTGTCAAACAGATGGGGATTTTAGGACTTGGTGCCTTTTAAAAGATTCATTGGCTTGGTCTATGTGCATTGCTTCTGATATCATCTTGACACTACCTCAGTCAGCTTTTGAAATATTTTTGAATGCTAACCTGAGTCCATTTCTCCTAAACCCAAGGAAAGATTTGCCTCGAACTCGGATCAAATGTTCACCTCACAGACAGTGAACACAACTTAGGACTGAGTCATAATTTACCGCAACATTATTGCTATTGTACATTTTGATTTATAGCTCGCTGTTTTTTAAGTAATTGTCGAATTATTGCCGTAGCCCTGTTGTAGTCTGTGTCTGCATCATTGGCATGCAAAAACTTTTACATTTTACAATATCTCTTTTATCACTGAATATATTTACTTCAGACTTAGACAAGTTGTTTACTATACAAAAGGGAACCCATACAACAAGGACAGATAGCAATCAAAGTATTTTTGACACAGTTACGCCCTTTTTTGGCTTAGAAATTACACCTAAAATCTAGCATCTGTAGCTGAGCTAGCACCAGCATGTGGTGCTCTTGGATTTCTGACGAGATTGTGTCCAGTATTCAACCATAGTGATATATTTTGATATTATACATGTAGCAGTCTTTCTATTGTTCACATTTTTCCAAACTGTATCATTTATTTCTAAGATGAAAACATTTTTTTTCAACTTGGTCCACTTATCATCAAACATTGCAGCGATACCTGAGAAGCATCAGAAGAAAGAAGTTAAACCTTTTCCACATGATAGATTTTAGACTTTCCCAAATTCAAAACAACAGCAGGCAACAAATTCAAAATTGATACAAAAGAGCTGATGTTCTCTGCCAGAAGAGAAAACGTTGTGGGAAAAGGAGAAAATGCTGGTTACCAGCATTTTCTCCTTTTCCTGCAATGTTTTCAAAAGGCATCATCCTCAGGGTTGTTAAAGCACAGGATTATTAGGTGGGGGTTAAATTATGCTAGAAACTGACGACATTTTTTGTTGCATATATTTTTTTTCAGAAGTGATTTATTTATTCCCTTTCTTTAATTTGAAGAAAGTGATACTTTTTTTTTTATTATTGTTTTGGTTATTATTGTAAATATGATATTATATATTAGATACCTGTCAAGATGAAGTCTATATTAACCCCTTACCAGGCAATCCCAAGTTTAAATGACCCTGACAAGAATAGCTTTTTTATACTTTCAAAGACAAATTTCACATTTGACTTTCGTTATTATTAAATTCTATGATGATGTTTCTCTTGAAATGTTGAAAGAAAAAATTATATATCACTAGTCTTGTCTTTGTAAATTAATTTACTCTACAACCCTTTTCACTTACCCCAATTGCCCAGCTTAACCCCTGACCACACAATCACATGTTTTATTGACCCTGAGGAAGAAAGCTTCAGAAATCATTGTTTGAAAAGGAGAAAATGCTGGTAACCAGCATTTTTTCCTTTTCTTACAATGTTTTCTATCCTGAGAGACATTTCATCATTTAAGCCACATTTCATTTGTGGTATGGAAATGCTTTCAAATTGGGCCTGCCCAAAATTTAGTCGTCTCGTAAAGTGTTAATTAAGCAGTTGTTTTCCAACTCTTTCTTTTATTTACATATGAGCCATGCTCTGGCAAAAAAGGGTTTAGTGCATCTCTGTGATGTATAATATGTTTGGAAAAGGCTAAAATTTTGTTGTTTGGTAAAGAGTTAATGACAAGTATAAGACTATATCAAAATACCACTGGAAGTTGCTATTCCCTGTAAGTTTGATTACTGACAAAACTCTGCAGAGCCCTAGCCTATAGTACTAATAAAACCCAGGGAAAATCATGGATAACTCTTTACCAAACGACAACATTTTAGACTGGTCCAAATCGAAAGCATTTGCAGACGACAATTTAAATGTGGCTCAAGTAATGGAATTTGTCTTTGGTAGGGTAGAAAACTTAGTGGGAAAAGGAGAAAATGCCGGTTACCAGCATTTTCTCCTTTTCCCACAATGTTTTCAAAAGGCTTTGTCCTCAGGGTAGTTAAAAGTCGGGATTGTGTGCTAAAGGGATGTGAGCTATCTCATTATCTTCCACTAGGTGGCATTTTTCAAATACATAATCTATCTGATATGGGCATTCTAGGTACAGAACTGGGCTATTTTTCAAGGCGGGAGTCAATGCAACAAATTTCAAAATAAAGTATATGTTTATTCTCTAAAACCTACCTTGTGCGATTCGTCCAGCCATGTTTAGCTAGCATATAACCTATGCACCAGCCATTTATAAACATTTGCCAGTATAAGCTTGGGGGAAAAGCCCTGGTATAAGCCCAGCAAGGTGGGGACGTTGTTTTTGTTGTCAGTCTATATTTAGAAACTGTCTACAGAGATTTGCAGTAAACAGTTGGTAAACAGTTCCCATTTGAAATCATTTTGCCTACGAAATTTGTAGCAAAAAGGTGGCTTGGTTTTTCTTTCGACATATTATTTATTGCCATTTTCGCCTCCATTTTTTAAGTGGCAAATTACGCACCACATATTAATACATGTCCATTTTTTATCCAGTGATGCGTCATAGCCGACAGGTCAAATCTTCGAAGAATATGACATGGGCATACATCATGAGCTGTCCCTTTGAGGTGGTTGAAATCTCAGTGGAAGTGGCTGGACTCTATTGTAGGCATATCATCAACAACAACAACATAGATTTTTTTGGTCCTGTATATTTTATCCTTGACACTTTGATATGGTTGAAATACTGATGAAAGGGGCTGAACACTATTGTAGGCTTATCATCAACAACAACATAGAATAGTTTAGACCTTTATAAAGGTCTTGTGTTGTGTGGAAATTTGTTTTTATAGCACTAAAACACATTAAAAATTCGTCCATCTGTTAACTCTTTACAGATGGAAAAAAATTTACACTTGCCAAAATTGAAAGCATTTGCAGACGACAAATTTTATATGGCTTAAATTATGGAACTTGTCTCTGAAAGAGTAGAAAAGGGTTTTAACTCTACAGACAAAAAAAATTAGACTTTGCCAAAATGAAAGCATCTGCAGATGACAATTTAAACCCAACTCATATGATTGGATTTATCCTTGAAATTGTTGAAAAACTGTTTGGGAAAAGAAGAAAATGTGTATTATCAGCATTTGGTCAGTTTCCCACAACATTTTCAAACAGCTTTTTTCCCTAGAGTCATTAAAACGCAGGATTGTGTGGCTAAAGATTTGGGCATTTTGAGACAACAAATTTGACGAAAAATGAACTAGTTTCACTCTGAGCAAAAAGAGAAGTGAGTTAAAACTGATGAAGAAAATCGAGGAATGGACTCTGCTTTGTTTCTTATTTCAGTTATTTGGACAAATGTCAAGGGAAAAGGAGTAACAAGAAATTGCTTTCACCTCAATTAAGACCTAAATAAATGCAAAGTCAAGGTTGGATTTTGTCTAGAATGTCTCAGCAAAATGGCCAGTATGGATCGATTGTTTGAATGGTGGGTCATCACATATTCATTTATGTCATGGGTTTCACCAGTGCTAGACTGGGGGTGTCCTGTGTGGCTCAGTGGTAAAGTGTGGGACTCGTAACCTGGAGGTCCGGGGTTCAAGCCCAACCTGATCCGTTGGGTTTTTTTTGTGGGAGTGTCCTTGGGAGTGACATTTCAGAGCCCTAGCCTAGTACTGGTGAAACCCAGAAAATATGTAAATATGTGAGCTGTTACCGTGATATGACTGAAATAATGTTGAAAGCGGCATAAAACACCATTCAATCAATCAAGCTAGACTAAGGCTTCAAATGAAGTGTCTTGCCCAAGGACACTCCAACGAACAACAGTATGCAGTTAATATCAAACCCATTTTAGAATGTCCTCCACCTTTTGAAATAAAATTGAGTAAAAGAAGTGCTTGTAAATTCTACTGTTTTTGAAGGAAATGTGTAGAGATATTGCCATAGCCTTGTCTTCTGTGAAATTAAAGTTGGAGCATATATTTTTGGCCCTAGGAAATCAGTTGGGTATTCTTTATAATTCAACCACTCAATTGATCGATTGTGTGGTGTTAAACCCCATATCACACAATACCGAGTTGTAATGACCCCGAACAAAAAGGCTTTTGAAACATTGTGAGAAAAGGAGAAAATGCTGGAATCGACATTTCTCCTTTTCTCACAATATTTTCTACCCTTCCCTAAACAAATTTCAGTTTTATGGTCACATTTATTTAGGCATCTGCAGTTGCTTTCAAATTTTGTTGTTTGGTAAAGAGTTAACGCCATTTTCAACATTTCGGTAATATTAACTGCGACCAGTGCACCTATCCATGTTTTCCTGGAGTTTCTTTTAACAGTACTACACACATTCTTTCCAAGCCACTGGCTGCTTTCCTACATAACCATCATGGAAACAATGGTCAGCATTGAGAGAGGAAAGAATCCTGTTGCAATGACTATCGTCAATCATCAGAAAGAAATTGGCTGAGCTACCAGGGCTCGACCCATCTCATCAACGTGGCTGCATGTGTGAAAGATTTTAGAAGCCAGGCCAGGAATTGAAGAGATGAAGTGGACACAATTTATGAGCACCTGACCCTTAAATCCTGCTTTCACCTCTGCCCCTGGGTTCTGAAATCAACATTTTGCACATAGTCTCATCATGGTGCACACATACCGTATGTGAAATACTTTAAAAAATCAGGCAATCATGAGGTATGGAGGTGACAAGGATTGATCAACATAATAAATGACCTGCGAGTCCCTGCCGTGACCTTTACCTTCAAGCCTGGCATCCGCTGTGCACATTATTTTATCATGGTGCACACATTGTGTGAAATAATTTAAAAATCAAGTCGGGGGCTCAAGAGATATGGAGCTGATAAGGATATATGTACAGCTTACCCTTGTATGCCTGCTGACCTTGACCTTGTACCATTACATCTAAAGCTTCCCTTCTACACATTGTCACATCAAAGCGCACATGTATGAAATATGATTTAAAATTCAGGACAGCTGTTCCAGAGATATGAGCATCTGACCAATTGTAAGCATCCGACCCTTGATCCCCCCCTCCCCCTTGGCCATACCTTGACCTTGCATCTGAAACCTCAGCTTTGCGCATCCTTTCATCAAGATGCATGTGTGAAACATTTTAAAAATTAGGCCAGGGCTTCAAGAGATACGGAGCAGACGCTACTCATGAGCATCTGACCATTGACCTTTGCTGTTACCCTGACCTTTGAGCCTGCTCTGCACTTTGTCTCATACAGATGGACACATATTTGAAATATCTTTCAAATCAGTCTGAAGGTTCAAGAGATACGGAGTGGACATGTTGTGACCTTGGAGCCTTGTGTCTGAAACCTCCGCTCTGCAAATTGTCTTTTCACGGTGCGCACATCGTGAAATATTGTTAAAATCAAGCCAGAGGTTCATGAGATGTGCAGCAGACAAGACTTAAGAGTATCTGACCTTTGATACACTATCGTGACATTTACCTTGGAGCCTTGCATGAATACCCCAATCTGCTCATCAAGTTGCACATGTGTGACATACCTTTTTTTAAAATCGAGCCAGGGATTCAAGAGATAATGGAGTGCACACAACTTATGAGTATCTAACCCTCGACTTTATGCTGAAACCTTTACCTTTGACTCTGGCATCTTATACCTCCTATCTGCTCATTGTCTCGTCAAGAGCACTGCATGCAGGGGCAAACGTTTGAAGTTCCTTTAGAAATATGTTGATTTTCAGAGAAAATTCTTAGTAAAAAAGGGGCATAACTGTGCCAAAAATATTTTGATGGTTACCTGCTCTTGTTGTATCGGTTTTCCTTTTGATATATAACATGTAGTCCCAGTTTGAAGTAAGTATCTCCAGTAATGACAGAGATCTAATACCAGTAAAATGTCAGTTTTTTGTAACAACAACAGGACAGACGGCCTATAGAGTACGACAATACCTCATTTTCTTCGATAACAGCCAAACTAAAAATCAAGCCAGGGGTTCAAGAGATAAGAAGCAGACATTTTTTATGTGCATCTGACCCTTGATTCCCTGCTGGTATCTTGAACTTTGAGCCTAGTGTTTGAAATGTCTGCTCTTCATATCGTCTCAATGGTGCAAGCAATTGTAAAATATTTAAAAATTCAGGCCAGATGTTCGAGAGATAAGGAGCCATCATGATTTATGTGCATTGGACCTTTAACCCAGGGTCCTGCATGGGTCAGTGGTAAAGTGTACGACTTGTGACCTGGAGGCCCCTGGTTCAAGCTTTACTGGATCTGTTGGGTTTTCTGTGGGAATGTTCTTGGGCAAGACATTTCAGAGCCCTAGCCTAGTGCCAGTAAAACCCAGGGAATACATGAATATGTGAGCTGTTGCCGTGATATAACTAAAATAATGTTGAGAGAGGCATAAAACACCATTCAGTCGATCAATCACTGACCTATAACCCGCTGCTGTAACCTTGACCTTGGAGCCTCACATCTGACACTTCCACTGTGCCTGTTGTCTAATCAAGAACCGCACATGTATGAAATACTTTTAACATCAGACCACGGTTTTAACCCTGAGGCTGCTAAGCACGATCCACTCACCTTTTGCGGACAGAGTAGATCAAGATCAGACTGTACAGAATGTTCAGTCTTATCTTGGATCCACACTGTCAGATAAGGAGATATTTTTCTCCAAAAAAATGAGTTTGTAACAGCATTATTCAGGTTTTTACTATCAGCTTGAGAGTTTCATTCAAGTTATATAGCAGGATAAGGGTTAAAAGACATGGAGCGGACAAGATTTATATCCATTTGACCCTTTACCCCCTTTGTCATTGGACCTCTGATAATAAATGATCGAATCTAGAACAATTTAACATATAATATACATCTTTTATTGCACTTCACAAAAATATAAATCGAACCAATAATTAATTTTTTTTTTCAGTGCAACAATTCAAGTGGCTTATGGCGTTGATTAACCCTTTAACTGCTAAATAAATGAAAATTTCCACACAACAGTATAAACCAAAATACTGTGATTTCAACATTGATATCACTGGAAGGAAAACACTGTGTAGGACAGAGTAGATCAAAGATCAGACTGCACATTCTGTGCAGTCTGATCTTGATCTACACTGTCCGCAAAAGGTCAGTGAGTCGTGCTTGGCAGTTTAAGGGTTAAGATAAGGCGGCACAGTACATGCAGTTTGATCTTGGTTATACACCATCTGATACTTTGAGAGTTTCATACCCTGCAAAATAAACATTAAAGAAAAGAACAGAATCATTGCCAACAACTCTGCAAACTCGAAATTTATCCTCGTCAATTGATACATTCATTTGGGATTATTTTTTACACAGTTTTAACTAATCATTGATAATTTTCATGAAAGGGGGACAGCAACAATAGGACCCATGGTACACAAGATTTGAACGACTGGCGTGGTTAACCTTTTACCACATAATCCCAAGTTTTAATGACCCTAAGAAAGAAGCCTTTTGAAATCCTTGTGGGAAAAGGAGAAAATGCTGGTAACTAGCATTTTCTCCTTTTCTCACATTGTTTTCAAAGACAATTTCCATCATTTGAGCCACATTTACATTGTTGTCTGCAAATGCTTTCAGTTTCGACCAGTCTAAGATTTTGTCATGTGGTAAAGAGTTCAATAACTATGGTACACCAATCATATAGTTTATCTGATTGGATAAACCAAATGGATTAGCCAATCAGATATTGTGTTACTTTGAAATTTAGACAATTCTTGAGAATAGGACAGAAAATGTCACAAACTGTATTACATTCTAAATCTAGAAAAAGAGTAACAATGTAATTTAGAATGTCTGGTGAATACGGACACTGGTGATAATGACAGCGTAAGTTATTTGATTTTTGTCACTGAAAGATAGAATTGCTGCCAAAAGCTCCGCAAATTCTGAATTCAGCCTCTTCAATGGAACGGTACATTCTCTGGGGTAGATTTTTTGAGTAGGGAAGTGGTTTAGGCATGACTGTCCGTAAAATATACTCTCTAGCAATGGTCCAGGGAAATTTGGCACAGATGTTCCCAGATATTGAGCATCCTCATCCTGACCTTCGACTCTTTCGTTGTCATCAAGAAACATGTATGATGCCTGGTGAAAACAAAAAAATATATATACCGTATTTCACACAATTAACACACACAGGCACCATGCAAAACACCAACAGGGCACTCCCATTTTACAGCCAATTTCCCAAAATTTAAGCGCTGTCACATAGAGTAAGTATGGTACTTTGATCCCGGTTTTAGTTAGTGCAGAGTATAAAGCGGTCACCATTTTGAAAGACCCTATGTAGTGTGCAGTAATGCAGGTAATGACTTTACCGTTGATCATGATTTATTTGGACATTAAATATCATTCATGATTAGCATAAAGGGACACTGGTATTCAATACTTCTTTTTCTTAAAGTTTTTTTAAGCCTGTTGACAAATTTTGTGTTACCGGAAGATTATAATGTTATTGGAACTGTATGTGTATTCGGATAGTCCGGTGTACATTGATTTGTGATGTAGTTAGGATTACGTAGATGCCGCACTGGTAAGTTTATTTATAAAATATTGGTCTTTAGTGATTTCCGTAAGTCTGCATTTGAAACATTTTAGTGAAGTTATCTTGTATTTGGAAGTTTCACTCTATTCGTCAATTTTAAGGTAAGGTCAGTGTGGGTGGGGGTAGTCCAAATATTTAGACGTATACATGCTTATTTACCTTTCAACATTTATCATCGGACATTTCACATTTGATTTTTCTCATTGCATGTAACGTCTAAACGGGTCCCATTCAGTTCTATGTAGCAAATCCGATCTCTCTAAAACCAGTATTATAACAAAAGAGAACTTCATTTACCTGTAGGAAGAACTTTTTTTGAAAATATTCAGCCGCTGTCTTGATAAATAATGGGTAGATTCATTCAGAATTCAATAAAATCACTCGCAAGTGGGATTGCCGACAGAGTCGCCGCCATGTTTCTCAGTCATGCAGACGGTTGCATAACAAATAAGAATTGACTTTATGAACGAAAGCTGTTACAATAATCAAACAAGACCGAAGCGAACAAAATTTCGTTTTAAAAAAAGACGTAATACCATTCTGTAAGTTGCACTGACCCGCACATGACGGTTCATTCGGAACAATCATATCTCTTCGACGGCAATTCATAACAAACCAGAGTGGTGTTGAATCGGAATGGATTTACCTCATAAATAGGCAAGTTTTGGACAAATATCCTTTTTCAGTCGAGAAATTATTCATTTATCTTACTTCTGATGTATATTTTATTTAACATGTTCACTTGAAAGTATCCAAATTTGCTGTTCAAACAGCGACAAAATTCGATGTCGGAGTTTGCTAAAGGAAACTATGAAGGAGCCGATAAGACCCTACGTACACGATGAATGTCAAAATGAAAAATAACGTACGTAGGGGCTTATAAATAGGACTAGGGTGGGGGTTGTCCGAAGACCTCTGGAGTAAGAAATATGGTGGCGGCGCTACTAGTAGGGAGGGAGCAATAATTAGGTGAAACACACACACACACACACATATATATATATATATTAGCTATGCTCTGTGAAAAGGGGCTTAATGCATCTGCAAAAAGTAGAGGACCAGGTCAGCCTGCACAGTCCGCGCAGGCTGACCTGGGCCAAAACTTTTTGCTATTGGTCAATTTTCTGTATGCTCAAGGATCATTCTTCCTCTTGTATCAGTCAGTTGTTCAAAAAATTGGTTATTGATCCATAATTATGTGATGACTTGACTGGTATCATGGATCACAGAGATGCATTAAGCCCCCTTTGCCAGAGCCCAGCGTTCCTTTTTGCACTTATTCTCTTTAAATACTACATATATATCACATTACAGAAAAAAGTGTGTTTAGATATAGCCAAATCTGTATCTACCAGGACTAAAAGATCACTCAAAAGTGGCTGCTAATGGCAGAGAAATTGCCTCTACTTTTCATTTGATGAAACTGCAATGTTAGTTAACCCCACCTCTACTTTGTTTTGGGAGGGCATAATAGAGCAATCTTATATGTGAGCAATACTCTAGCAAAAGGGGGCTTAATGCATGCCCATGATCCATGATACCAAGCAATTCGTTACATAATTATGGATCTATAAAATCTGTTTTTTCTAACAACTGACAGAATCATGAGGTACACTGGTCCTCGGATATACAGAAAATTGACCAATAACGAAAAGTTTTGGCCCAGGTCAGCCTGCATGGACTGCCCAGGCTGACCTTGGTCGATACTTTTCACAGATGCATTAAGCCCCCCTTTTCACAGAGCATGGTTCATGTTGAATATGATTACAGGAAACATATTAACCCTTTGCAATGCAATCACAACTTTTAACGGCCCTGAGAAAGAAGACTTTTGAAAACATTTTGGGGAAAGGAGAAAATGCTGGTAACCAGCATTTTCTCCTTTTCCAACAATGTTGTCTACTCTATCAAAGACAGAAATCATCAATTGAGCTACATATAAATTGTCGTCTGCAATTGTTCCAGTTTGGGCCAGTCGAAAATTTTATTGTTTGGTAAAGTTAATATTACCCTCTGTGCTGACTGACATAGTTTGTTGATGATGGTGCCAGCCAGGCCCACTGGTCCTCCTCAGATGGTCACTTTGGAGTTCTGTAAAATAATCGCCACAAAAATACCCAACTCACTTTTAGCATCTTTTCTCTTGAGGTCCTCAGTAAACTTGCATTTCAGGGAGATATTTTGTGAAATGACGATCTCTGCCTGCATGATAATCCTTGTCAGCTCCTGAAATAGATATAGATTGCTGCTTAACCCCAAACTCTTTCTGTGCTGAATAAATAACCCTTTCCAAAACAACAGATTTTAGCCCCTTCCAAATTGAAAACATCTGCAGACGACAAATTTAAAAGTGGTACAAATCAACCTAAAATTTTTTGACAGGGTAGAAAACATTGTGGGAAAACGAGAAAATGCTGGTTACCGGTATTTTCTCCTTTTCCTACAATGTTTTAAAAAGGCCTCTTCCTCAGGGACATGAAAACATGGGATTGTGTGATAAAGGATATTTGTATTTTTCGGTGAAAGATCAAAATTTATTTCATCAAGCGAACATTATCAGTAATATTTTCATGAGTGGTGCAGTCACAAGTGAAAATATTACCGTATGGTGTTCATGATATGAAATAAATTCTGATCTTTCTCCAAAAAAAAAAGATATATTTACTTCATGTTTCTAACCCCTTTTTTGCTGGGACTTGCGAAGTACAGGGTTGCTCTTGGTATTCCTGTGCCAGTAAGTTTATCAGTCTGTAAACCCAGTTGTCTACACAGTGAAATTACAAGGAGTGTTTAAATATGAATGCATCTAAGCACATTAGGTTTGATTCTTCATAGGCTTCACTGAAAGTTTTATTTTGTTCCCTCAAAGTATTCACCTCCAACATATATACAAAGTTTCAGTCTCCGGATCCAATCTTTGAAGGCATTTTCATAGTCTTTTTTAGATATACTATGAAGATACTGGAATTCATTTTCTGTCAACTGTATTTCAATGTGTGTAAACCATCAGTTTCAGTCATTGTCTAATGTACGAGGTACAAGACTTTCTGAAGCCCGAAAAATTCACTTTGCTCTCCCACACCCCGTATCCACATAACCTTGCACATTGTGACTTGTTTTTTCCAAAGCTTGAAATTTCTACAGGACAAACACCTCAGTCCTGCAATATTTCAGTTTAACTGCTTGATTAATTGAATGGTGTTTTACGCCGCTTTTAACTGTGGTTGTTAAAAAATGTGGCTATTATGGATCAATAACAATGTGATCACTTTGTTGAAATCATGAATCACAGAGATGCATTAAGCCCACTTTTGTCTGGGCATGGCTCATATATATCCATACAAACAAAACATAAATGGTGTTATCTGTTTTGACTATGTAACCTCTTAACCTTAGAACTAATTCATTTTTAGATCATTCGCAAAGTTAAGTTAACCCGGTCTCAAAGGAATGTCTTTTAAACATAGAAAATGCTATGGAAAACTGAGAAAATGATGGTTCCTAGCAATTATGTCTTCTAGCAAATTCCATGAACTGAGATTAAAATTTTGACAACAGAATTTTCAGTGGCTATTTCCCTCAGGGTCTTGTATGATTTACAGCAGCGCACATTATTCCACAAAGTTTATTACTAAATTTAGATTTTTCTAACAGTAAAAAATAAAATAAATACCTTAAATGACTCCATATCTGAAAGCAGACAAGCACTCTGCAGTTTGGCCCTAAGTTTGGCTCCCTCAGGTGAGGTCCCCAGTCTAAATAAAAAATGAACAATAAATAAAACAATAACTCTTTGACAACAGCTACAGTGTTTAGAGACAATTTAAATCCAAGATCAAGCTGCAAAGAACATATGAGCCATGCTCTGTGAAAAGAGGGCTTAATACATCTGCAAAAACCATCAACCCATGTCAGCCTGCGCAAAATTTCTGCAAAATTTCTGCATGTCAAAGGACCATTCCATTTGAAAGTATGAAAATTATTGTGAAGATGATAATCTGTTATTGGTCAGTTGGTCCTAGAGTTAGTCGCTGGCAGGAAAATGGATTTCAAAAACAGTTAAAAAGAAAACAAAAGATAGAGAAACATGGCAACTTTAGATCTAGTTTTAATTTTTTTTTTCTGCCAGCTACTTACACTTGGACTGACCATACAATGACAGATCATCATGTTCACAATAACTTCATACTTTTAACCCTTTACCTCACAATGATCTTTCAACAACACGGGGAAAGAAACCTTTTGAAATCAAGTAACCAGTATTTTCTCGTTTTCTGCCCTATCAAAGAAAATTTACACCATTTGAGCTACACCGAAATTGTAGTCTGCAAATGCTTTCAATTTGGACAGAGCTAGAATTTTGTAGTCTGGTAAAGGGTAACCACATCTATTGTTTAATGTTGGCTGCTACTGGGCCTTTAACCCTTTTTCACACAATCCCGAATTTTAACAACACTGAAGAAGGCTTTTGAAAACATTTTAGGTACAGGAGAAAATGCTGGTAACCAGCATTTTCTCCTTTTCCCACAATGTTTTCTACCCTATCAAAGACAGAAATCATCATTTTAGCAACATTTAATTTGATGTTTACAAATACTTTCAAGTTGGCCAAGTCCAAAATTTTGTCGTTTGTTACCCCTTTACCAGACGACAAAATTTTAGCCAAGTCAAAATTGAAAGCATTTGCAGACGACAATTTCAATGTGGCTCAAATGGTGCAATTTTCTATAGATAGGGTAGAAAACATTGTGGGAAAAGGAGAAAATGCTGGTTACCAGCATTTTCTCCTTTTCTCACAATGTTTCCAAAAGGCTTTTTTCCCAGGGACGTTGAAAGGCGGCATTGTGCGGTAAAGGGGTTAAAGGGTTAATTCAGTGCTGTAAGAGTTAGGTGTAACATAGCCATTACAAATTTTCTTATCATACACTCCTGTGAGATAAGCAAACAATGCTGCCATTGGTCAAAGCTATGTTTCTAAAACATTGTTGACCTAAATTTTTCTGTAAATTTCACTGTCAAAATTGATGATAATGAAAAAACCTTTTATGGTTTTATAATTCAACCCTTTATCCTACTAAATAAATGAAATTAAACCTTCAAGCCGATAGTAAAAACTCAGTTGTTGCTTTTTGAAGATATTTTTTTGGGAAAAGTATTTCCCTATCGGACAGTGCAAATCCAAGATCAGAATGCACATTCTTTGCAGTCTGATCTTGATCTACACTGTCCGCAAAAGGTGCCCAAGTTGTGTTAAGCAACCTAAGGGTTAAAGTTAAGCCATTACACCTATGCAAGCTTCTTCAGAACTATTTTTTTTTTTTTATCTTGAAAATATACACCTGTGAAAGAAGGCAATAAGGTCTCATTCCAGTAAATTTCCTTATAAGTCTACATGTAAGCCAATATTTTCACAGACTACAAACTAAAATTGAAATACCTTGTTTTAACCCTTTGCCAATCATCTTGTGTTTTGATTACCCCAAAAAGTAAGACATTGAGGAAACTTGTAGGAAAAGGGAGAAACGTTGGTTAAAAGAAGTTTTTCCTTTTTCCATATTTTTTTCTACCCTTTCATAGACAAATCTAAACATACCAGCTTCATTTAATTTGTACATCTTTAAATGTTTTCCTTATCAAAAAGAAAAATTTTGTCATCTGTAAAAACTTAACCTCATTACCTCAAATTAAGTGATTTTATATATATATATAAAAGTGATGCTATGGCAAAAGCGTGATACTCTATACCAAGCAAGTCATTACATAATTATGACCCATAAAATCCATTCTGTTTAACGACTGACTGAATCATGAGGTAGACTGGTTCACTGACATGCAGAAAATTGACCAACAACAAAATGTTTTTACTCAGGTCAGAGTGCACAGACTGTGCGGGCTTACCTGGGTGGATACTTTTTGCAAATGCATTAAACCCCCCTTTACCAGAGCATGACTCACAAATATATTTTGTTTCAAAATAATTCCATCAATTTTATTTCTTACTTTGCAAGACCTTCTGCATGTTCCTCAAGCATATCCTCTGTCGTGGGAGTAGGTTCGTTTGTGACTGGTATGCTGGGTAAATGTTTCTTTGAATGTTGATTCATCTTGGACAGAAATACTACTAGTAGCACTTTGTGAACCAGTCAAGAAATTATTTACACCTTGGTCACAATCTAAACCTGATTCAGACTGGTTCCTGTTATTTTGTGCTTCTTCAGCTTCTTTTACTTCAGTGTTTTCAGCTCTGACACTAGTATCCACATCTTTTTTATCATTAACACTTTCAATGTTACATTCAAAAAACTTCTCTTTTCTTGAATCCTCAGAATTAACTTTTCTTTCACCAAATGTCAATGTTTGGCTATTTGAACTCCATTGGCCAGCCTGTATGCTAGAATTGCTTTCTGATTGGTCAGTCTGCCTGTTTACACTCTTCTGATTGATCCAATTTACAAGAAGACTCCAAAATATTACTCCTTCCTTCATTAGAATCAGACTGATTTTCATTTTTGAAATATTTCCTCCATTGATATTGACCTGGCTGCTTTGGATGTGGAAGGGCCATGATCACGGGACTGGGGCTGTGACCCAGTGGGCGTATCCATATCCCCTATTTAACTTTTATGGACTTGTTCCCGCTTTTTCTTGTGCTCTATACAGCTGTTTAACATCTGTCAATATGCAGTAAAATCCCTCTATTAACCCTTTACCAGATGACAAAATTTTAGCCTTGTCCAAATTGAAAACATCTGCAGATGACAAAAGGGGCAATTTTTCGTTGATAGGATAAAAAACATTGTAGGAAAAGCAGAGAATGCTGGTTACCACCATTTTCTCCTTTTCCCACAATGTTTTCAAAAGACCTCTCTCCCAGGGGCGTTTAAAGGCGGCATTGTACGGGAAACGGTTAAGACCACCTGTGGTATCTTTTGAAAATTGGTCTTCGTGGCGGGGGGGGGGGGGGGGGGGGGGGGGGTCTGATTTCCGGGTTTCACCCTCCTAGATTTTGAACCAAACCCAGACTCAGTGTAGACTTGTGTAGATGTAAATGATGTGCAAAGTAATGTATTTCAGCCAGGGAAGCCTATGCCTTCACATTTAAGTGACAACAAAAAAATATATGAGCTCACTGAAAAGTTGATATGTCTCTTGAATCTTATGAATAGATACAAAGGTAAGTGCATGTCAATTTAGAATTGCCTATTTAAACTCTTTCTGTCAGATATGTACAGGAATTAAGAAACTGAAATTACAGACTACATAATTTACTGTTACTGATAGAACTTGTCATATTCATTGCTTTGATGTGCTTTTTTATTTTGTGCAGTCTCAAAACCAAGCATATCAGATAAGTGCTAACCATTGAACAGCCTGATATTAACAGTTTGTTTTTTTCCATTATGTTTTTCCCATTTTGATTCGAGGTGAATGTTTGAACAGTCCTAAAAATCATCGCTCAAACAGCAGTTGTAGTGTTAACTTGTTTACAAATCACATCTTCTTTACAATAAAAGTATGGCTTTAATGTGTCATATTTCCGTGTACATGATCACTGATCATTAAGAAGGAAAAATTCCGTTCTGACAAAAATCTTTTGTAATAGCAGATTGCTAGTATTGCCAGGGTGGTTGTGAGGAGATGTTTTACTGTAACTTGGAAAAAAAAAGTAAGAATAAAAGTTGATGTCCCTTTCAAGTAGCATCAATTTTTCTGTGAGACAAGAGGCTGGAAATCTTTCTAGTAATAGGAGAAATTGATCACTTTAAAGCTATTTTGCCTGTTTGTAAGAAAGTGTTTGACTGAAATTATAGTTTCAAATCAAGAATAAGTCTTACCATGCGCTTTACAAGCCAATCAGAAGTTTTAACAACCCCAGGGAGAGGACTACTGAAAACTGGGTGAAATGCTGGTCACCAGCATTTTCTCTGGTGTCCCACAATGTTTTCTACCTTTTCATCATTAGAGCTACAATAAGTATGTCAATTTCAAACGCTCTAAATTTGGACAAAGTCTAAAAGTCTATAAAGTCTAAAAATCTGTTGTCTTCAAATGCTGTTGATAGTAGTAGTAGTAGTAGTTTTATTCAGTTAAAATGTACATAACATGGTAACAATAAGACATGTGTAACATCAAAAAGATACTGACATGAATACTAAAACCATGTAATGGACACCAGCACCAGGGATAGCACAAAAAAGAGATAAACTCTTATTTCCATTGTGGTCCCTTAGTGTTGGCGTCATGACATAGAGCGGCAAATTAAAATAAATATATCACGTTAAGCCTGACATACAATAAAATTAAAATTGATAGGCACAGAGGATCACAGAATGCTTTATATATCACACGATTTTAAAGATTGTCAAACAGATGTGTTTTTATTGCACGCTTAAAAGTATTGAATTTATCCAGTTTGGTAATATGGTTTGGCAACTTATTCCATAATGAACAACCTATAAAGCTAAAAGACTTCGAACCATAACTTTTTACTCTTGGCAAGACAAAACCTCCTTTTAGACTTGATCTAGTTTCATAGTTGTGTAAAGAATTTTGAGGCCTGAATAGTTCATTCAAATATTTCGGTGAAGAACCGTTATAAATTTTAAAAACGTTACAAAGAATACTTTGTTCTACCCTTTTGTTAACAGGCAACCAGTTTAGTTGTTTAAAATGCAAAGGAAAAATATGATCATTACAATTCAGGTTTAGTATAAATCTTATGAGCTTATTTTGAGTAGTCTGAAGCCTATTTTTGAAGTGCATGGAAAGACCATTATACCATATGGAGCAGGCGTAATCATAGTGGCACTGAATTAAGGCTTGTATTAATAGTAATTTAGTATGCTCAGTTAGGTATGCTTTTTTACGATAAAGAAATTTAAGCCTACAATTAGCTGTTCTAATAACCGAACGTACCATTTCATTGAAAGTCAGATGTTGATCTATGGTAACCCCAAGATACTTTACAGACGATGCCGATTTAATAGTGGAACCATTGCAAGAAATTGATAAGTTTGGGTTACTCTTCAACTTATATTTAGAGCCAAATAGTATAGACTCTGTTTTACCAAGATGGAGAGATAGTTTATTGTCCACAAGCCAGTGACTTACAGATTTTAGATCATCAGACAAAAAGGTCTCGATTTCAATTTTGTTCTTACCAGAGACTAAAATACAAGAGTCGTCGGCATAAAGAAGGAGTTTATTTTTTACAGTAGCCGGCATATCGTTTACGTAGATTAAAAATAAAAGAGGGCCTAGAATAGATCCCTGTGGTACTCCACATGTGATTGGTGCAAATGATGAACGGGTCCCTGAAACATCAACAAGCTGTTGTCTATCCGTTAAATAGGACCGAAACCATCTTAAAATATCATTTCCAAGACCAGAAGCTTTTAGTTTCAACATTAGAATGGAATGGTCTACGGTATCGAAAGCTTTCTGTAAATCCAATAAGACCATACCCACCATGTTACCTTTATCCATCTCCATTCTTATAAAATCAGTAAGAAATATTAGACATGTGTCGGTTGAAAAACCACTTCTAAAGCCTGACTGTAATTCATAGATTAAATTTTCTCCCGGAAATAAGATTCAACTTGATCATATACTACTCTCTCAAAGAGTTTTGATATCACATTTAAAATAGAAACCGGATGGTAATTCCCAACTTCAGTTTTATCATTTTTCTTAAAAAGAGGAACAACTCTGGCAGATTTAAGATCATCCGGAACAACGCCTTGAATCAGAGATAAGTTAATGATGTGAGTTAAAGGACCAACAATAATAGGTGCTCCATCCTTAATAAAACGACACGGAATCTCGTCTAAACCGGTTGCCTTGTTAACACTGAGGTCATTAAGATATTTCAAAATCTGAGGCTCTGGAACAATGGAAAATGAAAAGGAGTTAGGAAAAACACCCCTATCGGCATAGAATTTACTAAAAAAGTTAAAACCATATTTGGGTTCTATTACAGGAAGTTTTTCAACAAGCTTAGATGCTACAGCTGTATAAAATTAATTAAACGTTTCTGAAATAGTTTGCTTGTCAAAACATACATTACCATCAATATTAAGGCTAATACTGTTTTTAGATACGGAACACTGCTTTTTCGAAGGTAGACCCAAGTTTTTAAGAGTATTCCACAAAGTCTTAGAGTCATTCTTGGAATTTTCAATAGAGTCAATAAAAAAATTCTTTTTAGCTATATCAACTGCATATTGTACTTTGTTTCTCAGTAACTTAAAAGCCTCAAAATATGCGAAAGTCTAAAAATTATTGTCTTCAAATGATACCAATTTGGACAAGTCTAAGATTTTCTTGTCTAGAAAAGATTTAAATCCAAGGCTGAAGGCCATACCTGTAACTTTTGCTGCAGAATACAGGAGCCAAGGTTAGTTGGCCCAAGGTCAACACTGTAAGTAAGAGAAGGAAAAACACATTGATAATAATTTATTTTGTGTGTATATATTTTAAGAACCTTGGCTGGTGAAAACAATAAAACATGATCATAGTATTATGATCATTCCTACACCAGAAAATCCTAAGTTCAAATGACCTAAGGAAAAAATTGTTTGGAAACATATTGGGAAAAGAAGAAAATGCTGGTAATCAGCATTTTCTCCCGTTCCTATGTTGTTCTCTAACCTATGAAAACAAATGTTATCAATTCAGCCATACTGAATTTGTAATGTTTTCAATTTGGACAAAATCAATATTTTTGTCATTTGATAAAGAACTGAAATATTCACACAGAGCAGTGATTTCTCCAGAGCATGTATCTTCGACATATTTTTTACTAACTTGTCCCCCCAAAATTTTACAATCACGTCTTTTCTGATGCACTTAAATCGAAGTCCATTTTCTAAGTATATGAATGAGAAATATAGGTGACGAATCTGAATGACAAATTCTTCTGATTCCTGAATGCAATGTCCACTACCATCCACTTTACAAGTGGGGGACCAGTTGTATTGGTATCCGATTCAGAATGCAAATGCTGTACCCAAAAGAACTGTATGTCACATTAGGATGAAATCATGATCTCCCAAAGTTTTAACAATGAGAAAATCAAATCAAAGTCTACCAAGAGTATTACATAATGTTGTTAACACTTGGCTTCAGTTGCTATTTAAGCAAAGAGTCACAAGCAGAGCTCCAGATAGAGGGAATGATTTTGATTTCAAATTCGAAAATATTATTCACTCTCCACTAAACCCTATGTCCTGGGTACTCATTAGAATTGTCTCATCGAGACGATTCTGATGAGTACCCATAACATAGGGTTTTGATGAGAAATAATGAATTAAGAATACTATCACTCCCTCTTGTCTGGAGGTCTAGTCACAAGTCATAAGCATACAGTGTACATAAAGATCAGACTGCACAAAACATGCAGTCTGACCTTCGATAAACACTGTCTGCTTCTTTGTTGTGGTACATTTCCTGGCCAAATCAACCTTGGAAAAAAAATGTTTGCAAAAACAAAATTTCAAACAAGGCCTTAAAAAGCCAGAAAAAAAAATGTGAGAAAAGGAGAACATGCTGGTTACTTTCTTCCTTAAAGTCATGAAAAGGCATGATGTTCGGTGATGAACTGAAGATATTTCATAAAGAAAGGTGTATAATTGAACAGTGCATGTAGATGAGTTGCTTTCAAACAAATGAGAATCCATCTTCCGTAAAGTTTTCCAGACCTATTTAGTATATGTGCATGAAAAAGCGCTGAAGTCAGGATAGGGTTATGTTGATGGAAAATAATGTTTTCTATCCTATCAAAGACAAATTCAATCATTTGATCTACATGTTAACTGTTGTCTGCAAATGCTTTCAATTTGGACGAGTCCACATTTTGTTATGTGGTAAAAAGTTAACCCAAACTTCCTTGTGGAGGGTAAAAAGAGGAACATTACCCACATACAATGATTGCCACTGATAGAGGCGAAAAATTTCAGAAAATCCAGATTACCTGTACACTTGGTTTTCTACAACCATGTCCTCTGAAAGACTGGGCCAGGTACAATACAGGTTTAGAGCACTGAAATAAAAAAAAAAAAGAAACCTCTGGTGGTCTACCATGGATGGTGTACCAGTCAATCATAAATTGCTACAGACTTAAAAAATAAATCCGATCATTTGAAGCACAGTTGATATGTTGTCTGCAAATGCTTTAAATAAAGAGGGCGGGTCTTTTAATTTTGTCGTTAGGTAAAGATCTAATACTTTACCAAATGACAAAATGTTAGACTTGTCCGAATTGAAAGTTTTTGCAGACAACAAATCAAATGTGACCCAAACATTGACATCTATCTTGGAAATGGTAGAGAACATTGTTGAAAAAGGAGAAAATGCTAGTTACCAGCATTTTCTCCTTTTCCCACATGGTTTTCAAAAGCCTTCTGGGTCAGGCTCGCAAGAACTCCGGATTGTGTGGTAAAGGATTAAGAATTCCTCTATGTTAGACCTTCTCATGGACAATAAATTGATGTTGATCCCATCTTATGAATGAATGAATGTCATTTTATGGCGCAACATCTGCTTTGGTCATTTAGCTCGCATATCTCTATAAAAAAATGATTAAACTGGAATTTTTGAGCTTAGAAAGATCTGAACAAAATGATGACAGTAAAAAAGGTTGAATTAAGAAGGATTATGTGTGATCTTGATATTCATAAAAAACATTATTGAGTGACAGGACAATCCTTATCTACTAAAAAGTTTTAAATGATGAAGTTAAGATTGTGATAAAAAGATTTGAACAAAATGTTGAATTGATAGTTAAAAATTCTTTAAATGAAGAACAGTAATATGTAATTTTCAATGTGTGTAATATATATACTAGGACGAAAAAGAAACGCCAGGTACATAAAATATGCAACATATATTTTATTGCTTGGCCTAGAATAATGAAAATCGGTCAGATTGATGTGTTGTTCGTTGTGGAACGGTACACATGTTTAAAATCACACAATACATAACATCTTCGTACCGTGAGAGGCATGTGCTCAAATGCAAGAATCCCGTGCGGGGGAAGGCCATTGAGTTTGCCCGTGGAAATTTTCAGTCTATTTGATACTGTTCAAGTATTCAGATCGATTTTTCAAAGTTTGATTCAAATTTAGCAATTTGCTTCGATGCCACGCTTGATGGATGTCCAGCAGGGATAAGCTATAGCAATGCTTTTGCAGGGTCAAGGCCAACAGCAGGTTGCTGCACGTTTTGGTGTGCATATTCAAACTACTGAACGTCTTGTCCAACGTCTGCGAGTGACGGGGAGGGTAAACGATCGACTGCGAAGTGGATGTCTGCGTGTCATGACACAACATCAGGATAGGTTTATAACACTTTCTCACTTACGTAATCGCCATCTCACAGCTGGCGAAACTGCAAATAACACCATAGGCAGTCATAATCGCCATATTCATCCTGATACGGTTCGAAACCGATTACATGTCAATGGCCTAAGAGCCAGACGTCCCTATGTTGGTCTGCCCCTAACTCCTGGGCGTCGCCAATGCCGTTTGGCTTGGGTAGTAGCACACTCACCGAGAAATTTTCCTATGAGGCAATGGAGACGGGTATTCTTCACCTACGAATCCCGGTTCACTCTCTACCGTGCGGATGGGCGACGTCGTGAACACCAACGTCGCGGGGAACATTACATCGACACGTGTGTCGATGAGCGGGATAGGTTTGATGGTGGTTCGGTATGTGTTTGGGGCAGTATCTCATATGGGTTTAAATCACCCCTGATCGTGATTGACGGTAATTTAACCGGCATCAGGTATAGAGACGAAATCCTCCGCCCAGTTGCTGTCCCATGTGTGCAAGCACGGAACCTGATATTCCAGCAAGACAATACCCGGCCCCCATGTCGCTAATGCCCAGCCCCATGTGGCTAGAGTTTGCCAGCAATTTCTTGCCAACAATAACATAAACCCACTTGACTGGCCAGCATTCAGTCCCGATTTGTCCCCCATTGAACATTTGTGGGACAAACTGGATAGGAGAGTTAGGAGACGCCCAAATGCCTCCACTAATCTGGTCCAGCTCAGACATGCCTTGCATGAAGAGTGGAATAACATCCCCATTGCCAGGATTAACACCCTGATGAATTCCATGCATAGAAGAATCAGGGCTGCGACAGCTGCGCATGGAGGACACACAAGATACTGACATGTCCGGCGGTGTTGCGCCAAACAAGCAGGGTCATCGTTAAAAGGGGGTTATTTTTCGCTTAAACAGCATAGAAAATCAATTGAAACTTCACCAACTGGTTCCATACAGATGAAATTTTATACAAAAAATGAATATAATAATGTAATATTACATTATATCCTTCAAAATTATCTTAATAGGTTACCCGGCGTTTCTTTTTCGGCCTAGTATATTATTGAATGGCTGTGCAATCCCTGCCCACTCAAAAGTTTTAAATGAAAAAGTTAAGTCTGTGAAAAGTAGTTGTAAGGAAATGAGAGAAAGTGTGGAGCCTTCAATAGGATCAACAGACTCCCATTAAAGAGGTCCTGTCTCCCCATCTGATGAAGTTGGTCTAATACTGATAAAACCATTCAAACACCATTTAACAAAAATTATATAAATGTAAATCTCTTAATCACACTGAAATTACTATGACATATCTTTTCTCTTCCATACGAAAAGTAGATAAAGTGTATCAAATGCATTGTCAAGTATTACATATTTGAAGTAAAAGAAAAGAACATAAAAGAAGTACTATGACTGGTCTCTCACTGACTGGATCCTCACATGCCCCAAAGAGTAGTTGATCAAACCCTCGATAAGTGACCTCATTGTCCTAGTCTGAAATATACATAATACTGCAAGTCTCAATCATAAAGTTCAAGCAAATGTAAAGATTTCTGTTATTAAAATATGGATTATAAATTACCTTGTTAACTCTCTACCAAACGACAAAATTTCATATGAGTCCAAACTGAAAGCATTTGCAGACGACAAAAAACTGAAGACTTGAAATTTGTCTTGGAAAGGGTAGAAAACAATGTGGGAAAAGGAGAAAATTCTGGTTACCAGCATTTTCTCCTTTTCCCTCAATGTTTTCAAAAGGCCTCTTTCTCAGGGTCGTTAAAAGTCAGGATTGTGTGGTAAAGAGTTAAAGAAACTTGCAATCCATGTACTACTTAAGTTCGATTGACCAAATTTGTCTGTTACAAAAGCTTCCGTGAATCCCAAAAAGAGTGAAAATTCCATATTTTGAATTTATATAGAAAATAAATTAAACCTTTACCTCTCCTAGTCTGAAGCTGTGGTGAAATCTGTGATCTCAAACACTTCTCCATCCTAAATAGACAAAGAGAAACATTTTTCAAAAAATTGATTCTGCTTTCAAGTTCAAAATTCATGAGATGCTTCTGGAAAACAAATGAAAAAGCAAAACGAGATTGAATCAAATAAATATTGTTTATTGCTGGAACCACTTTATGCAATACTGACCTGCATAAGTTACATTATTGGGCAGCAACATTTTACAAATGCAGTGAAACAATGTAAAGTATGGACCTCTGTGGTTTTTCCTATGAACCAAAATTTGTCCGAACTGTGAATGCCCCACAGTCATAGCATCCCACAGTCAAAACGATCCCATTTTTGGTCAAAACATCCCCTATTTGCCCCATGAGTTGACTCCACTAAACCCCTAAATGTCCATATTTGCAATCTTGGGCTCTTTTTTGTGGGGTTGGGGGGGGATCAAAGGTTTTGTTGACATTTCTCTCAGCTACTTCAGATTATGCCACAGCCAAATCTATAGCAATGATTAAGGGCAACACAGTTTATGCAGACAGCACAAGCATAGTGTGCAATCGGATCTCTGTGCTTTCCACTTGGTAAATATATGGCAAAATATCACAAGATAAGGGTTTAGTTTTCACATTGCACTGATGAGAACAAAGTGTGATATCAAAGCCAAGCACTAATTCTTTGGCTGACATGCTTACTGCCTTCATATAAACAATGTTTCATGAAACACCCCTCATACCTACATAAATAAATGTTAAAGATACATCCTTGTAGCCAGAGAGACCAAATGCTGTTAAAACTTGAAAGCCTGTAGTATCAGAATTTAGTCAGCTGCATAAACACAGATAAATTACCAACAGATATGGTATATTGGATAGAGAAACTCAAGGGATTTGCCCTCATTCAAAAACTGAAATGCATTTTCTCAATGTCTGTGCTACTTTGCAACCATCAGGGGCAGCATTTGGCATAAATGATAATAGTGTCATAAAATAAAGATGAAATGGGTTAACAACTGGCTAAAATGAGCATAGCCAGTATAGGTATATCTTTCAGTAATTTCACAAAGCAACATATTTTGCATTTTTATCCCTATTGCTTAGACTAATTCAAGGAACATTTGAAATCAGACATTTTTCGGCAATAATACAGTGCATTACTTTTCATGCAGATTTAGGATCTATCAAGAACTGTAGTTGGCAATATTTATACAGCAGAATTATTTTGGTGAAATGAAAATAGGCTTTTTTTATCTGCATGTAAGACAATCAGAAAAGGGAGTTGTTCCAGGCAATTGCTTCTTTTCTCAAAATAAGCTATAAACTGATTGGGCATAAAATGCTGAACATGCATTGAACTGTACAAGAACTCTACCTTGCTGGTCAATGTGACTATGGAGAATTTTGCTGACAGTGTAGCACAACATCAGGTATTTTTTTTTGGCAAGACGGGGGAGGGGAGAATAGGTGTGCAGGGAAAGGGGAGAATAAGAGTTTAGCACTACCTATTTGCTGATGAACCCTAAAAAATTGTTTTTGCTCATGCTGACTTCTCACAGACAGCAAATACATTCTGTCTATATGAAAGCTTTTTTGCACATCAGTGCATGACATTTCATGCATTTCATCTAAATCCATGTATTTTTTAAAATACTGACTGCTTAATTACTAGATTTATGTCATGAAAAGCTTTGTCTATGAGGAAGATTTGAGCCACAGTTCATCTGGGTTTGGGTAAGGGTCAGGACTAAGGAATGTTTTCGATAAACATGTTTTTCGATGAAATGTCATGGATCCGTCGCACATTATGTGGCAATGATGGAGTCATCTGTAAATTTTCACGTGAATCACGCAAATGCCCCTGTACAGCCTAAAGACTGCCTTTTAACACCTGTTGTAGGTCTTTACTCGTGTATTAGAAAGTAAACATTTTCACCTGTATGCCACTGATCTGATTTCACACCTTTGATTGTTAGAAGTTGGCATATACAAGGTTTTTTTTTTTTACACTTTCTATACCTGCAAGAAATTTCTGTTAATGACATTTTGATCATAAAACTGCAAAATGAATGGCAAGAAAATTTCCACTCATTGGTAAAACACCCCATATATTGCGATTTCAAAGTTAACTTCGTCAGAAGAAAATTCTGTATCAGTCAGTGTAGATCAAAGATCAGGCTATATGTTTTATGCATGTTTTTCAGAAGCTCCTTTTTTCATGAATTTATAAATCAACGTATTAAGGGCAAATAAGCAATCATAAGGGCGCATTTACCATAATTTTTCAAGAATGAGACACTTTAATCAAAATTCGAGGACGTTTTGACCAAAACAAGGGACGCACTGACTTTTGGACGGTTTGCCTCTAAATCATCCGAGCAAAACTGTCCGGAATATATTCGGGTTGAAACTTATTTATCATTAAAGGTCTGTGCATTGATTTACGTTTATTACATAAAGTACAGGTGCTGGTTAGACATTTCGTAAATGCATTTAAGAAGATGAGATATAATTTTGACATTACAACGGATATTTAACAAAAATAAAAAGAAAAACATTTCCGTCGTCTGCAGACATGATTGAATGGTCAAGGGAGTTAACTTTGAAGTTAACACCAGTTTCGCCTTCGAATAAGTTTGTGGTCGGTGGTTTCGTCACTATGTAGTTTCGCCACCTAAAGACGCATTGGAGGGTTTAAAAATCAGTTTTAAAGCCGTAACTATGGCTCAATTAAACAAATCATTGTTGAAAATGTCAAATTACCTGGTTATACAGTATTTTCAAGTTCTATCATACTAGAATATCTGTGACACAAAGCTGAAGAAGATAATAATTTCCCTGTCAGTTTTAGACTATATAGACCTATATGACAACATTTGTTTGCATAGCGTATTCTTAGAAACAACCCTTATGTTTGCTTATTGAATTTTATTGCATGAATTATAAACTGAACCCACAATTCCTGTATTGAAATGTATGGTTACTGTGGAAACAAAATGCTCTGTGTTTAAATGATAGAAAGCTATAAATGCACATTACACCATGACATCTATAGGCTTTAGGCAAATTTATACTAGTTTTTTTTAAATAAACAATATGGGGTTTTGTATATCTTAGATCAGATAGATCATTTTTTATTTAACAGCCTGAACCAATACATATGCCAACAAAAAAAAAACCGGAACTAACACACAACACATTACTTATCACAGTAAGAAAATGCGGACACGTAACTCTTGAGCAGACAACAAAAAACTTAGACTTGACCTTATTAAAAGCTTCTGCAGATGTCAGAGTAATTATCACTCTTAAAAGGAAATTTGTCCTTGGAAGGGTAGAAAACATGGTTTGGAAAAGAACCACCTGATCAGTATTAATATAATTAACCTCTCGCGAAAGAATCGTCTGCGCATGCGCATGTGCAAGTATGGTTTCTGGAAAATGTGATCTTTCATTGCCATGCCGCTATGTTTCTTTCAGCTAATTTCACATTTCATAGGTGCATCGTGTTTGTTGCATTGAGCGAAAGTTTTAGAAAATGAAAATGCGCGTTAACAGAATAAACGCCAGGCATCATGGCATCTCGAATTTGCAATTATTTGAAATATTACATTCTTTTTACGTGTTTTTCACATATGGTCAGTGAACTAAAAGTCATCATAATGGCCGTACAGGTCTACACCGAGGGTTTTTGGAATTACTTTTTAACGCAATAATCCCTTAAAAAGCGAAAAATAAACTATATCATAAATTATTATCATTAGATTTCTATATATGTAGTATTCATAGGCTACCTGACAATGTTTTGCCTATCTTCCTGACAATCTATCCAGAATAAGATGATTTTTACCCGTAAGCCTAGAAAGCTGATTCGTTTTTAAGGCACCAAGACTGACCTAGATTCAAAGTAAACAAAAAAACCCACAGTTGCCAAATACTGCCTCACAGAAAATACTTCTTTCTGTTAGAAATCTTAATTCTATTATATGACAATTTAGACAAAAACAACTAAATCTCTACCTCTCTAAGTTGAACATGTTGTCTTACAAAGTAATTAAGTGAACAAGATGTCATTTATATGGTACATGATCTTTGCTTATATGTGTGACATTATGAGTAAGAGTTACATACATGTGTGTGTGAGCTAGAGAGAGCGAGTATATAAACCCACCCCCAGCTGCATTGCTTTACTTCTATCCTCTATGTTGTAGTAGTTTATAGAAAGTCATATAATAAAATATGTAAATTAATTTGGGATTACATATGTTTATTTAACATGGTGTCAGAGTGACTGATCAATCAGTTCCCACGGACTCTAACATTTTCCTGCACTGAACTGGATTTTATTCGACACGCATGATGCAGGCGGCTGCGTTCGATCCACCGTCAATGAGATGGGATGAAAGTAACCTCCCAGAACAATGGGAAAAATTCGAGAGGCATGCTAGGCTTGTCTTCAGCGGACCATTAAAAGGAAAAGAGGAAGAAGAAAAGTTTCTTTCCTTCTGTTGTGGGTCGGCGACAAAGGTCGGGATATACGACATACCTGGACTGACATATCTGATGCTGATTCCAAAAAACTGGATACTTTTTACAAAAGGTTCAAAGAGCATGTGCAGCCAACTCTAAATCCTATTTTTGCAAGATACCAGTTCAATAGTGAAAGACAGGGACATGAAAGTGTTGACTCTTTCATTACAAGACTTAGACTTAAAGCTCGGGACTGCGAATTTGAAAATCAAGACACTATGATCAGGGATAGGCTTGTTTTTGGAACTAATTCCAATAAGATCCGTGAAAAGCTGATCAACATTGGTCGAAAACTGACGCTCACCAAAGCGATTCAAATAGCACAAAGCCACGAATACACTCAAGAGCAGATGAAGGAGATGTCAAGAAGTGACGACGTACATATGGTTCGGCAAAAGGCGAGACGAAAATCCAAGTCCAAACAGAAATCCAACAATCGACCACGGGAGCAAGGACAGAAACAGACTGCTCGAGGAATATCCCCCCCCGAGAGACTTGTGGGCGATGTGGAAATAAACACTCGAAAACAGATGTGTGTAAGGCTAAAGGCAAAAAATGCAATTACTGTCATAGACGTGATCATTTTGAACGAGTCTGCAAATTCAAACATTCTGTGAGTGAGGTGAATGATCAAGCGTGCGATAGTGATGAGTCAATTTTTTGTGTAGATAGTGTTCAAAATAAGGCAATTAGGAATAATCAGGCTTTTGTGGAGCTACAGGTAGGTCCAAAATTATATCCAATATCATTTAAGGTTGACACTGGTTCCCAGGTTAACATCTTACCCTCAGCACTTTTTGACAAACTTAATGTTAAAACTGCCTTACGGAAAACTGAGTCTACACTGACAGCTTACGACGGCAGCACCTTGAATAACTTAGGCACTGTTACACTACACTGCAAACGAGGAGAAAAGAATATAGACTTAAAATTTAACGTCGTAAAGACAAAGTCACAACCTATTCTTGGTTTGACATCGAGCATTGACCTTGACGTTGTGAGACTGGTACTGTCATGTGACGTGCATACAGCTGACAAAGATCAGACAGGACTAGACATGGACAGACGTCTCACAGAAGATTCTGTATTGAAAAAATATTCCTCTGCATTTAAAGGTATTGGTCTGTTACCTGGAGAATGTACAATACACACTGACTCGAACGTGCAACCAGTCGTGCATCCTCCCCGTAGGGTACCTATTGCGCTGAAAAACAGGGTCAAACAGGAACTCGATCGTATGGTGCAACATAATATAGTTACACCAGTGACAGAACCGACAGAATGGGTGAACTCAATGGTAGTAGTTGAAAAGCCTAGCTCAGGAAAGCTAAGGATATGCTTAGATCCAGTAAATCTAAATCTAAGCAATTTTGAGACCATACTACCTTATGAAAACCCTTAACGACATTTTACCCCAATTGTCGGGAGCTAAGTACTTTACAAAACTTGATGCAAGATCAGGTTACTGGACAATCAAATTGTCTGAGAAATCGTCATTTCTGACAACATTTAACACGCCCTTTGGTCGTTTCCGGTATCTTAGACTTCCATTTGGTTTGAAATTATCACAAGATGAGTTCCAAAGGAAGATTGACGAAACCTTAGAAGGTTTGCATGGTGTATGTGCCATTGTTGACGATATCTTGGTCTACGGGAAAACACGCCAAGAACATGACAAAAATCTCAGAAACGTATTAAAACGCTGTCTTGAAAAAGGTATTAAGTTCAATGAAGACAAATTACAAGTAGCTGTCACAGAAGTGCAGTATTTCGGACACTCTTTGACCTCATCTGGCCTTAAACCAGATCCGTCAAAAGTCTCGGCAATTGTAAACATGGAACCGCCGAAAAATAGGGCTGAACTCGAAACATTGCTCGGTATGGTAAACTACTTGTCGAAATTTGCTCCAAATTTATCACAGGTCACAAGCCCAATGCGACAGCTGTTATCAAAAAATGCTGAATTTATATGGGACCAAATTCAGAACGACGCTTTTGAAAAGGTCAAATGTGTACTAACACAAACTCCTGTTTTGGCTTATTTCGACCCTGACAAACCAGTGACTATACAGTCAGACGCATCTAAATTTGGTCTTGGCTCGACACTGATGCAGGACGGAAAACCGATTGCCTATGCATCGAAATCCTTGACCCAGACTGAAATTATTTACCCCCAAATTGAGAAAGAATTACTTGCAATTCTATTTGGATGTAAAAGATTTCATCAGTATGTATATTGCAGAAAGGTCATAGTAGAGACTGACCATCTTCCGATAGTCTCAGTCGTGAAAAAGCCTTTGCGTCAGGCTCCACCGAGACTACAACGTATGCTGTTACAGTTACAACAGTATGACATACAGGTTAAACACCTTTCTGGAAAACAGATTCCGGTAGCTGACACGTTATCTAGAAAATTTACATCGGACACATTTCCGACTTTATCAGAAAGCCTTGAGTGTCATGTAAATGTTGTTATGTCTAGCATATCTGTAAGCGATAAAAAGCTGCAGGAAATACGACACGCGACTGAAAAGGACGTGCAAATGTGCATTCTCAGACAGGTCATTATGGATGGATGGCCAGAGTCCAGAAAACAATGTTCCCCAGACGTTACTGACTATTGGAACTACCTTGACGAACTTACATTCGTTAATGGACTGATTATGAAAGGTCAGAAAATTGTTATTCCGAAAACGCTCAGATCAAAAATGCTGGAAATTTTGCATAAATGTCATGCGGGTTGTGAACGTACGCTTAGACGAGCACGTGACACAATGTTTTGGCCAAATATTACATCTGAAATCAAAAATCTAGTTTTGAATTGTCTTATTTGTCTAGAACATGCTAGATCAAACACGAAAGAACCACTCATTAGGCATGAGATTCCAGATTACCCATGGCAAAATGTTGCAACAGACTTGTTTGCTTGGGACGACAAAGACTATTTGCTTACAGTTGACTATTACAGCAGTTTCTTTGAGGTACAGAGATTAACAAATACAAGAAGTAAAACTGTCATTCATAAATTGAAAAGCATATTTGCAAGACATGGCATGCCCATCAAAGTCATTTCTGATGGTGGATCACAATTTTCAAGTGCAGAATTTGCCGATTTTGCAAAAGAGTGGGACTTTCAACATCTTCAGTCTAGTCCATATTATCCTCAAAGTAACGGTCTTTGTGAGAAAATGGTAGGCGTCGTAAAACGCATATTTGCCAAATCTAAGTCAGCTGGAACTGATCATTTCAAGAGTTTACTTGAGTATCGAACAACCAGTTTGAAAATTGGTTATTCGCCATCCCAATTGCTTATGGGAAGAAATTTACGTTCAGTATTGCCTGTTGTAAGAAATCAGCTATTTCCCAACACTCCCAATCGTCAAAAAGTACGCAACAAAATTTCCCAATCAAAACAAAAACAAAAGAGTTACTATGATCGAAATGCAAAACCTCATGTGGAACCTCAAATGCCTGAATCTGAATCACAAGTTCAAGTAAGACCACCCAACACTGGGAAAATACCCTACATTACCAGATATGGACGGCAAGTGAAACCAAAAGTAATTGAATCCATGTAATCTCTGATGACATTTTTGTTGGTGCGGCACAAAATGTTATATAAATTTGTCATTTTAATCTTTGGTATGTTGTTCTAATCTAAGACAATGAAAACATTTTATTAACCTGACAGCAACAATTATCATGTAACCCAAAACCATGGGCTCGCCTAGACTTTATCTGTAATTGGCAATTAGCAGGGCTATATCAACAGGACAATGTCGTGTGAAAGGAATGTACAGAATTTCATTCATTATTTTTCATTCATATAGTAGTTAGGTATTTCATTCAATATTATGTTACAGTATCATTTACTATGCTAATCGTTATTATTTTTTAAAGGAGGGAGATGTGACATTATGAGTAAGAGTTACATACATGTGTGTGTGAGCTAGAGAGAGCGAGTATATAAACCCACCCCAAGCTGCATTGCTTTACTTCTATCCTCTATGTTGTAGTAGTTTATAGAAAGTCATATAATAAAATATGTAAATTAATTTGGGATTACATATGTTTATTTAACAATATGTAAATCAAGTGACCTATGCAAAACAGAGAATGACTTATTGGAGAGGTCATCAGGTCAGCAGACCTCTCCAACGGTGGTGAGTTTAAAAGGCAGACTGCCACAGAAATCGCTGTCTAAATCCATTTGTTTTTGCGAAATTGTTCTGATACACAGTCTATTTCGTCATGGTTTTATAAACAAACCGAAATCAAAAAACTGAAATAGGAAATAAACGTTTTCTTTTATATGACGGCTTTCCAAAAAGATTTATTATACTATATTGATAGTAAATGATCTCTCCAATAATTGCAATTTTTCATTAAACAAATAAATCTAAGCAGAGAGAAAAAAAAATTCGTTAAAAAAAAAGAGAAAGAACACCGCGGGAAAAGATCACGTGACTTGATACTATCTGGAGAATTCGTACCCTGGAGAACTCGTACCCTAATCTCGAGAGCACGTGTTCTCTGGAGAACTCGTACCCCACAAATAGATAGAAATAGGTTGATCAGTATGTTTTCAAGTTCTATTTTTCAAAACTGACTAGATTCTAGCATTTTTCTGTTTTATTCAAAAATTCTATGGATTTATAATGATATAGATTTGATGAAATAACACCACAGAGCTGCTTCTATTATGCGGGATTTCGAGAATCCTGCGAAAATCAACTTATGAGCGCAAAAGAAAGTCGTGCCTCTTCGCCCTACGTACCGCGCACCTCAAAAGGGTCCGTGGTCCTTTGGTTTTGGGCGGATTGCGCAGGCTGACATGGGTCGATACTTTTTGCAGAGGCATTAAGGGCCCTTTTCTCAGAGCATGGCTCATTTATCTACTTTCTTAAATTTTTAACGTTTAGACAAACAACCTCTTCATTTTACCTGTCTGCAGCAGACAACTTTTCAAAATATTGTGCAAAGAGGGGAAGCTGTTAGTCACTGCAGTTTCTCCTTTTGTCACAATGGTTTCCATCACATCAAAGCACCATCTTCTACATTAATTATCAAAGTTTAAATTGTCGTCTGCATGCTTTTTCTGTTTGGGACAGTCAAAAAATTGTTGTTTGTTAAAAGATTAAAAAATGTTACATTTATTTTTAACATGTCTGGTACTAGTATTATGTATAGGCCACCTTTATTTGTTGTTATCAGGTAAGATTCTTGCCTCCTCAGTGGAATTAGCATATTGTATCAAATTTTAATTGAACGATTTCTCCTTTCCAAAAAAAAAAAAAATGGCTTATCTGAGCACACATTACAAACATTCATTTGAGGGTTAATCTTTTTGAAAATGAGCTAAATTGGATAATCATCTTCGGTTTTGTGTCCTTTAATTTTGAAAAAAATATGCATTTCTGAGCATGTTAATAGCATATGGCCTCCAATTCCTAGAATATTATAACAATGTGGAACATGTACTGTTTTGTGCCTTTACACCAGCAAGATTGGAAAAAAAAAGTTTTTTCTCATTCATTTAATGCCTAATTTGTTTGTTTACTTCTACCAAAATATATTGAAATCAAAAGCCAATAAACTATTTGAAAACATCGATGCCGACCTCTCTTGGCTTCTTTTTTAAAGAAGCCAACTTGTTCCTACAGCACTGTAACATTACAAGTTGACTTCTTTAAAAAAGAAGCCAGGAGAGGTCAGCATCAATGTTTTCAAATAGCTTATTGCTTTTAATTTCAATATATTTTGGTACATGTAAACAAATAAGTAAGGCATTATATGATTGCCGCTGTGTAAAAAGGAGAAACCTCTTATGTATTACATGACAGACACGTGACCTTCTTCCCGCGTTTTCAAGTCGCATGATCTTTTCCCTCGGTGTTCTCTTTTTTAAAGAAATTCTTTTTTTTTTGTATGTGTTGCTTTATTTGTTTAATGAAAAATTGCAACTACTGGAAAGGTCATTTGCAATTAAATGAATGTAACAAATCATTTTTGAAATCCGTCATTTAAAAACAACACACGTCTTTTTCCTATTTCAGTTTTTTGATTTCGGTTTATTTATAAAACCATGACGAAACAGACTGTGTATCAGAACAATTTCGCAGAAATGGATGGAGTTAGGTAGCAATTTCTGAGGCAGTCTGCCTTTTAAACTCACCACTGTTGGAGAGGTCTGATGACCTCTCCAATGAATGAATCTATTAATGGATACACCTAGGTATTATTAACTTGTAGCAAATGCCAGGCTGTATCAACCCTCACTGGACAGAGAACCCTTGTCATTCACTATTTACATCATTGTGTATAGTTACACTGTTATGCTGAACTGTTATTCTACCTCTTGAATATTAACCCTTTACCAAACAATTCCATGTTTTAATGACAATGGGGAAGAATCCCTTTGAAAATATTGCGGGAAAAGAAGAAAATGCTGATAACCATCATTTTCTCCTTTTCTCACATTTTTTTTTTTTCTGCCCTTTTGGAATCACGTTTCATCAGTTCAGCCACATTTAATTTATGGTCTGCAACAGCTTTGAATTTGGACAAGTGTAAAATTTTTGGTTTTGTAAAGAGAGTTAAATAGTTAACTACATCTTGTGCTACTGGATATTGACTCATTGATTGTATTGTGTTTAACACCGTTTTCAACATAATTTCAGTGATATTGCGGTGGCCAGAGCACCTATCCATGCTTTCCTGGAGTTTCTTTTACCAGCACTACCGCAACTCAATGACCTTTTGCGGACAGTGTGAACTAAGATCAGACAGCACAGAGCGTGCAGTCTGATCTTGGACCTACACTGTCAGATATGAGGAATTTTTTTTTCAAAAATGTAACTTTGAAATAGCAATATTCAGGTGTTTCATTTAACATTTTTAGCAGGTTAATGGTTAAACTTATACTGGATTATAGTTAAACAATAGCACACATAGCCCAGGCAGCTCAGTTGGTAGCGTACAGGACTTGAGAACAGGAGGCCGCTGGTTCGATCCCCGACTCTGCAAATTTCTTTCTGAGGATTGATGATGGTCATTGCAACAGGATTCATTTCTCTCTCACATTTCGACGATGGTAATGTGGAAAGCAGCCAGTGGCTTGGAAAGAATATTGTGCTGAGTATTGGTAGAAGAAACTCAAGGACAGCGTGGATATATGCACTGTCCACCGCTACATTACTGAAATAATGTTGAAAACAGGGTCAAACACCATACAAACAATCAATCAATCAAATTCGCTAGTCTGTCAGTACTTTCAGTACTTTGATTGTTTATTGATCGTCGCCATCGATTGCACCGGCGACGCTCCAAGAAAACTGCAAGACACGGGACCTCGATTTAACATCTCATCCGAAAGACTAATATAAGTAATTTTAGATGGCCAGCCGTAGGGATCGAACCCACACCCCCAAGTGGCCCGAGACTTGATGTGTGCCAGTCTTACGCTCAATCACACGAGCTATTCGGGCTGCTCACCGCAGAGAAATGAAGCGGCGCCTCTTCCATTTAAAAACACTGCGCGGCTGAAAAGAATCTTGTAGTCTGCGCATGTGAGCAGCAGTAGATTTCTGGAACACGTGATTTGTATGCCATGCCAGCTTATTCTAACTACGAGGAACTTTTGGGGGATGCCAAAATTGAATCGTGTTTAATCAAATGACTTTTAATGGGGGAAGAAAAACCACTAAATTTTAGAAAATCACTGTGAGGCACTGATCCTTTAAGCATTATGAGCAAATGTTTTGAAAACCAAAGATATTCGAAAGTTACCGTGAGACGCAGACCTTTTATGCATTATGTTTCCATGAAAAGGATGGGGGAGGGGTTAGAATATTCTGTATTATTTTTAATTTTTCTCATAAGGCTCCTACATATACCTGAATTAGACTTTGTCAGTATCAAGCGATAAAAATCTAATACATAAGCAGAGAAAAACGGCGCCGACATTTTACTTACATTTTTTGTACTTACCCTATACCAAACAGTCTCGTATTTTACAACCCTTTTGAGAAGAGGCCATAGCCAACTTTCGCGGACAAGCCTTATCAGCAGTCTCGCCTACCAATATATAAATCGATGAAGATAATCGATATCATACGTAAAGATTCGGGAGTTTCCGGAGTTTGGCGAACTTAAACCGTGTATCGATAGCCCGGAGCCATCAAAGATAAGAGACACGTAACATTATGTAACAGTAGCCCCGCTTCAAATTTACAATTCTTGCCTGGACTACGGTGGCACTGAGGTGACATGTGCATTTTTTTGTATTTATCTCGTTCCCACGAGATAATAATTCGTTTTCTCGAGTTTTTTTTTTATAAAAAATTATGCAAAGAACAAAATTCGTTTTCTAGAGTTTTTTTTTTTTTATAAAAAATTAGGCAAAAAACAAAATTCGTTTTCTTGATTTTTTTTTTTTTTTTTTTTTTTCTTTCTTATAAAAAATTATGCAAAAACAAAATTCGTTTTCTCGAGTTTTTTTTTATAAACAATTTCGTAAAAAAAACCCAACTTTCATTTTCGCGATTTTTTTCCCTATAAAAAATTATGCAGAAAACGAAATATTATCTCGTGCTCACGACATAATCATCCAATCAGATTCCTCCTACTAATTCCTATTTTTACACGGGTACGTCTAAAATACGAAAAGGACTCCTTTTCGCGAAAAGGACTCATCTTGACTCCTTTTTGCGAAAAGGACTTTTAATTTTACGAAAAGGAGTCAGTTCTTTTCGCGAAAAGCACTTTACGTTCCACAGAATAGACCCTTTGTAAATTTCACGAAAAGATGTGTTTGTATGGTGTTTCTGACATCATTTCAGTTATATCGCGGCGGCCAGTGCACCTATCTATGCTTTCCCGGACTTTCGAAAAGGAGTGTCTTTAATACGAAAAGGACTCCTCTTTTGCGAGGACTCTCATAAAATTTTATGCAAAAGACCTGAGTCATGCTTTGGCAAAAGGAGGCTTAATGCATCTCCGAGATGCATTGTACCAATCAAGCCATCACATACATGTAATAATGGATCCGTAATAGCCACTTTTTTAACAAACCGGCTAAATCATGAGGTAGACTGGTCCTTGGACATACAGAAAATTGACCAATAGCGAAAAGTTTCGGCCCAGTTCGCGGTCGGTACTTATCGCAGATGCATGAAGACCCCTTTTCACAGAGCATGGATCGCTTCCGCTTGCGAAAAGGAGTCCTTTTTGTAAAGTGAGTCTGAAATACGAAAATGACACCTTTTCGTGCAAAAGCAATAGACTTCACAGAAAGGACTCTTTCGATGAAAAATAAACCTCATCTGCTTGAAAAGAACTGTAGATTTGGCGATATGAGCTACTTTTCGTATAAGAGCTCTATATTTTAACAAAAGGAATAAGTCCTTTTCGCGCAAAGGACTTTAAATTTCACAAATTAAAATGCTTTTCGCAATGGAAGTCGTTATAGCAACCAAGAAGACATTTCTGAAAAGAAGGTTAGATTTCGTGAAAGGAAGCGAGAGGATAATGTAGTTTGCATATTAATAGTTCGAACAAATTTATTTCATGCCAAAAATATGGAATTGGATTTTGGCAACAATTTATTAACGATAAAAACGGTCCTTGAATAATGTTTTTAAAAACATTTGTTTGAAGCGAGACAAAAACAAATGAGCCATGAGCTGGCAAAAGGGGGCTTAATGCATCTCCGTAATGCATTACACCAAGCCAGACATCACATTATGTAGGGACCCATAAAATCCACAGAGACTGACAATTGACGGGATATAGAGGTAGAATGGTCCTTGGACATGCAGAAAATTTACAAATAGCAAAAAAGTTCGACCAATGTCAGCCTGTGCTGACTGCGCAGACAGACAGACAGACAGACAGGCAGACAGACAGACAGACATGGAAATGGTACTTTTTTTCGAAATTATCCAGTCCCATTTTTTTTTACAAGAAACATAAAAGTTCACATAAGAGTTCACATTATTTAGTGCGATTCTCCCTCAACGATACTGCATGTTCTGTGATCAAAATGCGCCGTGATCTTGGATCTACTTGGTCCGTTATGTGGAGATATATTCTCCCCTAACGACAGTTTTTAAAACCAATTTTGGCCAGAAATTTTCGCCAAAGTTTTGCTAACATGCCATTATGAAGGCAGCATACTATATTGCGGCCTAGACATAAAGTTCATTAAGTAATAAATTCAACAATAACTCTCGCAAAATATCAAAACTGGAAGTAAACAATGCTCAGCTTCTGCTTCATGTGAGACTGAGACCGGGACTTGGCAAAATGAAACTCCGTGAATGCATGGCTAGGTGCACTGACCACCGATAAGACTTTTCTCACGTGCATCAGAGGTGAGAGGCGAAAAATCGCCGAAAAGAAAGTTTGCCCCAACCTGGTATCGAACTCGCAACTACCAGGTCACAAGTCATGTACGCTAACCACTGAGCTACCCGGGCGGACATTTCCAAAAAGAAGACATTGCACACAAAGGTCACTGCTCGTTACGACTTACTTCTTTTTCCACAATGATTTCATGGGCCAAACGGTACATTTCTATGGAGAGAACCTAATAACCAAATATTATATAAAATTATTGATAGAGGCGGGCTGAAAGCGAAAATTTTGGTGATTTAATCCTTATCCTGTCAAGCCTGACCTTTTATGTACGTGTATATCGCGGGAGATCTGTAGATCACAGTCGGTATTCACATATATGCAGACGGATGTGATGTAACCCCCACCTCTCTTTTAAAATCCGATTCTTATAAATTAACTTGGTGGCGTTTCAGATGTACTGTCAGACTTCACACGGACAGAATATGGGCTATTTGCAAGAAATGCTGTGAATTCCTTTCGTGAAATCTTTTTTTTTTTTCAAGGCTTGAAAGCAATATATCCTTATCACGAAAAGGAAAAGGACTCTTTTCGTGCACTCTAACGGCCTGCATTCCTATTCTTATTCGGAAAAGGAGTCCTTTTTTTTTTAAAGGGGAGTTTTGTTGTAAAAAGGATTCCTTTTTGTTGAATGAAAAAGAGTAAGCCTACAGCATGAAAAGGAGTGAAAATTTACTGTCGTATAGCCGAACGCGGTGGCGCAATCGGTGAGGGTCGCTCGTTCGGTTCCCAGTTTGGCGAATTTCTTTCCAGTTATTGATGATCAGTCATTGCAACAAGAATCATTCCTTTCTCACCGCTGATTATTATGTCGATAACAGTTGTCTGGAAAAGCAGCCAGTATCTTGGGAAAAATGTTGTGCGACATACTGTTAGAAAGGAACTCCAGGAAAGCCGGCATAGCCGAGACCCCATAGCTCAGTCAGTAGCGCACAGGACTTGAGAATAGGAGGTCGGTGGTTCGATCCCCGGCTCGGCCAATTTCTCTCCGAGGATTGATGATAGTTATTGCCACAGGATTCATTTCTCTCTCACCGAAACCATTGTTTCGGCGATGGTTATGTGTGGAAGTAGCCAGTGGCTTGGAAAGAAACTCCAGGAAAGCATGCATAGGTGCACTGGTCGGCGAGATATAACTGGAATAATGGTAAAAACGGCGTTAAGCACCATACAATCAATCAATCAACCAGGAAAACATAGATAGGTGCACTAGCCTCCGCGATATAACTGAAATAATGTTCGAAACACCATACAAACAAATCTTTTCCTGAAAAGAAGTCCTACTTTGAGATGGAATTTTGTGTGTGTGTTGGGGGGGGGATGTAAAGTCCTTTTCGTGAAACGGACTGAGAGGACTGACTCCTTTTCGTAAATCAAAGCGTTGAAAACACTGGTGTGCCATTTGTCAAGGGAGCCATTGTGTGGAATTAATAGATTGAAAAATAAACAACAGAAATAGTTTCAAAATATTTGCTTGAAAGTCAACCTCCTATATAGGTAGATCGAGAAGGGTGCAATCTTATGGGACGAACAAGTCCGGGCGAACAAGCCCTGGGACGAATAAGTCCAGGAACGAACTGGTTTTGGATGAACAAGTACGGTATGTGTGTATCATTACGCCGCTATAGAATGCCATAGCGGATCAAGTTATTTTCGATAAAAAGGAAATATTTCCACGATCGATGGCCTGATCCAGTTTATTGTAATACGCCATTTACAATTTCATATTTAAGTGCAATCGAATCACTTATTTGTCTCAGAAAAATCGAGTTTAATCGGGTTTACTTCCTTCGGTTTTGCACAAACTACGATACATGATTTTCAAATTGCCGTATTGAACTCATAGTGGCATTGTCTTCGACAAATGCCACAAAAATGGAAAGTTCTTTTCGCGAAAAGGAGTCCTTTTCGCGAAAAGGAGTCCTTTTCGTATTTTAGACGTACCGTTTTTACATGGCGTCTTTGTTCTTCATAGTTTTATTCAACAATGTAATTTGCATCCGCGATTTAACAGAAAAACGTTTTTACAATCGCGGGTGCAAACTACATTGTTGAATAAAACTATGAAGAACATAGACGCCGTGTAAAAATAGGAATTAGTAGGAGGAATCTGATTGGATGATTATGTCGTGAGCACGACTTATTATCTCGTGCGAACGACATAATGGATGACTTGGATTGGCTGATTATCTCGTTCGAACGAGATAATATTTCGTTTTTTGCATAATTTTTTATAGGGGAAAAAAATCGCGAAAATGGAAGTTGTTTTTTTTTTTTGCAAAATTGTTTATAAAAAAAAACCTCGAGAAAACGAATTTTGTTTTTTGCATAATTTTTTATAAAAAAAAAAAAAAAAAAACCCTCAAGAAAACAAATTTTGTTTTTTGCATAATTTTTTATAAAAAAAAAAAAAAACTCGAGAAAACGAATTATTATCTCGTGGGAACGAGATAAATATTAAAAAATGCACATGTCACCTCAGTGCCACCGTACTGGACTGTATATCTGAAGTTTTTTGTTTTTCGGATTTCAGCTGAACCCTTTGTCTGCTGAAGGAAAGTGTAGATTAATATCAGTTTACACAGAATGTCTAGTCTTATCAAACCGCACAAAATCTTGGTTTTACACTGTCACGTACTGCAAGATTTTTCTTGCGTAAGAGCATTAAATTTGCAATAACTGAACTTTATTTGTTGGTTTGTAATTAATTCATTCTTCAGTTTAAGGGTTAAGTTTTTATTCTCTGAGACAAAAACTGATCCCAGATATTCGGCCCTTAACCCTTTACCAAACAATCACAAGTTTAAACGAACCCAAGAAAGACAGCTTTTGAAAACGTTGTGGAAAAAGGAGAAATTATTTGTTACAAGTTATTTGTTCTTTTCCCATAATGTTTTCTAACCTGTCAGAGAATTTAGCTCAACTTTAAATTTGGAAGTTCTAAAGGATATTGTAGATTAATATCAGGTTGCACAGAAGTGTACCCCCCTTTTTCTTTTGTTTGAGAAGTGGGCAACCCTTTACAAGACGACGAAACTTTGGACTCGACCAGATTGAAATCAGTTGAAGACAACAGATTTCATGATTGTCAGCATTTTCTCCTTTTCCCTCAGTTTTCAAAAACTTTCTACCTCGGGATCGTTAAAACTCGGTATTGTGTGGTAAAGGGTTAAACTGCTCAGAGCGACTAAATGCACATTTTGCCAAAAATGCAGATCAATAATAAACTGCACAAAAGAAGCAGTCTGATCTTGAAACCTAATCCGTCCGTATACACTTTTGCTGACAATGTAGTCAATGACAGGCTACACAAAACAAGCAGTCTGACCTTGAACCTAATTGATCCTATGCGTCAAAATCCTTTCAGTTAAAAAAAGTCTTTATATTGCAACATCATCAGGTTGCTGAATTCAGCAGAAAATTCGGCGTTTTAGGAAGTACCGGTTTAAACTTTTTGCAAGAAAAAATAATTTACGTAGCAATTAAAATATGGTTTGACAACACTGGAAGGAAGGCTTTTTAAAAATATGCGAAATAGGGGAAAATGCTTGTCAATGTCTCATTCATGTTCCCACAATGTTTTCTAGCTTTTCAAAAACAAGTTTCATTTTGACTCGCATTTGTCGTTTTTAAAGCTATAATTAAAAAACAAACGAAATTTTGTCGTGTGATATGTAGAGTAAAAGGTTATAGCTAGATGGGGTAATTTAGTTACTTTTTCAAAATTTCACTTTGTGTGTGTGTGTGTGTGTGTGTAGTTTTTAACTTTTTGATTTATACAGTTTACACTTTCTATGATTAGGATAAAGATGGGGAAGGAGGTGAAAAGAAAATTCATAGATAGTACATACTGGTATATTAATTTTGAATACTGCTTAGAACTGTGAGAGTACATGGTTTTATACACACGAAAAGTTACAGATTCAGCATATGAGAAACTATTCATTTAAAGCTGGTTTTGATAAAAAAAAAACAGAAACGAAAATGTCTTGCTCCGAATACTCCATAGACTGTGTGGCGATTTTTATTTTGCAATGCTTAAAAATTACTTATTGAACGATGTCGCATTTTCTCACAATATCTACTACTATCAATATTCCTTTCATTGCATCTGAAATGAGAACAAATTGTGCTCAAGACGAAACAGAAAGTAATGTAAAAGCAAATTATTCACCATCAAATAAGCCATGGAAAAAAAAAAGGCCTTATTGCCTATGCGAAAAGCATCCTGTCCGATTAGCGCAAACTGATTCGGGTCGGCACTCTCCATCTACAGGGGTGATAAAGATTAAAAAAAAAAAAAAAATTCCCCCCAAAAAAGCTATGTTTGACGCAGACAGTGTATATATAAATGACCATACATGGATATAACTAGCAGGAAGTTCAAACTAAGATATAGTTGACCATTGTTTCGACGATGGTTATGTGGGAAAGCAGCCAGTGGCTTGGGAAGAATATTTTGCGAAGTACTGGTAAAGGAAACTTCTGGAAAGCACGGATAGGTGTACTGGCCGTCGCGATATGACTGAAATAATCTTAAAAATGGCGTTAAACACCATACAATCAATCAATCAAACCGAGATAGACTTTTTGCAAAGTTTGATTTCTTTTATACGGTTCTAAACACGGTTTTTAATTCTAAACCTCAGCACTAGCCATATGATAGGCTGAGATGTTTTGTTGCAGCCAATCATGTGAGTAGTTCAAAAATTCAGAAATCCTAGAACAGTTTTAGTCTAGAGATATATTTATATGCAGTATTCATCATTCGTAATGTTTTACACAATCTCGTGACACTGATATATAATTGCTAATAATGCAACAGCTAATTTTATAAGTCAGGGGTACAGGAGAAATCGTTTCTATTACTCCTTTTACCCCATTACATTCATAGTATGTGTCAGTTTTAATCTATTAGTACAGCCTTTTTTTTTTTTGCGATTCTTTTTTTAAGGTTTGCGTTGTTTTAAATATGGACGGATCTACAATTAAACTGGACTAATTGTCACGAACTAACCATTAATACATGTAATACAAAAGAAAAATATTTAAAACTAAGGCTAATCTGTATGAGTGATGTAAAGAGAAAACCAACATTTCGGAAAAAGCAAGAGATAACTTGCTAGAAATTAATGCGCCGGTTTCCCCAATTTTTCAAAAGCAATCAACTGCAGGGTCGTTAGAAGTCGTATTTGTACAGTAATAGGTTAAGTTTTTTATTTACTGTTTACCGAATGACAGAATTTTAGACTTGTCTAAAGTGAAATCATTTTCATAAGACAAATAAAATGTGGTAAAAAGATGGAATTTGTCTTTAAAAGGGTCAAAAGGGGAAAATGCTGATAATCAGCATTTTTACCTTTTCCCTCAACGTTCTCAAAAGCCTTCTACCCCAGGATCGTTAACTCTTAGAATACTGAAATGATGAAATGGACCTCTGTAAATAGGAAATACCTAAATTTTGTCATTCCATGCTTGTTTTGGCCAGAATGTGCAAAAAAGTAGCGGACAGTAGTAGATTAAAAACTGCCGGTTCTGAGACATAAATGTACTTTTAGAGCGCATCACCCCAATTTGCGGCAAGCTTCTACAAACTGTACTCGCTGACCTCATTGTCTGATAAAACGGACCCCCATTTTGCGACGGGCCGTTAAAAATATCTAACCCTAGTAAAGCTTAGATATTTCTAATCCCAAAACTGTACCCGTTGACTCCCAAAGCTTTAGCAAAAAAATTATAAAATGGCGGCCCACTTTTGTGGCCTCTGGCCTAAAAAAGCGTCGAGCGCGCTAGTAAAAAATTTCCGAGGAATTATTTTAGCCAGGGACAAGGAGCAAAATCTTTGGGAACGTCGTCAAGATTACTGTCGTCTTGTTTTAAGCAGGTACAGACGGTCGCAGAGTCTTTCGCCATAATAACAGGAGATTCTGCCGTAGAGTTATAGATTAGGTACGCGGAAGGTTTAGGAGCAAAGTTTTTTTCTAATTACGAAATTAAATTTTTTTCCGTAAGTGCATAAATGCAAAATCTTGGCCATTTCGTTTTTTCTGTTTCGCTGTAATTTTTAGGATCGTAGTGTTCTAAAACTAGGTTTAAATCCTTTCCCAAAAATTTTATAGGATTTTCTATTAAAAAAATTTTATCGGCCGAAACTTCGATGCCCCCTTTTTTTCAAAGCGTCGAATACTTTTTTGGCGGAGTTTAGTTCTTTCGAGTAAACCGAGTAAGAAACTCTAAGAGCTATTTTTGGAGGACATTTATTCCAAGAAAGGACATCAGCTTCAGAATAGCCTTTAACCAGCGCCATAACAAAAGGCAGTTCATTGAGACCTACCTCGGAATTTGGTAGGTTTGTACTGTAACAAGTAACTGCCGTTTTGTAAATTCCCAAAGGCGATCTCTCCGATTCTCCGCAAACGGGAAAAAGTTCGCATACGTACGTTTCCAATTCTTTAAACATTTCTAGGTTGGAAAATCCTCGTTTAGAAACGGGTAAACCTATTTCTGGCATGAGAGGACCTCCTCCGGCTTCTAACGCCGCTTTAATTAGAGAGGCAGGCTGCCCATTTCCCGTGATGACCAAAGCTGTATAAAGTTCTTCGAAGATGCGAGGACCTCGTCTTACTATTAATTTGTAAAGACATCTATTTTTGGCGGTTAGAGTTTTTTCTCCTAAAATGTCTTCTACCACAGACTTGGTTAAAATGTCTTTAGCAAAAAAGTATGTCTGTTACGCCTTCTACGTTTACGGTAGACGTATTTGGAGAAAAATGTTCCTTAAAACGGCATTTTTGTGGTAAATTTCCATATTACTGGACTTTTTATGATGCATATATAATATTTAATTTGGCCGCATTTTTTATTTCCTCTGGCGCTAAGCTCATTTGTAAATCCGCAGTGGGAGAAAACGGCGCGATACTGTCTTTACCAAGACAATATTATACTTGATGAGCCGATGAAAAAGTGAGTTAAGGAAAAGTATACATTGATAAAAATCAGGGAATAATGTTATTTGTAAATGTAGAAAACTTTGATGAAACTAAATTTAGAGTAGGCGAACTAAAAGCTTTTACCGCTCCTGTACAGTAGCAAAGGCTTTGTCTTTCTTAGGAGTATGATACTGGAATAGCTCATTTTGTAGTTTGTACGCCTAACCTATCTTCCTACGGAGTCTTAGAGAACAAGGATCCCGGTAACAAAAAAGTTACAGGATATTCTTTACCTTTAGTTTGTCACGATGAGGAAGTTGCTTCAGAGGAAGAAAAAAAAATTAAAAGCATGATGGAAAAGGTTACAAAACTTATTAGAAGTAAATACGTAGAAAAGGCTAATGAAATAAAGAAAGGAGGAAGGAAAAAGCACATTAATGCAGAAAATCTAAGTATCTTTAAATATAATGATGACCTAAAAACTTCTACGATTTATGCGAAGCTTTACACTAATGAAGATAACGAAATAACTACAAGATTTTACCGGAAAGCTACATCTTTAGAGTTTGCCTCTGGAAAGGAGGTACTTCCCTCAAATAATTTAGTGGAAACTTCCGCGCAATATTGCATTAATAAAAAAGATTAACGCTATAGCGGTTATAAAAATAGAGGGCGTTTTTGTAAATGCCTGTTTAGAGTCAGTACAGATTCGTCTTAAAGAAGCTATAGTTACTAAGAAAAATAATAGCAACGCACAAAGCATACTTTTAAACACCCACCTAGACATAGCTTCTGATGATGAGGACGATGACATTTCAGACTTTGAGGAAGAAAACTAAATTTATAACCCAACTAAAGTTATAAATTTTACAAGTCCAACTCTACCAGTATCGATACATAAGCGTTTGTTGAGTCGGGGTTGTCCGATCTAGTTATAAAGTTTACGACGTCGCATTGTTTTAGTTCTTGGGGCCTGGGGGAAATTATGCAACTGCAGCCCTCTCCATCCTTTTTTACTATGGAGTAGTCGATCTTTTCGATCCCGTTTACGACTATGTTAACCTTTGCCTCTTTGTCTAAAATATTGCTGTCTTTGACAGCCATTAAAGACCCTCGTATAATCGTACCCGAAGCTGCCATGTAGTAGCCTCCTAATCCGTGCTCCCGCCCCGAGCTTCCATTACCAAAGGAAAATTCGTAGTTGCCGTTTCCTAAACCTCCTTTTTCCTCACCACATACGCTTATAATGGGCTTAGGTCCTATAAGCGCCGGCGCTATTACTTTATTAGTGTCTACGTAGGACCTAGTTGCAGCCACACTAGCGTCTACATACATCTTAGTTACCGATACCCATATTTATAGGATGAGTAGCTAGGTATTCTCCACCTGTGTACTGAAACGGTTTATCAATGCTATCCTTGTTATTTTTAGTGGCAACTTCGTGAGGGTTTATAGGATCGGGGACGCCTTCTAACCTGCGATTATTCATACTTGTATCTCTATCCGCAAAATATCTCCCACTCTCGAACCTAAAAGGTCTTTCTGAAATATCCACATAATTTTTATTAACGGCTTCGTTCCGTTCCGTAGGTTCCGCTAGATTTTTAATTGTTTTAAAACCCATATTTATATGATCGAGAGCTTGATAAGCTCCATTTTCTTTTAACATTCCCGTTCTCTCATCGTTATAGGATTTAGTCGCTACATCGTGGAAATTTACGGGATCAGCGACGTTCGTTAGCGTATTTCCGCTCATATTAATGGATCCCGTGACGGTATTTTCTCCGTACTTACGCATAAAGTTTTTATTAACATAGGCTAAAGAAACGCCGTCGGAAGAGCTAGGTGTTTCCGCTCTTCTTCCAAACTTACCAACCGACATTTTTTATATCAGTAAAGATGATCTATTACGTCTTGCAGGCCGGCGCCTTTTCCCATCTCCATTAGCATGTACAAGCATAGGTGACCGCAAAACGTCTCGCCCGCTTTCTGCACCTGCTCCGAGTTGTAATAAATAGGACTTTTTAAGTACTTTAATAACTCTTTTGGGGGAGCCAAACCATAGCTGTCGAAGTAATGCTTACTTTTTCTATCCTTATGCCAAGCGACCCAATTAGTTCCAGGCCCGTCACTATCGTCCAGGTTTAATATGGCGCATTCTTTCTCCTTAGGTTTTTTAGGTAGCGTGTCTCGTAAAAATATCCCTCTGAAGTTAGGTATCTTTAGTGCTCTAGCTGCAGAATCTAGCTGTAGGTTACTTAAAGGTTTGTCGGGCAAAGTTACGTTGCCAATCTTAATAAGCGTCATTTTATATTAGGGGTTATATATTTACAATGTCTTTGTTGTTAACCCAGGAATTAAAGTCGTGTGAATAGCCTTTCCACTTTACTAAGGACTTTTTCTTCCCCTTCTTAATAACTTTTTCTATTCTGTATACCTCTTGGTCCGTCTCTTGCAGCTCGGGCTCGTAAAAGGTACCTTTTATTTCTTCTCCACTAAGGTCTACGATTTTATAAGTTGTCGGCAAAGTGTGATTTACCTCTGAGATAGTAAAAACCTCTTCAGTCCATCTAGTAGTATAACCCTTCTCAAAGGGTTTTTTTTTTTTTTTTTTTCTTTTTACTTATTCTAACCCTGTCTCCAACGGAGAATTTGGGTTTTATATCTTTTCTTATCTCGAAGCGTTCAGGATAAAGGTTTTTCCAAACTTTGTTTTCGTTACTTTTTTTACTCGCATTTACGGGCGCCATCTTAATGGAGGAATGTCGCGTGTTGTTATAGTCTTTAATGAGCTTCGGAAACGCGTCTATGTAAATGTTTGTGGAGTTTGCGGAAAAATATTTCCACATCTTTTCCTTTATGGTCCTAATCCACCTCTCAACGACGCTAGACTTTTCCTCATTCTCCGTAGAATACAACTCAACCGAGTCTTTAACCTCTTTGTTGTAAAACTCTTTACCCTTGTCCACCCACACCTTTTCCGGCCTTCTTTCCTTAAAAATGCCCTTTAACGCGGCAGCGACCGACTTTCCCGTCTTATCCTTTAGGGGTACCAACCAACCGTATTTGGACAAAACGTCTATGACCGCTAAAAGATACTTTACACCGCGGTTAAGCTTAGAGAAGACTTGCATATCTACCAAATCGACGGCCCATATTCTATCTATGTCGCCAACTTCCACTCTCCTTTTCTTAAACTTTCTCTTTACGGGTTTGTGCAACTTTTCCGCTAGAGTTTTTATTTTAATCCCATACCAAAGCGTTTTTTAGCTCCAATTAGGCTACTTATCTAAGACCTTTCCATCTTTTCCTTTAGAGTAGGATGATAAATACCTTCCATTTCTTCTAGCATGTTTTTATCACATACCTTGTTTCTGGTCTTGGTGTCATTATGCTTTAGATAGCAAAGATCGTGGTGGTATGCGGCTTTGTCAATGTGGTTTACGGGCTTACTCCAATCTTTAGGAGTTAGATCCGGGTTTAGTCTTTTTTTAAGCTTTGTGCCCGGCCTCGTAAAATTATATCCCGGAAGATGCATCTCGAAGGGCATGTTATAAATTGCTCTGTTTAGCAAAGAGCCTCCTTTTTTTACAAACTGGGTCTTTGTAATTCCACAAACGGTACTCGTCCCTCTTACCATGTTTTTTTCCGTTTTTAGAAACGGCGGGGGTCTCGTTTAACGTGTCCGTACGTTTTCTACACTTTACGCAATATAACATTTTAAATATATACGATTATATTTAAAATGGATATAAAAGATCTATCTTGGAACGAAACGATAGTAAATAGGTTTGATAATCGGATGTTGCCAAAGAGTATAAGGGCCATGATTGTAAGACAATCGGGCTGTGGAAAAAACTACTCTTTTGCTTAATTTTTTACTTAGGCCGGGTGGCTGGATTACGAAAAACTCTCCGTTTTTGGGAAGAGCCTTTTTCAACCGGAATATTGCATACTTAAAAAAGCTTTTGAGGAAAACTGCCTAAAGAGGCTATTATGTGCTTGTTTGCCATACACGACGAGGTTATTGAATCGGGCGTGTCTCCTTGAGCCCTGATCGAAGAATGCGCGAAAGGGCAAAAAGATAAATCAGACATAGAGTGCAGTTTTTACGAAAATGCTGCAGATGTGCCTGACCCTAGAGATTTAAATCCTGCTGGTAAGAACACGATGATCTTTGACGACTTGTTGTTGGAAAAGCAAAACAAATGCGAAGATTACTATGTTCGCGGAAGACATAGCAATGTGGACTGCTTTTATCTCTCTCAAAACTACTTTAAACTCCCGAGACAGACTATTAGAGGAAACGCTAATTTTATCATGATGTTTCCGCAAAAGCCAAAACATATTAACCACATTTACTACGATCACGTCAGTCAAGACATGCCTAGAACAGAGTTTAAAAAAAAAAATATGTAAAAAAACCGTGGGAAAAAACCTTCGGTTTTGTTGTTGTAGACCTAAGTAGTGATAAAAACAGCGGAAAGTACAGAAATGGCCTTGACTTTTTTTTATATTCTGGAATAGCATAAAACTTTCTAGCATATAAAAAATGGAGCCAATATTAAGAGAAATAGCCGCAAATACGTAAATAAAGAGTCATTCCAAATAATAGTGAGCAGCAACAAAACGCAATTTACAACTAAGTTTGCTCCTAAAATAGAGCTTCCTGAAGGTAAAAAGTACGAGATTGCGCTCGTTAACCACGAAACGTACTACTCTTTCCCAAACATTACTAAAGGCAACAATATCTTTACTTACTCTCCTGACGGAGGAAACTCGTGGTTTAAAATAACCATTCCAGAGGGGGGAAATTACACCATCGTTGACATTAACGACACAATTTGTTGGGAGATGAGATAAACGGACATTACCACCCCGTTAATGAGGAATACTACCTACGTTACCATTTCCGCAAACACAAACACCTCAAAGGCCGTTCTCATCTTGGAAAATAATTACCACGTAGATTTTAATCACCCCAGCTCCATCTCCAAAGTGTTAGGTTTTAACCACGCAAAGTACGTCGGAGGGTTTCATGAGTCTGAGAACATAGTAAACATCATCGACATTAACAGCATACTCGTCAACATAGATAATATCAGCGGAAGTTATGTTAACAACACGAAAAAAAAGAATACACGATATACTCTTTTTTCCCAAACGTCTCCCCGGGATATAAGATAGTAGAGACGCCGGTGAATCTCAGAGGGACAAAAGGATAAACTAAAAGCTAAATATTCCGTGAGTATCCGTCTAGGACATGAAGACCTTAGTGGAGAACATATTCTAGCCCTTACCAATACGCAAATAAAAAGGATAGCTAAAGTTTACGAAAAAGGCACTGGTGTAACGCTTAAGATGAGCGCCGCTCAACTTAAACATAACACGCATATTAAGGGAGGCTTTCTCGGAATGTTGGCCGGATTAGCTTCAGCAGCGTCGCCCGCGTTAGCAAGAACGGTACTTCCAGCATTGGGAGTTGGAGCTCTTTCCGGTTTAGCTAGCACTGGAGTCCAAAAAGCCCTGGGTAATGGCCTTCTTCTTAAAATGGGAAGCTGCGTTTGCCAAGAAGAAACGGATGGTAAAAGAATTTTGCTAAAGCCAAAACCCGGGACAGAACAAGAGTCTTTCGGAGATGGCCTTTTCCTAAAGAAAGGGGGAAAGTTTTACGACGGAAAGGGGCTTCTTTTAGGGCCTAACAGCCCATTTGCTAACATCACTATTTTGGGTGCTATATCATAAATTTTTACGCACTCTTAAAATGCACAAGTTTGGTGTAAAACTTTCGCAAAAACAGCCTTTGCAAAAGCAGCCGAAAACAATCATTGGAGGGCATCCGCTACCCCCCGCAAAAAGTAAACCCAGTAACGTGGAAAATTTTTATGCAAGATAGTATAACCATAAAGTCTAGAAAAAGCCAGTCTATTAGTCTAGGATTCGGGCTCCAAATACTTAAAGGTATTGTTTTAGTCTCGTTAACGCAAACTCTAAAAATAAAGAAGCTTAGCGCGCAAAACGAGGCCGTTCTCGAAGATGTTAGAGACATCGTTTTTACGCCCGTTAACAACTCTAAAGAGACTTCAACTATAAAAGAGGGAGAACCTCTTTGCCTCGTAAAATGCCTTATTTAAAATTTTTGATACTATATAAAAATGGACATCGATAAGGTTTACCCAACACTACCTTCCGCTCCTCCGGAGGATGGAGGACAGGAATATAGACTGCAAAAAATCAGCGAGATACAACGCATTCTAGAGACGGAAAAGTAAAAGAGAGAGGCTCTTAGTAAAAAGTACCATAGAGCCGTAAAGATAGTAGACAACGTTGATGTCACTCTTACTGGAGTTACAATGGGACTTGGCGTAGGAGGCGTAGGCCTTTTGTCGACGATAGTAGCGGCTCCAATTGTCCTCGTAATGGAGGGCATCGCGATAGGTACCGGAGCTCTAAGTATTGCGGGCAAGTATGCGACTAAAAAGTGCGCAGCAAAAGCGGAAAAGCATGAAAAGATAAAAACGCTAGCTCTGTCAAAGCTCTCGCACTCTGGTAAAAAACGCCAATTTAACTTTTTAGCGGAAAAAGGGCTAGTATTGAAAGAGCTCCCAAAGCTTCCTAAGGAAAAAAAATCTCGCGAGTTTTTAAAGACTATAAGAAAAACCCTAGAAAAACTACTCTTACAGACGCTGAGACAGATGAAGTATTTACATTTTCCTCTATATACAAAGCGGCGCAATTTGCAGAAGTGGCCTCTTCTAACTTGTTTACCTGGAATAATAGAGCGTGGAAAAATAAGTATAAAGTCCGTATAGAAAACTAAATATTATACGCTCGCGCGTATAATATTTTTGTTTAAGGGGCTTAAAGAATTATCATCTAATGTAAAACGACAATGAATTTTATAAGCGATGTTGCATCTCGAGTTGCCTCAGGGGCAAAAAGACTTTTACTCGCGCCTCAACCAGAATCTGGAACTCGTATAGGAATATACGACGAAGGGCCCTTTGACGAGCAGTGCGTTAAACTATGGCTAAAAGAGGCCGATCCTCATAAGTTTTTTATGCGTATGAGAGTCTCTATCGCGACATTTCTCGAGAGAAGCCCGCAGAAAGAGGTAGAACTAACATTGGTGTGCAAGAGGCGTATGCCTTTTGGTCCTGACTCAGAGCACAAATATGCCTTTTCCTCTAATATAGAGATTAACTACTCTACAAATAAAGTAGAAAAGCTGGCAGAACAAATGGTGAGAAAAATCCTCGATAAGCTAGCCTGGTTCTTGATCGAAGATCGCGGTCATACTTACAAAGGCATAGATTGCTTAGAGCTGTGATCCTGGCCGTGTGTGAGATTTGCCCGTCTAATAGAAAGGGAGGGCCTCGACCTAACCGAGTACGACAAATGTTGGTTTATGACAAAGTCCTCTTAGAGAGTTAAATATTATACGCGCGAGCGTATAATATTTTTGTTAAAGGGGCTTAAAAAATTATCCTGTAATATAAAAACAACGATGAATTTTATAAGCGATGTTGCATCTCGAATTGCCTCAAGTGCAAGAAACATTACGTCTAATGTCGTTTCGGGCGCAAGAAGGCTTTTGCCCGCTCCTATAAAGAAATAGAGTAGGCAGATTTTCAGATTGGCTCGCTAGTAGAGTCGAACCTGCCCATATGGGTGAGGTTTTAGACGACCTTAGAGAACAAGTTAGAAGGTCTATACCGCCTTCTAGAGAAATATACCATTCCGACTCAACCGCGTCTGCGCTGCGGAATTTTGCGCCACAACACGTTATACGCAGCAGAGAAGGGCAAATTCCTCAAGATTTTTTCCCGTTCGCGAGACTCGCGATAACGAGGATTCTCAGAAATAACAGACAAACGAAAGTAAAATTAATACTGAAGTGTAGACTACAAAAACACGGGGATATTAGCACTGAGGGTGAACGTGCCTTCCACTCTAATATAAAGATTAACTTAGAGGGAAAGAACGAGGATGAGTTGTTTGACGAAATGGTGGAAAGAGTTCTTGCCAACCTGGCTAGTTTTCAGCGAGAAGGCAGCGGTTGGGCTTTTGTCAGCATAGCGCAGTTAGAGCTGCACACTGTGGTTTACGAACCTTTGCGTGCTCGGGACTGGCTGCCTTTACCTAAGTGGATTGCGGATAAAAAGGCGGTTATTAACATGAAAAAGGAGGATAATATGTGCTTTTAAATGGTGCGTGCTATGAGGTCTTTACCCTAAAGATCACAAATCTGAGAGAATAGGCGGCAGTATTATAATGAGGAAAGACACCTTTAACATGAGCGGAATAGAGTATCCCGTAAGCTTAGTTGCGACAGGTTTGAGAGGCAAAACGCCAATATTAGCGTTAACGTTTTCGGTTATGAAGACGATAAAGAAAATTGTTTTTACACTCTTACACTTACGAAAGAACCTAAAAATAAACATGTTAACCTGCTTTTAGTTAAAAAGGAAAAGTGTCAACACTATTACCTGATAAAAAGTCTAAGCAGGCTGCTGTCCTCACAAACCTCAGACACGAAAAACGAAAGGAATTTTGCTCTCGTTGTCTAAACCCTTTTGGGTCTAAAGAAGTCTTAGAGAAGCATAAAGTTTACTGTGGCGCTCATGAACCCATTAGACTAGAAATGTCAGAAAAAGGGACAACGTTAGAGTTTTTAAACCACATTAAAAAGCTTCGAGTTCCATTTGTCGTGTACGCCGACTTTGAGAGCATTTTAAAAAAAAATTAGACACATGTCGGCCAAATCCAGAAAATAGTTACACCGCGCCTTACCAAAAGCACGAGCCTTGCAGCTTTTACTACATTATAATCTGCTTTGATGATGAGGTCCGCCCGCCAATAGAAAGAAGTTACGTCGGAGAAGACGCGGTGAAAGTCTTTGTAAATTGGCTAGCGAGCGACATAAAGGGAATCTATTGGGAGTATCACCGGAAAAATAAGACTGTGATTTTTAACGAGCAAGAGGAAATAAGGTATGACCAAGAAACTAGCTGTTGGATCTGCGGCGGTGAGTTTATCTCCGATAATTATAAGGTTAAAGATCACTGTCACTACACGGGAAGGTTTAGAGGAGCGGCTCACGACGAATGCAACTTAAAGGCGAGAAATACTAGGTTTACGCCCGCGTTTTTCCATAACCTTAATGGGTATGACGCGCATCTCTTTCTTAAAGTCCTAGGTAAGAGCCGGGGAAAGATCGACTGCATTCCTAAAAATGAGGAAAAATACATTAGCTTTACCAAACACATCCAAGTAGGGGAAAACTTACACCACCAAATAAGGTTCGTGGATAGCTTTAGGTTTATGGCCTCGAGCTTGGACAAACTCTCAAGCAATTTTGAAGAAAGTCAACCTAAAAATCTCGCCAAGGTTTTTCCAACACATCAGATCCCGCTAGTTACGGACGGAAAAAAGAGTTTTTCCATACGAGTACATGGACTCGCTGGAAAAAAAAAAAAAAATTTTTGCGAGACCCAGTTACCTCCTAAAGAAGCTTTTTACTCCAGATTTAACAAAGAAGATATTGGCGATGGAGACTACTCTCGCGCTCGGAAGGTTTTTGGGGCATTTGGTATGGATACGTTGGAAGATTACCTCAGGCTTTACAACGAAGTAGACATGCTGCTGTTGGCGGACGTCTTTGAGAACTTTAGAGACGTTTGCTGTGAACACTACAACTTAGATCCTGCCTGGTATTATACCGCCCCGGGTCTAGCTTGGGACGCGGCACTAAAAGCAGTGGAAGTAAAATTAGAGCTGTTATCAGACACTGACATGTTGCTTATGGTTGAGAGAGGTATAAAAGAGGAAGTATTAGCATGTGCACTAAAGGACACGGAGAAACTAACAATCTGTACATGGGAAATCAGTACGATGAGAGCAAACCTAAGAAGTATTTGCAGTACTTAGACGCTAATAGTCTTTACGCTTGGGCAATGAGTCAACCACTTCCTACTCGCGGATTTAAGTGGATGGCGGATAAAGAATTAGGTAGCTGGAAAAATCATTCCATGCATTTTAGAAGTAGACCTAGATTACCCTATAGAGCTGCATGATCTACACAACGACTACCCCCCCCCTAGCCCCCGAGCGTTTAAAGCCAAACAAAGTGGAGAAACTTATTCCTAATTTAGGCCCTAAGAAAAATTACGTCGTACACTGTCAAGTTCTTAAACAATACCTAAGTTTGGGCTTAAAGCTAGTAAAAGTCCACAGGGGGATTAGGTTTAAGGAAAGTACCTGGCTTAAAAAGTACATCGATCTAAACATAAGGCTCAGAACAGCAAAAAAATTTTAAGCTTATGAACAACTCTGTTTTTGGGAAGACCATGGAAAATCTCAGAAAAAGAGTAGATGTGCAAAAAATTAACGACAGAAACCGAGCTAAAAAACTCGCGACAAAGCCTAATTATAGTCATACTAACGCCTTTAGTGAAGACTTGGTAGCGATCCATATGAAAAAAATCCGCATAAAATACGACAAGACCGTTTACTTAGGCATGTGTATTCTAGACATCAGCAAGACTCTGATGTATACTTTTTTTACAACTATTTTAAAAAGAAATACGGAGAAAAGGTTAGGTTACTTTACAGTGATACTGATAGTTTTGTGCTTGAGATGGAAACTGAGGATTTTTACAAGGTCGTTGCTCCGGACGTTGTAGCAAAGTTCGACACGAGTAATTATCCTTCTAAATACCAGTCGGCGTCAACAAGAAAGTGGTAGGTATGTTTAAGGATGAGCTGGGTGGCATAATTATGACGGAGTTTGTAGGTCTAAGGGCTAAATATTATGCTTACAAGACTTTGATGGGAGAGGAAGAAAAGAAGTGTAAAGGGCTTAAAAAGTCCGTGGTTAAAAATGAGATATGCTTTAACAACTACAAAGATTGCTTACTAACAGGAAAAGAGCAGCTAAGAGTGATGAGTGTTTTTCGAAGTCGTGAAGATGAAGTAACTATGAAAGAGGTAAACAAGATAGCGCTAAGTTCTGACGGTGATAAGCGGTTTATTCTGGAGGAAGGAGTAAATACTCCGGCTTTGGGACATTATAAAATCGCGCCAAATTTATAACTTTTTAACGAGTTATAAATTTTTACGCGTCCTTCGTAAATTTTCCTAGCGCCCTCAGCGCTTTTTTTGGCGAGAGGTCGCAGAGAGAGCCTTCCAAAAGTGGGCCGCCATTTTCTAATTTTTTTTTTTGCTAGAACTTTAGGGGGTCAACGAGTACAGTTTTGGGATTAGAAATATCTAACCTTTACTAGGGTAAGATTTTTTTTTAACGGACCATCGCAAATTGGGGGTCCGTTTTATCAGACGATGAGGTCAGCGAGTACAGTTTTTAGACGCTTGCCGCAAATTGGGGTGATGCGCTCTAAAAGTACATTTATGTCTCAGAAGCGGCAGTTTTTAATATACTGACAGTGAAGATCCAAGATCAGACTGCACATTTTGTGCAGTCTGATCTTGATCTACACTGTCCGCAAAAACAATTTAAGTCGGTTCCAGCGCTTTATGGGTTAAAACTCGGGATTGTGAGCTAAAGGTTTCAGTATAATTTTTCCCCACAGAGAAATTTCAAAACGCCACCTTTTCCCCGCTATGTTTCATGAGTCTACAAGGGATTAAAGGTACTTACTCGCAAATTTCGGTCGTGATGAATACGTAACAGTTAGCCTGCAAGCTTCAATATGATGTGACAGGTCAGGAAACGGTTTTAAAATAGCCAGAAAACAAGAATATGTGAACTGTCGCCATAAAATACATTTGATATGACATTAATCACCACACATTTGAATCTAAAAGCTGAAGAGTGGAAAAGGGTAGCAACTGAACTTTTTCTACCTTTGAATCTTGATAGTTTTAAACGTCGATTCTAAACATTCTCATAAATATCAAAAGTTTGGTCCTATGTTAGATCTGTAAAATACGTGATGTTTTAGGGATACTGTCATGATCAAACACCCCGGGTGTATATTTTTGGTCCACAAATTATGTGGATACATGTATATCCTTAAGATAGAAGGGGTCCATCTGACGATAACATTACGTAACACAGTAAAGATGATAGGCGGCTTATCGAACAGCGAGACTCGGCTATAATCGGGAAACTCCGGCACAATCCGAACAATCACGAAAAAAGTAAAAAATAGGATAGGGGCATTAAAATGTGAAATGGACCAAAAGTTTATTTTTTAAATGCCTAAAATATATATATCAACTTAAAGGGAAATAAATGAGCTTTCTGACCTCACTTGAGATAATTTTTGGCATTTCAACACAAGAAAAGAAAATTCAACATATATTTCATTTTTTAACTTCGGAAAATGCAATTTCCCTCTATATTCTAAATGAACTATACCTGCAATTTTAAAGTTAAAAAAGGACCAAAAGTTTCTTTTATGATATTCATCAAACTTAGTTCATTTGAAAGAAGATAAATTGAATTTTCTCAGCTCAATTGAGAAAAATTGGTGAAGTTATAACGTTTACCTACCAGGGCCCTTCATAATTCTATAAAAAGAAATACATGTAAGATGGGCAGATACATGTATCGATTTTTACATGTCCGCGAAAGTTGGCTATGTTTATAAAGATTGTGGGAAAAGGAGAAAATGTTGTTAACCAGCATTTTCATCTCTTTTCCCACAATGTCTTCAAACCTTTGAGAGACAAATTGTTTCACCTTAGTTGCATCTAATATGTTTTCTGCAAATACTTCCAATGTGACAAGTGCAAAATCTTGTGGTCTGGTTAAGTTACTGAAAATCTGCGCGCATATATGCCTAATCCAGGTGAATTCTGAAGGAATAGTCTGGTGAACTCGTCCCCGGAAGAAATCAATCCCAAATTATATGGGGACAAGTTCTTTGAAAAATGTCAGATGAAGGGTATCTCCAGAAAAATCTTTTTGATTACACTGAACTGAATTTGATAATGCAGTAATTACCTATTCAACAAGTGTCACCTAAACAGGATTTTGCAAATACATTTCTCATAACGCCTGTTCAGTTTGATCATTTGTGTTCATGATTGTGTGGTTTTAGATAAACTTAGAACTATACTCTATAAATTGCTTTATCCTGTCACCTCCTATAAATTCCGTCGTATAACAGGGGGTCATATAAACTTGGTGATATACGGTCACTTGACCACGTGACTAGGTTTATTATGTCAGTTGGTCACGTGATCAAGGTTTATTAGGCTAGTTGGTCATGTGAC